>JAQMCX010000001.1:19539622-19622049 GCA_029814765.1 Acanthurus leucopareius | reverse complement strand
GTGTTCGGAAGTAAATGGATTGTCTGTAGAGAGAATTTCATCCTTTATATCCCCATTCTCTTCTCTTCTCTTCTCTTCTCTTCTCTTCTCTTCTCAATTTTACTCTTTATTTTTTTCTCTCTGTATAGCCTTTTGTTATCAGGCCACCAATTGTATTGCTTTAGAGAATTACAATTCTTGATTCATTTCTATGCATCAAGAAAGACAAAACAGCCATTGACCACATGTCACATTAGATCTATTATTTATGTACACCTATCTTTCTTGCATCCAGCTCATGCCAAAATACATACTCTTCTTATTTCAATTGAAACTGAATATCATAAATATCATAAGCTTTGGCTCAAGTCATTTAAGCTCATTTAAACCAACTGCTCTTTCATTGTCAGTCACAGACAACATATGCAGGCCTTGCGGTCCACATGCTCCATATAGAAAATGATCTTAAAGCTATCATCATTGCAAATTTAAATTCCTGCAGCCCATAACCACTCTCTTTAAAACCCGTTTCACATTCCAATGAAAGGTGCAGCATTGTAAGAAACTTGTCCTCTGTGTACTGTATACTGATTTCATTTAGCGGCACTGTACAGCTATTCATGCTTCAGAAAACACAACCATTTATGAGGAATTTAACAACACAGTCCAGTGCTTGTCCAATCGAATAGAGTTGGAAGGGATGAGAGAGTTTGTCGGGGCCCTGGTGAGTCTACACTAATGGAAATGACAGTTTTGGAGAGAGACAGTAGAGGGGTCATGGCTCGGATCCAGCCACCCCTCTGTTTCTCTCCTGTCCAAGCTGGCTGCCCTCCTGAGCCTCGTCTCGCACAACTTAATACGACGCTTCACTGAAAACAGTGCATTTGTCCTGACATAATTACACTGTGGAAATCAATTACACTGGAAAAATATCAGTGGTGGAAATCATTAAATTGGTTGTCACCAGGCACCATCAGCAATTAGTTTTGACTAGTTAACTGACTGACTGCTCGTGTTTATTTAAATGATGGTCTGAAGTTGTGTGATGTTTGCTTTGCTTTACATTGGGAAATGGCTTACTTTGAAAGGTTGCATGACATGTCATTTATTTGATGGCAGTATACTCCTTTTCCCCTTCTGCATGGCAGTTTAGGAAGCAAGACGCTGTGAGAATTGAGCATGGAGGATTTGGTTTGAAATTAACTGCTTGCTACAAATCAAAGATGTGTCACTCAACCATGGACAGCGCCTGGTTAATTTATGAGCACAGAGATGAGCCTCTTTCTCTTCCAGACTCATCTATATCAGCAAATGGCACATTTATATTCAGCAGAATATGAGGTTACATTTTGTTTTACACCTGTGTTGACATTTAATTCAAAAGACAACGGCCAAGAGGGCAAGGCTATTCTCAGACCCATTTTAATGTATTTCAACATTCAGCCATCATAAAAATGAGCCCTGATTTTATTGTGATAATGGAAAAGTAGACTGGAAAAGTGGATTTGGAATTGGTTTGCACATAATATCTTGTGCTATAAAAATGAGATTTGCAGCCATAGGGGGAAACAAATCAAGATCCTTTCTTCAGTTATTGGACCATGGAAGAGAAAATGCAGTTATTTTAATGTAGCTGGAAAATGATGCTGTGTTCATGGTGCCCGTGCACTGTGTCGGTCTTGGTGCTCAGAGCATGAGGTGATTGACAGGCAGCAAACATTCATGTGTAAAAATACAGTTTTGGAGGAACTGAGAAAGTAATACATGTTCTCTTCTTACCAATTTAGCCAAATCTCTTTCAACTTGCAACACAAAATTGTGAAGAAAATTAAAATGTAAAATCATAACAATTGGAAAGAAAAAAAACACTGAATATGTAGCAGAAGTTGACACCAGAAACAATTTGTTTGGATCCACCATCCTCAAACCTACACAGACTTGTAGACTGAGCAGTTCCAGCCTGGAGTATATCTATTTGTATGCAATGGGCAAAATGTAGATTTAGATTTGTGTCTCAAGGCAAACAGCCCTCAAGCAGCACAGTATTTCATTTCATGCTGAGCATTCAGTTGCAGTGCAGCATAAATATTCATGAGGATTCCTCAAAACCCATGATATAAACATTAGAATATGGTCAGTGACAGGCATTGGAGAGTGGTCACATTGGATCAAAAAGAATAACCTGTCTTTGATGCTGCAGTAGTATCAGCATTATTACTGTGATTAGAGGACATACATGAGACAGAATAGGACTTGTTAAAGCACTTCTCCCTCTGTTGCTCTTCCTTCAGACTCAGTTTTGCCATAAGCAAAGTAGAGCTCTAACAGGCAGGGAAGATTAGAGCCTTCTGTGGTAACCCAGCTGGACCAATAATGATCTGAGGTCAATATCAATTTACTTGGGTTCGTCAGAAAAACAAAAAAAAACAAAAAAAAAAATTAAGACAGGTTCATACATTTTGTATATGTGAATCTGGATACACATTTGATGTCAAGCAGATGTAGAGATATTCCACTGGATAAGTAAAACACATTAGAAGTTGGTGGTGATTGACAACAAGCCTGGGGATGGCCAAATGCTTTATTCATCAGATTCATCCTCTTGATACCTTGGATATCTGTGTTACTTTTCATGGCAACCCATCGCAATAGTTAACTGTCAAAATCTTTCAAAGGAAACCGAAAACTGTCAACTAGTGGACCTGGATCACCAAAGTCAGCAGGACAGGACTTCATGTCGGTGCAGTCCATCCAGTGTTTGTTGAGTTATTTCAGTCTGGACCAAAGTGGTAGATGGACCAACCAACAATCCTGATGAATCTGTGAGCAGTACGTCTGACTTTCACTCTGAAAACCCGTCAGAAAACTGGAGTTTGTGTCCTGTCACAGACCTGAAACAAACTTTTGTTTTTTTAAAACCTGAAACCACAATCTCCTCCAAACACTGGCTGTTCCTCACTTGCCTCTTTGCTAATATTGTAGATAATGAAAATTCTAAACACCAGCACTGGTCCTATATATATATTTTGTCATCGAACATGATCACTGTTATACAAGATTCAAGATTTTGCGTAGTGACCATAGTGTTAAGGCTCTGTGTCCATGCCTTTGTGTACAGAATACAATATGCTACGTTTTGCAAGTTCAGTAGCATTGTGAATGCAATCAAGCTAATAAGAATGTGTAGACTGCATTAACATACCAGTCATTTTTCTATTCACTTCCTACCTTCATGGCGGTTGACACTCACGCTGTGCTGAGAATAGGTTATAGTCTGTGTGACTGTTTTCTTTGTGTGATAAGGTGACAATTACCCTGTGAACACTGTAATTCGCGTGTAAAGCAAAACAAAGACCTACTTCTTCTCCCTTAAGACCACAGGACAAACAAAACAGAAGTTTGCCCTGACATGTTACAGAACAACTGATAAATAACAGCCGAGAACTATTAATCATCATGCAGTGGACATTCATTACAAAAAAACTCATTAAATGTTGCTGGACCATTTAGAATAGGTGCAGTGCTATGGGGCACATTTATAATATTTTTTTAGAAGATAACCTTTTAGACTAACAGATGTTCTGTCAAAACACACAATAATTAATATTTTGGTGCACTGAGGTAGAAGGCAGCAACAGCACATGGAGGTTTGAATGCATCTGTTTTCATATAAAATTGATGGTTCTGATTATTTTACCTTTAAAAAAACACTACTGAAGACCAAACAATATGTAATAAAAGTGATTACATCTACCAGCCAATCTACTGTACATCCTACATTACATTAACATAAGAATGAATTAGATTTATATAACAGCAAATTCAAAGAGTCAGTTCACCCAGTCACAAAAAAAAACATAGTATATACATACTTCCCTGTTAACTAATAGTATTTCAAATTTACTTGCCAAAGCCTTAGGATGAGGTGACACTTCCCATCACTGTACAGCAGATTTTAAGGGTTAAGCTCTACTGCAATGTTTACAGCATTTAACAGTAACATTTGAAAAGCTCAGCAGCAACATATTTTAGTTGTCTTCCATGTCCGTAGAAAATAGTTTCTAATGAAATCTGCTGACTGTGATGCAAATTCTGGAACCTCATCTATGTGCTGTAGCTGCTCGGCATAAAGAGGCATTTATGCAGCATTAAATTAACAAGTCAGTAACTTGAGGAAAGCACAGAATTTATCCTGTGCAAGTGTGTCATCCAAAATACAGAAAAGGTGTCCAAAATCACTGTAATTCACTCAGAGTTGTAGCTGATTTTTTTTGTTTATAAAAAAGTGAAAAGTGGGTTTTAATTATCTACGTGAAGGCAGTCAGTCTGTCTTTTTATGGCTGTCTACTAATTAAGTATTAGTATTAATCTGAGTTTTACTCACTGATGGAGCTTCTTTCTTACATGGTGTTTCTGTGGACAAATTTAAAGAAATTAAACATAAAGCTCAAAAATCCTGAGGAAATTGGCAATTATTAAAAGAAAACTGAAGCATATAATGTAATTACTTCCTGGATTTAAGAGGATGTCAATCAAGGGCATGTCTTAAAATTGCTTAATGGGATATTGAAATATACTCTTCCAGCGTGTGGCACAGAAGCCAAGCGCTAATTAGTATGAATGACGAGTGCTAAGATGACTAATGCTGCTGAGGACAGGTTTTAATTGAGAATAATATAATGAGGTATCCTGCAGATTTGTCAGTATGCAGTTTTTCTTTTTTTTTTTTAACTCAAGCCAACTTGTAATAAAATAACCAGTGGAGTTTCCAGCAAAATGTTTTGTTTTGTTTTGTTTTGTTTTTTGTTTTATAACTTAGTACACTGGTGTCATCCATTGCTGGGTCATTCATGACACAAGCAAATCACTGAATTTTGTAAGAAACATTTGAGGAGGGTAAGCAACAAACTAAACTGCCTTGATGATATGTTTCAGTTCGGATTCACATAACATGAACATTAAGTGGGAAGTGGAAAATTTTAATTGTGAACAACAAGAACAATAAAATGCACAATTCATGTTTTGCAGATGACATTTGAATACACCTACAAGTTTTCTCTGAATACAACAGTGTGTCCATTAATTCTACGAAAGCAGTAGCTTGAGGCATTTATTGGATTAAACATGTTTATGTGAGAATATAAGAGGAACGGATATGATTCAACAGTGAGAACGTTAGTGTCATCGCTGTAAGAATAAAACAAAGCTTGTTTGCTTTTCTTGACTAATCTGCTTCATTAATACTGACAAGTGTAATGTAGGCAATAGGCCCCATTGGATTGAAATAAAATGCAGACATTAAGGTTAGAGGGAGTGAATAAAAGTGAGGGTAGGGGCTAAAACTATTTCATTACTAAAAGTTGGCATTAATGAGGCAAAGCAGAGACATCAGTAGAGACAAGGGAGACCTTGGCACCAAAGATAAGTGGCAAGTGATTCAGAACATCACAAGCTACAAAAGCTAGAGCGCCCCCCCTCATGTGATGACCTTAATTCATTTTATGCTAGCTTTGATCTCCTAAACAAAGAGTCAGCTGTAAAGTCTCCTCTGCCTCCAAAAGAATTCATTGTCAGAATCCAAAGCAGATTTAATAAGAATCCTGCTGAGAGTGAATATGAGTGAAGCTTGATGGGTCTTACTGCATCTCTGGCTGTGCTAAAAACCATGTGCCCATAAGCTCACCTTTAACATATCACTGGCATAGGAGAATGTTGTTGCCTGCTTCAAGTCAGCCTCCAACAAGACCTAAATCAAATATTATTATACTATTTGTTGATTTCAGTCCAACCTTCGACACAATCACAATTCATAAAGCCATTTTGAAAACTTAACACTCTGTCTTGAGAACCACACTGAAACTAGATGTTGGACTCACTCACAAACAGATCCAAGACAGTCTAGTTGGCGGTCACATCTTCTCCACTCCAGCACTCATCATTGGAGACCCCCCAGGTTGTGTGTTCAACCCCTTCCTGTTCATGCTGTACGGCAACATGGAGAAAACTCCACTGTGAAGTAAGTGTGTAAAACACCAATATCATCAGTCTGGATTTCTTGCATCTCAGCTGTCAGAAGTTATCAACAGTGTTGCAGAATGGTGCACAGAGAACAACCTGAGAGGGAGTCAAAGACAAACACCCCTGTTTACGTTTGTGGAGCTAAGGTGGAGCAGGTGACCACTTTAAAGTTAATGGGAATCAACATTAGACAGAACCTGTTATAGATATCAAGTCTCTAACCTGACCTAAAAAAAAAAAAAAAAAAATTCCTGGTAGTTCTTACAGAGGAGAAATAGAAATTGGAGACATTTCTTCGTACAACTTCGTACAGTTAAACTGACATTTCAGCTGTTTTCACCTGCTTTTGATTTATTGGGCACAAGAAATAACAAACTTAGGATTCAGCTTCTTTATCTACCATTTTTAAGTGAGTTTATCACGTTTTTACCATTTCAGCTTCTATCTGGAATTGAACTTCAGCTACATCTTCAATTCTTTTTAGCACATTTCTTTTTAGATAAATCACTCTGCACTTACACTTTAATTAATACTTAAATATTTTAAACTTAAATATAAACTTCAGCTTGTCTTAGCAATTCCATTTTCCCTGCACTTTTAATTTCATGTGTAGTTTCTTTAAGTGTTTGAACTATTTAAATGTCAATACAACACATTTTTGGCACAGACCCAAAAAAAAATAGTCAGCCCTGTTTTTAACAGTTTTTACTTTTATGTTATCTAGTAATTGGTGATGAAAGACTAAAGTACTACATGGATACCCACTCTTTATCTACCATTTTCCCCCTGCATGTTTGTTCTTATTTTTTTCACACCATGCTATTCACTGATACACGAATTCTGTTTATTGTATGCATGTCACTGTCTCGTTAAATGTCTACCCGTAAATTAAACACCACATTTAGCTGTAGCATGCATATTTTCTCCATGGGTGATGGGGATAGCAATCATTACAGCTATGAGCATGACAAGTACCTGAGCATCAAATTAAACATGATTAAAAAAGACAAAAGTGGGATGGAAAATTAGATTTTTTTACGCTTAACGAAACTGTCTTCAGTGGAACATCAATGACAAACACGAGACTGTATTTTTTTGTGAAGGTGTCACACACTGAATGCATCACATACCTAATATGAAGGAAATTGTAAAGTAAATATTATTAGGTTAATTAATTTTTTTGAATTTATTTCTCTTTTGTAACTCCATATAATTATTCCGCATGGCTTTTATTGAATATGAGCAGGAGCCAGCAGAAGATAATTTGTTTTTTCATGTTACCAAATGGTTCCAGTGTTGCCAGGCAGAGAGGAAATGACATATGGTAGAAGAACATAATTCATCTGGCTGAGACACCAATACCTAACCATCAGAAAAGAAATTAATTCTGCTCCCCAGCTGCACAGCCAAACAACATTAAAAACAGGAATAAATAACAACAGCAACCGACTTACACACAACACACTTGTGTTGTATTGAAAACCAAACATCCAATAACCAGGCTGAATTGGGAATGTAGAGGAGCTTACTTATCTGATATGTGGTGTGTGGGAGACTGCGTGGGTTTTTTTTATGTGTCTGAATGTGCAAGAGTGAATGAGATTTGATTGGGTGGGCGTATCAGTGTGTGTAGTACGTGAAGGTATTGCTTCGTTATGCATGGAGGAGCCACTATCAAACAGGAACATGACGAAAAATGGTTTGCATATGCATCAATGTGTCCATAATTACAAAGCTGATTTCTTGGCGAGTATCATGGATTGTTGACCATCTCTAAGCAAGCACTGGAGAGTGTTCAAATGAGGATTATCTCCTCCAGAACAGCACAACAGAGTTTAGCACTGTATGTCATTGATTAAGCTTGCATATGTATATTACATGCCAACACACACCCCACTTGCATGGTGTTTTCTTCTGTCTCAGAACAAGTGCTTAAATGCACCCACATCTAGGAAAAGCAAACACAATGTGAAAAGGTAAAATATAGAATACACTTAATGTTTTTGCTATTATTTCCTCTTTAATTTTAACATCAGTTTGTTATTGGTGTGTAAAGTATTAATAATTGTCTGGCATAGCAATATTCACAGGCTAGAAGTATCAAAAAGGCACATTTGAGCTATATTCTTTTTCATATCCAAAGACTTTTTACCATAATTGAAGAAGTATTGTGTGTGTCTGACTTAAATTTGTATTTAATGAAGGAAAAGGTTCTCCCGACTGCAAAATTTCATTAGAATACAAACAAAATATTAACCCATGTGGTATTAGCAGAGTAACACTCCTAAAATACATCACCTTAAATAGTAAGTCCTATTTAACTGCATTGTATGTTAAAGGCATAAAACCAGGATGTAAAACTCATGATGCACCTAGGGTGTTCTGAAATGCATTTGACCACAATAACTTAAAACTGAAAATGCGATAAGGCTGCAAGACATTTATAACAGGGACATAAATTAAACTTGTTTTTTTTTTTTCTTAATTACACATTTTCAAGAAGAGAGCACACATAAATTTAAGAATATCAATATACTTGTCATAATTTAATGTCACACAGCATTTATATTTTTGGTATGTTCCACTATAGCACATTTGAGCTTTCACAAACTGTAATCCTGTTACAAAGCAGGTGGTAAATATTTAACAAGTACCAAAAGCAGGGCTGAATTCAATCCAAATTAACTCATTTTACACAATAGACCCTGGTTCTCCACTTCGACAGTCAATACCATCACTGAAACTGTCATATCACAGATTACTGGATGGGGCAATGGTTACAATAAAGAGAATGTGTAAAAAAACCACATTGTGACATATTTCAAAGCAGATACATAACGGTAAATAAAGAAAACCTGACATTTGCAGACAAATATTACATAATGGCCAAGCTTTCTTATGTATTCTCATGGTCGATAGCATTGATTTTCATGTTTATCCTGACACGTTGTTTCCACTCTGGAGAGCTGAATGTGACAGGTGAATGAAAGACTCTTTTTGTGTGCTTAATGCACAGCGAGGAGTGTAGCAAGCATTATTCATCTCTTTATTTATGAAATTCTAGTATCTAACCCTTTACAGTTGTTATGACAGTTTGTTTTAGAAATTCATAGTGTATATCGTAATAATAATAAGCCTTTTTTCAACATAGATATTTTGACATTATATAGCAGGAAAAGCACATGTATAATTAAATGCATTAATTGTGGCTGTATTCCACTTAGCTTTGCATGTTCCAAAATATTAATGCCTTGCATGCCATCTCACGGCCATACTTTGCACATCATAAATGTACAGCTGCCTGATCAGACAATCTGACAGGAGATGGACTTCAATGGAGCCCTGGTGTGGACCTATTCTTCAGTGCTGTGAATTACTTCTACTCAAAAATAATATATCTGATCTGATTCTCTGGAAATAACAGTTTCCAGCAGCCAGCTAGAAGTAACAGTTGTGCAGTGTTTTCTTGTGTCTGACTCAGAAACCAAAAAGAAAATCTGGAAGGGGATTGAGAGAACTGTACACAGACTACATGAACACCGTAAAAAAAACAGCAAGGTGGTGAAATGCACATGGTTGTGTCATGTGTTTTGTATTTGGCTGGATACTCAAAGGTATGAAATTTTGGGGCAGAAATGAATGATGAAAACTGCCTGGTTGAGTCATCTCTACAATATTAAACTTCAATAATAAATTTCAATTTTATTGATACAGAGTCAAAGTTTTGATGAGTAGCAATGATCAGTTGTTCATATTTTTGTCAGAGGGTAACATTGAAAGGATGATGTTCTCTGTTTGATCCCAATTGGAGGCGGGTAAGCAATCAAACTATTGGTCAGTTTTTTTTAAGTAAGGCTCCTGGTAAAGCCAGCACCATTACAAAAAACTGTGTCTCTAATAAAACTAGATAATGACTTTACTTCTGCACCTTGTTTACCGTACAACTAAGAATTTTTGTTTGCCTAAACTTAATGACACGTTGATAACAGGGCTGTCAGTTAAGAATAAACTCATATGCCTCCATTTTGGAAATGTCACAGGTTGTTTTTCAAGAAACTGTTAAACTGACAAACTGTCATTTTTTGTATGAGGAGGGTTCAGAAAAAAACAAAAAACAAAAACAAAAAACTTTTAAATACTAAAGTTAAGATAAAAACAACGAGGTGTATTATTTTTTGAGTGGCCCTTAACTACCACTTCCTCTGCTCTTGCCATTAGCTCTGGTATTTTCTCTCTTTTTTTCTCATTTCACCACAATAGACTAATAGGATGATACAAAGGTTACTGCAATAACTGCAATACTTGTTTTAGCTCAATGTTCACTTAGGTCCTGGGGAACTGGGTTTCATGCCAGCTAATGCTTTAATTTCCCTCTCTCAGTTTTTTTTAATTCAATGACTTGTGTCTCTGTTGTAAAACTTTGTTGTATGTATTGGTAAAAACAAATAAAAAAACATCTAAAAACAAATAAAAAACAGCCATGATCCATATATTCTCATACATTTTACTGTCAATGTTATTTTGTTGTGTTTGGTATTTGTTGATGGTTTTTTTTGTGATTTGCAGGTGTGTTTTGTTTTGTGCTGTACTGTTTTGCAATTTGTTAATGTATGCTGAGGTTTGTATAGTGATTTGCACTTCATGGCCAACGTAATTAACAGTCATTAATGCAAAGGACATAAGATTAGCCTATGCACTGCATGCACTTTTTAAGAGCACATATGAGATTAGTCTCTTTTCAAATTTGGTGCTCAGAAAAACACATCTAAGAACCATGTGGCTGTGTACAACACTGTCGGCTGTATGGCTTAATAAAATAAAATACACATTAACATGTAAAACGTACTCCAGTAATTGCAATTAATTATCATCTGCCAACATGTCACATGGACTTAAATGCAGTGTTTTCATGGGAGTGGCTTAGTGTGTTTGGGGAGTGGCTGGCTTGTTCACACATTTTGCCTTGTTCATCACTACGACAGGCAGAGCCGAAGGCTAGACTGGTGTACCAAGTGTACTACATCACATTCACTAATTGCTCCATCTGTGGAGTGCAGTTTTGCTTGTTTTACAAACCCTCCAATCGCTGCATTTAGCCGGTGGGCGCGTGCGACCAGCTACAGCTATCTACTGCTTACTCAAACTGCTTCACCAACTAGTTTTCTAAGTTGGAGAAATAAAACTTCTGAGAAAGACTGCGGAGGACACGGACACATTTCTGAGTACGCGTACTGATAAGACGTTCGGACTAAATTTGTGGTTATCTTACGACTTATTGTTTTGTTTTCATTGCTCGTTTTCCTGCATCCAAAGGGGGGGTAGAAGGAGGTGGACCCACGCTCAGTCGCCGGTCTCGTGGCTTCTTTGTATACAGCAGCAGCTGTGTGTAATGCATGGGCACACAGCGTCTCCTGCACCTTGAGGAACAGCTTCCTCGGCACAGTCCAACCTCCATGTGGGCTACCTTAGAAATGAAGTGGCTGAACCAGGTATAGAAGAGGAATATCCAAACTTTAGCCGAACCTTTCCCCCCACGCCGCCGTTTCTCTTTTAGCCCAACAAAGCTTGGGTCAGTTTCACCGCCTCTCTCTGTGTGCGCTTGGATTGTAAACGGCAGAAACAAATTGATCTCCGTGCAGAGTAGGCTACAACTACAGCTGCGCGGCTCCCTCACACACACCATGGATGTAAGATTTTATCCGTCTGCTGGTGGGAATTCTATTCCAGGAGATCCACCAAACCTGGATTTTGCCCACTGTTTGGGCTACTACAACTTCAATAAGGTAAAGAGAAAGCCCTCTGTTTTGTGTTGTAGTCTGTAGTTTTGTGTTGTGTGACCACGCTGGTGCGGAAAAACCTGAATGCACCGTAATAACTCCGAGGTGATCCAGCCTTAATGACTGAAAATCTATCCGAAATGAAGTTGAACAAAAACTAATTACATGTTCATTTTCTTACTCGCCATTACTTCCCCCCGTAACTGAATCCAATGCTTATTACTTTCTTTCTGGAGTTATTTAATTAATACTTCCCTCTCTTGGCACAAACTTTGTTGTTGTGTAATAGTGATGGAAATTAGAGCACAAAACAGGTGTAGAGGCACAGTGTCACTTTTGTCCTGCTAAAACCAGCCACGCTGCACTATTAAACTCTCACCAGAGGGATGTGATCCACAGTCATGGGCGCTGTTGGCTATACAGTTACATGTTCTTAAATATCCGTGATGGATCATTGCATCAGCACCCTACATTACAGTATATGCAGTAGAAGGTGATGATAGTAAGATACAGTCCAGCCACTCCAGTGTCATATAAACTGATCAGCTGGACTGTGATCCGGTTTCATGACCCCCCCATATGATGCTATTAAATAATGTTGTGGGAACAGTTTGGCATGTACACTTGTGAGTGTGTTGCTATTTGTTATCCAAATGCAAAACATCTATAAATCCTTCCCACTTATTACAACTTTTATTTGGAGTATTTAACTAGCTCCAGCACAACAGAGTTGTTATTGATAGTCTTTTCAAAATAGTGCTGAAAATGACTTACCTGACTGTCAGTTTACAACACAACAGATAAAAGCACACACACTCACATACACACAGGGGGAAATAGATAGCTGACTGATTATCTGTTCACTATGAATGCATTCATTGTCAGAATCGCGCTGTGTTGTGCATTTATCCAAACATGGCATCAATAATTCCTCAGAATTTTAAACTAACAGAGGCAGCACATGACGTACAACAGTTTTATGCACTCTTTCCAGGTCTGATAACCTGTTTTTGCATTGTTTACAAGTTGTTTTTTTACACTTCCCGACATCTGTTTACAAGAAGCACTGTTTCTCAGTTGTGAACAAGAGCATTTCTGAGGTATGACAAGTCTATTAGCTCTCAAACGAGAAGCAGGGGTTATGTAAAACACAGATGATAGTTTGTGAAATGTTGTAACACTTAAACTATTCAGCTCATTATTCATCGGGAGCATGGCTCCCTCGCAGCCCAGCAAGAAGGAACATCACTGTGATAGACTAATGACACAACTGCAGAGTGCTGTTTTTATAAAGTTTAAACAATGGTGCCCCCTACATCCCCCACCCCTCCTCTCTCTTTCTCTCAAACACACTCACACACACATATACCACTCCCTCCCAAATTATTCAGTCTTATAGTACAGCTCTGTTTGCCCTTGCAATCTGATGCTGCTCAACAGTTACCAGGTTTGTCTCACTGTTTCATCAGCTCTTTGTCATGTGGCCAAGTTGTCATATGTGCCCAATTTCATCATGTCTTCATCAGCCTTCAGACATTTTAACTACATTGCTTTGAATTGGTGTAAGAGTTGAGTGTGATTTTATTCCTCCTCATAAATTCCCCAGGTCAAGTGAAATTTTCCATCTGTAACAGTAATTGGCCACAATGCAAAAGGAGGCAAAGAATGAGAGGGAGGGTGGTGAGAAGGTGCTTATCCAGTATCTCCACCAGTTATTCTGGAAAGGGAGAGAGAGAGAGAGAGTACAAAGCATGCATTTCATGCTAATTACAATGCCTTTCCATGGTGAGCAAATAGGCTCTTTTGCATTCATCTTTCAAATAATCCTCCAATTTATTTGAATCAGCTCACTGAAAGGTAGCAACATGCAGAGCGGTTTGTCAGCCAAAAGATGTGGCTTGCTCACAAGTCACACAGAACTGAAGCATTGCTGCTTTAATCTATTTATAAGCTGTCAAAGTACCCTTTGCAAACAGAAAAACTTTCACTAGATTCTTAGTTTTGATTTTAAGAGAGGCAATGCCCTTTCAAAATGCTGGCACAGGAAATGTTCCCTTTTAATGACAACAGAGACAGAATGGCCCATAGGCACTTTGACACATCAGAGATTCTTTTAAATTTACAGAAAAATCCAAACGAGTGGCACAAACTTAATTAGGTGCTGCAGTCATGACTAATGAAGCTGCCCGTTTTTGGCACTGAGATGAAGGAGCAACAGCGGTGCTGAAGAGAAACATGCCAGAACTTTGCAACGCTCATAAAATAAATTTAGCAAGACAAATCACTTGCTGTAATCTTGTGGAATTAAACACAGATCCTTTATCAAAACTCTCCTTAAAGCATTGCAGATGGAAGGTGGGTGACTTGGCTGTCACAACAAGGTCCATTTTAAACTAACATGACTTGAGGTTGAACATGGATCAGCTATGCTAAAGGGCAAAACCCACCGAGACACCAACTTTTACTGATGAGTAACACCTCAAGTTGCATTGTTTTCAATTTATCTGTTATAATGCAGATGTTTTACTGGCTCTTGTGTTTGAAAAAACCCATGTGGTTGTAGTCAGTAAATGAATAAAAACTGCCGAAAAAGTTTAAAAACTTAAGTTTTCAAATTTTTTTATTTCTTATTTTGGTGTTACCAGTGATGCAAGACGGTGAAAGCTATGTGGTGTTTCTGGGCAAGCTCTTCTGTCATGCACAGAATTAACTAAAGACAAGCAGCAGTTTGGGTTTGACTGGTCTTTGTATTTGTAAAAGTCAAATGTGATTGACTTTAATGGTCTCATGAAAGGGACCCAGTGTTATTCCCATATTTATGGCCATCTGGTCTATTTTTCTTTAGGTTTAATAATGTTTCAGATACAGTATTCATTTAGTGTGGGCTTTCATTCCCTCCAGGCGCAGAGAGACTGAAATTACCAACAGATGTTAATACAAACCCTTCACCTGCACTGGTGCTAACACTTGAGGTTTATTTGCAAAATACAAGCACGGCTGAGACATCGTAATTCTTTGTAATTGTAAATTTACCATCAGTGTGTTTTAATGGCAGTGTTGCAGAGGTATAAAGACAAACATATGGAAAATGTTGCATTGTAGACAGAAAGGTGCAACTAAAGTAATCCTGTTTACTGTATTATTGTTGGTGTTGTAGCGCTGTAAGGGGGCATACAGCCATTATAATTAAAAAAGAATTTCAACTAGAAAGAATAAGTTAGGCTTTTATTTTATTTTTTTTAAACAGCTTCTTTTGACCTAAAGATCTTAACTTTCTTATTTTCATGTTACAAACTCCATGTTTGTATTGTCAACATTTTTCATGTAGTCGCCATTTAATGTGTATACAATCAGCAAAAGACTACCTACATCGTTACTTATAGTTTTTATGATCCATGTCAGTGAGCTGCAGGGGACAGGCTGCACACAACCAACTCCTCCACAAGGGAACCAAATTTCCTGTACCCTGCTGTTGTATAGAAAACTGCCTGCACCATGTTCAGCATGGAGTCAAATTGCAGCTGTAATTATTATTCACTGGCTTGTTTAATAAAACCAGGTTTAATAGTTTGGTTATTTGCCTTGTAAACAGATACACCAGCTGCTCTTCTGCTGTATTTCTGACAAAGTAGCTGCTGAAAGTGGGTTTAGTGTTTTATTAAAGCAGACTTGCTGTTACTGCGGTACCCACAGTTGTCACCAAACGGCTAGGTCTAAATTTTAAGGATTACAACGTTAAGTGTTTAATAACAATAATACACATCCTCTATTGCAGCAGTAATCTACTCTTTTACTTTTTAAGCTGAATGTTGATAAAGCACTTAGAGAATTTATTTACTTTTTGCTTTGTATTTTATCAACCTCTCACATAAGAAATTAAATACTAGATGATGAGGAAGACATACAGACTGTAAGACTTGAAATGATGATGTAGAGCTGCAGCTGCAGTTATTGGTAGGATTTTACTGAGCCTGTTAAATTTAGTGTTGGTGAAACAGAAGCTGCTTATGGTTTAACATGGGCCTAAAAATCCATACATGTATATATAGGGAAGTTAAAAACAACAACTTTTGAAGAACCAAGGAAAGTCAATTACCGTGCATGTATAGCAACAAACCAATGGGCAGTAACCCCTTATTGTGCTTCAACCATTGTGGGCTGGCCTCTTTTGACTTTGCTGTCCTTTCTGCTCCATTGGGAGGGAAGGAGTTAACACTCTGCTCGACCAGGGGGCCTTGTGCATCTCTCCAGTGTACACAGCTGGTGCCATTTCATCACACACATTCTAAACATATCCAAACACAGCTTTAAATGTGTGTGTGCGCTGATGCTGTGTGTGTGTGTGTGTGAGTGAGTGTGTTGAGGGGGTTGGGGTGTAACCTCAGAGGCTGTCTGCTTTGTCAAACTTAGCAGTTGATGGATATGACTTCAAGGTGCATGTTAAATGTTTAAATGCTCAAGACATGAATGGCTGATGTGTTGTGCTGAGTTTCTAAATTTTAGCTTGTCAGGAGATGTAGTTCAACAGATTTATTAAACACCTAATTTTCCCACTGAGATTAGAGTGTTATTTTTAGTCTGCCTGCTCGAAGACACACTGTACTTCGGAGTTCCTGCCTCTAAGAATGACTGCTCTGTCTGACAGGCTACGCTGCACATTATGTCTACACAGGGCAGATGTTAACGTTTTGGTAATGCACAGCTTTCCAACTCCTGCATGATGTCTTAACACTCATTTCTACTGAACAGAGACAGATACTGGTGGAAACTCTTTAAGTGTTTATGAAAATAGACTTTGAAGTGGTTCACAGCCCTTGAATTTAAGGAATAGACTCAAAGTGGGGCTGCTAACAGCCTTGTATTGAACAATGAGCCAGATAAACACCATATTATTACAGCTGTCACTCTTTTTATTCTGTTCATCGCAATCACATCGAGATGTTGACATATAGCACATATGCATACACAAACACTCTAAATAAGTCCCTTTGAATGAGTTTCTGTTTAATTTCAACTTGTTATAGCAGTCTAATCTGATGATCTGAAGTCTGAACCTGTGGGAAACACAAGACTAGGTTGTGCTCTTTGTTTATGAGGTGGATATGACAAAGGCGCGGAAATCCTAGACAGACATAGACCATTACCCAGATCAGCACTCGTAAAGACCTTCTGTAATGCTGCCATCACTGCTCATAAATCCACTTCATTACATCTCCGTGTACATGACACAGCATGGTTCATTTAGGCAGACCCTGCACTCTAAAGTTGTTTCTCTGCTCCTGGGATGTGGACACAGCAGATCTGAGAAATCATGTTACACATTTTGCAGCTCTGATTAGTTTTACCACTGTCACTCAACAAGCTCTGACAACTTAGATCAATCTGTCAAAGTAGGGAGTTCGGATTGAATGTGAATCAAGATTCTGTTACTGCAGTGAAAACCTCCTGCTGCATATCTTTTTTAGAAACTAATTTTATCAACCTCTCCACCAATGTGGAACTGTTTCTGTTTGAGTTTTATGCACAAATTTTTTTAAATGTTTGGCCCATTTCAAAAACTAGCACATGACCTGAAGTGGGAACCCACGTGGGCATGTCAAATTTTACAGGTGTGCTTAATGGCATATTCTTGATTACAACGAAAAAGCTGGCTTGTTTACTAAAAAGCATCAGGTTTCAATGAATCCTGAACAAAGCAGCTCAAAAAATTAGAGTTAATTTGGTGGAAGAACACTTAGTGTGCTGTTTCATTGTAATTTAAGAACATTTGTGACCAGACTGCCATTTTTCTCCAGCTGAAAATAGAACCACACACCGCCCCACCCCCCATGTGTCGCACAGTGCTGTGTCACACATTTCATGGCTGTAATTGGTTGTAGATCACATTTAGTGTCCCTGATTGGTTGTAGATCCATCCAGTTGCAGCCAGAGGCATTGTCGACTTTCCTTGTTGATAACACCCCTTGGAAATCGAAAAAAAATCAACCGAGAGCTTTGAATTGGTCCAGGCTGCCAGACTAGCAGTGTTACTCCCCACTGAACAAAAACAACCTTTTCTTTCAGGACTATTTGTTTCAAAAACACCTCTTTCAGTGATACTAAGAGGATGAATCCACAAGAGAGTCACATTTGTTATTGGATTTTGATCATGCACACATCACTCCACCATCCATCAAACCACAGAAGTGCCTGAGGAAAAAAACTGTTTATTTGACATCCAAAGTCATGAAAGAGAAGTTGTTTGCTTTGGTTGTAGCACTTCAAATGGTGTCTTATTATTCAAATGCCATGTAAAGGAACATTAGCTCTCTCTCTGATAAATATTTTATGAAAAATATTTGATTATCCACAGTAGGGTTTAGATGTAGTTCAATCTGGTACTATTATGAAAAATTACCTCAGAGTATGTCATTATTTGATGCATCATTACAGTGCAAATGAAACATGACAGTAATAATTCAATATTTTTTGATATATTTGATGCTGATTGAACCATCACTATAGCATAATAGGCATAATAGGAAATCCACACTCACTTCAATTCAAAGTTATATGAGAAAAAGCAAACAAATCTGAACAGGAGATTTTTTTATGCAAGCTATTAATCTAACCTTTCTTCAGTAATGTCCAGAAGTCAGAGTTCAGTATAGAGAGTGATTGATCAAAGTGTAATGATCTTAGATAAGATTGAGATGCATCATAATTCGAGTACCCAAGCACTTAAGTGACTAGGGTTTTTCTCAGTTGTAAATGTATATTTCACAAACATTAACAACAGTAAATCTACTTTTTGGGTTAGTTTATCTGGTGAGGTCAAAGGTAAAATAAACCAGCTGTAAATGTTTGGAGGAATCTTCTCATATTTGTGTGAATACTGTGCCCCTTTAAATCAAAGCAGCCCCCCCATACAAGAACAAATTTTCCAGCATGACAAACTGTTTTAATCTGGTTTTGGCTCACTACATCTTTGACAGCCTCAACCTTGCTGACTTATTAAAAAGAAGGGGAAAAACTCCCCCACCCCAGAAAACTGCTTTTACGGTGAATCAAGCAGTTTTCTAAACTTCTGGTTGGCTGATTCAATAAGTGTTGTGTCCCTTTAGTGGTTAGCCTCTCTGTTAAGACACATTCATTTTTTAAAGCTTTCCAGAGAGGCAGCCATTCCATGTTTCATATATCGGATGTCCAGTTCTCTTAATGTGCTCACAGGCTGTATCAAAACATTCAGCTCTATTCCTTTTAACTTGTCTTTTGACTTGCTTGACTTTAAATGGTTCTCCTAAGGTCTTTTCAAGGAACATTATTATTATATATAAGACTTTAATATTTTGTAGGCTGGACTTGTTAAATTCATTGCTGCTATCTATAAATCAGAATTCTCTCCTCTGGCTGTATTTACTTTTAAGTCAGGCTCCTATCAGAAAAACATGGAGTATCACATTTTCAAAATATTCTTCTTTGATATTACTCCTGTAACACACAAAGTATTCATGTCAGCCAAACAAGAATTGTTGGCCAGGCGTAGGAGTTCTTTTTTACCTCCAATTTAACTGTGACCATTCTAACTTAAGCAGCCCACTCATAGAAGTATTAGTCACTATTCCACATTGTTCATGTATCAAGTTGAGTGTGAATTTCTCATAAGGGGTGTATGGGCTGCAGGTGTGTGTAGTATTACATGTTACACCGTGTGATTAATCCACCCTTTTTCACCCTCCCTTCCCCCGACATCACACATTCCCATAATGCAGCATGTTACCAGGTTGCACTAAAAGGCCTGACAATAGTAGCAGGTGTGCAAATATCCCTCAGACCCGTTGGGTAAAGAGCTTAAACACTGAGAGTAAATAAAACTTTTATTTGAATGGTCGAATAGATGGGATGTTGGGGCAAACTGACGAAGAGTTCAAGAAAGGCCAATTTAGAATATATCCTGTTTATCGCACAACAAAACATGTAAGACTCCCTTTAAAAACAGCCTCTTTTATGATGTAATTGTAACATACATATGAAATAACCAATCTTAGTCACTGTTTTGTCCTCTTTTTGCATAATTCAGTTAAAGCTTCCACATATTAGAATTGCATCTTTTGTATACTTGTGATAATGAAACACTCCCCAACATAAAATCTCTTTGTGGCAAATAATGTTGAATAAGGTTAATGTTTATCTGAGCAGTTACTGCCAGAGCAATAATAGTGAAGCCTATAAACCTGCTTCACTCCCTAAATAAGCTTTAAGAGTCTTCTAGAGTTGGAAAACTGCCATCTCTCACTGCCACAGTTTGATTGGATCTTTTATGTTCATGCAGACTGACAAGAGTATTCTCTGCCCTGAATACTTTGAACCATATTTCATGGTCACTTATTAAGGGTCTGATAGCTGTACCATCATGAAACAGCTGTTCTTAGTTCACCCTTTGTGTCTGTCCTAAACTTGGTTTTCCTGAAATATCTTTTTATATTGGCCTTAGAGGGCTAGGTTAATGGAAAAATGCCTTTCTACAAAGCAATTAAACGACAATCACTCTTTGTTTTTCTTCATATCTATTTTCTCATTCTTGCTGAGTCATGTGTCTGTCACTAATATTGACAGTTTTTGTATCTATTTTTGGAGATTCTTGCTATAAAGTACTTCAGTATTTGTACAGACTGTGCAGTCTGACTTGAGGCATGAGCTGGGATACGCTGACCTTTTTCAGTATTGATCTAAGATCACAATTTTGCAGTAACCCTCAACAAAGAGCTTTGACTTGCCTAAACAAAACCATAAAAAGTTTTATGTCTTATGCTTTAGTCATCAGGACTGTAGGGAAGACAGATTAAAGATACTCTGCAGAAGACACAACTTTAAGAAAACACTCATTACATCACCCTTACATCATTCTTTTGGCAATAATTACCCAGTACTCAACTTCATCTGAATGAGCGAAGCTCTCAACATGTCACTGAAAAATCACTGCAGAGGATTCCAGTGAGATGAAAATAGTGCAGGATACATACATCTGTATACTTTATATTTAGTTATGTGATCTAAAGGAACAATGGGCTTTGCTGCAGTAAGTCCAGTCCACATAATCAGGTCCAGTTGCTGTAACCCCAACTGAGATCATGAAAGGGGTCCATGAAATTCTTCAGCTGACCTCTGATATTTTCAGAAGTTGAAGTCGTGGCTCAATCACTGAATATCCTTGTTTATTGTGATGTGTGTGTTTCTGCTGGCTCGTGGACTCACACATGCGGTCATCGTGTGGTATGGCAGAAGTAGAAACAAGATCAAGGTCTGCAAGACCTCAGCATTAGCAGGGTTTTTCTTCATGACGATTCTTTTAGATGACCTTTCTTCCAATGAAACTGATCTGGTTCCTCATGTTTGGGGGTTCTGACTCCTGGTGAAACTTTTCAAATACCTGCACAGCTTTCCTTTTTTTTTAAAAAAAAAAAGGCTCCACTACATTTATATCTCTCCCACTGATAAACAAGAAGAGAGGAGAAGCTGAATGATTACACTGTTTCAAAGGCATTACAGGCAGCTGATTAAAGTGTTAGGTCAGAGTTAGCCAAGGTTAACCGTCCATAATGAAACACTTTGAAAATAATGATTCGCTGCATGGTTTTATGAGGGCTTGTGGCTGCTCAGCTCAGCAGTGGTGACCTTCACCAGTTCCACAAGCTAACCGTAGCGATCCCGCAGCACCCCTGTGGTTTCAAGACTCCATTAGCTTGTGATATGCATCTAGTAGAGCAGACCTTGGACAATGTGTGCCTCTGTAGCCATTCTTGTGTCGCTAAGGTGACTGAGCATCTTTACTTTCTCACACTCATTATGAGATATGTCTTCAGCCATTGCCTTGATTTATCAGTGTGGAAAGGTGACACAGCAGGCCAAGAAAAGAATGGTTTTACATTGAGTTTTTTTGTTGTAGCCAATCAGCTTTTATTCATCCAGAAAAAGACTTAATTGAATAAAAAGTCAAAGAAACATCCATCCTGACACCATAACAAGAGCAACAGCTAAAAGGAAAATGATCATTGTCTGAACAGTATTACATCACTGGTGAATATTTGTCATGTGTTATTGCAGGGCAGGTGGCTCCTTATTAAAAACAACTGCATATTGTACACCTAGGTAATCGGGATTATACTCTTGCCAGTACTTCAGGTTTAATATTAAAAAAACAGGCTGCTGTCCACACTATACAAGTATTAAATAAGTAATACCTATAAAGAAAGAGTAACAAAAATATTTTCTTTGAATGATAGGTATATCATGCTTCTGGGATGTTATCGTCCATGTGAACATTGCATGCACAAGGGAGCAGTTAATCTTTCTTAAAGTTGTTTTGCCTTTTATTATCTTATTTTATGGTGGCTGTAATGTTCAGTTTTTTTTCTCACCAATCACTACACAGTACTTGTACTTTTATGGAGTTATTGTTTTACTTTGTAAATTGACATGTGTCACCATAAAGCCATATTTACTTCATAAAAACAATAACTTTATACTAAAAGGGTGCATTTATATCATACCCAAACAACTGTGAGACATATTGATAAGTGACAAATGTGTACACTTCTGCTTTAGGGACTGTTAAACTGTCACAGTGTTTGCTGATAATTATTCATTAAATAGCCAGTAAATTGTCTTTGAATTTAATCACAACAGAATGACATCACATTAGAGTTTTGCAGATATGAATTTGTACTCTTTTTTTAATTTATTTGCTGATTTGTGGTATTTGCTGTTGTATGGAAAGAATGGGTTTGCAAAATTGATGCATATATCATATGTATCCTTTTGGCATCTGAAACACGCAGACACAGAGACCAAATCCTATCAATGTTTGTTTACCTAATAGTGAATTATTACCAGCTATAGCCAAATGTGTATACCCAGATTACAGTAAGACCACCCAGCCCTTACAGTCACTGGGTTTTGTTTGATTGTGTTGGGATGTGAGGTGACACAAAGAGGCAGCCATGTTCAGCTTTGCTATTAGAGGGTATTGATATTTTCAGAAAACTACATTCCTAACAGGAACTAATTAACAAATAAGAAAAATTGCCCAGTTCTTTCATTCATCACCACAGTCTCTCATAACAGGCAAACTTCAAGCAGGAACAACAAAGTAGTACATAAATCAAAGTAGTTTCCTTTGCCAAGCCAGATCCCCCTGGGGAGGTACCTTGGTGCTTAATTAAAATCCAGAAGGATCATGTTTTAAGTGTAGGTGAGCGAGCACTGAATAACAATGACAAAGTATGCCCCGGAGCATTAGTAGTATGTTGTGGAAAAGAATAACAGCATCTCTCTTTTTTTCCTGTACAATAAAAATGAGATTTAGTGTGAAACAAAGCTGATTTCAGTGCATTGTGTCACAAGGATTGTGGTAAATATTAGCTCTTCCTGGCTGCAGAACCTGCCAAAACCAGCATTGACATATTAATCTCATAATTACCCTTACAGGATTATAATGAAACAGCTCATTATTAGACATTATTTAATGGCTTACCCTTTTCAGTGCACTGTTTTTATCCTAGTTAAGCCTTGAAATCCCTTACATGTATGTGCCAATGACAAATATAACCATACTTCTGTCAAAATGTTACAGGCATTCACTTATCAGTACATATTTCAGACATCTCACGTGTCCAACAGGATGCGACTTGTGAAAGGAAAGAGAAACTGTTTTCACTGGGATGTTGTCTCAACCTTTTAATTCTATCATTTGTACTTTTTGCTAAACAGTGACAACTGTGGCAACTAGTGAAAATTACAAATTGATGTTTAAATGTAGTTTAATATTAGCAGAAGGAAAGAGTCCTAAATTCAGCAAACCATCTTAATAATGTCACCTAAACAAATATATATATATATAAATATAAATATTGCTGATATTTGCTACCATTAGCCATGAAAAGATACTGATTATGTCTAACAGACCTTAGTGCTTTAAATCGTGCTGTGATGTTCAACTTTAACTAAGCGGGGGAATGTGTTAGTTATTATTTAAGTTGTAAAATATTCTCATTAAAAAACTAAGACCTCATATGGCTTGTGTAAAATAAATGTGCTTTAGGGTAATGAATGGAAAACACTTATGGACATAATCCCTTAAGAACATATTTTTGCACAGTAACTACAATATATTGTATGTGTAATTATTTATGTCCTAATAAGGAAATAAGTTATACAACATTAGTTGTGACACACAGACATTAGTATTATCTTTCTCTATTTGCGTGTACATCCAAATTAAAGTGAATGGTCTCGGGACTACAGATACTTTGATCAATAATCTGACAAAATACCATATGAAATCCCAGTTTGTAGGGACAGCAATCAGAATATGAACTGTCCTACATACTGCTGTTTCTGCAAGCGTCAAAATTCTGATGTGCACTGGCTCATTGGAGAGGCTAAAAAAAGAAAAGTACATTAAAAAAGGGGAATATGTGTAGTTATCAGCAGAAAAAACCTCTCCCAAGTCAAATCCGCTCAATTACAGAGCTCTTGAGAGCTATCCCCAAGCAGCCCTTCCATTGGCCATTCAGTCACAGCAAATTGCAGTGCTGAATATTTCAGACTCGACAGATTTGAATAAAGACATCATGATTATTTCACTGTTGTACAGTACCCTCAAATAATTTTGAAGACCTTCAGCTGGAGCCAGAAAAAACTCCAAACCTCTCGATTTAAAAGGGAGAAAGTCGAGGGAGAAAAGCAAACACAAGCGCTGTCAGTCAATGTGGCAAGCTAATTGAGTTGATCTCTTTAGCGAAGATGAATGAAGAGATTAACTCTCCCTATGTGTCCAGTGAATCTGCCCCTCTGGCTCCAGGTAAATTAGCTGATGGGAACTTGACAGTGGGAATTCTTTTTCTCACTCTGACTTCAAGCTGCAGCCAGTATTTCTAACAGGGCGCCCCCTGTTGGAATATCAGATTTTGTTGTTATGGACTTTATTTAAATATTGGTTGATTGGATTAGTGGCATTTGTCTTTCATGGTAATTAAGATCCACCATGAAGTTCAATTGTTTAAGAAGTTTGTTATGAACCTGACTGACATTGGAAACTCTTTGCATGTTTTTAGGGATTTTAAAGGTTTGGCTTTGTTAGTTACAAGTTATTTACATTTACTTTTTCCTTGTTGTTATACATAGGATAACCGAATATCTGAGCTGTGATTTCATTGGTCTGATGCTCTCTGAAGCTGTACTATACTGTATTTTGGCAGAGAATTGGAGAAATGGGTCAAACAAAAGCCTAATGAAGACAAATGAAGAGTGATAGGAGAACATGTTCACAGGAAGGTGTGAGTGTAGAGCAGACTGTGCGCTGCTCTCATTTATTTTAGTGAAGAAACTCGCAGCATGATCCTAAAATAGAGGTCAAGGCTCAAATACAGAAAATGTCAGTGACCCCCTTTCTTTAGCCGCCAGCACTGGAGAAATGGGATAAAAGTGCTCGGAGGGAGCTGTGGTCAAAGGAGGAAATCAATACAGCTGCAAAGGGGGGTTGTACAAATACAACATGTACAATTATTTTCAATTGCAAAATGAGACGGATTCAAGGTTATTCACTTGGACACTCATGTGCAGTTATGTTGGAGGAACATGTCAAAACTACATCTCCAGGAAACACAGACCTTTCGGTGTGAGTATATCATTTGGTGGTGTGTAAAAAAAGCACATCGGATTTGTGTGACAATTGGATTTTAACTGATACATAGTTAAATTCACTGTAGCAGAAATGGTTGCATATGATTGGACACACGCTGACAAATGTTATTAACAGAGAAGATTTTGCAGTTTTTTTTTTCTTTTTTCCGTGTGTAAACAGTTTGATAACTTACCTTGTTCTCTTAAAAAAGCACTGCTTCAGTAGACAGCAGACCTCCGGGTCCTTGTGTGCCTTTGATCTCCAACCTGTCTTTTTTCACAGCGGAAAAGAATCATTTTTTCATTATGACTAAAAGATGTGTAGTGTGTCTTTGTTCCAAATCTCTTGAAATGTCAGTGCAATGATATGGAATCAAAGTTGAAGCTTAGTGTTTGTAATTATTCAAAGCCAGTATCTTAATCGTGCAATGCTTTTGAAGTAGGAAATGTTAAAGTGACATTTTGAGTTTAAATACTGTTAAAAACATTAGTGAAGCACTTAGCCTGATGGTTGCTGTCACAAAAAAAACAATGTCTGCGACTCAACAGCCGTCAGGTTTGCTAATGATGTCCTGGTGTGCTGTCAATCCAGCAGATGAACGGACAATAGTGCGCCAAGGAGAAAATGCTTGAAATAGCTAATTACTTCTAAGAGCCTGCACAACCATTCTTTAACTACTATGTGTTCACAGATGTCTTTTCCAGCTGCTATTTCATTACGGAGCTCAAAAACATTACAGATGCAATGCACAGGCCTCTTTATGAGCCTTTGTTGTTGCACATCAAGTCACAGTGATTATGGATACGGTACATTCACGCAACCACACTGAAAGAGGACGAAGATGGCACGTGCAGAAACAGCGCAAAGCACAACATCTATATTTGTGCATTTTCATTATTTCACCTAATATGCCCCAGTCATTCCTTTAATCTCTGCCAACTTGTTGATTGTCAGTTAGGAGACACATTTCTGGAGAGGAGCCCGAGAGTATTTGCAGCCGGACCTCTGTCAGTAGCGCCAAGCAACACAGCCACAAATTGGAATGTGGTACAGCTCTGGGAAAGCAGCCAAGATTTAAATTAGACAATAACCTCTGCTCTCGCTATATTGCCTCTCTTTTCCAGCTGCAGGCCTAGCCATTTGTTTAATACAGTCAGCCCTGTAGTATATAATAGACTGATATATGAGTCACCGCTCAGCAGTTTGTGTTTTTCAGATTTATAGAGATTGAACAACTGCTGGTCGGTTTGTGCTTACTGTGGGCTTATAGTAAGAATAACAGAGAAGACACAGGTTGCACACAACTTGGAAAGTATTGCCGCAGTGCACACTGAAAGGTTTTTAAATCTATAACTAGAGTCAAGTATTTTGAGACAGTTTTGTGTTAAATCAGCAGGTTACCAGAAAAGATAGAGAAAAACACTTAATTTAATTTTAACGTGGATGACGATACCTTATGGTTTAATGTTTGAGTTTCAATTCCACAGAATCAACAAAGAGTATTTTTCATTATGCAGACAGTTTATGTTTACCGAAAGCAGATTTGTTGAACTTAAAAATAAATGGAATATAAACAAGCGAGACCATAGGCCAAGTTGTCCAAAAGTATGCTGTGTGATGAATTAGTGGCCTTTACTGATTTGAAGATCTTGTTGTTGTTACTTGCAATACTTTATTTATATGAATTGTATCTGCCCTGTTTTTTCCAGATATAAAAACAGAGATATGTCCCCTGTTCCATCATTACTAAATAAGAATAGAGAATTGTGTTAAGGACATCACTAAAAGCTCTCAACTGTGCACATTTCTAAAGCCGGTTATAATGAGTGTATTAGCCAGTAACGGCACACGGGGAATAGAAAAATGCATCTGTGCTGCTAGAGCAATAAGAGAGGGCTCAACTCCCAGAAGCTTTCAGCAGAGGTTTATGTGAATCCAAGTACCAGAGCTCACAGCCATCCGACAAACCAATAGAAGTAGCATGAGCGTTACCATTAGCACCACCAAAAACAAACCCATTCCCAGTTGCAGAAAGCTGTTATTCTCCTGTATGACATTTAACTGTGTCGTCATTAGCTTCCTTAACACCACTGTTACCTCTTGCTCAATAGTGGAGGAACAGCACAGTAGAGCAGTGTAAGCTTGGTTAAAATCCACCCCTCTGATACCATCTTGAGTTGGAGTTGCTTCAAAGCTGCTGAGAGTACACAGCCTTGAGACATGGCTTAGTAGTGAAAGCAAGACAACACCACCAAACCAAACCTTTCTCATGTTGCTTCCTCAAGAGCTGTGTGTCCATGCAACAGCAGCCATTGTGAGAAAGCTACACCATGTTTCAGAGGCCCTCTCCATCGCCTAAGCTCCTTTGTGGCTGTGGGCCAATGGCTTTGCACCCCGCCAGATCAAAGATGGAACCCCATTTAGCTTGTGCTTTCTTTTAGGATTTGCTCTTGAGAGTACAGAGCAGACTCAACAGCTAGGAATAAAATGGGATGTTGGATGTTGACCTGCATAGTATTGAGACTTTAAGGCTCAGGCTATGGGTCCATTATGACAAATGCTGAGACCATCTTTGTTTTGGCAGCATTTGCAAGTCTAAGCCTTAGAGAAAACATAGCTATGGTGCACCTCATTGTATTTTAGTCCCATTGTGTAACATGGGTTTGGATGTGGCCATGCTGCAAAAATGTGGTGTTAATATGTTACTGTCACTGTTTACTCTTAAAATATACATTTACACGAGAAACCTGATGAGAGAATTGTCATGACCCAGTACCTACAAAAACTGACCCCATACCCATCAATTTGCAGATATTTCTGCATTGAGAATTTAAGCATTCAGCTTGAAGCACTACTGGTCCAAATGCAGCCTCATACTAGCATGACTGATTATGCTTTAACATTGGAAGACTCTTTTTTTTTTTTTAGTTTACAACATATTGCAGAGACCCAGAAATTACTTTGGTTTTATGTTCTCACTCATTAAATTCAATAGCCAAAGTCTCATAATACTACTCTGGTCAGACATGGGTGAGAATGCAATGTGTGCCAAGCTTACTTTTCTGTGATTGACAGTTTTTCTGCCTCAACTAATGTACTAATGCAATAAACTCAACATTTCTCATTCTCAAATACTTTAAAAGAAATGAAAAGATATCACAAAACTCTGTCTGTTTGTGTCTCCCTGTTATCACTCTTGTACACTGCATCTGTGCTGAATATAAATGTTGCCCCAAGGAATATGCTGAACACACCAGCTATAGCTCGCCTTTTACTGTCTTTCAACACTGCCATAATGACTGGGAAGCTTGAAAAAACATAATACATATTTGCTGAGCTGTGAAATCGCTTAAAGTTTTTTTTCCTTTATTTGGATAGTTAAGCTTGTCATTTTGGTTGGATATGCAAACTTAGTTTCATGCCCCATGACAGAATTGGAAGAACAGAGGCTCTGCTCTTGGATTTGCTCATGACAGCCTCTGTCTATTCAGTCAAATATTAAACATTAAAACTTCAACCTGACGCTCACATGCATGCTTACAATTCTCTGATCAAACACTAAAGCTTTCTGTTTGAGCTGATTCAGCATCATTATCATGACATGCACTGGGAAACATGGTCTTTCCAGGCAGGTTTATATCTCTGCAAGGGTCTAAACTGCTCCTCCAGGTCTTTGTTTTCTAAAGCAAGCTGTGATGATGACACTAGCTCAGGCCACAGTGACCAGCGTGGTGTGAGTGGGGAGATAATCAACACACAGCCCGAACAAAACTGTCATCAGCTTGATTCAGATCCCAGATAAGTCTTAGACTTTTTCTCACACCGTCTGCACTACTGTGGTGTTACTCACACTGACAGCCGGAGGAAGAGTGAAATGCTTGCAATGAACTTCCCCCTCAATTCTACCTTATGCGGCCCTAATGGTGGAAGACAGTGCTGGGCTGGAGGAGTAATGATTTTAGCTTTAAACTGAATTACCAATCGATTCGGCCTGCAGATCAGAACACAGGTTGCAAGCTGACTGTGTGGACATGCTGTGTTGTGGAGTCGCTTTACAAATTGACTGCTGCACACATAGGAGGAAATATATATCTATATATGGCGGCTCTGTGTTGCTTGCATGGAGGCCTGCTGGGCGTGAATAAGCGTTGTGATAACTGGAGAGGCAGCTGCAAAGTGTTTATGCTGAATTGGGTTGTAAATGAGCATGCATTTGGAGAGGAGGACCTCTGGAATCAGAGGATATCTCTTCTAAAGGCTACAACAGACCTCACTAAGATTACAGGAAGGAAAATGTAGCTGCTCTTTTGAGTCTCCAACCCCCTCTACTGAATGAGTGGCTTAAACAGAGTGGTAGGCCGAGTTTAAAAGGAAATTTCATAAAATAATACACAGCAAATTACCACAGGTCTCTCTGGATTGGAGGTTGAGCTTTAACTGTGGTGTTTTTGCTGTCTTTTATGGAGACCACTGGAGAACATATTAGCACAAGTGTCATGTTCCAGAGAACACATGCTAGGCTGTGATTACTGAGCTCAAGCTGAACTGTAAAATCGCTTGTCAGCAGTTGATATGTTTCTGGAAAAGCCAGGGCTCTTGATTGAATTAGCTTGGTGGCTTTCAGTGGGGAGAAAGAACATGTCCAATTTGGTTACCTGCTGACAGAAAGCACCGGTATTGTGACTTTTTGATCGTATAGCAAAACCAAGCTGGAGTTGATCTGAAAATGCAGATCTCCTCTTTGTTTTGTTTTTTATGGTAAAAGGCCACGTCACTTTGCACCTTTCTTAGTCATTCTTTATCATTTAATCACCACTGACAATGCAGTATTCAGTGCTGAGATAAGAAGGCATAGTGCATGATTATTTTCCATTTGTATGCATGCAGAGAAGGCAGCTGTGCTATCAGAGGCTCTTCAGCCGTGTATTCTGCAGATCTTGGTTGTCCAGTTCATGTTTACTGATAGGATCTGTGTGGTTACTCCATCATATGGGGGGTGAGATGGGGTCATGTTGGTGCAATATTGTGTTTGCCCTGAGGTTGAAATAATTTTGTTTGCTGTAATAGCTGTAAAACACCTTATTTCCCACTGGACATTCTATCATACAAATATTCCTGCACTGGGATTTAAAAGGTGAGGAAAAAAATCAAACATCAAAATTACACTGGCGAAAAAATAAAAAATAAGCAGCATGGATGCTGATGTTAGTTGTTTAAAACCCTATAGTAACTATCTGAAAATGAATGAGTGAGGCTTCACAATGATTTTAAAACATATCCTTGACATATTTAGAATATAAAGAAAGACAGTACTGTGCATTTACAGAAAAAAACTTGGAATTTTATTTTCATCCCATTCACTGCGAGGTTGCTTGGTTTTCTGTCTGCCTGCGATCATGCAGACAGTGGAGTCTTTTCACGTTAGGATCAGGGTCCATGTAAGCTCTTAATTCTCTCCTGTTAAACAGTTATTGAAGAAATGTGCTGGTGGTGCAGAAGGAGAAATAAAAACACTGAGTGCCCAGTGTTTGCTCTGCCATGTAGCCATGTCTGGCTCTTAGAGAGACTCATATTACAGAGCACCTTTAACCGTGAATTCACTCTGTTAATAAAAGCCTTCTACCCTCAGCTATTTTAAATCACTCTTTTCTATGGCTTCCCTTTGGGTTCCTTCTCGAAGTACATGGCTGCTTTTTAGAAATGTGAAGAAGTGAGATACTGGTTTCTTGAAAGCACGCAGGCCTAACATTAATGCCTGAGCTGTTGCTATAGTGCTATCCTAGACATATAAGGCCAGGTTATTGTGTTTCAGCAAGATTTATTTTGCGAAAACTGAATACACTCCTTAGACTTTCCAAAGTTTTCATTTATGATTAATGTCTAATTCCAAAATCCTTTTTACTGTGCGTGCACACACACACACACACACACACACACAGTTGTTTGGCCCCTCACATGGTCGCCCCAGCTCTCATCTTGCTCTTCACATCATTTTAATTACAGAGCCCTCATTGTCTGCGCTGACCCATTTTAGCGCGATTCCTTACCGTCAGCTGCATGGTCCCTATGATCACACTGAATTTCATCTGGCACTTGACTCAATCGGCACTGGCGCGAACATGAGCACTGAATGCCTTTCACCACAAAAAAAAAGAAAAGAAAAAGAAAAAAGAATTGGGAATAACAATAATCATCTCCACTCCCTGCTCGAGTCGTCCACTGAGGCCTCTGGTCCGGGCTGCGCCGCCACATGGTAGAGGTTTTAATGGTGAAGATTGATAGAGGTAGCTGGGGACATTTCTTGGGATGTTAGTCACAGTTCTCGGTGGAGATGTGGAACTGCTCTTAAATGGCCCTGGAAACACAATAAAACATGACTCACAGAGAGGAGCCCAGGGAGTTTCACACCACTAATTAGCACTTAGACTTAACTTGATTTTGTTTTCACTAATGAAGCTAATGTCCGTGAGTACAGTATGCAATTCAACCATACCTCTCAGTGTACTGTTTGTGTTAATGACACATCGCTTCTTGGTTTATAAGCACTTACATGCTCATGAAGTTGTCATGCAGTGATGTGTAACATGGCGAGTAATTAAGTTGAAAATGTGCGTCTATTAATGCCACCGAGATGTTTGCGTGAAACCTCAGACATTTCTACTCCATGCAGCAGGAAATAAAAAATACAAGCATCTATATTAGAAGTATCATAAAATTACAGATCTCTCTGTACTCCAACGGGATTCTTAGTGAAGTATTTACAATGAAGAGATGTTGTCTGCTCACTCTTTAAAACCTTTTTTCACATCCAGAGAGACACAAGGATAGAAAAAAAAATAGAGACGGCACTGCACAAGGCTGTATCTCCTCCTACAATCAGAACAATGTTCCTAGTGCTTGAATGGAGAAGGATATCTCTGAGACTTCAATTTGTTATCTAAAAGAAGAAGGGGGACGGAGTAACACTTCCAAGATAAGCACAGCATAAGGTTAATTACCAGCGAGTGGCTGACGTAACCCAGCCATGTCATGTCTCAAAGTTACACACAGCTGGTAAATGAAGGGGTGCTAGCTATTGACATATGTTCCTCACTTGAGCTGTTTTTGTGTGTGTGTGTGTGTCTTTTATACATTTGTGTGTGCATTTGTGCAAACACGTAAACCCCCAGTGCTCCAGTCAGATATAGTTTAGTGGGGCAGCTCCAGGTAAGACGGCACCAGAGGCCGAAAACAGAACGAACCACCTGCTTCAGCAACTGCTAGCAGGGCTTGTGGCTCTTCTTCTCATTGGTGCGTAACACTGTTAACATTGCTGCTGATTCCCGACTCTCTCTCCAGGGCATAGACTAATTAATGGATACCATTCGCAGTTGATTAGCAGCAGTTCTTTCTGTAATTACATTCGCATACTAACCACTCAGAAGAAAAGGAGAAGGGAAAAAAAACACAAAGGGCTAGAAAATATATTAATGCACTTCTCAGTTCACTCTGATCTTAATTTGTTTCCACTATTGTTTGGCTTCTGCTGAGATAAGAAGCCATTTTTTTTTCTCCCTCTCCATCTATTGGAGTCCTTCGTCTCTCATAATGTTTTAAGAGACTGACTTTGTAATAAACACACAAAGGAGATTACTGAAGAGCTTTGTTGAAGATGTGTTCTCAGTGGAACCTCATGCAGACGCAAATGCTCTGTGATTCTTTCTCCTCTGTGTCGTGTAGGCTGTTTTTTGCACTCCTCACTCACAGAGAGGTGCATTGTGCTCCTGGGCCCAGCTGCTAGCCCATAATTCTTCATTCTATGTCCCATTGTTCCTACCTGTCAGCGTGGTTGTGTCTCAGAAGAAAGGAAGTGGCTGCCATTTTGCCAGCAGGCTATGTGTGGGTTGCGGGGAGGCGGGGTATGTTGTGAAAACATGTTATTTCTTACCAAAGTACAGGGTTTTAATAGCTTATCAGCTGTCTTAAACACTAATGCGTCCCTACACTGTGGCATTCACCATTTTATCAGAGCTCTCTACTCTAATATCAACTCTGTAAAATAGGATGGATCTAAATACTTTCATGTTGAAACCAGATTTTTTTCTGACAGTAGATGCGTGTCAAAATCCTCTTGCTGAATTAAACTGGAAAACCCAGCTTCCATCAACCAAAAATGTACTCCACCCATATTAAAAACACTCTCCACCTCCTTATTTCCCCTCAGTATCACTCCTCTCCCTTAGATTATTTGAAGTTAATAACCTGCCACTGCATCTTGATACTTGGCTTTGTGATGCAAACATATCCTTAATTGCCATCCCGTAAGAGCTGAATAGCTGGACCAGATTCTCATTACCCTGGTTTGAATTGGCCTGGGCCTCTCACATGCCTCTCGTCATGTCACAATAATAGCAGAGTGGCAGAATGCACTCGTGCACACAGATAAAGGGGTTAACTCAGTGTGTAAACATTCAGAGCCAAGTGTGACAATCTGTTTGACTGACAGGTGTCCATTATGAAAGAGGAGAGAGCTCGAGTAGAACTGGATATTATATGGACACTAGTAGGCTCATTGTGCTTTTTTTTTGTTTTCATTTGCAGTTCCAGAACAACAACAACTACATGAACATGGCGGATGCGAACGGTGCCCTGCTCGCAGCTGGTGATGTGAGTATGCTTTACTCTTTGCCATAGTAAAATTACCTTTTGGTGATGGGAAATTTAATTAATGCAAACATACTCTCCAATACAAATCCAGCCAAATGCAGTACAATAAATGTGTGTTTCTTGTTTTCTTACTCGGTAATACCTAAATATATTTTTTCCTTCAGTTTGGCACTTTCATAGGTGTCATGAATATAAAACATTCATGACACCCTTTTAAATATTCTGCCTTAGATCATTCACCATTTTAGGACGTGTAGATTGGCAACAGTTTAAGCCAAAAACACGAGCCCTATATTTCACACAGTTAAGCCCTCTTAAACATCCACAATGATCATTTTGTGTGTACATTTCTTCATCTTAGCCATAGCATGCAGACAGATGAGCTAGGCTCAGCCTTGATTGCCTATATAGTAACTTCTTAGAGCTGATGCTGATCTGACTGTCTTCACTGGTCTCGGACAGACAAAGCTTAATCTAGAACTAGTATAGTATTAGTACTAAAATATAACCCCATTTTTTCTTTTTTTTTTCTTTTTCTTTTTTTTTTTTACAAGATGTAATGAAGAAACCCACATAGATTCCACAGCTCTGACACTGTTAGCACTTAAAAAAGTGCAGTGTCACCAGCAATTAGAGTCTGTGGAGCTCCTGGAATAGCTGCGTATTATACTGTTGCATTAAAAGAAAGAGGAGAAGAGTTGTTTCTCTGGAGGTATATAAACGCCACTCTAAGCCATAGTAGTCCTAACAGTGTGCTAAATTTACCCGTTCTATTCCCCCTCCACCCACTCCGCTGCCCTGTCATTAGAGACAAGTGCACCAAAAATACCCGTCATCCTCTGTGGTTTAAACGGGCCAATCTCATCCAGTTTAGCAGGGGGAGATTGATCTGGCTTCAAAACCCACAGCAAAGCGACGTTACACAGTTCCAAAATGCTGAGATACATGTCATCGTTAACCTCATTGTTTTCATTCATGTCACTCCGGCAGTTGGGACACTACTGTGACATTCAAGCACCGGCAGCTACACAGGAGCGTTTTGTGTGTGACCTCATGTTAATAAAGTGGCAGCTTCATAGAGTGTAATGGAAGAAGTTTAATTTTCCCCTACATTTGCGCTGACTGGGCGCATCCTCTGTACCAACTGGCTGCTGAGGCCCACTGCAGCAGGGTCCACGCCGACACAAGCTGCTTGGAGAGCGTTCAGCCCCCAGCTGTGAAGGCCCACTGTGACAGGCAGGGAAAGAGGGGGATGGGCTTTCAGTAAAAAAAAAAAAAAACAGCTTAGCTCATTTGCATTTTATCAAAAGGAACAACTGTTTCCAGTGTTAGGGCACAGATGGTATTGTGCTTAGGAGAGAGAGAGAGAGAGAGAGAGAGGGAGAGGGAGAGGGAGAGGGAGAGTAAGTAGAAGTCTTGAGCATTGATTTTTCTTTTCAAGCGATGGAGTGTCCAAAGTATTGTTTGTTGCAACCTGAGCTAAAGTAAGATTAATGTGACTTCTACTTTGAGTTGTGAGGTTTAACACTATCTCCACTGTAATTAATCTACTTAATGTGTCTGGCATGGGCTAAGGGTACAGTGGGAAAGGAAGTTTCCATGTTGAACAGCTAACTCTCACAGCAAGGCCAAATTTATGCCACACCATTCAGTGAGCTATTGTTTTTAAATCAAACTTGAGGGTTTTGCTACAAAAATATGCTTTATTTAATAATTGTATGAATATTTGCTCCTTTCAGCCCTCTCACACTGGGTCTGGAAAGATTATAATTAAGTTATTGGTGTTAGACTCAAAAAAGCTCAGTGCTCTGTCACACTATCACTTCTCCAAATGCTTCTCTGTTTTGAATTTAAAAATGTATAACTCTTAGTAATACACCTCTTTTTTTAACTTAAGGTAGTATAAAAAGTGAACTGAACTTCCAGGTCTGAAAAAAAAATAGCCAATGATGGAGTGCCTTTTAAGCTGCAATCTCTCTAATTACCAGCAGGGTACAACTCCCACTAGTTGCAAAACGAAGTTTGATAATATGTAAGCTTATGAAAAAAATGACCTGATTTAGACTTGATTTATTACCTCCTGGTCTCTATCACCAGTTTCAAATCTTCTGCAATAAAGCATGCTGTTAGGTTCAAAATTAGTTTGTAATTCTCCAATAAATGCTGAAAAGAAGTAGTAGGAGAAGAGGAGGAGCAAGAGCAGCCCTCTCATGACATGAACCTGTGGGACTTGGGTAGAGCCACACAGTGTAGAATAGAGAGGCAAGCATAGTGTTGCTAGTGAAGACAATATGGTTGTAATTTGAAAACTTGTTCTGCAAGGTTCAGAGGGGGAGAAAGGGAAAATAGACTGGAGATGTCAGCTAGATTTGAAATATTTATCTTTGTGCTCTCACCCTAACCTTATTTCCTTAGTTGTGCACAAACTGCAAGTTATGATAATTATTTTTTAATACAAAAAAATGAACTCACTGGTTATATTTTAAGTATCAGCTATGAGGAGCAGGCTGAAAAAAAATCCTAATGTTGCATCCACAGCTTCCAGCTTATTTCCCAACCCCATGTTGTTTGTTAGTCGTTGCAATGATTTCAAGTGAGAATAAGTTTTGTAAGCAGCTGCCACTATGTCCTCAGTTTGGGGCTGATAGTAAAAGCTAACACATAGTCTGACACAAACACAAGTAGAGTAACAAAGTCAGTTAAGTGATTCATAAGGTGTTTGTGATATAGTAATACCTAAGCAATATTTACTTAAATTTTGCAAACATTAGATAATTTTAGCTCCTGTAAGTAGTCATACCAGCAATAGGCCAGGTATGTTAGCAGTTAAACTTGAAATGTTTTCTGCTTTTGAATTGAACTATTCATCTATAGGAGGGCGAAAAAGATATTTATTTCTTTAAAGTAAGAGGAAAACATTTCACTTCAATATATATACTATTGCAGCCAAAGTTAAATTTAAACCTATTTACATTCAGCTTCTCTTTGTCTACACAGTGCTGTCTGATTAAAGTTGCATACAGTTTGTTTTGTGGACATTCAGATTGTTTCTACATTAGAGCAGACCTGTGTTTGCTGTTTAGATGGCCAGTGTATCATTTACCTTATGCACTTAGAGGATGAGATAAGATGACCTTGGTGTGCTTGGTAAAGCATACATCCTAGTAGGAAAAGGTTGACTGCTTCCCTCAGGGAAAAAGATACTGTACACTGAGATTGTGTTCCACTCAGATGTATCACTTTACTTTCCCTATCAAATTAGAGACGTGTAATAAACTATAAATATGTAGAAATGGACTGCAAATGATCCAAATTTGAAATAATGTTGATTAGGGGTGAAATGGTTGATGTTGTCATTTGAGTAGCTGCACTCTACCAGTCTAGATATTTGAAATTAGATCCCCAATTCTGCCTCTATTGATTCTGAGGCCTATTATATGCAGTAATTGCATGCTGCTGCCTTTAACAAGTCTTGGTTATTGCATCTGTGAATTGCATTACTACGTTTATTGAAGGACTGGGAATATTGCCCGAAAAGCTTTTTCTTGCTCTTTGTCCTTATACTGAAAGAGCACCGTGGAATAAAACATTGGAAAGGAATATTCCTGATACACACCACATAGTCCCCTCTGTGTATGTTACTAAACATTGTTTAATTTAGATTAAATGATTAAAACTATGAACATAATTGTTATATAAATCAATATATACTATTTAACATAGGCAAGGCACTAAAGTCACTTTTACACATGCTTATGGCATGACTGTGGCAAAGTTGGTCCATCAATTGGTTCACCACTTTACTCCATATTGATATACTCTAACTAAAAATGTTTAAACTATTGGGTCTAAATTTGGTTTAGACATTCTTGTTTACCAAAAGCATATTGACTGAGGTTTACATTCTTGATTTTCCATGACATTTCTTGACAGATAATGAAATACTATACAGATAGATTGAGAGTATGGATTCTCATAACTACTTGATACTCTGACTTTCCATCCAGTGTCCGTAAAATTAACCACCTTTCACTTATCCCTTGAAATATAAGGGATAATTAACGACAATGAACAATAAACCAGAAAAGTGCATACAGACATTTATGGTCCACAGATGTTCTATATGACTCATTTGATCCCCTAACTTGTTTCATGTTGCCACTATGAAGTTTACATCAGTGGTTTAAGGGAAAAGTCTGAAGTATTGGATGGATCGTAAAGACATTCATGACCCTGTCTGGAATAGTTAAAGACTAATAATAACTTTAATGATCACCTGACTTGTCATGTAGCATCATTATCAAGTCAACATTTTAATCTCTTCAATACTTTGGTTCATGACTTCTTACCTGCAAGGCTAACGACACACCCATTAGCATTAGCTGTAGCTTTTGTACAGGGCTAATTGTCGATGACTAGTACAGCCTTAGAGAGCCACTAGTGTGTGTCTACTCTGAATCTTGAATTTTGTCTAATTTTGTTTTAGGATTTTGTTTCTACACTACTAAAAAAACAATATTTTCCTGTGAATTTACTGTAACTTATTTACTGCAAGTGAATCATTATTTTTAAAATATAGGGTGTTAATTTTATTATAAATACATATTAGATAAACCTCACTCTTGATTCTCTCAGGCAGAATGTAATAACTGTTGAAAATAATTTGCAGTACAGTACAGTTTTGTCCAGGTTTACCACCTTCAATAGGCGCTGAGGCACGGAGACCTCCTACACACCTGCTCAGGGTGCTCATGTTGGGTACATCAGGCCTCTCTGTAACAAGCCCTGCTCTGCCCTTGTACCACTGGACTCTGCGGCTGCCAGTGGAAAGACACACACATTATTCCCTCCCTCTCTCTCTCTCTCTCTCGCTCTCTCTCTCTCTCTCTCTCTCTCTCTCTCTCTCTCTCTGTGTGTGTTGTGCTTGCCCTTGCCCACCCTTTAACATGTACATGGTTGCACATCCCAAGCCAGCATCTGGCTTGGCACTCAGCTCTGCTGAGCCTTTCAGAACAATTTAAATGGATAATCAGGCTGGTGATGCAAAGAAAGTGGATTGTGCATCTCTTAATCTCTGATCAGAGCCCCCTAAGCTGCTCCTGGTGCAGAATTAGACTGGCTTTATGTGAAATGACACTAGACAGTGTGCAACACTGTAACACTCTGTGGGTTCCAGTAAAATCTGGCACCTCTTCCCCGGGGAGACGGCCTTTTCTGTGCAGACAGCTGACATCTTCCATATCCTCCCCAATGAGACACAAACGCCATGTCTCCATTATCAGTGCCCCTGGTGCAGATGTTAATTTGTATCATCATTAACAAAGAGAGGCAATGCACACAAGCACAGTCTTTGATACTGATCTCGCCCTCCCTCCCACAGAAATATCTGTCGTCTTCTATCTACTGCTTCCACTCTGTTCTGCACACACTAAACACTAGCATTCCTCTCCTACAAGTGCATGTCTCTGTTTTGCTTAAAGGTCACACTTAATGCTCATGTTGCTCACCCACAAAAGTGGAGTTCACCTCAGCCAACCTTCTTTTACATCTATACCTTAAATCTCTAGGTTGCCTCTGTAATTTAGGCCACAATGCACCAGCCTTTAGGATGTGGCCTATATAGTTCTGCCCTGATTTACCCTACAGTGTTACGGCACAAGAAACCTACTTACATCAGCATATAGTAGCCAAAGGAGAGCAAATGCAAAAAAAGAACAGGATATGTTTCCCATCCCCAAAGCATTCCTGGGAGGGCTTATGTGGATAAACGTGGCCAAAGTATCACAGCCTGTTTAGTGTATCTGACAGGACTGGACAAGGCAAGACTTGGATAGTTCTCTGTCAGAGAGATTAAAATAGTATGCCAGTGTTTTGTGGCTGCTACATGATATGATACAGATGAGACTTGGACCATAGATCTTAAGGCTATTGTGAACGTTGACCCTGCTCCACAGGAGACGTTGAAAAAGATGAATGAAGATAGAGATGACGAACAGTCGCCGATCCTTTCTGTGTGGTACTGGAACTTTTTGTCCCTGACTCATTGCAGTTTTGTTTCATATTTTTCATAAACACTCACTTCACATGCTGCTGAACAGGCATTATTGTGAGCTAAGTGGTTCTTACAACTAGTGGACTGAAGCATAATATGACAGCAGAGGACTCAGAGTAAATGGTTCCCACTGAAGGTGTTTGTGATTTATTTTGCACTCTGCGAGCCAGAGGCCAGGGCCTGTGATGAATATGACCTTAGCTCCTTCTGAAAGGAGAACTGATTCTCTAGCTGTGAAACAAGCACTGAAAAGTGAAACACTGGAAGGAAGCCGGAAGAGAGGAAAAAGAAGGGGGGGATGAAAACTCTATTAACTGCCTCTGCCACTGGAATTCATCAGTGCTTGTCAAGACAGCTGCCCTGAGTAGGCAATGAATTAGTTTCAAGTGTCTGTGTGCTAAAGCAGGCAAGGGGAACATTAATACTCCCTAATCAAGAGCTGTGTTGGCATATTCCCTTCGTTGTCTCCCTTCTGTTATTCTATCCTCTACTGGAGACAGAAAGACAGAGCCAATTGAGACATGCTGGGTTTGCTTTGTTGTTGACTATAGTTAACTCTGCTGACAGGTCAAGGCACTCTTGATGTCAGGTTTGTGGGTCAGTTGAAGCCCATCTCTTTTGAATAAGGAGTTTGTTTCTTAAGTGACAGGCCATGCACAAATGCTTCACATGAGACTAAATGCTGCAATGTTGTCATATTTTATGAAGAGTGATCCAACAGAGAGAGTGAAAAAAGCCAGTTCCTCTCTCAAAGGAGAAGGGTTTATTTTAAAAAGTGAGGACTGACCGTCTCCAGGACTCACAGTCCTGTTGAAAATTAACTGCAGGTGTGTGAAAAAGTAAAATCGGCATGCAGGAGACACATCGGTGCATGTTGGAATTGCTGTAAGTGCCCGTTTCCTCCTGTTATTGGCCTGCAAGCCAATTATTTTCATGCTGCCAGAATTGCCTGACATTATAAGTAGTTGATGAGGTCACTGGAGGCAGTGCTTTAACACTGACCCAAAGCAAAGACAGTAGTTTTAAAGAGCAACCTAAAGTACTTAATTTTTGTGCTTTCCAGTAGCTTCTTGATCCAGAACTGGCTTCCTTTTTTATTTCATTTCTCATGCCATTCAACACAGCCAATACTTCTAAGAGTTTAACCTGATTGTAGCGTCATGCCACAATGCTTTCAAACATAAAGACAAGTGTTAGCAGTTAAAATCATGTCAGTTTTAGAAGGAGACCCATGCTTTGAAGAGCCTTACACTGACTGAGCAGCAGCCGAGCCCAGCGCAGCAGACAGCATGCTGTTTGGCCCGGTGTTCGGCTGCATGTATCTGGACCCGCAGTGTGGTCATTGTGAGGATATGAATATATTGGCTTTCCAGAGACTAGCTTAATGCAATGTGCAGATGAAAACAAGACCCAAGTAGGTGAACAGTCCCATCTCCAAGAAGGCGCATAAGCAAATTAAGTGTGACCAAAAGCTTTAATTCGAAAGGCAGAAGGATTAGGCTGTTTGATGAGCAGATTTAAGGGTGCAGGCAAGGGGAACAAAAAGAAACACTTCTGGCCAAGCGTAATAATCTTTGAAAATGTTCTTTAAACCCATCTCCCTGTGACGTGTATTTTCACTGCACTTCAACCCAACATCTTCCATCCTCAAGATTAAGGGCTTTTATCATGTATCCTCTCTCTCCCGTGATTGCTGCTTGATATTTTTGCTTTTGACGTCTTCTTCCGCACTCGCCTTTTTTCCTTCTTTTCCCTCAAAGTGGACTTTAATAGGTTTAGGAAATGTTACATCTTAGTGCACTTACAGACAAGTGTATTACCACTCTACTAAAACACTCCCTCTCTTAAACAAAGTTGTCTGATTTAATCCTTGAAGGTTTCCTTCAAGCATGTTAGATAAAGCCCACCTCAGTGAGTGCTTGCTGGCTGTTTTGTGTTGTCGCATTTCCTGATATTTCTCCTCCTTACTCCTCCTTTGCAGACTTTTCATACACCTAGTTTGGGAGACGAGGAGTTCGAGATTCCTCCAATTACGCCTCCACCTGAGATGGAGTCTGGTCTGGGTCTCTCGGAAGTGGACTCACCTTTCCCAGCAATGCCAGAGCCCCCAGTTCCGCACAGGGGTCCCCTAATCCCTCAGTTCCCCCCTCAGAGCCTGGATCTGCCCTCTATTACCATCTCACGCAACATGATGGAGCAGGAAGGGATGTCTGTCAACAATGGCCAACCTGTGGTGAGCACTGCTATGCATATAGACCACTAGTAAATCAAGAAGTCTATTTGTTTTCTGCAACCAGAGAAATGTTATTCTCATTTGTCAACACACACAAATCCTGAACTACCGTTGCTCCAGTGTGTCCTATGTGTAGCTGTTGCTCCAGAAGTGTTTTTTTCAAAAGTCTATCCAAACCTAAAGGTATGATTTTAAAATATGCATTCAACTGGAGACCTCTGATATCAGAAGCATACAGACCTTAAAAGAGCACTTTTACTCAACTGTAATGTCACCTTCACTGTTTTTGTGCGCCTCCTGTTGTCAGTGCATCTGGCACAGCATCTGGCCTTGTTTACAACACAGGAGGTATATGATCACATTGAGAAAATGTCATGATATTATGTTACTTACTGTGAGGATTTTTTTAAAAAGCACACAGACTGTGGATGATCCCCCCTCTGTAAGGTGAGCAGATGTGAATAGATCACAGGTTTTAGCGTACAAAGCGTATTCAGCCCCAGAAGGACAGTGAAAATGGGACCCAAAAGTGTCACAGTTTCACATGCTCATATTTAATTCATGTTGCCTCCAGAAGCCTTTTTTTGTGTCGTAAATGCTGAGGCATGCCTCCGTCCAATGTCACACAAGGTCTTCAGAAGAGACAAGCTCCGTTTGAAGTTGAAGATCAGCTTTGTCTTTGACTTACATCCACACGACTACATTTTCTTCTTAAAACAATAACTTTGGCTACATTTATACCTGGCAGCCACTCTACTGCAGCATTTTAGAGCCCTTAAGAGAGAGACCTTTGAAGATGCTGCTGACCCCATTTTAGTTGGAAATCTCTGGGGATGGGTTGTAGTCGACAGAAAGGGAGGCTACAGGAAACAATGACGCAGACAATCCCTGTTCGTTTCTTGATTGGGTCTTATCACTCACAGTGTGTCTTTTCCCATGTGACTCCCAGTCTGTGTTTCACCTCCATGGCCGCCTTATGGGTTAGTTTGAGTACCAGTTCGATCTCGTCTTCGGTTCAAGCAAAGAAGTCTTTTGTCTTTTTTCGCCATCGGTTTTCGTCCTCTCTAGTCTTTTCTGCAATTAGGTAACCAGCCCTCTGCTTCCTGTTGACAAGGTGGTGCACGCCCAGTATACAGGAAGTGACACTTTATTTGCTTTTTTGCTGTGTTAGTCCAGACGGAGATTAATTCTGCATATGTGCTAAAACACTCATCTGGATTGATTTTTTTTTTTAATTATTATTATTAGGTTTTAAAACATAAGAATAGTGGTGTGGATGTAGTCTTTGTGTTGTACAGAATTTTTCTTAAAAAAAAAGACTGGATGAACATATTTTAAGCTTATCCTCCTTTCCTCTGACACAATGCTCAAATACGGAACAGCAGAAGAAATAATAACTCTCTTTATGTTGATACTGTTATGTGCTATAGATCGTAAGATTGTTGTCTTGGGGTGGAAAGGCATTTTGAAATGCCACAATCATAGAAGCATTGAGGAGGAAAAATGGAAATGTCACTGGCTGACTAGTTGTCTTACAGACCTATTACAAAGAAGGAAGATTCATTTAGGAGAAAAGAAATGAAAGGACAAAGGCAAGAGCGGATAGATGATGTTGATGTTGAATTTTGCTTTGTTAACCGCAAAACACAAAACATACATGTTCCGATCATTATAACTATGTGGATAAACAAATTGTGTTTTAACGCCCCCTTTTCACTAACACATTTGTTGAATCGCAGCAGATATTTATTTACATCCCATATGAGAAGGAGACTATAAAGTTTTACTGCTCTTTTTCCTGCTTCCATGCTTCTGGCATGTAAAATAATTGCGGCTTTTAAAATATCTCTGCCGCATACAGTAAGTGAGCCCCAGAAGGCTTTTGCCTAAAGAATTTTCATTTCATGGTCAGTTAAGCTTTCTACATCTGGAAGAAACGGAACCTTGACACAATTACATTCCTGACTGTTCTCACGACTTGCTGGAGGATTAGATTTGATTCTCAAACATTATTCCTCTTTAACACCATTTGCATGGCTCATGTCTCTGATTGTGCGGAGACTCTATTAAAAACTGAGGGAAGAATGTGGGTTTCTGCTCCCTGCCTCGTGGCATCGTCGTCAGCACACTACTCACTCCTTATCAGTCATCACACATTGTAACGCAGCAAGGCTCGTGGTGGCCCTCCATTTTTCCTGTAAATGGGATTGATCCCCAAAAGTTTAGTGCCTATAGAAATTCTATTCATCTATGGTTTCAGATAAACGCAACTTTTAAATGAGATAAGTAACAGTGTTGTTCACAGTGCTCTCTATATTCAGAGACAATGATTTACGAAGGCCCTAAGAGGGGTGTTTTGTCATTTTGTCAGCGCACTGATAAAGGAATGACAACCTTATATACATGATTACATTCTGTGTTATTTGTTATGGCTGCAGGGGCAAACAAATAAACCGTGCGCTATTGCAATTACATTTTTCATCAAGCCACCATGCTCATATTTCCCAAACACTCGTCTTGGTTTTCTTTTCTGTATACGAGGTTACTGGTGGAGAATATTTAGTGCGTGTGAAAGCCTGTCTCTTATCAGAACTTAATGAGAAACCCAACCAGTGAATATACCTGGGCTATTTTCAAAAGCTTCTTCCATGTCATTGCATTGCCAAGTGTTCTGCTAATTCCTCTCCCCATAATGTTCAGCGTATGTCTTGCAAATTGGCCACAGATGCCGAGCTTCTACAAAGAGAAATACATTTTCTCAGCTGCAATGTGCCTGGCAAGCACTGAATCTGAAGTCATTATTTATTTAATCTGCTCTCCTAACAAGCTTCTGACTCTCATTTTTGTCTCCCAGCATGTGTCCTCCTGATTTGTGATTGAATCTCAATAGTGCCAAATAGTACTGGAGTTAGAGCTGCCAGTATTGCCTTATTCACAATTTCTTCTTGATTTTCTCCCTGCTGCACAGCAAGGGTCTCTGGGTTCCATTTCAAAAAACACCTGGTGCCTTCACCACATTTTAGGTTTTTCTTGACACATGTAAGCATGTACTGAAATGTCCTCCATGATTGGATTCAAAACCCACAGAAGTCACGAGTTGCAATAGATGTTAAAATCAATATTTAGGAAATATGAGCCCTGCTGTCTTATAAGGCTTATATTTACAACTACGTGGTGATGCATTATATGTTTTTCATTACCAACTGGCTGTTTCACAAACCATTAGCTTTACAGCAGCAAAGACATGCTAATATCTAATTCCAAATATTGTCTTTGGAACTCATGCATCATGAAAGATGAAAGTGAGGCTAAAACAGGCTATTTGTAGTTTGCTGTTTACATGATTTCATATGCTTTGATATTGTGTAGATTGCCAGTGAGTATAATATCCTCAGTTTTGACTGCTCAAAAACCACTTTATCCTGAATTAAATGGAAAATGTAAGCGCTGTTGCAGAAAGCATGTTTTTCTACACTTCCCTCTTATCTCCCTTCCAAGCCAAGAAGCACTGACATGAGTTGAACATCAATTTAAGAGAGTGGATTTTTTTTTTCACTCAGTTTCTTTTTTTCTTTTCTCCCTCGACAGACAGCTATTGTGACATATTGGGTCAGTCAGAAATGAAAGATATTCATGCAGGCATGCAATACTTGTAATGAAGTCTCAGCTTGACCTTCTGCATGATTGATTCTGTAATTTACTTTTCTCAGGCAGCTCTCAAAATGAAATGATGTCATGTTGGACAAGTTTTAAATACCCATAATGCATCAGGAGAAACGGCGGAAAGGGGGTACGGGTCAGTGGCTGCACCGGACCAAAGGGAGGGAATCTACTGGCCTCACAGTCTGAGGGGGCAGGGGGAGAGCAGGGGGTAGAATGGGGGAGAGGGGGAGAGATTTGTTTTTCAGTGGGTGTTAGGGGTCGTGGAGATGGATGGACTGAGTTCGCACTCTGCAGAGAGGGAGAAGGACAGAGAAGTGTGTTTGACTGAGACAGGGCAGGGGAAAGAAAAACAATTTATCTTTATGCTATTATAGCCTTTTTTCAGCATTCAGAATTCCATTTTTCTCATTTGGCTTAAGCACAGACTTTAGCAGGTTGCTGAAAATGGAGGCAAGAAAAATAAAATGATGTACCCGTTTAGAAGCCGAGTAAAGGAATATGTGCAGAGCACTGATAAACTATCTTTAATAGGACTGACCTTTCATGCTGGCGAAAGTTACTGGGGGATTCATCCTTATAATTACCATATAGATGATTTTACCCCTCTCCTGCCATGGAACATTTCCAAGAGCTCTGGCATTGATTGAATGGAAATTGAACTTGTTAACATTCTTTTCAGCCTGTTACAGCTCAGTACATGGTGCCACTGTTCATACATTCTCCCCAAATTCTGATTTCCAGTATCTTTAAGAACAGACTGGAGCCTGCTTTCATTGACATCAGGGTTGAGATTTTTATCACCTTTGTGAATGCATAATGTTGCATTTTGAGTCCAACTGCTGTGTTTATTGGCCTGCTTTTATTGTGGAAAGGATTTCACAACATTGTCAATAGTATATTTTCTCATCTGCTAGTTTTCAGAATGCGTTACATGGCTCTGTGTGAAGTGTTTGCAGTGTTGGATAAGGCCAACAACAATGTAAAAAAACAAACATTCTTTTTTTTTCTTTCTTATTGCAGCGTATGTGGTTAGAATTATGATTTTGCTATATTCAAAGCATCACAGTGGGTAATAATAAAAAAAAGAATTTAAATTAAAACCTTATTTATTTGGAGTACATTTCTTTTGTTAGTCATTTACTTACAAACACACACAGACAGACAGCACACCTAGACACACAAGCCTGACTAAGGAGGGCACATCTGGCCACTGTGTACTCAAGATAAGGACTTATTTGCAGATTTACAATGACTATCAAAATATCTAGATAGATGTCTGCTGTGACTGCTGACAATACTGCAATCAAAATGCAAATGTGAAGGCAGAGGGACATAAATAAACATCTTAGCACCAGATTTATATTCACAATCAAGGCAACTGTTACTTAAGATGATTTCTTTCACTAGTGTGTTATTAGCTGTTATCTTTTCATTTAATCAGATATGTTCTAATGCTGGTGTTTCACTGATCTAACTGTCATCGCCATCTTCTTACAAAGAGTAAAAAGCAAAATCTCTGCAGCTCCAGTTATTGCAATAATATGTGATAAAAATAAGACATTTAGTAGGCTGTTGAATGTGATATGATCAAGTGTTTAACTGTTTAACTAAAAAAAATGCACAATATCCAAAGGCCATTTAGATGAAATCACATATCCCAAACAAATGGTGGAATGGGCCATTGCTCCAAGTCAAAACTGCATCATTGGGATTGGGCAAAAGTGTTATTATTATACAGATGGCCACGACTAATGAGCTCAGTGTGTGCGTCTTTGATGTTCGCAGCTAGCAGAGAGCAAACTGCGAGCCATCGTGTTCTCAGTAATGAAGATGACAATAGCACTTGGAACATGGCGGGTTGCAGATATGTAAATCACAGTCATTTGGTCACTGGCTTGTTTATTGCAGCTTTTATTTGCAAGAAAACTGAAAGCTCCCATATTTGAAGAATTTCAATAATATGTCTTCAATTTTCTACCTTACCTTTGCAGAATCTCTCTCGCACATGTAAATATAAATCTGCTTTCACTTCATAGATTGTATTTATGATAAGCAGTAGACATGGCATATGAGAAAGAAATGGATTGTAGATCCAATATGTTTCTGTCTGAAATGGTGTTACAATATTGTTTTTGAAGACAGGCATTCATAAGGTTGTTTCAATAAAGCCAGGTGTTTGGGTTTATGATGTGTTGATGTTGGGAGAGATTGCGTTTGTGCTGCTGAATACCAGATGGATGTACCCAGGGAGAACAAATCACCTTTTCTGTTGTGTTCACGTCCCCTCCTCTGTTCCATGTCAGCTCCACTGGCTCTCTGATCAGTCTTCCCTCTGGGGAGCTGGCGGTCCTTGTAATTTCATCCTCACCACAATCAATGCAAACATGCTGCCTGCACCTTCTCCAAGACTCTTTCAAGATCCAAATGTTTTACTAAAAAAAAAAAAAAAGAATTACAGAGATTTTGAAAATGTTATTACATTACTGCTGCATGGTAGAGTAGAGGGGACCTGTCCAAAACTCTTAAGCTTCATACCTTCAGCTAGTTGATTTATGGAGTTGATTATATAGAAGTATTTCCACTATTTGGCAGTCAAACATGATCTATGAAAGGTGCCTCTTTCATAAAGTTCTTACCTTAAAGAAACGTTACACCAAAGTATATAGACTCGTGGCCACCTCAAGCTAAACTGACATGTAGCTGCATGTGTACAAACTATGACTCAAATAGTCTTTTTATTTTGGCATTTGAAGTTATGTAGCATAGCGCAGGGAACTCAGTCCACTGCTCCCCCCCGAGGGACCGGGCAGTCAAAAGCTGTGTCACAGATTTCCATACAATGGAGTTTTGAAATGAATCAACTGAGCTGTGTAGCCATCTATTACTGGCTTATAAAGTTGGCTCCTCGGGTGTCAAGATAATTTATCATGGCCTGTAATACAGACATTTAAGACGCAGGTCTGTGACATGCAATCTGCCACATAACAATCCACAGAATCTAATGACCCGAATTCCTATCTGGCAAAGAGATACAGATACAGCATTCTCCTGAGCTTTGTGTACTGGGCAGTAGAGTGTCAGAGAGAGTACAGAGATCTCTCTGAGCTGGAGAAATGCAGTGCAAGTCTTTGCTGACAGAACCTCAAAGAAGGCTCGAAGTTATAGGGCAACGATTCAGTCTCAGTTTCAGTTTGATTTCTTAACAAGCATAATTTGCTTTTGTATCAATCCTTCTACAGAATGTGGGACCAGGTCATCTTCGCCAGTACCCACCCAACCCAGCCATGGTGATGAAGTCCATCATCAGCATGAATAGCCCCAATGGGATGATATCACGGAATCAGCTGACCACCATCAACCAATCCCAACTCAACACACAGCTGAGTCTAAACATGGCAGGACCCAACATCACCCATACTTCCCCATCACCGCCCGCCAGCAAGTCTGCCACACCCTCTCCCTCGAGCTCCATCAACGAAGATGACCAGGACGAAAGCAACAGGGTGAGCAAAGTTAGAAATCATTCTAAAGACTGTTTTAACCTGCTGATGTTAAAGGCATTTTAATCTTATTCATTGCAATCATTGCAGGTTATTGGGGAGAAGAGGCCAGCCCCCATAGATCCCACAAAGAAACCCAAGACTCCAAAGAAGAAGAAGAAGAAAGATCCAAATGAGCCTCAGAAGCCAGTGTCAGCTTATGCCCTGTTTTTCAGAGACACCCAGGCCGCTATCAAGGGTCAGAATCCCAATGCCACCTTTGGAGAGGTGTCCAAGATTGTTGCCTCAATGTGGGACGGTCTGGGAGAGGAGCAAAAGCAGGTACTGCAAAGTTTAATTATCCAGACTAGTCAAAAATGTCATCTAAAATAATTACAAATCATAAGGCAGGAAATGAATGTACGCACAGAATCTCATCTGTGTAATGTGCTTTATGTTGCTTTAGTTAAAAACAGCAATCTTTAATTAAAAAGAAGCTTTATTTGTCCATTCACACGTACCTTTGTGTCATCACAGGTTTACAAAAGCAAAACAGAAGCTGCCAAGAAAGAATATTTAAAAGCCCTCGCAGCATATCGTGCTAGCCTGGTTTCCAAGGTGAGAAACTGTTCCTTCTTTCACCTGAAAAATGTGTGAAATTGACTGAAAAGAGAGTTCATTTTTTTTCTATTTCCCTGTATTACATTGTGCACTGTGAAGTTGTGGAAGGCTCTATGTATTAAAAGAAACAACACAGTTAATTGGAGGTCTAGAAACTATGCAGTGCACATAAAGATCCCATCTTCTCAAGTGAAAACTTTAGGTATAATTCTCTTTACTTTTTCTTAATCCAGGCTGCAGCAGAATCAGCAGAGGCCCAGACTATTCGCTCAGTACAGCAGACCCTGGCCTCCACCAGTCTGTCCCAAGGCCTGGTGCTGCCTTCACCCCTCAACCAGCACCCCTCCATGTCATCAGCTTCCCAGGCCCTACAGCAAGTCCTACCACGGGCCATTGCCCCAAAACCTCTGCAGATGAGACTAGGGGGCAGTCAGATCGTGACCTCAGTCACGGTCTCCCACCAGAACATGTCCTCTGGGATGCCACCACAGATGCTTGGCCAGATGGGTGCGGGAGGGGCCATGGTGGCAGGTGCCCAGTCAACAGCAGTGTCTCAGATGAGCCCGCCAATGCAACCAGTGCAGCAGCATGCAATGCAGCAGCTTCAGCAGCAGCAGCAGATGCAGCAGCATCTCCAGAATCACCAGATGCAGCAGCAGCAGATGCATCACCAGCAAATCCAGCAGCAGATGCAGCATCAGCATTTTCAACACCACCTCCAGCAACAGCTTCAGCAGCACCACTTGCAGCAGCAGCAGCAGCAGCAGCATCAACAACAGCAGCAACAACAACAGCAGATGCAGCTGCAGCACATGCAGTTGCAGCATCAGCTGCATCAGCAGCAGATTCAACATCTCCAGCAGCAACAGCAGCAGCAGCAGCAGCCTCACCAGTCCCACCAGTCCCACCAGTCCCACCAGTCCCACCAGTCCCAGTGTTCCCCACCCCAGCACTCTCCTGGTACGCCCCATTCAGTTGGAGGCTCTGCATCACTTGGCAGCCCTCAGCCAGCCCCCCAGCAGCAACCACACCCCTCCCAAATCCAGGCCCACGCCCAGGTCCTGTCCCAGGTCAGCATTTACTGAGCCAAATGGAAATCCTATCTCAAAGAACAGGAATAGAATAAAAGCATCATTCCACGTTGCTTTTCTAAGTTGCACTTAAGAAGTGTGTAAGATTTAGAATGTTATACAAAGAACTTGTCCATTGTTATAGACAAATATGCACACATGTGTACAGGGGGTAAACATCTTAACTGGGTCATTTCTGTCATAGGCTTGGCTATGACAGAAGGCCGTTAGGGCGAGCACCCGGTGATTGTTTATTTGTTTGTTTGTGAGGTCTTTCAGTTGTCAATTTAAACTGACTGGGCACTCTATTTTGAAAGACATGTGTCTTTCACTGTTTTATTTAACAATAAAGCTTTATTTATGAGAGCTGAGTTGTCAGTTCAGTTCAGCAAAGGGACATTTTAAATGCATTTCAACAAAAGGGTATTCGATCAGCTCTTGTCTGGACTGAATGACCCACAGGATCCTCGCTGGAAACCAGTAACCCACACATCAGTCTTTGTTCCCACACTGACCAGTATATAGCAAGACTTTCTTCACTCCAACCTTTCTCTTTCACCCACCATTCTCACAGAGGTAACTGTTCAACAATGGTTGATCAAATCATCACAAGTTGGAGGCCCAGTGATATTTGAACACAAATAAAACCATGTCACAACCGCAGACAATGTCTTGAGGAAAAAAAGAGAACTGGAAATAAAAGGTCTTGGAACACAGATGTCTGGATGAACAAGCGAACAGACTGAGACAGAAACTGCCATACATCATTTATGTCATCACATCATCAAACTGTAGCTGTAATCTGCTGTACATGTTTTTTGTAAGGTTGGGAGAGACAAGACCTCCTTTATTCAGTAATCAACCCTCCAGATGATTTGCCCAGAAGTGTGTAACTGGCAACCCCCCCCCAAAAAAAAATTCTTCTCCAATCCATTTGTTCTTACTTCAGATGTTTAACAATTAAATTATGTTTTTATTTTGTGTAACAAAAGGGATATTTTATGGTAAATACAAATTTCTGGATCAAGGTGGATGGTCTGGGGATTGCTGTATTTTTACTCTGCTCCTTGATACCGTCATTGTTTTAAAAAATGGAAGAAGAAAAACTAGCAGAGCCAGTTTGTTGCACTGCCAAAGCCAACTGAAAAGGCATCGGAGGTATTTTTGCCAGCTGTACAGAAGTCCCTGGAAAAAAAAAGAGAAAATGTTGTACATTTTTCATATCACCTGTTGTAAAGTTTTAATATGTGAGGCTTTAATTAAAACATTGTTAAACGACCTGTGGATTGCTATATCACATAGTGCATTTCTGCTCTTTTATACTTTTTTATGAGTTACAATAGCAGCGATTAATTTTGTTTGTATTTTGCTTACAAATCAACTGCTTTTGAAAACTGTCCATAGAATAAATGCATATCGGTATGGAGTTCCTGGAAAGTTGTTTTCAGCTCACAACAGGAAAAGTAATTTAATGTTTGAGTTTTTTGCTCGGCCATGAAGACGAATCAGAGACATTCCATCATGATAGTAGCCATAATTTTGTATGAAGTATTATATATTTCTTGGTGTCTCTGTTCAAAATTAAACTATCAATCACAAATATTTATTTGAAGGAATCCATTTATTTCAAAAAAGTTCTATTAGCCATAATTTGTATGAGGTATTTCTTCCCGTCTCCTTGTTAGCTATAGAAATTTTAAAAAAACACTGATAAATATTCATAGCACCCGGTTCTTTATGAGATAATGAAAAGATAAATTTGTATGTTTTCTATGGAGTAATTCTATAAGAGAAAAAAGCTACTTTGCAGGGGTATAGGAGCATTCTTGTTGGCATTATTATAGTATGTGCTGTTTCTCAGTGATTTGAATGGAAGTCCATTGTAACTGTGTGTAAAAACAGTGTTGATACTGGACAAGGTCAGCATGTAACTGGTACTTGTCTCAATAACAGTCCCCTTCTCACACACCAGTGCATTGGATTCTGCCTCTTTCTTACTCCTTTTAAAATCGCTTCATTTCCAAGACATCCCCAGGGGTTTGCTGAGCTCCCTTGAATAATATGGTGAGCGGGGGAGGGGAGGGAAGGAAGGCAAACAATAATTATCATATCTTCACAATAGCCGTTGAATCCACTGGCCCAGAGAAGGGCCCTTTTTTTTTTTTTTTTTATTCCAAAGGCAGCTGAGACATTTTAAACACGAGTTAACGTTCGTTACAAATTAGGAGAGAGAATCTGCTCCTGTGCTTCTGTGATAGCAGCCTGATAGAATTTTCAAATTTTGGTTTGTTTTCAATTAGTTAGTTTTAGGGAAGCGTTTGTAATTTGGGCCGAGGCCCTGCCGTCGCTGCCGCTGCGGCTCTTCTGCTCGAAATGGAAACGATGCCCATTTCTCTGCCGTGATTAATTGCAGCATCTGTCCTGTCAGAAGCCCGAGTGAAGAGGTCTGCAGCAAAACTGCAAATAAGCGCTGGCAACAGTCTTAAAGTGCTTATGATGAAATGAAAATTAAAAACAGCAAGTGCCGTGCATGACCTGAATCTTAACACAGGGGGAGAAGAGGAGAATGTGAGAGCGGGTGTCCATGGATACCAAACACATGCTTTAAAAACACACAGTAATGAGGCTCTGGGAAATCGCCGTTATTATTCTGAACAGATTCACAGCAGAGCCCATTAATAATGCATGGAGCTCCTTGTTATTCCATAACCCCTTAGTACTGCGGTCACTGTGTGTACAAATATCTCACAGCCAGGGTTGGAGTTATGGGACTCTGCAATAAAAAGGTTACAGATATTTTCAAAACACTGCTATACACACACATAATTTACAAGGATAATACACCGCTCCTCCTTTAATGGGGATTGGATTAATTTGAATAGGTGAATAAATAATATTCACTTGCTTCATGCTGTGGATGAAAAGATGATTTTTTTTTTTCAAAGTGCAATATGATACAATCATATAAGCACAGAGCAATCAATATCAGCCATGCTCTTCTTTTCTGTCCTCATCATTAACTAACGCTGATGAAATGCATGAAGGGCACTTTGACATTAATATGTCATTTGAGTAATGCAATCATAAGGGTGACCTAATTGTCTTCCTCCTCCCCACCGAGGCCAGTTGCATGGTGCTGTGCCGAGGATGACTAAGGAGTCAGATGTGGAAGCTAGGGGATTCTGTATTTTAATTATTTATTTGGCCCTTTTGTTGTTTTACCGTTCACCGCACAGATACAATGTGAGCATAACAAAAGCCCTGCTGACACTGACCATCTGACCATCAGACCGACGCTGCAGCCAATCTCCCAGTCTGGCCTCAGGTCGCAGATGAAGGACCACTCTGCTGCTGCTTGGACACTAAACTTTGTCTCCTTGAGGGCAAAATAAAATAAAAACAATAATAAAAGAAAAGGCCTTTTTTTTCCTTTTTTTTTCTTTTTTCCCTTTTTTTTTGGTGGTAAGATCTGGTCCAGGAAAGTGCAGACAGTTGAACCTACAAGTCCAATGCCAAGCACAGTTTACAAGGAGGAACCAGGCCTCCAGTCAAATGGCTGACCAAGTTTAAGGAATTCTTGACCTTGCGATGATGAGGTTGGTGCAGAGAACTATTGACCTCTGAGATGAATAGTGACCTTTGTTTCGGGGCTGCAGGCTGGCTGCACTGTTGACATCCCTGACCAATGGTAACGTTTGTTTAGAGAACTTTTGACCTGCAAGACACAAGGAGCACCATAGACGCCTCAGAGCAGAGTTTATCATATATTCAGGGGGGCTAGTATAAATATTATTACACCCTCGTATAACCTTTTTGATAATCTTATCTAAACCTCTGAGTTCAATTCTATTTATCATTCATTTGGTCAGTTGATTTAGCACAAGAAATATAACCAAATTAAAAAAAAAACCTATAAGACAGTGCTAATTTTTATATAGTATCAGGAACAAAATCCTACGGTAAACACAAATGTGCTATTCTGCAGAAAATATGCGTCCAAGCAGAAATAATCACATATGCACTCTCTTGTTCCCTCTCCTGTTTTTTTCTTCTTTTTTTGTCTTTCACAGCTTGCAGACATGTATGCACACACACATGCATGCACACGCAGCGTGCAAACTAACACATACACACCATTCTCCATCCTTGGATTTCTGAGCAATGATGTTGCCGTGGTGATGCAGTGATTCAGCCATTAGGCTTATCCCCCCTCTTTTGTTCAGTTCTGTTATGGTAAGTCTGATCTGCCAGTCTTTTGACCTCTGTCAGCCTGTGAACTGCCACACTATCACGACTCTGATACAACCTTTCTGACATACAAAAGCCAATCATATGCCGCAAAAATATGATGCTCTGGTTATGTGTTTAATCTTACCAGAGGAAATGGTGGGGCTCTTCCTATTTCCTGTAAATGATTAACAGTATGCAATCATAATCAGAGGATTGACGTGGACCTGCTGTTATCCAATGTTTAAAAACACCACTTCTAAATTTTACAACCCACTCAGTGAAGGAAAAAAACATAAAACAAACTGGTGTTGATTTGATTTAATGATGCCCTGCATTTTTTGAGATGCATCACTAGTCATTATACTACAATAACAAGATCTTTTAGGCTGATGACGATGCCTTTTGCATGTATGTATATGTATTTGAGTGTGTAGCATGCAGTTGAGCACAAGGGCAGAAAAACTAAACAACATTATTTTGCTTTCAACTGTTATAAAGGTCATGGAATAAACATTTAAAGCCCAAAGAAAACAGTTTATTGGAAGCAGTTGTCACCATAACAATAACAGCAGTGAGCATTTGAGAAGCTGGTTTGTTTCAGATTATTATGGTTCACTTAGTATGTTATTGTGCATTGTCAGTATTTAGCGGACCAAATGCATCTGAAGCATTTATTCTCCGTCGAGTTATACAGTTGCTCTAAAAAAATGCACAGCAAGCTGTCAGTGATTTGAGAAAGCTTTCTTTATTGTGACAGATCATCATGCCCCAGAGGTTGACAGATGTCCCTGCCTTGCATGGAAACGATAGCAGTCTCTTTTTATTTGGACTTGTTTGGTTTAAGAATGTAAAATCCACTTCGCTCTCCCCACACTGCCACTTCCCGATTTATTTCATCAGTATTTTATAGGCTTGTGTTCAGCCGAGGATCCCAACTCTGAAATTGCCTTTTATTGCAACTGACTTAGCCTGTTAATATAGGCTATTACAGAGCCAACATGTTTCTATGGCAACAAAACTGATAAAGTGTACCAGGAGACTAGAGTGATAGATTACACATGCACGCTGTGTCACATCCAATTAACTCAAACTGACTGTACACCACATTATGCCACGACTTGCAGGAAAATCAATAAATATGGACGGTACCCAACAAGGTTCCCCCTCTGTTTCTTTCTTTCTTTCAACCCCTACCATGGCAGTGAAGCCAAGACAGATCATGCCACTAGGATGTCCCTGCTGCTACAAGAGGCAGGTGCTGTGTAGACACCATTCAAAACTTGGCCTATTCAGTCTAACTCCTCTAACGCTCCATTCATGCATAGCAAAACACCATCTGCTCCTGTTTTGCCCGGAGCAATCACAGCTGACCAGAAAAAAAAAAAAAAAAAAAAAAAAAAAAATCCATGATAACAGCTGTTGCCAAACAAAAGCCAAACAAAAGGGGGTAGGAAAAGGTTAGAGACAAGTTAGACGCCAAAAATTACTCATTGGAGAGGGTGAAGGAAAACATTTACTCATGGTAATAGGGACGTGGGATGCCATCCAGCAGAGAGACGGGGAAAGGGTTAAACATGAGCCGTTCAATCTGCGGGCCTGGCAGAGTTGAAACAGTACAGGATCAGGTGATAATAGATTGAGGCTGAGCATGATTCTTTTACACAGTCAGTTCTCAGGGTGCAGGAGCAGAAGCAAATGAGCCATGGAGTCTCCTCAGACTGAAGTGCAAGTATGAAGTGCATGCAGATGCAGGTTTCGATGCACATTGGCCATCCAGGAGTAGAATATTCACTCTTTATACTGCGCAGACCTGTTGGCATTAGAAGGTTACCGGATTTTTTTTTTTAAGTCTGCAACTAATGATAATTACTATAAATCAATATACCAGTTAAATTAAGTTTGGCATGAAAATGATAAAATGCTTTCAACAATTTCTTTGAGCCCAGTCAATTTTTTTTAATTGTTTGTTTTGTTGAAAAGAAATTTCCATAAGTAATAGAATCAGTACACAGTACCTTTGAAGTGGTATTTACAAATTATCCACAAGTAAAAATCCAGTATTAAAAGTAAAAGTACTATTAACAACATGTACTTAGTTCTGAAAGTAACAGTTTCAATAACAAAAAAAATTCCCTCTCAGATTGTTATATTACATTATTCTTCATTTATTAGTAGTGATCCATCCATTGACATACATTGTAAACAGTCTTACATTGTGTGTATTTTAATTGAACACACATTTTATTGATTAATCATATGTTTGTATGTAATATTTTAATCAGAAAAGTCATGATATCTTCGAAATAAAAACACATAAAGCTAAAATCCTTACAAAAGTACAGGTACCCTATTTTTTTACTACATTAGTACTTACTTAAAAATCCTTTAACCTCTAGTTTCCTGTCATAGAAGACAACACAAGCTAGAAAATATTAACTGCTGTAACACTGTTGTACATACAGTTTATCTTCATCATGCAAAGTAGGTTATCAGGGCATGTAAATATATAAATAAAGGCTGTTTATTAGAAATAATTGTTCATAACCAGGCGATTCTAATGACATTAATTTTAGATGTTTCCTGTAATAAGTTAAAATAATATTTATAGCCAGTATTAAAACTAACAATGATGGAATAAAGGATAAAATGAAAGTATCATTGCTTCAGTAAGGCTTATCATTCCTGCCCATCCCTCCTCTTATGCTGCATTGTGGTGTGATTGGCAATGGTTGCTCGACCCTGTGAGGCCTAGCTTGATCTAATGTATGGCCGCTGACCCAAGGGAGGGGCCGCAAACCAAGGTGAAAGACCGGAACAGCTTGCATGCCTCCAGACCTCAGCTGCCCATGCAGATGGTGAGCTGTAAAACCACTGTTTGAGTCACATAGAAGTGCCACCACAACCATACACGCAGCTGACAGGAAAAATATACAATATGGCAATTAAATAGTTGTCAGAGGAACAAAATTTAAGTGGAGAAAGAATAAGAGGAGGAGGGAGGGATCAGTTATTGATGATGATCTTACCCATTGTCCCCATGGGGATAATTAAGTTTTATCTTATCATTCCTTATGCTGACAATGAACAGACCTGGATCTAATTGCATTTTGGCATAATTCATAACATTAAAATAATTCCTTAACCTCCCAGTACCAGATGGTGCATTTTTCCAGCTATAAAGCAACATCATTTGTGCAAAAAGCTTCAGACATTAACAGGAAAGCAGTGGAAAATAAATTCTTCATGTTCCTGTGATGTGATTTGTGGGTGCCATCACCTGCATTTCCAGATGCTGGAGAGTGCAGTGTAATAAAAGCTGGAGATGATTTGCAAACGTATTTTCAACCAATTTGACTATGAAACATGCAAATCTCTGGGTTGGACCTTGACGCTGTGAGAGATTTCATTGGCAGAGCTTTTATTTATAAACAGAGGCTCATGTGGCAGTTCATCCGTCAATTTGCCTACCAAATAACTTTCCGACACTTCTTCAGTTGGCTGCACACGATGGTCTCTTTGTTTGTGACACCATTTGAAGCAACCTTGAACCATAACAGAAAATGAAATAAATGTTACAAAAAAATGAGCGTTGCTTGGAAAAAACGCAAACAGCTGCTCTTTAAGGTCACGTCCTGAGCTATGAACTGTGCTCATCAGCTTAACATGGCTCTGTGGATGCCTGGACAGTGTACAGTAAGACTTGTAATGAAGAGGGGAGAGACAGGACAGAAGACAGGCTCCAGCCTCACGCCATTAGAGGTGATTTGTCTGCCAAACTGATCCCAGTCCCAGTAGTTTTATCAGTTTAATGCCCAGCCAGCGTTCATTATTTCTTCGCTGGGAGGGTCAGCCTCTCTTCAGTAGAACAAGTGTGGGTTGTGTTTCTGTCAAAGAGTGAGGGGGGTTAGCGCTTGACCCGCAAAGCCATTCAGTTCTCAGAGTGATCCATTGTTTGGGTCCTCTCTTTGTTCAGTGCCTGCAGAGGGAGAAGGGGCCAGCTAAAGGGGAGGGACGGAGCAGAGCCGGGGTCTCGCAGGGTGCCAGGGGTCTGCACTTACCCTCAACACAGTCTCACCTACAGTCTTTTTAGTCCTAAAAGGCCAGCGTAATGTTATTATGTGTTCTAACACACACACACACTTGCACACACACAGAGTGAAGATGCTCAGAGTGTTCAATATTCATCAGGAATACTTGAAATATTGACACATTTCTGAGCATCCAGGCAGCCATGGAAAAAGGAGCAGGTTAGTAGTGTTGATTTTTCCTTCTGAGTGACTACTCAGAGGAGTAATAAGAGGAGAATAGGATGTTTTTTTAAAAAGAAAACTGGTCTCACTGATGTGAAAGCTTAAAGATAGTTAAAAGTATAAAAGTCAGCTTGCAAACAAATTGTAATGCCATAAACATGGAAGAGGAACAGAGGGAGGCTCAACCCTGATAGGAGTTTTAGTCTGTTTGGTTGGAAATCACACAGATACAAATCTGCTGTAGTCAGGTTTCAGAGGAAAAGCAATCCGAATGGTCTGATTTAATATTTTGCTACTATGTGTGCATTTGCAGAGTTGATTGAGATTTACCCCTTTAGCTTTTATTCAAAGAATAATATAAAAAGTATAAATGTGATGAATTTTCACAAAAGATGAGATGTTTACAAGCTTTTGGGAGTTTGTAGCATATCAGGTATTGGCTATTATATTAATACACAATATGCTATGGAGTACTGACAGGCTGCATGATGGCTGTGTGGAAAAATCATTTACAGATAATGACAAATTTGTGGTGGGAGGTGGCATGTTGTTGTGGCCTCTGTGTAGGTTTGTTCCTACATGCATAAATGCATAACAACTGTCTCCAGCTTATCCTTAAGTATCTGTCCAGTCTGCAATCAGTAGAATCCAATTAAAGAACAAGAAAGAATGTCTAATCCATCCACATTTTTATGCACATTTTCAGTTGGGGCACCTGAGTGGAAAAACTGAAAATTTGTCGGATGATTTAACAAGTAAATTAAGAGTCCTATTACAAAACTTGAATGAGGTAGTGAATGTGTTAATTGATTTTAAAAAAAGGCGTAAAATGTATCCAAAGTGCAATAAACTCTTGAATGTTAAAAAAAATCACATATAATAAAACACAAAATTCATATTTCCATGAAATTGCTACACTGTGTCTATGCTTTTTGAAGCTGGACTTGTGCTTTCTTTATACTATCATCTTGCTGCGCTGCAATCTTCATTAATGGAATCAATGTGGAGAATCAGCTTCATCAACTGTTAATATGTGTAGAACTTTACCTAACATTTATACAACAACATCTAAAAAACAATTTGGATGTGAACTTTACTATTCAAAGCTAACTTAAGTGTTAGACTATTTACTGTTCCTTTGTTTCACCTTTGCAAACATTTGCCTTAAATACTTAGAGACAAATAGTAAAGAAATTGTCATAAAAAAGTCAGTTTTTTAGTTTTGTATGACTCTGGGATTTTAGGCAATTAGCAATGAACATCTGGCCACTTGAAGCCACCTTCTGAAAACTGTAGGCAGTGAAAGAAAGTGGTGGCAGAGGGTCCATTTTACAGCTCCCCACTGTCCTTAATTTCTACCTGTCCTTTTCAAATTGTTCCAAAGTAGAGACGCCTTTTTTTCTTCCTTGCCACTGCATAAAAAATTAGACACAAACATCTGCTTGTCTGAATTTGCATGTGGCACAATTAGGCAAAGTGGCAAATGTATTAAGCACACTCACAATGATCAACCGACAATCCAGGCACAGGTAAAGGTTTCATTCAAACGCCTTTAGTAGATAAAGATTTTGGAACAAAAATATGTGCAGTTCTCATTATGGATAGCAATAGTAAGAGTCTCCAAATCCCTTAATATGTACCATTCATTAGTGATTAAAGCTGTCACAAATGGTTTGAGACAGTCTGCTCTTTTTTCTCATTTCCAGCCTTATCACAGTTAGAATCAGTGTCAAATGTGAGTGTGCAGTCAATTATCCTTATTCTGCACATAGAAATACGATCTCCTCTCTTTAAACATTTTCATTGTTTGCTTCAAGGCACTGTGTGTCTTGCACAAGCTAACTGGAGCAATATTGTTGACAGCAGACCAGACAGACTCCTGAGGCACATCTTGTAATGTCAGACAAACTTCAGCTGCTGTGGCTCATTAACTCAAGAAAGTTATTAGGCTTGTAGCTACAACTGCACAGAGTCACATCAGTGTGTAGCTTCAGAACTGCAAAATAAATGTTAAATAGTTGATTCAGAGATGATTGGTAGTTCTGAGGAGATCTCTAATCAGGCTAGTGAGGGGACATACAGCGTGCCTAAGATGTACAAGGACTTTAAACTAATTTAACAGCAAGCTGTCAAAGTCCTTTAAACCACTTTCTAAAAAGAAGCTCATTTCGTTTACCACCTTCACAATGTTGGGTCAACCGTTTGAAGTCCTGGTTTCCAACCTACTTTACATAAACCACGCCCCCTTCCATATCACAAAGACCTCATTGGCTGTGTTCCTATTATGTCATTTTTGTTGTTGTCATGTCAACACCAGACAGCTATGTAATTCTTGCCTTAATTGTGGTCTGATTAACAATAAAGTCATCAAATTCAGTACTTCACAGTGCCGTATATATTCTGTGGTAATCATTCTCTGTTGGACCACAGTTACTGGGTAACATTACCCAATTGAGCTCAGCTTCCATGGGACACAGTTGTCGAGGCTTTGATGATATAGATGTGGGTGTGATTTCATGTAAAAAGTCAGCTGTAAAATAAAAGCACTAGAAAGACACACAGACTTTCTTTTTTCTCTGTACTGGACTGAGACTCTTTCATGTCATTTTGGTCTCAGTATTTTATTCAATTTCATCCGATACAGAATTTTACTAGAGAGAGAAAACTGCCTTTAAAAAATCATCTTAAAATCGCCAAATACTTCTTTGGCTTCAGCCGGCAAACTTTTTGCATATTTTGTGAATTCAGACAGTTTGTTTAAAGAAATATCATTGTCATAACCTTCTGTCATACAACTGTTTGGAAACCTTTTCTCCTTTGTAGAAAGGTTCATACTCCAACAGAGGAGGTTAAACAAAGATAAACAGTATAACAGAGCTGATAATCCACCTTTCTCCATTTTGAAATCTCTTGTCTGAGATATAAAAGATCAACACATTAAGGCACTTTGCTATTCATGAACAGCACAAATTTACCAATAATATGCTAATGAATTTGTCACAATGTGTTGCTACAGTGATCAGTTCTTTTCAGTTACATTGTAGTTTATGCAGTTAGGCCAATACTCACCTTTAGGCTCCAGTGTTGCCTAATTTCGCACTGTGGATAGTTGGGTGACCCTGAAGAGCAGAGCTGGAGGCTATGTGCCAACACATGCTGGCTGGCTAGCTGGAATCAGCTAAAGCTGCGGGTGCAGTCAAACTGCTCGGTAGCTGCTCTTTTAGGTGATTTGGGGACCGGTCTATTTATCATATGGGCCCTAATGTGCTAATTCTGTGTTCATAATCTGAGGCAGCATCATCGATCAACATGGTTTGACAGGCCCCACCCCCCCGCCTCCTCTCTCAGAAGCTGTTCTCATGCATAAAGGGGTCATTTCTTCACATTGTCCTAAATTCAGAATTTCACTCCGGAACAATACAAATGAGCTTGCTCTGCCATGGTTGATTTATGGAAAATCACATCCTGTTATTCTTCTTTGGCTGTTATAGTTTTGGTTATTATTGGAATGTCTGTGTTTTAATAAGTGAAGTCTGTAGAAGAGATGTTTTTCTCTGCAGGTAGTTTGTCTTTTTCACCCACTGAAGAGGTGGAGAGTAAAGCAGAGGGTATATTTTTGGTGCCCACTTATCTTTAGCTCTTACTCTTATTAATATGTGTAAGCCTTTATCCCACTATAACCTACATTGGGTGGAAGACCTTCTGTAAGTATTGAATTAAGATATTTTAGTTTATTATTGCCATCATATTGTCATATTCTTAGCACGATCAGTACATTTAATAAGGATGTATTCTGAACACACACTACAATCAAATGAAAGTGTGGTGAGGTCTGTTTCTGGAGAAATTAAAGGTGACACAGCTAATTCAGCAGGCAGACATCAGACATGACTGCTTGCTTTGACCTTTTCTATGACTATGAAAACACAGTAACTCACAAGGGGAACTGTATTAGAAAATAAATGAAAGGTCTTGGTGGAAAGGTCAGGACACATGTTTCTGTGATGTGGAATAAAGTCTGTTTATAGCAAAAGGTTTGGCTGGCTGCACCTCAATACAAAGAAACCCCGATGAATCAAGTCCTGAACAATCTCATTGAGATGTGTTTCTGCAAAAACTCTATGATAATAACTTGTGAATTTGTAAAAAAAAAATCAGTGGTTGAAAAGTTCAGGCTAAATTACTGTCTTAGCTGAAATATTTAAAGCATTAACTTGTGACTTTATTTCACACTTCATCAGATACGACCAACATAGTGGATTTATAATCATTGTATTAGGCTAAACGGCTGTGATCCTGTACCTGTTTATGCAGGTGTATGCACTCACCTTTCCAATGGTTGTTGCTGATTGAACGAGAAAAAGAAAAACAATCAGATTTGAAAATAACCCCACAGACAACAATAACAGCAGATCAGCTGAATCCAGATGTTAGCCTGATTTAAGTGCAACTTGTGCTTTGTTTTAGTGAAGCTGTAACACTGCAGAGAGAAAATATCATGAGGAAATGGGTGGTAGAGATCGATCCATAAGTCTTTGCAGAGGGGTCAACAAAACAGGGTAGTGTGATACCACAAAATTTGGCTTTATCCAGTACTGAGTGGTACAGGATCGTTGATACTGATGCCGTCTTATGTACTTATATTGTTCCTGAAAAGGCTTCTTGTGACATCCAGAGGTAAAATACTAAAATAGCCTAAGTCAAAGGTCCACAGCTTATGAAAGTCTAGCCTAAGGATTCCTATAGCTCCCATGGCTATAATATATAATATATTTATATCCAGCCATATTAATATTTCAGGTTTAAGTTTAAGGTTTACGGTAGTATATTTATATATATATATATATAATGTAGAGTAGGTAGAGTTTCAGTGAGTTGAATATTATTTGAATGTCTGAATATAGAATATATAGTCATATTTAATAAGTCTGGCCAATTAGAGTTTGTAAATGTAACATTAACCAATAGTCAAGATCAGATATGACTACAACATTAATTTCAGTACAATATACCCACATATTTCTTAGTTAAGCCTCTGAAAAGACTCTGTCAGTGAACTCTGACTCCATGTCAGGTCTGGATGCTGAGGTATTTTCCTTTGCCTTCTTTTCTGTTACAGCTCAAAGTCCTCTTTCATGTGTGATTACACAAATTTGCAATGTTGCCACAATAGCCAACAGCCTTCCTACACACATTTCACCATGTTTTATTCACAATTTGGAAATAGCTCCAAATTAACCAGGATTCAACCAGTTAAGTGTAAATTAACGTTTTCTTGACGCCAGGGAATTGGACAGACAGATAATGAAACACAAATAGGTATAGTGTAGAAGAGAATTTGATGCCTTTTAGGCAACTGAAGCTACAACTGATCTTAACAAGACCTAGGTATCAGTAATATCAATATTTTGGGATTGATGCACCCACCATTCTACAGTTTACTGTCCAAGTTATTGTCCAGTGACTTGATATGAACCAAAGATTCTGGCCAGTTATAAAGCACAACTGTAAGTCTATGCACACTTCCTTTTTTTCCCTCAGATGTCAATGTCAGCTCATTAAGTTAAAGACATATGCAGTATAAATAACAATTTTTAGTTCCAGGTTTTATTTTTGAGTGATTTGTTGAAAATATGGGGGAGATGATTACAGAGGCATTCTAACAGACAACACAATGACTGACTAACCTGAGTTTACATAAGGAGAGTGAACTATGAATTATAACTGTGTATCAGCTCACAGTGTATCAGGGGGAGGGAGTGTAGACATGCCCTTCAGTGGAGACAACCCTGATTATTTAACTACTGTAAATCAGAAGGAGCTAAACAGGTTGAGGACTGTTTCATTTGATTTATCACAATGTCAATATTGCAGCCTGTAGTACACAAAGGCCCAGTTTCCATTTGGTATTAACATACGTACTGAGTGATCTGATCACACACCCAAGATGCATTGAGGACAAATTTTAGATCCAATCACTCAAACCACATTGGGAGGTGGTCTGGGCCACATGTGCCCACATTCTTTTAGCAGTAGGAACAACTATCAGTCCTGGGCCACATTAAAGGACCACCCACTCAACTGATGTCTTCGGTGTAACAGGAAGTACATCCTCATTAGCACAACAAGGGTGTCATATTAAAACGCTTAACATCTTTAACAACTTGGTTTGCTGGTCTGTGTTGTTTTGATTGGCCAACTAAGTTCTTCCTCTTTTTTTAATTTCTAGTGGAACAGGAAGGGTGTCCTTCTTGGTTTATTCCATTGCTGCCTCCTGCAGGAAACAAAACAACTACGCATTTGGTCTCTACAAGCAGAAATGATGTACATGTTTATTTGCATATAGAGTGGGGGAGTGAGATCTGATCACAAGTGGTCACTGGAGACACACATGGAGACGCATGTCAATGCCAAGTGAGGACAGACGGTTTGTCAACTTGTGACCAGATCACTCAGGATGGATGTTTATACCAGGTGGGAAAAGGGCTTAAGAGCAATGCCAACACAGAATAAAATAAATAACAGTGCAGTTCAAATGTTTTGTCATACAGTAACAGTGTTAAAAAGACGGTGTGTGTGTGAGGTCAGTTAAACCTCTGAAAATTAAATAAATAAAATGAAAATATTATGCGTTTTTGATCGTGGAGTAAAACCTGACAATACATCAACATAATGATAACTTTGACCAAAAAAAAAGCCAAGATTGATAAACAAAGACACCATATTCTTGTTTAATGTGGGTCTATGCTGAAATTGTTGCAGTTGCTCACATCACTGCGGCACACACTGTTTGGCATAAATGGAAATTGGAGCCTGTCTCATGTAGCCTACTGAGATCCAAGGGCAGGTGATAAAAATACCAGCCGAGGCTTGTTGTCTTTGATGAATCTATGAAAAACAGACATCCAAAATTATACATGTTGCACATCTACTCTGACACAGTGGTTAACTTTTCTGAGTTGTAAAATTTTAATTCAACAAAAAACAGAATTACAACTCAAAAGAACTTAGAACTTAGAAACAAATAGCTGCTAATTTACTCATTAAGCTGATACAAAGAGACATGGGCATCAATTTAAAGTTGTTTTTCTGGCCACATGAATAACAAAATTCAAACATTCACTTTTTTTTAGTTTAGTTCTGGTCTCTAGTGGCTGTTGTTGAAATTATAAGGCTCTGCAGATGCTAAATGCTCACATATATTCATTAGCTTGATGCAAACTTTGACAGCTGCTTAGTACTGAGCAGCTATAACATACAAGGATTTTATCAGAGATCTTTCACAAAAAAAAGCTGCTGGAAACAATACAGATGAGAGGTCAAACAGGCAAGTTACAGGCTGTGAAACCAAAACAATAGATAAAAGATACTAAAACATGCTGTTCAGCTGTTTGAAAGAGTTGAATGATAACTGTAGTTTCATCATTCCAAGAGACCTCTACACACGCACGCAGTTATAAGATATATTGTTGATGTAAAAACAATAACTATAAATATGTTTACAATTCTGATAACAAACAAATCCAATTATATCCAGGTTGTGTCTTTGTTGGGAAATTCATTTTGTTGATATGCTGAAACATTATATTTCTTTCTTGCTATTGATCATCTCTGTAGTTTAATATCTGTTGGTCTTTTGCTATGAGATTTTTTTAAGCAGTGTTTTGTTTATTTTTTTGCAATTTATCTGAGCTGCTGACAATATGTTTCAGTTACATTTCACTGATTTATGTTTATAATGACTTCAGCTGAACTATGTGTTACAATGAGTTATGGTGATGTAGAAACACATTAAATTGAATTTGAAAGTCTCGAGGACCAAATAGAAATATTTAAGATGGTCATAAAATGACCATACTCTATTATCAATTCATCACTGGCCAGTCAATTCATTCATTAACGTGCCAAAATATTATAACTTAATGGAAACTGTTCACCAACCTACTGTACCTTATGCCAAATTAAAAACATGATGGATGACTGCATGGCAACAAATCTCTGGAGAAGGAAAGGTCATGTGGGCAATAAATCCACTGCCTCAGTAAAATGAGATAGGTTCCTTCAATTGTTGTCCAGTCTTTAATATTTTTTCCCCTCTCTCTTCCTCTCTTTCTCTCCCTCAGTCATAAATAGTGATTCACAGCCTTGATTCTGACCAAGCTGATGATTTTAATTTTCTGTTTTCAGAGTAATAAACACTGACATGAGAATGAGCCTCGGGCAGAGACTTCTAATGAGAAAATGAAATTAGTTTTTCAGCTGACTGATCAGAAACATTTCATACATTATAATCAAGCATTTATTTGACGTGATTTGTTCTGTGTGTGCATGCACGCATGCATGTGTGTACCTGACTGTATGTGTGTGTGTGTGTGTGAGGGGGATGTGTGTGTACATGTAAATACATTATTCATGCCTCTGTTTGTGCTGTGCTCCTGCCTGTTATTGCTACACCAAGACACAGCTTATGACATTTGCCAACCTTTTGTACCAGAACTAGCTGGCTGTCTCAGTATATGCAATTTTATGCCTCATCTTTCACTGCTGCAACCACGACGGTCCATCACAGATCAACTACGCTGGTCAAATAATCAATTACACCTGACTCTCTGGTTACAGGGACCAGGATGGGAGGCAGGGACGGTCAGTTCACCGTATTAATGGACAAAACTCTGACACTTGACATTTTATCAGGAAAAACTTGGTAGATAAATAATAAGCAGTCTTTCATTGTTCCATGCTCGGATTATAAAGCATTCTTTTGCATACCCATGACTGGAAGAATAATTTTCCAAATTAATGTTTTCTTTTTCTTTTTTAGTGTTAAAGATAAAAGGCTATGTAGTGATCATTCGAAACCCATTAGCTTGTGTCCTTGACTGAATTTTACGAGAAAAAGGAAATTGACTGAGTGCTTAAAAGCTGGAGAGACCTTATCTGCCCCTTAAAAAAAAAATTAAAAAAAAAATAGTTTGAATCACTAATTGACCGAAGAAGCATAATTGCTTGCAGAAATACTTTGCTGCGTGAACTGAAAAACTGAAAAAAATCTCAAATAATAACACTGAATTGAGTCATGTAGATATAAAAACAGTTTCAGTCATTTTCTTGGTAACACTAACCAGGCCAAGTATGATTCATCATCATACAGTTTTTCCAGTGCTCATCCTTGCTCATGTGGATATCTTCTCTTCCTAACTTCCCTTTTGAATTGTTTTAATCTCATTGCCAGAGGCCTGTACTAGAACATCATGTTCATTAGCATCTGTTTGCTGTTCCTGCTGAGTTCAAAGTGTTTCCTTTCCCCCTCCTTATTTGTGGATAAGAGCTCGAATTGCCGCAACACTACCTCTAGTCTCCCTCGGTACCGTTTGACAAAGTAGGGCAGCAAGAAAAACAAAGGGTCTGCAGTGACTTTATTGTCATGATACATCACTCATTTGATCCATCCCAAGAATTTTCTGCTGTGATCTGGTTAGTTAGACGAAGGCGGAGCTCGAATCTGAGGGCCTTTAGAGAGGCGTTCAAAAAACCAAGACAAATAGGATGCCAATTAATACATAGACAGAAGTGTATGTGTGACACCATGGCATGTTGATAAAACACCCATTATTTGATACGAGACAACACTGTTAATTTGTTTTGTTACCTGCACAATGACATGACAGCTGCTTCAAACATCATCATTTAATGTTTGATTGAATTACAGTTATAATAATAAACAGGAATATAGTTAATGCTTCTTTTCCAACTGTGCCATGAGGTCAGCTACCAGATCACCAGCCGGTGACCACTGCTCATTGATGTTTTGCTTCGTTAACCCTGGTTTATTGCTTGGTGACTTAGCAGTGGCATAAATGTCACCCACAATGCAACTCATTTTCTGATCAGGTGTCATTTGCTAGTAGCTAACGTAGCCTGAAGCAGAGACAGGAAACTGGCTGTAGAGATCTGCTGAGCTCACTTGTTTCTACCTCCACAAGCCCCCTGCCCCCTTTTTTAAATAGAAGTGTGTTTTTCTATCAAATAAACTCAGGAATGTGGGAACAGCCAGTTTAGAGCAAAACCATTGTAATAAAGACCATGTCATCAACAAAAGACTTTGTATGATGCACAGTGACTTGCAGGATTTGCTGGGTTTTCAGCAAAATCCTGTTATCTTCTGGTTTAAGTTGAGAAGCAACTTTTTGAGTCTCCAAATATTTTTTTTATTTAGATGAAAGGTCCACAAGGTTCAAAGCCAGGTGCATGAGCCCTAACAGAAAAGGCTTCATGTTGGCCTTTACAGACAGGTTACAGACAGACACAGCAAGTCTTTAAATAAACCCAATATCATAGTACAGACTTTCAGAATATTTACCTTCAGTTAGCTCTTAGCAGTCGTTATTGTCAAATCCTGTCATGCTGCTATGAGAAAAAGCAATTTCAAAATCTTATCTTATTTATTTTCATCCCATCAAATGGATTTTTTTGTCAATTTGTCCAATCCCACATGATTTAATCTCATAAATTCTTCATCTCTCTTCAATAACCTAAACATTTCATATGTACAAGTTCAAAATTCTGTCAAACTGCAGAACTGTTTAGTCAACGTCCCTTAACACAAAAAAACTGCAGTAGATTTAAGGAAAATTAAAGGTCACATAGTCTTGCATAGTAAAAGAACATGCACCAGAACTACATGGCATGTAAGTTTTCCCCAACAGGTAAAAACCGACAAAAAGAAACAGAAAACAGTCAAAAATGCAGTAGTAAATGCATGAAGAGCTGCCTCATGAGCCAAGCTTTCAATTTGAGCTGAATAGTGGTGATTAACAGCTGTTTTTTTGTGTTGAGAACAAATAAAAGCCTTGTTGTTCTAAGAGAGGCTTTAGGTAAAAATGCTGAAAGGGCAAGACTGCACATCTGTAGCAGAGAACAGCAAAACACGTGCTGAGTCTGAACACTCTTTGTTCGCTCTCTGCTCCTCTTTCTCACTGCTTTCACTTCCACTGTATCATGAGGTCTCTCTCCTGCATGCTTCACTGTCTCTCTGAGGACTCAATGTCCATCTGCTGTGGGGAAATGGCAGAACTCGAGACACAAGACAGGTTACTGTACTGAATGCTGGCTGATAATTTCATGACAGTTATAAACTCATTAAATAACTTTATACACAAAAAAGTGGAAGTGCTAAGGATGGATAGCTGATGGTGGAGTGAGACAAGGCAGGCAGAAACTGTAATATCTGATATCCCTGTGGGTTGAACATGTAAAAACTGATGTAAGCCTGTCCTCACATTATTAGCTGTTTCAGTTTTTCTTGCAGCTATAAAACTAATCTGTTTCTCGATAGATGACATTAAGAACTTTGAGTTCACAGTGTTCACCTCTAAACAACACGCTCATTTCATCCTCCTTGGCCACTTATAGCTGACTGTCAATACATTTTTAGCCTCAACTTGTCACACACCGACGCTGGTCAGGATCCCTTTGGCGTCACATTTTGATGTGCTTGGTCTCCATTCAGTCTGTGTTTGTGACACAGCCCTGCTATTCAGTGTTTTTTAACACATTGTTAACCTTGTGAAAGAGTCACTGTACACATATAAAATGTTGTGTATGGGTGCTGTATGGACAGGTTTAGCGAAAGATCCCAGACTTTCACTTTCACTCTGACTCCAACCACATGCTTCTGTCTGAAAGTCCTGAGATATCCACACCCAATCCCCATCTTCTTTGGGATTTTTTTTTTTTTCTGTTTGTACTTTGTCACATGGAATCATTGCGATGAGTGTACATTATTGCTGCGGATTGGTTTACATTGTACTTACTTCAAAGATCAATAGTCTGCTAAGAGATGCTAAAGGGATACTTGCTGTATGAAAAGTGATGCATAGGGGTCTTGTCAAAGCTGCACTATGTGACGAGTTGGGAGTGGGAATGTGGTGTGACTGGAACTAATTTTTTGGGGGAAAAGCTCATTTCCATCACTTCATCGGCCTCTGCTTCTTCTCTTCACTGCACTATGGATAGATAGATAAATAGATGTTTCCTTTGCATTTGAATTCAAATAGAAAGTAGTAAGTATTTTTAAGTATTCAAGTAGTATTTTAATGGAGGGCTACTTTAGAAACATAGTTTACTAACTTGAATTACACATCACTGTTGCTTAGTCAGCACAAAACAACTGTAACCCTCATCACATGACAACCTAATAAGTCTAAAATTACATGCTAAGTCTGCTGTCTAGATGTGACTGATCAGTTATACTGAAAAGTAATTCGGTGTTACTGATATTGTCAGCTATAAATAATGTTTCTATGTGACTTATGTGCCACAGCAAAAAGCTCGACTGGAAAATTTAAGAACAAATCTGCCACTTTGTAAAATTTTAATGCTAAACATATATGCTCACAATGTGTATAGCTTTTTTTTAACCTTAATATATCTGCTCTTGCAATAGGACGTCCACTTGGAGCGACCAAACTGTAGTCAGCATTTTTCATGGTTTATGCGTGACCACTCACAGAACATGGTTAAAGTTAATGAAAGACTATGATTTTAGATAAATACTGAAAAAGTCAACAGTGACTTGAGACACAATGCTGGAAACATTTTCTTTATTTTACTGAAATGATAGTCTTTCCCTAGTTTAACCAAGGTCCTTCAACTTAACTGAACTCTGCTGAATAAAATCTTAAATAATGCACTGATATTTACTTAACTCTGGGTAGGGTTATTTTATTAAATTGCAGAATTATAGAAGGCAAATCACAAATGAATCTCAAATCAAGCAACACAAGAACAGACTCCAAATAAAACAACAAAAACTGACTAAAGAACTCAACTTGAAATAAAAGATGTATAAAAATTTAAAGTCTCTTTATACATAAAATGTACTGCCAGGTATTATGATGTTCATTGTAAGTGTGAGTGTGAATACTATATATTTCCTTATATTGCTATGGCAAGGAATTGTTTTAAAATTGCATATCAGACCTGTTCTTGGTTATATATTATTTAAACCTCAAGCTCTGCTTGAATTCATCCGCACAGTTCATGTAGCTCAGTGTTGTAAAGCAACCATAGTTGGTGGTGCCAATATACAGTGTCTCAGTTATATCTCATAATTTAATCCAGTTTTCCCTTTGTGAGGAGGCATATGTCTGAAAGACACTGTGAAACAGGATGTTTCTCCTGGTTGGGTTATTTTTAGCTGCAGGTCCTCTGCAATAATGTTAAATTCTGGCAAATTATGACTTGATCCTATCTGACAACACACGTCCAAAGTACAGCAGTATTATTATGGTAATTTATTGAATGTGTGCATATTAATTATTTCAGGGTTTTGTGGAATATAAAGCAGCATAATGTTAGATTCTTATCATATGTGACAGAAAACTAAAGTGTGGGCCATTTTGTCCAGAAAGTAACTCATTCATTCGCTCAGTCACTCTGCCCTGACTGGCTTTCTGTGAAACTGTTAACTGTATAATGTCACAACACTGCGTTTCAAGCCTTTTAGCCAGAATTTTGCTTAGGAAATCTAACTGAAGGCTCCACTGCATGAAAAAACAGAATGAACTTGAACTTATACATTTTGCACAGGGTGTATCAGTGTGTTATTTAGATACTAAATTATGTCTGGGGTGGGAAATGCCAGTGCAAATCACTTTTATTAGGTCCTGACCCTGTCTCTGACTTTTTCATCTGTAACAATCGCAGTCGCTCAAATTAGATTTACAGGGACAAGCGAAGAAAGGAACAGAGGCACTTAATGAAAGCATAGCACATAACTTCAGAGGACAGAAGCGTTCTGACCATTCCTCCACACAGGTCACTGAGTTTCTAGACCCGTTTCTTAACACATTCAAATCATCTCAGTACCTCATGTTACCTTATATATCTATTAAAGTGTATTAGATTCTCTAAAGTGGAGCGAGCGAACATGTTTACTGCAGTGGCACACTAAAAGCAAATGTTGTGTTGCCTGAGGTGTAAACAGAGAGAGAAGCACACTACATAACACCATATTTGCAATACATTTTGCTCTGCCTGCTACGCTTAAGGAAATAACTTAGGATATAGCAGTGGGAACTGTTGTGACTGAGCTGATGTCAAGCCAAACAAGTACCTCCATTTATAATAGTGTGTCTGGGTATGCTTAAATCCATTGATACATTTGTCTGTTGCCTGGCAACACAGACCCTGTTTGTTAAGATTTTAGGACCAGAGTTGATGCTCTTTAAGTGTTTGGAAGGCTTAAAAACTGCAGCAACCCAACCACTGGATAGCATTTTAATAACAAAGTCACTGCAAAATAATTAAGGCAGTTCACAGTGTATCAGATTACTAACAATATTTTATGCAAGAAAAATTATTATGGATCAGACCAAGAGTTGCTATACAATTACAGCAAATGAAAATTGTTAAGGTTTTAACCCCTGGGGAGTAAATGGCTGTTTTTAGAGCAATCTGCCGATTTAATTAGTATATTTCATGTTTGCAAGTGGATTTTAAGGCCTGAGGGGCATGCTAAAGGAAAAGTCTAAGGGTCACCAAAATCTTTAGGATTCAGTCTCCAAGACATGAAAATCCACAATAACTTTTATGGAAAACCAACCTTTATATCTCTCATTGTTAGCCACAGGGACCTTTGACCTGAAAGTGGTTCTTAAGGTCAGAGTGGTCATAGACAAGGTTCACAATTATACTCTGGAAGACATTTATATCCACATGGATTTGATGGATATTTTTGCCAGCAATCCCAGGATACCTTGCTTTGACCACTGAACCGACCGTCAACCTCATTAAACTCTGCATGATCCATGAAAGATCCATCTTCACTTTAGTTACCTTTGTTTGTTACTTTCATTTTGCTTTTGTATGCATTTGTTATGTTTCTAAATTTAGCTTTTTTGTTACAGCGAAACAAACCTTTAAAAGTTAAAAAAAGACATGTTGTTCCTACCAGCAATCACAAGGTGCAGACAGAAACAAAATGACTCAGTTCAAAGAAATAACAGCATGTTAACTGTCATTCCAGGGACAATTTACTAAACCTGTGAATTTGTTCAAACACCGCAGGGGGCCGAGTGATAAGCCTCTGTGGTAACAGCACTACCATACAGGTTTATTAATCTGCACTTTATCTTTTGTTTAAGCCAGAACTGAATTGTACTTTATCTTTAGCCTGTTGAAAGGCAAAACCACAAAAGCCATTAAGCACAGTTATTGCCAAGAAAAGATTCTATACAGTAAATCTCAAATGGGATCGAAGCTAACACACCAGTGTTAGAGCAGACAAACAGAAGGCGAGTAAGCCTTGTGGTTTCTGCTAATTCTGAACTACACTGAAAGAGTGTGCATGCACCGAGATGTAATATATTTGAACTGCGTGTGTGTGAATTATTGTTTCAGTTTTTAGAGTGGTGCAAAAGTAAACATGGTTCCTAGCCAAGACAAAAGTAGGTTTCAACATGCACACTCAGGGCTGCTTTGCCACTGCAGCAGAGAGGAACTCATTTCATACACAGAGCAATCCAAATGCAAAAAAAAAAAAAAAAGCAAACTACTTTGCATTTGTAATTATGATTCCCCAAGACATTTACCCAAAACATGATGTAAAAGAGTTGCAAATGAATGTACAGTAATTGTAGGTGATGTGCTTGTTTGGAGATACAAGTGTAACAATTAAGTAATAGAAGGCTGCTTATTTGCAGTAGCAGAGCTATTGCATGAAAGAACATGAATCATTTTTTCCATTATTTATTGTATGAGCAAATGCTGCGGGGCAGGTTGACACAAGGGAGCTGTGTGCTATAGGAGTAGGAGAGAGGGCTTTATATAATTTATCATCACTAAAATGTAATAGGTTCCTGCAAAGCAAGCCATGCCTCACATTAAACATCTTTCAAATACATCCAATACAGATTAACTCAATTCCTTACGATAAATTCTAATGGAAAATACCAAAATCGAGAACTGAGAAATCCACTGGCTTAGAAAAGCTACCCAAAGAGCATTTTGTTTCCACATTCCTTTTTGCTTTTAAACCCTTTCAGACACCAGAACTCACCTGCTTTCAAAACACAGCCACGTTGTTTCCAGCCTGTCTCCTCCACCACTGAGTGAAAACTGATTGAATTTTGTCTCCTTAACAGAAGCAGCTTGGACTGAATAAAGATCTGTGGTGCTCGAGGTTATAACAGTGCTGAATGACGCCCCATAATGGCACTTAAAAGAGAAACTTGCATCATTAATCATCCCTTCCTTTCATACCCTTGACTCATGAGACAAGCAAATTCATGTCTATCTGAGCTCAGACAATAAATATGAATGCTTCCCAGATTAGTCCCCAAAGAACAGAGTGGATACTCTTTAAGGGCACATTTTCCAGTCATCACTCAACTGACTAAAATGAGCCAATTATTTCTTATACAACAGCATGCCAATTAGAGAAATGTCTGCTCTGCTCCATTCATGATATTGCCATGTGGCCTGTTTAAGGTGGTGCCAGGCGACATCTTTTTCAGTCCAGCACCATTTGAACAAGATTTGGAGAATGGGAGCATGGTCCATCATTGTTTGACACCAGGGAGCAGAAAGGGAGGGTTTAAGACCATTTGAACTATCTTGCATTTGAAGTGAACTATGGCTCATGGAGTAATGGTGTGTACAGTAGGATTTTGTTTGACAACATATTATTTTACCGCAAAAAAGACCAATCTGGCAGGATAATAAGAGGAGAATAAGATGCAAATATGTCACAATGATTTGTTTTTATTTTGAACCCATGATTGATTTCTCCGTAGCCTTTATTTTTTTAACACACTATTTGAAATTTTCAAACATTTAATAGTAACTTACTAGCAATAGTGTTGTTGTCTCATTAGACATTTATGTTTACAATCAAAATAAATCCTTAGGTGTATTTTCTTTTTTTTTGCTACAAAATGGGATTAAAAACCAGTAAATTAAATTAGTAGATTAGAATTACCTACCAGCCACCATGCCATAGTATCTGTGTGCTTTATGTTAGTGAAAGTAAACTTTACTTGACATCTAAATTTCTGTCAAGATCAGGTTTTCGTGAATTCAGCTTTGGTACAACTTGGCAGCAATGTAATTTTTAATGAGCTGTCTGTACATTAATGTCAGCCAAGGTTAACTTAACGTGCTTCAAAATTGCTTGGATAGGAAGTAAATGGGCGGACATTTGACACTAATGATGATCTAAGTTGTAAAGATATGTTTTAAGTATCACCTTGGCCTGGCAGTCACGACTGTGGGAAGAAATATTCAGTAGTCTCTGGTCAAAGGTGCATGTAATTTATTTATTTATCACAGATCACTGTATCCCCATTTCAATCATTCTTGTGACCCTCCAATCTAAAACATCTGGTGTATTAAACTAGGCAGACAAATGGGAATAACATTTGACTTTTACTCCAACCAAACTGGTCATTACCACTTAAATGCATACAATGTACACTGCCACTATAATAAAACTGTTTGTAATCTGTGTGCATCGCACATCGCTCTGTTAAAGCCTTTAATTTACCTTCAGCTTTGGAAACTTCAATGATGAACTTTATTAATGGCTGGATTTGTTTTCAAATGCTCTTAGACGGAAGAGATGCTGGGTGAGTTGGATTACTTTGTTAACATTAATGGTAAGTCAATATTTTTAGTGACAGGTAGTTTTTTACTTTTACTTGAGTAGGTTTGTCAACTTTCTGCTTGTACTCAAGTCTTATGAAAGGGATGGCTCGGCCTACAGTAAAATCCCTGGCAAATTTATGGCTGTGTGCATAACACACCAGTTGCACTGTTTCCTTATTTAAAACTAACTAAACCTTGTTGACAAAGAATGTCATTACCAATTCACATCAATCTAAAGAAAACAGGAAGAAATTTGTTCCAAATAAAAACTATAAAAACAAATGAGTGCAAAAAGGCCTTCTTAGTAAATACAGTGATGTACAATAACTAAAAAATACAGTACTTTGATGGTTCTCTATCTAGTTGTTGACATAATCTAAAATATGGAAATAGAAAAATACAACTGTTTTCTGGAAAGATAACTCACAGTTTTGTTCTGGGTGAAAAACAGTAACTGACAGAAATGTCTAACAGTGTGTTTTATGTGCAAATCTTAGTTATTCATGAGACAGCAGCTGCTGCATTTTCTCTCAAGAAGGACTCAGAATAGGCAAAACTACAGTTTTCATGGACCATTTTCTTAAATCTACCTCTTGTGTAACTAAGACACTACTACCTATAATTTACTTGGTTGTTTTATTGTTCTTAACCAACCAAGGGTGCTAAAAAGCCCCTCAGTAGTTCCATTATTTCATTTTTATGTAATGCATTATGATTCTCCTCAATTCACATGTGGTTGACAAAGAATCATGTGAATATATATTCTGTGTTCTGATTTAAACAAGCACTAAAAGTCCACTCAGTACACTGTTATTTAGGAACCTGGTCAGATGGTATCTAGGAAAAGAAAAAGACATGTGTTTGAAGACTACTGTATATGGCCAGGAGCCTAAAAACATTTCTGTGGTTCCCATTTTACCACACAGTCCTCATTTCTAGGGTTCTGCCAGGCAATATGTTTCCCATTATCATGGAGGGAAACGCCAGGGGAGAGAGTGCTCTATCACCATCTGACACCCGTGGCTAGAAAAGAAGGCCCTACAAGTGTTTATTTGAATTTTTATCCTTTTTGTAGATTTCTATACACTCAAAGAAATTCACTGATGCAGTTCCTCAGCTGACCCCTACATTGTCCACATTTTAGGCTTAAGAATCTTTTTTTGCTCTTCTAAGATATATATTTTTTTAATGGTAATGTCTACAGATCAGGTACATCAATCCTTTGTCACAGCTTTAGCAAGAAAAAGCACCGTAACCACTGTAGTACGGTGTTTAGTTTTTTAGTTTTCATTTGTGTTTTATTTTTTTTGATTAAAAAAAGGCCTCATTCATGTATATTCAACCAAAAGCACATAAAAATGTATATTACAATACATCTTACAACTATGTGTAGAATTTTAAATTCTTCACTATATTATTATCTGGTGATAATATGATACCACCGCATCTTCAGTTTAGGATGATGTGATGGCCTGTAAAATGGTCCACAACAGAAAACATAACAGCACTGGGAAAAGGGACTGAACATTTTTCAGACTAACTACCTTTTACTACCAAACAAGGCAAAGTAATCTGTTAAAATTTTGTAGCAATTGTTTGCATTGAGTTGAAAGAGGTGACAAAAGCAGGACATTAATAGCTGTCACAAAATCTATGGAGACCCAGATAAACCAGCTATTATAATTGTAAAATTTTCAATTTAATGGACTGTCAGGATCAGCAGGTTAGTTCATGTGGGAGAGAGAAAATCACTTGGTGTCGAGGTCAAATTTGGCAACTTTCACACACTAAATGACACTGTTGAGCAAGCAAGCCACCTTGACAGTACTGACCTTGAAGGAAAAGGACATCAGCAGAGAGATGATGGAAGCTTACGAGTGCAAAAAGGATTCTGTGGGCAGAAGTTAGCATCACCTGGTTCCCTAGACAAAAAAACCCCAAAACATGAGTATTGGATTATGGCAGAAAATAAGCTCTACGCAGAATAATAATTTAATAACTTTTTTTTTGAGCAAGAAAATAATCTCCACTAATAAACACCATTATGGTTTTTGAAGCACTAATTCAATCCCAAGCAGTAAAAAGCCAACGTTAGGCTGTTAACAAACTACACTATGGTCACATGACTATCACTGAGCTTCCTGCTACATCATACTACACACACATTTAACTTGTCTAGTGACAGGATGTAAAGTGATTTAGAATGATTTGTAATGTAATGATTTGTCTCAGTGGATTAGTGAGTAGGTGAGTCATTGTGTTCAGCATAAAGACATAAAATGTCCAAAACAACCACTGTAGTCTTATTTAGTCTCTTGTTAGAAAATCTCTTTTTTAAGAGACATAAAGCTTAAGAATCATGAGCGGGGTGTTTACTGGCATGTTTTATTTTATACAATAAAATGTGAAAGTCCATTAAGCTTGCAGACCTTATTTTAGCCATCTAGCCAAGCAAAACTTTATTTAAAAGAAATATCTGCTTCCAGAGAGGATAATCGAGTTCCAGATTTTAAACTCATTTTTAAGTTTTACGACCTGCAGCATGCAGTTGTAATTCATTGGTGCTGTCAAACTGATTTTATTATTATTGTACAATTCATTTTAGAATTCGACCTCTGTAATTTAGGCTGCAAAATAAGTGTGGCAGCAGAAAGTTATGAGACAGGAGTTTTTGGTAAAATGACATCTTTTCTGATGATGTGTGAATGCATTTTACTGTCAGTGACTAAGCCAATTAGCTTGCTAACTGTGTAGCTTGCTAACTGACAGGTCTCACCAGTAATGCATGAAACAGCCATGTCATGTCCAAACATGCAGCCCAAAGGTGAACAACAAAAAACCCTCTTGCATTAACCTTAGTTGTTTTAGTTTACATTTTGTGGTTCGTTTACTCTTTGAGTTGACTTTTGACTTCATGCAAAGTACATTCATATATCATATCCAGTTACCTGGCTACTGTGTTCTGTCCTGGTTGAATAAAAGATGCTGTTGAAGGTGGAGCTTAAATTTATGCAGAGGCCCTAGGAAAGGATCGGACCAAGTGCTCCTGTGTTTTCCTTCTCTTTGTATTTAAACTGGTTTGATCAACCAGTAAGTGTTTTTCTTGCTTCTCATTCTTTTAGTTCTTTTAGTTGACTTGACTTTCTGCTTTGTCAGACATATTTTTCAGTGAAGTTATGTTTTGTTGACATCTTTTAAGGGCCCCAATAATTTTGTTTGTAGAGTTTCCTTCCATTATTTGTTTGTTGAATCTTACTTGGGATAAACTAAACCCAGCAGTAAACTTGGGAAATTGTGTTCTTTGTGCCTTGATTGTTCAGTCCTCGACAAGACAGAACAAACTCAAGCTCAGAAAACTACAATTATTTATGTCTGATTGCTTTATAGCATGTCACATTTGCTCAGTAGCTACTTTTCCCTACTACTGGTGAATATGCTGCTAAGCCACTGGCAACAAACTACTGTACTACAGTTGTGCAATGCACTTGTATGACAGGGCCTTTATTCTCCATTTAACATTGCAGTAAGAGAGCAGCCACATTAATTTCATGCTGCAGTGGCACAGTGGATCTTGACACAGCAGACTCTTTACTTTGTCATGTGAAATTTGTAACTCTTATTTTTACCTACTTTAATGTGTGCTAAAGGCTAAAGCATCAGGCAACATGATCATTTGGTGCCAAGGAGCACAGAAAATGTTATTTCCCCTTTAAATGTTGAATTGACATGTGTTTCTCAGCATGTTCTGAGTGAACAGAAGTAGTTCATTCTCACCCTGATGAGGAACAGTCTGAGCTCCAGGCTGCAGCTGCACTCTTGGGGTATTTTCAACAGCATTTAAGCAGCTGCTTGTGAACCAGCAGCTTAGTTCAGTGTGATAAACAGGTTTTCTCTCTGTGTTGTCTCTTTGATTTTAAAAACAAACTGTAATTTTTTACTTTTGTGCAGACCAAATATTATGGACTTGGTGTTTATCATAATGAGTCTCTCTTTGAAACAGAAATCCATGGTTTTGAGAACATGATTGACAGCTCAAAAAGTAAAGCAAACAGAAGGACTTTTTTTCATAGAGTCCTTGTTTAACCAAAACCTAAAACAGCTGGATTTTACAGATAAACAGAAGGGATGATTTGTTTAACAAACACTGTGTTAAGTGAATAGCCAGTAAAGGACTGGTGTTAACCACTTGACCCTAATGTAAGGATAGGGTCTGTTAACCAGCAAACCACAAAACAAACCATCATAAGAAAAGAGACCCACAACCGCTTTGACGGTGCAGCTGACTAATGGCGTCTGTGAAGAATGGGATTCTAATGATGTGATCTCTGCAAGTCCCGAGCAAACAAAAGGATGAAAGGTGGTCTCTGTTAGACTTGTAACTGATGCCATGTTAAGAACCATCTGCCTCATACTTGTCCTGGCTGTCATCTCTGATTCTAATCCAGCGTAATTCAACACAATATGGAGCCATCTCTGGGACACACTGCTGCAGGCTCTCCAATGCTGACTGGTCGGACAAAACGCTTAAGAGATATGGGAAAAAGAGGGACACCTGCTGAATTACAGAGACAGAATGGTGATGCCAGCTGTTGTGTTAGTGGTCCTGGGAATGTTGTTTTTTGTCTTGTTTTGTTTCCCCCTTAACAGGAAATCATGTGTAATATACAATGTAAAATAATATTATGACACTGGGGTGTTTCTGTTGTCATATCCATCACCTCTACACTTTACACCATATAAGTGTTTCAGAATCAAAAATAATAAATATTAAACTTGTTATAATGCTGTAATATATAGCCAACATGCCAACACACACACACAAATATATAACCAGTGGACCGAATGACTATGTGCGATGTGAAAGGTGGGACTCAAAGTTGTCAAAACAAAGAAATTGCACTTCTAACTTTGAAAATTTAGTTACAGAGCTTTCAAGTGTCTTTCAGCTTATTCTTTTGGTTTAATGGCTCACAACTTCACTGTTTTGGTTCATTCTTATACCGTAATTTCCGGACTATAAGCTGCTACTTTTTTCACACGCTTTGAACCCTGCGGCTTAAACAATGATGCGGCTAATTTATGGCTTTTTACGGGCTAAAG
>JAQMCX010000001.1:19525594-19539522 GCA_029814765.1 Acanthurus leucopareius | reverse complement strand
ATTTTTTTAACCAGCCGTGTTACAGGCACTGTTCGGAAAAATACATTTATTTAATTAAAAGTTAAAAAAATCTTTCTTCATTATATTTTTCTGTGTAAATATCCCATGTTACAACATGAACATCTGCGGCTTATAGACAAGTGCAGCCTATATGTACAAAATCATTTTTCTTTTTAAATTTAGTGGATGCGGCTTATACTCAGGTGCGCTTAGTAGTCCGAAATTTCCGGTAGTTCTTATCAGTGTTGTTTCCATATAATAGGTGCCAACAGCTGTTTTTACTACAATGCTCTAAATATAAACCCTTTGTACACTACCTGCTCAGCAACAAAACAGCAAACAGACAAAGTTAGCGACTGGCTGGTAAACATAGTGGAGCATTCAGCAGCTAAATAGGGAAGTTTTTCCCCAAGGGAGTAATGGAAAGGAAATCAGTGCAGAAGCGAGGGTAAATATTGGACTTATATTTGGATTATAAGCATGACCAGAAACACACACCAAATGAATGTAAATGTTGCCCCATATAAGCTTAATAACAAATAAGCAATTGTTTTCTGGCAAATTCATCTCAAAGTGTAAGGTGCTGTGTTTACTGTTCTTTTTTTTCCACTGCCCCCAAGTGGGGGGTTAGTAAATGCAGGCTTAAGGTGTGAAAGAGTTTGTAGCCCAAATTTTCATTGGGGCTTTGGTGAAGCAGATTTCATGAGGTGCTGTGTAGGGTGGAAAAACAAGTTCATGTGAGCTATTATAGCTGTAGAGGAGCAGAGGCCGTATATATAACTTTTACAAAAATAGCCCCCAGCTCATTTGTGTTAATAAAAACTCGCTTTGACTAAAACGCAGCTAAGCATGAGCAGTTCACCCACCGCAAACCCATTGCGCTCTAATTCAGGCAAGGTAAGCTGGGTAATTAGGTTATAATTGGCTTGCTTACAATCAAATTAGTTCTTTTGGCACATGTCTTTTCCTTGCGGCTTCTATTAGGCATTAATTAGTCCCAAATTTACAGAGAGTGAGAGACAAAATGGCCATTTTTTAAAAAATAAGTTTGTATTGTCAGGCCATCTTTTCACTGGTCCTGGAACTATATAACAGGTGTCACACATCCATAAAAATGATGAATAGACGTTTATCTACAGCAATCTGTTTTTCTTTGCTGTCTCCAATGCAGTTGTTACTAAAGTCAAACAAGACGTGGTTGTTTACATGAGCTCTGTACCCTGGAGACAAATGAGCCAGTGGTGATTCAGAGCCTTTTTTTTTTTTTTTTAAACTCCATATGTGTCTGTGCATGTAAGTGCACAAGACTACAACGACTACAGCAACTGAACTAGAGTTAAAAAGGTGAGACAAAGACCTTTTTTAAACACAGCAAGGGTGGGTCTTGGTGTAACATTTCTAAAAATGAGAACACAACTATTTATTAACATTCATTCAAGAATAAAAACAGAACTTTCCCACAGTTGCATTAACTAAACAAAAGAATGAGAGAAAATCTTTAAATTTAAATCTTAAATCTTTAAAATTAGATTAAAAAACATCTTGCTTTTTAAGAGAGATCTAGATTTTTAAGAGAGTTTCACAAGTTTAAATTGCTTATTTCATTGTGTATTTGGGTTCATGTATACAGGCAATTAGTTTGTTTAATTCTTCACACTGTCCCATATGCTTTGTTAAAACAGACTTTAGAGCTGATGATCAGCTGCACTGTAAAAACTTCATCTGTATAATGTTAACTATCTCACTGACAACCCGAAATCTAAAGGTTTAAAGGTTTGAAAAGTATCTAACAGTTTAAGAAGCACAAAACTCATTAAAACTCATTTTTGCTCTGAAACTGTGTTTGGCCTGGTTCACCACAGAGACACAGCCATATCGCAGCGCAGCATCTCAGCCATCTAACAGTAACAATAGCACATTGTCTCATGCCACGCTGCTCATTAGCAGTAAAAATATAATTTGCTGCTACATAAAAGTCAGTATTATTTTTACCATGCATTTTTTTAAGAAAAGTACACTGCATATTTTTAAGGAGATGAAACTTAGAAGCGATGCCCTTAAACCACTTCCAGGTGGTTAATGTCAGCCCATCAGTGTACGGTTTACTTGAACAGAAAGAAGCTATTTTGAGAAAGACATGTTACAAAGTCACAACAGCTGAGCTTTGTCTGTGTGATTTGATTGGATGACCTTTGGTCTGATAACATTTGCTTTTGGAAACAGGTGTGACTGCGTGTCAGGGGAGGAGGAGATAAAGACTGAGATCTCTGTTCACCAAAATTATCTAGAAAAAGGTGCACCCTTTATAACTCCACCACATTTCACCTGATCAACATCTGGTCAGTCACAATCCCCCTGTCCTTCTCTCTTATCATGGGAGAAAACAGTTTCTATTCTCTAGATACAATGAGAACGCACCCTTAGTTCACTAAAAACACATCATTCATTCTGTTTGCGCTGCCTGTGACTCTGTTCTTTCAAAAGACAGTCCTCCTTCATATTATAATACAGTATAAACAACATCCCCTCTGTGTTCATGCAATTTCAAATCCACATTACTTGAATATGAGAGGCTTGTAAACACTAAAACAGTATATTTTTGCGATGATCACGCTGTGGTCATGGTCACAGTGAAAGTCTGTGAACCGTCTAAGCAGTTTGCCATTCATCACTAATGCTTTCAATCACTGAGTGCAGCTGAAAACAGTCCCCTCTGTGAAGAGTATTGGGTAAGTGGATGCATTGTTGATTACCTGTAACCACTCATAATACAAAGGCACAGCTGTTTACTCTTGGTTCCGCCTATGGAGACATTATTATTTCCCCAGGAAAAAAGAGATGGGTGATCAAAATGAATACAAAGCGTGCAGGATTAGAAAATGCTGCATGAGCACATCAAAATTGCATTTTGAATGTTTTTCAAAGAACTGCTTATTCAAGTTTAGCTCTGGTGATTCCTGTTAACAAAAAACAAAATGTAGTTTTTACTGGAAAATATATCACTTTCTGTTTTTATTTGGGTTGTCATTTCTCTATATTTTCTCCACAATTGTAGGTTTTTTCATGTGTGTTAGACAACTGGCGGAGGATGAGCTGAACACAGTTCCCGCGTAGCCTGAAGCCGCAGGTTAAGAATTAACTTTCCCAGAAGAACCTCTGAAAGTGTTCTTCATGGTTGTTTTGCTTGTGGAGAGATTCATTTTCCCTGTGCAGTATTCAAACATGAGTAACCGTCCTCTCTGGAGAGCTGATGTTTATCCTTGGATCTCAAATTCCAACCTTACCAAACAGGGCATGACTGACCTGGAAGAGTACAGATGCCTTCTTTATTCTGCAGCTCCAATCTCTCAGGACGGGGCCAAAGCAGCTGAAGAGAAGATGTTTTTTTTTTTTTTTCTTCCGGGGGAGGTGCTGGAGATGCTGTTTGCATTTTAACAACATGTCTGTTTTACTTGTTTTACTGTATCCAATTCACTTTAATTGATTTCCTTTTATTTTATTTTGCTCCTTTGAATCAGTAGATGGCTTTGAAAAAAACACATGGTAATGGCCTTGGCTGAATGCCTAATTTGTTTCTTTTGTATTTGAGTGTGTTACCATGTATGTGTATGTGTATGTGTAAATGCATGAGGGTGTGTTTGTATTTAAAAAAAAGACAGAAAGAAAGGCTGGGGTGGAGGATGTTCTGTTACAATACTTCTCTATAGCTCAACCTGCTGCTTCATTCCACTCATTTAACATACATATAACTGTAACTGTGAATGGGATGTGGAATAAACCCCTCAGTCATTTGTCACTGTACTCCGAAGTGCTCTGGGACAAACACAAAGATCCCCCTCAGGGAAGAGAACAAAGGGGCAGGTGCAACTTCCTTCCCTCATTCACTTCTGTGTAAAACTGACACTGTGCCAGCCACAAATACATGAGCTCTGATACAAGCAGAGGCTTGTGTTTTAACAGTTTGTGCTGTGAGATAGTTTTCAAATTTGCAGAAAAATCTGTCGTGAATACTGAAATCTAATAATGCAGGAATGATGCTGACAGCTTTTGCGTATTAACACATCAAATGGGAGCAAAAAGTAACAACTTCCTCACTCCTTTCCACTTTAAAATACTTTATAATCAAGTTATGAAGCAATAGACTATATGACTTGCTGTTACTAAAGCCATATTAACAAAACTCTGTCACCAGTTTAGTTTTAGGTTTGGACTTGTTTTTAGGTTGTTGTCAGCCTGGTTTTAGATATCTGAATTGCCTCCCATATCATCTATTTGTTAAGCAATGTAACTATGTCTTGACGGCTGCTATTTTAAATTTATTTTTTGTTTATTTATTTATTTAGTTATTTATTTCAAACATAGCTTTATAGAAGACAATTAAAATTTGGACATCTTCATCATCTTCCTGCATATAGCCAACTAGCTACCTCCATAAAAGAGCTACAAGAGACTTGCTAGATAAATGTGACAAGTGTTGAGGAGACTGCTGCAGATATACAGGTTGTTTTAAGTCAAAAATATTTCTTTTATTATTTTGAATTAAATTAAACTACACTTTTGCTCTTGTCAAAGGCTACTGCAGCTGAAAATAAAGTTGGTCCCCAGCACCAAATGGGATAACATGAATTAAATTAGATGTCTTTGCACCGCTTTCCTTACCTTAATCCATTTCAATTTAGCTCCTCTCTTTGCATGAAGTGTGACAGCAGGGGCACCAGATGACAAATTAAAAAAACATATATATTTATTTTCTTGGCCTTACCATGATTTGTGATGGGTGATGATTTGTGATGATTTGTGATGGCTATTATTGTTGTGATGAGGCATACCTCTTTAAATCCAGGGTCCAAACCTGCTCATTCACATATACCAGCTGTCTTTTTTTTTTTTTTTTTTTTTTTAGCCCCTGGGTTACATATAATTTCTGACTTTGCTAAGCTGACTCTAAGTCTGTGCACCATCACTCTGAGTTCTGAGCAGCTGAGGTCTGTACAGTGAATGGGGCATTGATATTTAGGATCATGTTTCTCATCTCTGCAGACTGAAATAGCACACATTATGTAAAGCTCTGTTATGACAGCAGCAGAGAGCACATCTAATGTGGGCTATGGTCGACAATACCCAACTCTGCTATTGCATGTGAGCCCATTGCATCGAATTTCAAATGATCCAAACAAATTATGTTTAGTTGTCTGGCTGCAGTCTGGTTTTGTAGATAGACAAAACATGTCATTTTCACCATGTGTTTGGTTTGCAGCATTTGATGTTTAAAATATTTTGCTTAATTTGTTTATGCTTTGCTTTTCCATCAGAATAAAAAATGACTTAAACAAGTGAAGTCAAGCAGAAAATAGATGGATTACACAAAGCCGCAGTTTGACTTGACTTTCTCCTACAACACAGCTGGTTACCCCTGAAAAGACCAATGACCAACTAGTCATTTAATAAAAACCTTGTGATTATGACTCACCATCAATTATTGATGGCTTGTGGGGCTGGCTTTTTCTGGATCAATGCTAATGTAGCACTGGCTGGTCAACCGTGCTTCTAAGGAGTAGCAGTGTGAGCTGCACTGGGTGGCTGTTGTTTTGTTTGAGAAGCAGCAGGTGGCTTGCGTCCTTGGGTTTTTGTTGCTTGTGAACTTGAGCCTTTTTGGCACATCAGTAGATTCCCAGGAGACTTGAGTGATCAGGTTAAGCTTTCTGTGTTTAGATCTAGTTTCATCATGAACTGAGGTGTGTGTATCTGTGACAAACACTTCACGGCACACATCGCTCCAGGGTAGACAAGAAAAACACGACTGAAATTCATTCATTCTGTTACAAAGCTTACTATGAAGTAAATATGTTTTTAAAGCAAAAGATACAAATTCAACATGACACATAATGTAAATAATAATGTGTTTCATGCCAACAATCACTGAATAACAAAGTTGCATATCATAAATGTTGTTTTTTTGTCTTCAAAATCACACATTTTAGTAAGAATGTTATTTTTCTGTCAGTAAATACAAATATAAACATTACTACACCATATTCCTTCTACAGGTATGTTTTTCCACTGTCTCTCTCTCCCCTTTTCGTCCATCCGCAGGGGGAGTCTGAGCGCGGCCATGTCAGAAGAGTTCAGACACGGTGTGATGAAGGATAGCTAGCATGCCCGATAGCGCTGTACAGCTCAGGGCTCCATGACAAAGTTCAAATTATTTCAGGTTGCCGAGAAGTTCTACAGCCCTTATCAATAAATCCCGCAAGTTGCAGGAGCAGTTTGTTACGACAGATGTATTTTTTCACTTGACAAGCAGAACTACCTCTCAATTACAACAAGTATGCATGTTATGAGGCTGCCAGCACCCAGCCATGACAGCTGCTGTTAAAATGCAAACATCTGCTCATTCAGGAGTTATTTTTGAACCTTTAAAACTAGGGCAGGTATTTAATTATAGGTCTGGAAAGTAAGTTTAAATTACTGCACCAAAATCAAGGCACACCTACCACTCTATATGTTTTTCTGTTTGTTTTTTTGGGTTTTGTTTTTTGCATACAATGCAGCAGGCAGACCTCTCTAACTCAAAATGTATCATTGTTTACTCATTATAAAGAGAGTGCATTATCATTTGCTGTTGAAGTGTCTGCTAGGAGTATGTGGGTGCAGGTTACTTTAGATCAACAGAGTACTGCAATGTTGATTTTACCCCACTCCCGATCATTTGCACAGTCCCAACTTTTTATATACCAAAGACCACAATATCTCATAAATAACATGTTGGCACCAACTAATCAATCCATTGACATTCAGGTTTACATGCAGGTGCATTTCTACCTTTATTTGTGTCGGGCAGTGTGTCAACACACCCCTTTTTGGATCGCTATTAAGTTTGGTACGTGTATTCATGTTTCCCAGATGATGAATCTTAATCACTTTGGTGAATCATCTAACTGTCATGATTTTGGTAAATGATAACAAACAGCCTCAGCTGTAGCTTTTATTTAGTGCTACTTAACAAATATTACAATTTTACCAACCTAATCAAAACATTGTGCCGTAAACATCAGCTGGTACTGTTAGCATTTACATTGTAAAGCATACTGATTTCAACATTTAGTTTAAGAAAGTGCTCTGCTCTAGAACAGCTTCACAGAACAAGTGTGGCTCAGGCAGCAATCTCCAGGGCCAATAACTGAAGTGAACATAGATGAAACTAAAAATTGAAGCTCTTCGAATGGCCACTGGCTCCAAAAACAGTCTGTCCCCACAGAGCCTCATATTAAAATGCTCAACCTTATAGAAGAAGTCAACATATTTACAGCCTAGTGCAAAAATGCTTTGGTCCACATAGCTAATTTTCTTGTTAATGAAAACGGTACAGGGTAATGAATGTTTAAACTGTTATTTAGATTAAATTAAAGCTTAAAGTGATGCATACAATTAAGCAGCTGCTAGCTGTCAGGTATCACAAAGTCATTGGTAGCAATGCGTATCCTCCTCAGCTCCACCTTCTTGTCCTTTTTATGGAGGCTGAAGTCTCCAGTATGGACACTTCAGCCTCCATAAAAAGCAAGATGGGGACAGTCATAATGCAAATCTAGAGGCTTCAAAGCGATGATCCACACACCAAAGGGGAACATCATGGCTCCATCTGCTACTAATTATACTGTCTATTGTGTGGCTATAGACTCTAAGTCCTGTTTACATTAAACTTTCTAATTTTTGTCATTGAGTTTATTTCATTATTGTAAATCTACATTTTCTCACTGAGCACGTGGTCCACTAACAGCCTGCTTTAAGTACTGCTGCAGTTGTGTATTAAATAGATAAAATAATCTCTTCAAAACAAACCAAAAAGCATATGGCCATCTTTTAAAACACTAATCCAGTCTTTATCCTGTACATTACCATTAGTGCAGTCTCATAGCAGGATCCTTAAAGGGGGGTTTAGCAACTTCACATGTGCTCATCTATTTGTTCATAACGAAAAGAATCCATTTGTTTCACTAGTGAAAATGTATCTTTGAACTGTCGACTTAAACTACAATGATGTTCCTTTCTCCAGCAGAGGCAGTTCTGCGGCTGCTCCCAGAGCTCAAAGGGATTTTTCATCCTCAATTGGGTATGGGGGGGAAAGTGGGTCACAACAAACACTGTCCTTGTTAACAGAACATGTAAATAAATAGACACATACCCACGCTGAACTAATCAGGAAAACAATTACACCCCCATTTAAAATGTTCCAGTGCACTGCTGTGAGGGTGACAAGTAATTTCCCACTCTTTCATTTTATGTCCCACAGCATCCAGATGAGAAGATTAATGATGCCTTTCAATGGGATTTACAAACGCTACCTATCAAATATATCCCCCCAACCTGTCATCTTCGACAACAACAGACGCTTTATTAAGGGGAGCAGTTATTAATTCAATTCCTATGTCAAATCATTGCAGTGCATAATCTTCTGGCTCCTCCTAGACGAATGTACATTTTATGGACAGGAGGCTTCACACAGAGAAAAGACGCCTTACAGACATTTTGCAACTTTACTCAGAGATGACATACATTTATTGTGACTTTTTTAAAGTGGAAATGGAGATCTGTAGCCACTTTGTAGGCTCAGTAATATTCCATTATTCTTTTGTTTATTGTTATCCATTGGAACAGCTGCTTGTGTTCTTTGAGCGCCATCAAATTTGACTGCACAACATCAAATGTAATTGAACCGTCCAAAAATTCTGCGCATCATATTCTCACCGCCATCAAAAATAAAAATCAGAGAAGGCTTCAGAAGCGAAAGGAATCCACAGCATGCTAAATCAATTTCTACATTGTGATGAGTTCATGAATTTCAGCGTATATGAAATTGTCAGTCAGTGAGGACGCGGTACGTTGTGGTGATAAAGAGAGAAGGAATGATGATCATGCGTTTTGACTGGAGGCTGCCGAGACAGGAGAGACCCTGGCGAGAATCGAGGCAATGTTACCTCTTTGCCCTTCTCCAAGCAGGGCAATGAAAAATCCATCTGCATTGCAGCACATCACAGTTTGGTCGCTTTGGAGCTGTGCAGTTTTCACTGGAGGAGACGAGCAGGGAAACTACTGCCTGCAAAAATTAGGAAAAATTTAAAGTGGTGTTTTTTAATGTGTATGCACATTACACATTTGATTTTAATACACCAGTGTTTCTCCTGTTTGCCAATGTACATAAAATCTTTACCTCTTTAACTCTACAGAACCAAATTCTTACTTTACTAGCACTTTCTAATGAGCTTTTTATTCACAGCGTGTAATGTTGCTGCATTGAATAAAGATGCCATTATTAATCACAAAGAATGGCCACTAAAATCAAACTGCTGAGAAAAAAAAGAAAAAAAAATGTCTCTCCCTTTCTTTCAGTCTCACAGAAAGCCAAGTCATACTTTGACTGCCTTGCTAAGTGTAATACCTCCCCAAAATCTGCTTGACTTTGCTTTGAAAACTACAATTAATGCAAGTCACACCTTTATAGACACATTATGCATTTTCAGTTTGTTTCAGCATTTCAAGACATTTAATACTTATTTACAGTCTACCTTTCTGGATCATAAATGGTAACCCTTCTTGGTATTTTACTTTCACCTAATTTAACTTTTCTAATCAAACTAGATGAATAAGCAAATATGTCAGATATATTCACTTATTTATCCCTCTCAGTGGAACCTTGAGGTGTGTCTGAGACCAGATGGGGTTCATAAGAGAAACTCTTGATTACATGCTTCATGTTTGTCAGGTTTCATTTGCCAACATGGCTTCAGAGCGGAGTTCACTGGCATCTGGCCGAACAGCTGCATGTATGTAATTGCTACTCCAATTAATTAGTAGAAGGGACCAGACTTAAGCATTATGCATGCACTTTCAGAGGGGCGAGATAGAAAGGGAAGGTCTTCATTGTCCAGACACCTGAGCCTGTCATCTATTGTAATAGAGCATATCTACTGTACAATGCTTTCATCAGGACCTGCAGACAAAATCATTTACATGTCAAATACCCCAACATAAGGCCCAGTATAACAGCAGGATGTAAAACGGTCTGGAAATTTAATCAACAGGGTTTGTGTGCATGAGCACAAAATCGCTATTATTTTCATGGCAGTCAGCAGACTGTCAAATAGAGAATTGGTGTCTGTTAACATGAATTGTATAGATTGATGGATCAAATTTGCAAAATTTTATTCCATGACAGTCGGAACAACTTTCACCTGGATTATTCTTGCCTGTGAGCACAGAATCTTTTTTTTTTTTTTTTTTGTCATTATTTCATCTCAAACAATGTGCTTTTGTGACTGATCCTAACCTGGAATTGAACCTGCATTCCCCTGTGAGAGTCCTGACCTCCCTGATCTCCTCCTCCTCCCTGTGACCCTGCCGAGTTAGTGCATCATTCAGACATAAAATGTGAGGCAGGCATGAAAACAGTCACAGAGAGTTTCATAAAAACATATGAAACATATTGTTCATTGAACCTTATAGATTAATTAAATGCAGAGCAATGAGACTGTGTTGCAACACCAGGAGATTTCAAAGTGGCCACTTCCAGCGATGTTTTTAAGCAAGCAAAGCAACCCGTTCGAATGGGTTCAGGCACAAGAAGTCCACTGTGATGGAGTAAGTGTCACTTGGTGCATTGTAAATTTCAAGCATATCATTTTTCAAAAAGATAATTATTGCATGAAGCATAAGACAAGAGCTTGATGATGTGAGCACATGCTGCATGCATCTGTGCACAATAATGAAACACCAAAACTCTGTTTTTGATCCTTTTCATAAGAAATGTTCAAAGGAGTTTGAGTCTATCAAATGACCCTTTAAATGTGAGTAAACCCAAGATGATTTCTGGGTATTTTAAATCCTTCAGTTATTAGATTATGTCATCGTGACCAAATGTATTTAAACTGTTGTCAGATTAGAGGATTACTGGCTATTTTTGTTGTGAAATAAACACGGAAACTGCTGAATTTGACTTTGGCAGTTTTGGAAAAAAGCAGCTCTTTTACAAACAACAGTTGCTCTGAAAACCACAACCTATTGTATTTTAAATACAATTAACAATCTTGTAAAATGACACCTAGGCTGAAAATAAAACATAACAATCCTCTGAGGCATATGAAAAAAGCAGCCGACATTATCAGTTACTTGTACATTACTCATGATTCTTAATTAGTATTCTCATCAACACTGAAAAGAGAAGTCAGACACTGTTTTTTAATTAACCTATGCAAATGAAATGATGTCTCATGTTCACAGTTTGTATTATTTAAAGGAGCAATCAGACTCAGACTGCAAAATTAAGTTAGTTACTGCATGAGTTGTGGTTTTAAAACAATATTATATGTGAACTACTCTTCAAATACAGTTATACTAAAATTTCAACAATCCCTAAAATGTTGTTATTTATTTAATTATTTTTCAAATCTATCACTCTTTCTTTGGCTGCACCACAGTTATGACAGATGGCACTATACATTATTATTTCAGAGATGATAATTAGGGGGAAAAATGTAGAATAATGACAATGTGCCTTTTTCAGTGGTTGAATTTTAAGTGACCACTCAGGGTTTTCTCTTCACAGATAACCAAATATTAACTGACCAGACAATTTACTGACAATATATTCCCTGATTATCTCATACAGTATGGTCTCCAATCCACAATAATGATGGTTGACATCTCACATATGAAAGGTCTTTACCAATTTCTCCACTAGGGACTATTCTGTCACCTTGAAAGATTCAGAGGTTATTGTGGAGCAACAAGGATTTCTGTTGCTTTAAATTGCCTGCTGATACTGCAACAAATGTGGAGAGGTGGAGAGTAGGCAGAAAATCATCCCCTATTCTTTTGATAATGAAACATGCAATCACACACCTGAGAGAAAAGCATTACATGGCTGCCCATTAGCCCTGTCTTTTCCACTGAAGCTTTTGCACAAATGAATATCTTGGGCCCGAGCAGCCACAGGAAACTGCAGGGTTTGTGGTGCAAATATCTTTTGTTGTGTGGCCTCCTGCATGGACCTCAATAACAGGCTTGCACTGTATGTGCAGTGTGTGAGTGTTTTATTGACTTTTATGCCTTCTAAAGCAACACAGTACTCAGACTGATGCAACACTTTGTTGGAAAAAGGTACTCTTTGTATGCTGTGGCAGTTTTGAAAGGTCTGTCACAGAGAGTAAAGCAGAGGTCAGCTTACTGAGACACAATCTGCAGTCCTTGTGGATTGGATTACTGTGTCAGAAACAGCTGAGTAATTGTGAGGCCTTTCTCACCCCTAATCATACTCAGGCAACATAGTGTATCATTGTCCTTCCCTGATGATACTGCTGGTTAGCTAGTTATATACTTACATCTAATCATCTCATTCGAAGGACATCTATTAATACATTTAAATGCTGCAGCTCTTAGTTTGGAATTAAGAGCAATGGTGGTAAAAAAAAAAGAAAAAAAGAAAAAAAATGGATGATGATGAGCCACTTCATTACACAATTTCTCCCACTATGAAAAAATTAAGCCAAAATGTACCATTTACAGGCGCTGCTATGTTACACTGGTGATGTCAGTTGGAGCAGAATCTGTACAATAGTGATCAGAAGATGAAGCTGCTGTATCGAAATCTTTCCCAGACAGCTGTCTGCCTCAGTCATGTGTTAGGTTTAGTGGTATATTATGACATTTGACATGTACTTTGATTATTTAGTTTGACTCATGTTCCATCTGCTAACATAGAGGTTGCAATTTCTAACTTATACTGCAGCCAGCCACCAGGGGACAATGGAGATGATTTGACTGCACTTCTGACACGCTGTTATGTCGTCTGTCTTTTTTACAATTAATTATTAAGAGGAGAGCAATTTTTTTTTAAGTTAGGGCATTACATATAGTTACATATAGTCTTGTTAATTTTTTGTTCTTTGAGCACAGACAGGAGGGTGTCTTTCTGTGTGGCTGCTCTGTAGGCAGGATTTGTCTCATTCCGTCTTTGCACATCTTGTCTTTGCAAAAAACTAAAAGTGTACTGTATGAGCACCACGCATACAGTACACAAACTTTCATCTAGAAGAGACCAGTGAGAAAAAGTTTTTCAGCTAGGTTCAAAGTCACTTTTTAAAATTCACCCTGAGCAACCTGTGGTGAAACAGACAACCCTTTCCTTCCGTGATGTTATTTTTTTTTAACTAATTTACCAATGTTCTCCAGCAGTACCTCCACCATGCTGAGGAGGAAGCAGGTTTCAGTTCACGTCTTTGTGTGAGATACCAAGTGTAACTCTATCTTTTGTCCAGCTGTATTTGACAGACGAGTCAATATGGAATGTTTCTGTAATAGGAGAAGACAAAAAAGATTCCTTTAAATGGAGCACAAGTCTCGAAGCTGGTAGTGATTAATATAACTGTTGATATTTAAATAAACATTTTCTTAAAACATAATATGATATGTAGGGATACATGGTCTACTGCAAGATGCACACTTTGGCCAATAAATGTTTTGTTTGTCAAGTTTAAATTTAGTGTCATTCTTATTTCACACTTTGTAATTGTAATTAGTTTTTTTTGCAATATCCTCTTTATGCTTAGTGCCTCTAAAGTGCTCAATCTGGCTTCAGAAACCTGCATAGACATTATCCTGGCTCAATGGTAAAAACAACACAGCAACAGAAAAAAAACACATTATTTGGGTTTTCAAATGATTTTAAAGTGGTTGGGTTTGTGCATTTAAGTTACGACTCAAGGCAGACTGTTCAAAACCTGGAAACTGTTAACACCTTGTATAAAAACTGTTTTTTTATGTTCCATCTAAAAGCCATATCCTAAATATAATCAAAAACAACTAGGGCCGGGACTTTAACGCGTTAATTTCGATCAATTAATTATAAAGATTTTAACGCGATAAAGATTTTAACG
>JAQMCX010000001.1:19394569-19506596 GCA_029814765.1 Acanthurus leucopareius | reverse complement strand
CCCCCCCCCCCCCCCCCCCCCCGCGCCCCCCCCCCCCCCCCCGCCCCCCCCCCCCGCCCCCCCCCCCGCATACTGTATCGGATTTGTTCATGTTCTGTCTTTCTTGTGTGAACATTTACTATTTTAGGTGGATTAAGGTTTTAAGGATTGAAACACAAATTTTTAGCAAAATGAATTATGGTGGTCTGATGGATATATCATTTACTTTCTTGTGCTTATCCTGTCCTACTATTTTGTTAAACAGAATAAAAAAAAAAAAACAATACAAAGTAAGCCTCATTATAACACTGTCAACAATCAAACTCTTCTTTGAGGAGACATTTTTTCCAAAGGCAAATTTACTGTAAGGACTTTGTAAGCAATAAAATGCCTCTTCAACATAAATGTGCAAATACAGTATACAGCCTCAGAAACAGTGTGATAAACAACATTTTACTTAAAAAAACTTGCCTCCTCTTTTACTTTATAGGAGGAATGCACTTCAGAAAGTTTTACTTCTGTATCATCCTCCTGTTTTAAAAAAGTGCTGTGGTTGCACATGCTCTTCCCAGTCATACATTTTACCAAATGAAACATTGATGTTCCCTCTAAAGCCTCCATCCTTCTTACTACATGTTTCACAGACAATAGCACTTTGCCAGCAATTTGTTTCAGCCAAGATGTATGGTGTGATAAATATTTAAAATCAAATTTGGCAAAAAGACATAGATGGATGTGCCACCCCAGGCTGTCGTGGGAGCCACACACTGAAGAACAGGGACGTCCCCACCGAACTTTCTTCATATCCACACATACACACAAGATGCACAAAGACACATGCACAAATATACAGTGCAGTACCTGTAGATGTGCACATCTTCCAAAACTATCAACATTACCTTCCTGTTGCACTAGCACCTCTTTTTTCTGCTTTTCTCTATGTACTCTATTTAGGCAAAAACGCTTCCATTATTTTGTATGGGAGCCAAAAGAGATTTGTGGCATGTGTAGCTTATTAAATACAAATAGTATGAGTGTATATGAGCAAGAAACAGTTGGCACTGTTGTGTGGGTGCAACAAAGGTCGGGATGGGACTAAAGAAAGCCTGGTGCATCGTGGCTGCATATGGATGAGGTAGAATGTTGTTGGTTTACAGTCCAAACAGTCCCGCTGTGTCTGCTGAGAGAGCTGTCGCCTCTTTGCCAGAGATTCACTCACTTACATGACCACACAGACACACAAACACACACTAACACATTGTTGATTTGTTTGAGTGTGGGTCAAGAGAAATTAGCCAACAAGCAAACCCTAGCAGAGTGATCACACAGATTTAATGTCCACTGACTGAAGCCAGTCGTTCATGCTGGATGCTGAGCTGAGAAACTACAAGAATAAAGCAACATGCTTTAGGCTTTTTCCCTGATGGCACGAGTCAATATGAATCAAAATTCTCAGTATTCTCATCTTATTTGAGGGAACTATGTAAACCAATTTTGCTTAACTCAACACTTTTAGTATTTAACTTATGTGCAGTATATTTGTAGTTATTCCTAGGTGACTATGTCTTAAGGGATTAAAAAGCATTTTGAAATAACCTCCAGATATTGAGATATTTGTTGAAATGCCTTGAGATAGACATGAGCAGAGATATTAATCTATCAACTCAATAGGACTGAATTTGGCTGAAGTAGATATTGGATGCCAGCTTAAATTTCTCAGTGTTACAAGTTTACAATAGCCATAATTTGAAATGCGATGCCAAAATATTGTGTATGCTAAATATATCCTCTATCATCCTGTGAGAGATGAGAGATTATTGTGTAGGTGATGCCTGGTTGATGTATGACCACTGAAATGCTGCTCCATTCATCACCACTTAACAGTAAATGCTTAGTTTCCAGGGCTTGTCGTCTGCTCTGTGATGACTAATAGCTTTGGTTTGGATGGCTGATAAAGGCGCAGTGTAAATAATCTGCTTGGGAACAGATGATGCTCCCTGTACTGTACTTGCCTGGCCCCTCGAGCAGCTTTTGTAAACCAATAGGAAAAGTGCATGGAAGTGCCCACTTTGGGAGTGGTTTGAAAAATATGACCCTATTTCAGACATTAATCAACTTACCTGCGCAGGCCGAGCTTCAGCTTTATTAAAGTTAGCTGGATTGTAAGAATGCAGCATCTTCTGAGTCTGATGAACATTTCAAATAATTTCTTTTAAGAAAACTGTCAGTGCAGTCCAGTGTCAGGATGCAAAGGAATGGAAATATATGTTCTTAACAAAGTTCACAATAACAATTTGCAAACAAATGACATTTTAAACACTGACAACAGTACCAACAGTACTGTATATGCCAACATTTCTCATATTTTAAAGGAGATTTTCTCAACAAAAAATTCAATGACATAGCTCTACTTGTTTCTTTTATGGAGGGAGAAATTAACCAGATTTTTCAGTGCTTAAAACCTAAATGACTCAGTAAAACATTGGCATAGAATTGAAGAGATTATTCATTCAAATAAAATAGGGATTAGGGATTGGAGGTGGTTCAAAGTTGCTTTTCACTTGCCATCAGGTAGGACTGATTTAGATTCTCCTATCCAATGTTCTTAGATGAAGAGACAGATTCAAGCTGTAAAAAAAAAAAAATATATATATATATATAGTGAAAAGGCTTAAAATCATATAAAGTATGCAACTCTTTGACTTAGTGATTGATACAGGTCCTGTCACATGCTGGATGTCATTTGGACAAACAGATCCAGAGGCTTGCAACACAGACTGCTGTTCTAAGGGGGATCTTTATTCATATCCACCGCTTTGAGCTAGTGAACTCCATAACTGGAGCATACATCCTGACCTTCCACTGCGACAGAGGCAGATTTGGTGACACACGAGGAAATGAATGCCAGACACAGTGTCCTTTCAACCCCGTGTTGACCTCCAAGAGTTTAATGTCGCCAGAAAAAATTTTCACTATTTAAAGAAACATGTTTATCTGAGTTTGAAGATAAAGACAAACTGTCTTTTCAAATTTAAGGCGTTAAATTTAAAAGACTGTGCAGTTTTCTGACATGAAATTGTATTACGTAATCTAAAGCAATTACATAACTGATAAGAAGAGACTGTCAAAACAAACCCCCTCTGCTGTCAAGAAATTTAAGGGATAGACCTGTCATGAAACAGTGGAGGTGTTTTGGAAGTGTTTCACAATAGTTACAAAGGTATGCCGTCATGCTGGAAGAATGACAGTAAAAGAAGATTATAGAGTAAGATTATAACTTTCTTAAATCTTCCTCTCTGATCTTCTCCCTCTTTTGTAGTTGATTGTGAACATCTTTCATGGCAATTTAAATTTTTCTATATTTTGTCAGAAAGGATGAGGCAACAACACTGCAATCTCTCCTTTGTTGTCGCTCCTCTGGTATGGCTGCGTAGTCCTCCTAATTCTTTGTAACTGCTCTCCAGATATACTTTGTATGTCTGAAGTGACATTTCTAGTGAGTCTTTGGCCCCATCCTTAGCCCTTTAGGGGTCAATACTGAAGCCAAACTGGTCTGAATATACAATTTTTCAACCTTTATTTTTTATCAAATTTTTTTCTAACATGTAAATGCTTACAGGTCTTGAAGGTGGGATCTATTTGTAAAATATGGCAAAAACTTAATATTTATAGGTGTGTTTTCATTAGTGTTAAATCACCTGAAAGTAAGAATTATTGTATTTTAACTACCTTTGAAAGAGCCTTTTATATCTGAGGAGGGAGCAGGTTCTTTTCCATGAGGTCTGTAATGTTGCACCATGCAGTAGCCAAGAACAGAAAAACCACACAGTGGCTCTGAAGAGAGACTTTTGCAATTTCTGCAAGTTTTGTGGCCACTGTGGGTTCTCTTGAATGCTTAAAAAGGGTAGAGGAAAGGATATTCAATCAGATGCAACCTCTTCTTTTACTGCTGGATGCCACTAAATCCTACACGCTGGATCTTTAAGGCCTATCTGTTTCTCTAGTTTGAGAAAATAATCAGAAAATTACCAACACAAGTGTTATGAATGTTGTCTTTGTCTTATGATCTGGAACATATATCATTATGCAAAATTTTCAAAACTGTCACAAACTATTTGGGTTTCTTTATTGATATTGATGTGCTGTATTTGTACTTTAGCTTCAGTTTTTAAAACCTTTGGTGTACCATATTGTACTTTATATTTCTGATGACACTGTTTGACTGGTCAAGAGTCATGTGCTCAGATGTCAGTTCAGTTCACATTTGTTTCTCCTAGTGTTCAGTGTTTTACATTTCCTGGTTTATTTTGTTAACCCTTGTCTTGTCTCTTTCATTTCACCATGTCCTGTCAAGTTTCCCTCCTTTTATCTGCCCTGCCTGTGGTTCACGTGTGTTAATTACCCCACCTCTGTGTCTCATTGCTCCCAGTGTGTACGTGGTCTCCGTCTTTGTCTGTTCATCTGTCTGGTTCTGTGGCTCTGTCTTCATTTCCTGATCCTGCCTTCACTCCCTGGTTCTGCGTCCTCGTCTCCTTTGGGCCTGTTCACTGCTGGTTTGTTGTTTTATTTTTATATTTTGTCATTTCCTGGTTTTTGGATTCATTGGTTTATCTCCTGTGATTTGGGTTTTGTTTCAGCTTTTTAATGAAGTTAGGTTAGTTTATCCCTGCATTGGTGTTTTGCATTTGGGTCCTCTTTTGCTTCACACTGTGACAATCTGGCTTTATATTCTGTTGTTTTGATACTCGATGAAACTATTGGAAGTATAACTGAGGCTCTCACTTCACCACACATGCCTCGGTTCTGTGAAGATTTCCTGCTTCATGGACACATTTTATTCTTGCCAGTTATGAACCTGTGATTTCAACTACATGGGCAGTAACAATACTACCACTTAACATGATTTACATATTTACTATTTACTATTTTATCAATATTGCACATACAATATATACTTCATTATATTGCACATATACTTCATCCCAATATTAATGCCACTCTTTCTCTTACAGATTCAAGAACAAACTGGTGCTTTAAGCACTGACATTCTTGGATGCAGTTTGCCTGTGCTGGCCAAGCAGTTATTTTAGTATACTTTACCCAGCATGGCAGGCGTGCTTTTCTTCTTCTTTAACTAAACTAACATCCCACTTATTTCTCAGCCAAGCAACTTCCTAAAGGTACTCTGACAGTGTTAGCACACAAACGAGTGCAGAGGAGGAGGAGAAAGAGAAAGAGGTGGAGTAGGAGGAAAGCAGAGGAGGTGGAAAACAGTAGAAAAGAGCTTTTAAAGCAAGCTGAGCCACCAACTGCTCCTGCACATCTTTTCTCTTATCTTAATAAATAATGAGGCTGCCACAGGCTGACAATGAAGTATTTTGAAAATAGTTCTAATGTATGGCTTTGAAAGGAGTTGCTGGGCATTGATGTATGGTACAAAAAGGCTTGGAACCAAGTGAAATATTAATGGGCTGTTTCCCTGGAGTTAATGTGGGATTTGCCTGATTGCTTTGGTGGGGGACGGGGGTTGGGATGAGGGTGCTGTGGTGGCAGGACAAAAATATGACTGAAAGACGAGACTCGAGGATTGGGGTAATATGGATTTGGCTTTTTTAGTCATCAGACTCCTAAATTACAGCCATCCAACACATTAAATGAACATTCATTATCACAGTCAACTCAAAGCTGCTGATCTAATGTGCAAGTCAAGAACAATTACAAAAAGAATATCAAACCATAACAGACTGAAGCATTTCTGTGTAAATGTGGGATTTAGTGCACACAATTAACATTAACTCAACAAAGCAGGTTCTCTATTGTTTCCGATTACAAAGGCCATTTCAGTTTCTGTTAAGTTTTGCAAAAGAAAAAAAAAAAAAAAGAACAAGAGCACAAAAACGCATCACTTCCCCTGTTGCTATTTAATCATCTGAAATTTTTTGGTTTTTACACTTTGTCAAATCAGCCTATCATATCTGGTTACACCACAAGGGAGCAGCAGTGTAAAAGGAAGAGAGCTCAGCAGGTTGTTTAAATGCATCACAGAGCATAGAGGACAACTGACTTCTGTTTCTGTTTTGACATTTATGGCACAATTTTCATATGTGTTGGACTTGCAGTAAAAAACAAACAAACAAACAAACAAAAAAAACCTAAAAACAATTGTTAAAAACTGTAATTTTTAGCAAATTGTAAAAGCAAGTGTGAACATTCTTAGGTGCTCTAAATAAAAATCCTCACAACTGAAAGTTCTTTCCGATAGATTTTGTAATGTGTCACAAACAGAACAAAATTAGCAGAAAGGCCCACTGTTCAAACAGCGTGGTAAGAAAGTGTGCATACAGTAATAGTTTAATTGCTTTACCCAGGAGACGAGGCCTAAAACAACACTGACGCACAGAATTAAAAAGTTCCGTTTGTGAGCAGCAGTGGCATCCCAGAATGCTTGGAAATGCCATTCAAGCACTGGAAAGGTCAATAGTTAGAATAACTTTCGTTAGAGGAAAAAGAAAACTTGGCTGTACCATCACAAATTGCTTCCAGATTCTTTCTTTCTCTCAGAGCGAGTTATTACCAAAATTGAGTGCAGACACTGACACCATTTTAGCAGAATCATACTTTTCTCTTTGAAGTACAGAATAAGTGGGCACACTCCTAAATCTGAAACATGGCCCTCTTTCTTGTCAAGTCACCCACTTCCCATTTGTTGTGTGCATGAAGTCAGTGTTCCTTTGGGGTTTTTATAACACATGGGGTTAAGAAATGCTTTCTGATTGACAGAAAATTGCTCAGTATTTCAAACAGTTGGCTTACTTCTTGTTTGTGTTTCCTGCACATGTTACTACGAGGAACCATGTTTTTTTTTTGTTGTTTTTTTTTTGTACAGTCTAAAAAGTCTGTTTAGAACTTCACATAATCTCACACAGCAGGTCCACATTGTTTTAATACAGTGTGAGTCTAACAGTGGGGGCCATGGTGTGTGTTACATATCTGATAAGAAAGAATCTTCAATTGCTTTTCTATGAAGTTGCTGAGGGCTGATGCTTCTGTATCTTTTTTAACTAGATCTTGGAATTTTGACTTATTTTAGAAACTGAAGATATTTGCACTTTTTTAGACACATTTTATAAAAATCCAGTACATGGTTCAGAGTGGTAAAGGGAATACAAGCATGAAACCTGCAGCAACAAACCACACAGGTTTGTCTTTGTTTCATTCAGTGGTAGTTTTAGGATGCTAAAGATAAGCAGGGTAATAACTTTTAAGTACAGTGTTATGACAAACCTTTAGATAAAGTGACAAAAGCACTATGATACGACTCAGGTTGTAAAAAACAAAACAGAACTTCTTTCAAAGGCTGTAGGGACGGCACTGCTGTGAATCATTTACTGTTTAGTTTCCTCGTGATGTTTCATGGTGTTTGGTACTTTGGATATCAGTTCTCCAAACATGGTCTGTTACTTGGGTTTGACTTCTCTGTTCAGAACCCAAAGTGTCTTTACTGTGTGAGAGCTCGATCATGTTTGGATTGTTTTCTTGTGACTGGAGATGTAGTGTGTGGTGTTCAGTGAGCCCCCCCAACACTACACTCCTACTGCTTTCAGCTCCAAAGTCACATGGTTGCTGTGACAAGGCGATTTTCTCATCTTCTGTCAATCATCATGTCACACACAAAGGAAGCCTTTACTTCGCAGTCAGCTCCGATGAGGCCTCACAATGTGAGTCTTTTCATTTTGCCTTTGGAAAAAAATGTCCTCCGTTACAGTGAGCTTCTATTTCATAGGCAGATCAAGCACATTTAGTCACTATAATATCCTGTCTGAAGGTCACATTCGACACATTCAGGCTCTCCTCCCTCTTTCACTCCTCCTAAACAGAGTACCACTGCTACTTGAAATGAAAAGCAAATATTAATATTCGCTGGTGTTACTCTGGAGGGTAAAATATGGGAGGCCCACTGAGGTGTTATACATTCCCTGCTTAATGACACATTTACTTTCCTGTTCTGTGAGCAGTTTTCTCCTTCAAAAAACTCTATCATCCAACGAATTAATTATATGAATAAAAGCATTCAGACTTCACGTTATTTTGGCTTTTAAGAATGTATGAATCAAAAAAATGATTTATAGAGAGAACAACTGCACTTTGACTATTTCATCAGTGGTCTTTATTTTTTAAACAGTAAATTTTTCTGTCATTTCTTTAGCTAAATTGTGACCCTCTCGCCATTAAATATACATCTGACCATTTTAGAAGTAAATGCAGTCTCATCAAAATGCAGATGAAATTCACTTTTAGGGACATGCGTGTTTAGGTTTCATGGGAACAACTGTTGTTTTTGAGGTTATTAACCAATAATAAGAATAACCAATAGTTCTAATTTTACAAAACAATAAAAACAAAATAAGTTTTAAAGCAGAATTTTCTTAATGTTTCAGAGAACCAATCTAGTTTACATTAACTGAAATGTCTAATCCCTATTAAAGCAGTGAATCTTCAATAGTTCATTAAACATAGACTAACAATAATTTATCCTAGGTGCTATGAGTTTTTACAAGGGTGTGTGTGTGTGTTGTACTAATGTAATTTTTTAACCAAAGATGGACAGCTTTGCACAAATGATTTGGAACAGTTGCTTAAAGCTACCATCCCCAAAACTGAAAAACTGGTTAGTATTGAAGTGTCTTTATGAGAAGAAGGGAGAGCATGCTGTGTAATTTCAGTCCGATGGATGGCCCTCACATCACCGCTCTCACATTAGGACACCAATTACTGCATGGGGAGATGAAACAGTCTTAGTAAATATGAAATAGGTTGTCTGGGGTGACGTTAATAGAGTTAACCCAGGGACAGGGTGGGATCAAAGGGGCCTCAACCATATTAACCAATCTGTCTGTGTCTGCACACACAACAGCTGATCGAAGATAATGACAGTGTGTGTCGTCAAAACACACTGACCACTAACATGAGGGTGTGTAAGTGCGTGTGCGCCTGTATGTGCACATTAAACTTTGTCTCCTCCTTTTCTGGATGCCTGCTGCTGAAGAACTAACACAGTGTGTGAGCTGTTTCTCAATAGGAAAGATGTCTGTTGCTTCTTTCCTTCTTAACTAGTGAATCTGTTAACACACCAGCCAGCAGTGCAGATGGAACAGAGCCTTTACCACGTGGTAAGGCGCTGTAGACAGTGGAGGCTGTGAACGGATGGTCTTTAATTAGATTCATTGTAGCAAAGGTTGTTTACCGTAACCCCCTCCACCCCCTCCACCCCACCGCCCCTCCTGACAGCTTCTTTGAAATATGGCACTTTTGCTCGTTGGCTTTCTTCAGCTTTGCCGTCCAGATTTAAAAGCATATTGGTGTTTATGCACAGAGAGCTATAATGATCCATCATACCATGCGGACGAGAGGGCTCAGCCCTCTGCTCCACATAAATAAGCGGCAATTTGGCCATCTGCTTGGATTCTTTCCGTCTCCCTGGAGACCCCCATCTGCCTTTACATTATCAATTACACTTCCCCTCACTCAGCCACCAACACAGACTTATCCACAAACAGCCCCTCCCCTCCCATTCATGTAAAACCACTACCATCTCCCTGTCCTCCGGTGCACGTCACAAACCTCTGCACTTCCTTAACTTTCATGAAGTTCTTATCTAAAATCTGGTGGTGTTATTTTATTATCCAACTCTCTTATCATGAAACTTTAATTCCACATAATAATATAACATGACATGGATTTTGTCTTCTACTGTGTGAGAGATGTGATAATGTTACGGCTACACACAGAATTTAGTGTTAGGTGCCCCCCCCCATTTAGACCATACAAAAAGCCTGTTGTGTATTTCAGGCAAATTCAAAACAGACAAAGAGAGCGTCACCTAGAGGAGGACGAAAATATGTTCTAGATATTGTTTAACTGCACAGGAGTTTTGGTGAGTAAAGGGCAGAAGCTCTTTAGTTGTTGAACATATGGAAGATGTACAGTCAGTTGTCTGCAGTATTACACTGTCCTGAAGGCTTATCCCTCCCCATGTACTGAATGTAAGACTTTGTTGTAGCACATATGCACCACCGTTCCTATTACTGATCATGGCTTTTCATCTTCTCTTTTTCCAGCGCGACATGCAGTATCTCATATGGTATTGTGAGTTCGCTCACTTCACAAAGTGTGAATGCAAGAAGACAACCAGCTCAGGAGTCAGAAGCACCTTTGTTCTGCGGTTTCCAGGAAAAGCGATGGGGTTCTCAAGGGGACAGGTATGTGTGGGAAGAGGACCCTCGTCAAGTGCACGGTGCCTCATTAATATGGAGACAGGTGCTCTTTTGATGAGTTCATAAGCAGTTCACCAGCAGCCTGGAAGTAGTGCACTTTACAAGGCTGTTCAAAGATCTTTGACATCTGAGGAGAGCCAGTGAAGCCAATAATCCTACTTTCAGAATGTGAGTCTTTCCTCTGAGATCAATCCCAGATCGAAACATCAAATAGAACCGCTGCTTTTCTCTTTTTAAACCCCCCCCTCCTCCCCTTACAAAAATCACTTACTAGATGGTATTAGACAAGCTAGCAAAAGTGTCATTACCGCTGGGAAGAGGGGATGGATAGATTTCCGTCAAAATGTGGAATATTCTCCACCAATTTAAGCCTATAGTTAAGAGTGCAGCTTTATTGATAAGACTCTGCTCTGGGTCCAGCGCTTTGCCCAAGGGCCCAGAGAGAAGCAATCCACAGAAGTGGGCTTTCATGTTCATCTATGTACAAGAACAAAGTGAGGATTAAGTCTGGGCCTTTCATCCACAAAGCGGGAGGAGTATTTTTATTTATTTTTTTACTCACCCCCCCAAGGGAAGGGCCTGTGCTCAGCTGGAGTCATTTCAGGAGCACCACAGCACTGTCGCCTCTGGCAGGTCTGACGATCCCCCACACTGTCTCTTGGCTGGCAGAGAAGAGTGTGGGAAATTTCTGACACTCATGGTGACGATGACAGTTATAAGTCTGCAGCACACACACGGGAAAAAGATTTTTTTTTTTAAATTAATATATGTTGTATGAATCTTAATATGCTCCAGGTCATACTAATAGGTTATAGTTAACAGAGTAGGAAGCAAAGGGCTCCTTGTCTAATCAGAGTGAACTGTTGTCTTCATGCAGTGACAGGAAATCAGGTTAATTATTTCCCTGCCTCTCTTTTAATTTGAACGGATGTTTTATTTTGACAACAAACCGGTCAATCTGTTTGTATTGATGCCGTCATTTCTTGAGGCAAGAACGGCTGCAAGTTAGATTGTAGATATGTTGGGAATCATGTTTCATCCGTCTCTAAGGTTTATAAGTAGATTACCTTTTGTAATTCGTTTTGTTACACCAGTCAATAAGCGTCCAATGCAAATGTGGTTCATTTGTATTTGAATTGATGTCCTGTCCCCATTAACTTATGCCTCTAATGCATTCTGGTACATTAGTAAATAGACCTGCCGGATTAATCATTAGTTCATTGGGATCATTTGCTTTCCTCGTGCTTAATCGAATCTCTGACATTGGTAATAAGGGCAGACTTCACCTGCCTCCCTGGACACTCAAAAACAAGAAAGACTAATTTCAAGGGAATGTTGTGGTCTTTGATTTTATTTCAGTTGTTCACCAAATTCTATTTCAGGGAAACAACATTCATAAACAAGAAACCTGTTCAATAGTTTTGCAGTTGTTTCTCATATGTAGTGATAAAGTTCGGTAGTTCAACTGACATTTAAAATTCTACCTGTTTCACTTGTTTCAATGCACCTTCACTCTCTACTATCTCCGTCTCTCTCATTGACCCTGATAATTAATGACTTTTATGTCTGGAGAATAAAATCTCTAAATAGGCTCCTTGCACATTATTTATTTAGTTCTAATTAATTGAAGTATACCTGGATTGAATTCAACAAGGCTAAGGTTACCGTGCCTCCTTAAAGAAGTCTCACATCCTATGGAAAGGCTGCATTAAATCTCTTTACCCGCCTTTTTACAGCCTGACAGATTTAAATAAAATATCATTATGAGAAAAAAAAAACACACCTTCTGTATATCCGTAGTTTTGACTGCTCTTACCTTTACTTGTCATTTGGCTGTTTCACGATAAGGACATTTCCTGTATTAACAAACATTTTTGATACGATGCATATAGATTGCTGTAATTATGAAGTGACAATGTGTCATTGGCCAAAAGCTTGTGGCTGTGCAACAGGGACATGTCATCACCCCTCAGTTCAACACCATCAGAGATGATACATGGGTGGCTACATGTCCAGGAGACTGTGTTGCGAATAAGTATGAGCAATGTATGCCGAGGCTTGTGCTGCAATTGGAGAGAATGACCTCAGTGAGTTGTTTTGAATACATTTAGGATAAAACGATCGCAGATTATCTTCTTTAAGCAGTCTTCAAAGTTAGCAGAAGTGATTCATTTTTCTTTTGTGTTATCAGTATTTAATGCATTGCAATACATGCTTAGAAGCTGTTTTGGGTTTTGTGAGATGTGCCTTGAATAAATGGGACTGAGACTCATTCTGTGTCAGGGACATGACTGGGAATACCAATGCTATGCAATAGTATGCTTACCAGTTCCCAAGTGTGAATGTGTGCAACTGTATTAATGTGAAATGGGCTGCTCTCATTATAAAAGTTATATTCAACATATAGACTTAGCCCCGGTATATCAGGAAGAAGTCTGGTCTTTTTAGGACTTACAGCAGATTTCTCATTCTTTCTCACTCTTCCACTGGGCGAGGACTCACTCATCAGCTGGTGAGAGTTGTGGGTTTACAGCAGCAACAGCAGCCGATATTCCCTGTGTGGTGTCCCATGCAAACAAAGAGGCCCATTGTAAATGTGCCCTTAACCCATAACCCAGCCAATCAGCACTTGTATGTTCCCTTTGTTTTTCAACCATCCCCAAAATACATCCATCTACTTAATGGATATTTTTTCGGGGCGACACAATGGTTCAGAATATAGCAACACTGGGCTTGGAGGATCATAGATGGAGTCAGGCCACACAGGCCCTTAAAAAGCAAGATTAATAACCCATTGCAGATGATCTCATAGTTAAGTGTTTTCTGTTGTATTTACACATCCGCCCAGGCTGTCAGGCCTGTGCTCGTCTCTGAGAAATGGAACCGACACATCCTGACACTAATGCATCACTGAAAATATTTGAAATGAATAAAGCTCATGCTTTCCAGCAACAGAGGGAGACATTACAAACACTCCATTTGACATTGACACAATGGCGCCTCTGCTCAATGCAAATACTGTTATTCTCCACCAACCAACCAACCCACCCGCCCACCCGCCCATCCTCCTTTTGATGGAGGAGTCACACAGGGGGAAATCTACAGCACTCAATGCAAACTAATGAGACATATTAATGACATTAGACACTTAATTCAATGCATGTATAATTCATAATAATTGATTGCCCTGGTTTGAAGGAATACCTTTTGTGAGAAAAATGATCCTATTAAACCAGGTTTAATCCAAATCTAAGCTGTCAAAACACTCAGTTCTTATTGCACCTCGCACAGCTAATTGTCATAAGCATTTCAGATTGATTATTCTCACGTTTGGGAATGAGCTTTTATTCATGAATCTCACTGCTGTAAAATAGGTATGTCACTGAAACACCTTTTCCTCAATGATTCTTTATTTCCACATAACTAAGAGGGGATATTAGCAAAATCAATTTTCAAGATAAATATTTCCATACGAAGAAAATCATCCGAAATATCAACTTAATCTCTTTCTCTTCTTCTCTGTCTGTCTTTTCCTGCCACGTTGGATTTATTATACCGAGTTTCACAAATCTTTTATATGTCATGAGAGACTATTATGTAGCCAGTCACTGACATATTCATGTAATGTGGTGTAGTTCTGAACATAGTATATTAAGAAAATGTTACCTAGAAACTACTGTCAGACTCTTATGCATGGGCATTGAGCAGCTTTTTGTATTTTCCTTTTTCCTTTTTTTCCACTCTTTTAGCGTTTTTATTTTTTATAGCTTTTTTCAAAGTGATTCATTTTACAAAAACTTTCTTAAAAGTTGCTGGGCTAATTATACTCATTACAATCCAAAGCCCTTTATTTCGCCTGCATTGTTTTGGTGAATCATGGGAGAATTTGCTTACCTTTGGCCCTGACCAACAAGCATCATTATGCCCCTTTTATGTTATTTAATAATCAATTTATCATGAAAGCTTGAACTGCATGGGAACAGGAAATGAGTGCTGAGTTCACAAAGGAATACAGGGAGGAGCAAATTGACAGAGAACATTGTAGTGTGGCCTGTGCATGTCTCATACAACAGCTCTGTAGAAGACCGCCTATCAAGTACTTTGTGTACGACTGTGATTCAGATCTGTAGAATGTCAGCATGAGATGAAAGGTTAGTATAAAACCATCTCTGAGCAGCAAGAATAGGTTTGTGGGTTTAATAACTCGGGATTTAATCAGCTTTACAAGCATTTTCTTTAGTTTATATGTTATTTGATACTTCCCATGAATTTGTCCGGGGTGGGATTTATCCATGACAATCCACAGCTGTAACCTGCTGTTACAATCGGAGGAACTTTTTTTCTTAATTTGCCTTTAATCTACTACCTATTGCATACGGAGTATGTGCGTTTAACTCAAAGTATAAAACGATTTTTGTATCATGCCTGTTTACATTACAATTTCTCAAAACCCAAAGTGATGCCATCAAATTGCTTCTTTAATCCAACCCTCAGTTAAAATCTCAAAGACTCTTCACTCCCATCACAAATGAAGTAGAAGCAAAACATTCCACTGAAGAAGCTGAAACCATTCAATGTTCGCCATTTTTGCATAAAATGACTTGAACAATCAACCAGTTGTCAAAACAGTTGGCAGCTTGTTTCTTTAAATTAACCAACTGATCAACTATTGAGTGTGACTTCTAATTGTTCTTGTGTCTGTATGCATATTTGCATATTCCGCAAATGCTTGTTTTAGGGTATTCAGGTTTTTCATACAGTTCAAACTGCCTACGGATGTGAGTTGTCTTTGCTTACCCTGTGATATATGTCTGACCTGCCATAGTGGGTTTCACTCTTTCTCTAACCCCCACCCCATGCCCCCTGTACTTAACACAATGTCACAGTGCCACTGGTGAGGGGGTGGAGCAAAGGTGGGTAAGCTGGTGGACTATTGAACAGCTGCAATAATGTGACTCATTTTCCATTTTCTTTCAATACCAACACAAGTCAAGAAAGGTTTTAGGACCTTAAAGGCTGATGACAGAAAATGGATTTCTTAATCAGGCGCGTTTGAGTGAAGGCGCTCTGGGCGTTCAGCCTTCATCAGACCGTATTGTTGTGAAATCACTGGTTGGATCCTGACCTATGATCTCTGTTTTATGAACATACATGAAGGTTGTCAGAAATTGCAGGGTGCAAGGCAGATCCACAGGGATGAAAAGTAATAGCTGCTCATCTTTAGACATAAATGCAATTATTTACACAACCTACACAGCAACAACTACATATCTTACCCTATATAGCATATTATTTTAGTCAGTGATAGTTTGCTTGTTCTCTGACATTGGCAATTGTTTGTATGAATACAAAATGCAGTGGGTCTCACATCTCTGTGAATAGTTGAGCTCATGCAATTCAAATGAATTTATCGTCTTTGCGTGATAAAGATTTCACAGCTAAGTATTTCCGTCATGAAATCTATTGCAGTGACAGTGTTGCTTTGTGGCTCAAAGGACTGCTAAGGGCCTCTGCAAAGCATGGTTGCATAGCATTCTAACCAAGCAGGGGATTTTGATAAATAAGAATTGAATTTAGTTCCAGCTGTGACATGTTGATTGATCAAAAAGCTCATGGCTAAGGCCTCCCTCCTCTGCCGTCTTATTTATTCTTTGTCAAATGGTTTCAGAATCAATACTAGCCTTGTACACAACCTTTTCTGCTGTGGGCACTCGGGTAGAGGGGGAGGGGGGGTTGAAGAAAAACACCTGCTCTCTTGGTGATTGTTACTAATTTTTCCTGTCAAACATCTGAACACAGAATAATTATTTGCTGTGTGGTTTGAGGGCACAGCAGATTATTGTACAATCCATTTAGATAACTTCTGAGAGGGGTCGGAAAATGAAATTGCCTCAAACCACACAAGTCAAGCTGAGAGGGTGATCTATCAGACACTGCGGCAAATAACTCAACTTAAAGATGCTATAGTCTCGGATGAGCTGGATTCCTTATGCTCAAAAAAGGAACACAAAGCAGTTGTCACAGTGAAGATGAGACCTCACATGGGACTGTTTGGATCTGTCACTTTCACTGAGGTTGTGTTCTTGTAGGTGTGTCTTTTGACATCTGTGTAAATTTCTGCCTCCGGAAAATGTTCATTTAATCCAAATATATGTTTGATGAACAGGAATGGAATATTTTTTGACAAACCATAACATCCATCAGTGAAAGCTACTTATATGTTTGTATCATAAATGCTCATGTCCACTCAGTTGCTTTGTAACATTAGCACTGGTGGATCATTCATACAATAGGCAGGAAAAAGATTTAAAAAAAAACTGGAGGACTGTGCTTATTGTGAAATTTTTTTTAGAAATAAAATGATAAATATTATAAAACCATCAATAATCAGGCTCGCTTTTGCTAACCCTCTCCAGTGAGGTTTTTCCCTGCAACAGCATTATCACTTCAATAATTAAGATGCTAGTGTCATTTCTTAAAAAAACAATTTAGAAAAATACATCTAATTGAATAAATCCCTAAAACAGTGGCACTGTTGTTTCTTTCAAAACAAATGGATAATGTGGCCAAAGGCCAAAAAAAAAAGTTGATTTATATTAACTAATAAATTAAAAATGCCAGACAGTTCTCTTAAGTGTGACTACATCTTTGTTCTGTTTGGATTACAGATGTTTTTGGTTGATTTATCCCAAATTTCACCTTTAAGGATAGTCTCACTTTGAAAAACACCAGGTGAGACAGTGAGAGAGAAGTCTGTGAAAAGGTGTGTGTGAGTGTTTGTGTGTAGACAGAGTGTGACAGACATCAGCATATGTTTTTTAGATTTTTTTCTTTTTTTCCTTCCTCTGGCAAAATTCTCTTTATTGTAGCATTTAACTTTGTTTTTTAACAACTTTCATTTTCTTTTCTCACTTTTAAAGCAAATGTGTTTATGGTAACAAAGAAAAGAGAAGAAGTGGCGATACATCATCTTATCTGGTTGATATTAATTTCAGCTTGTTTTAGGAGTTTTACACATGGCTTGTGAGGGTGGGTTAAAGCTATAGGATCTTGATGTTTGCTAATGTAATACTTTATATTTTCTATTGATGGTATTTTGTGTCTCAATTTATTGTCTAAACGTGATAATTAAGGCCCAGCAGTGCATATCATGATCCAATAAATTGACCCCTGCAGCTCTTTGGTGTTTTAACATTTTAACATCTCTTATACACACGTAGCATATTTGTATAATTTCGTTTGAGTGATAATTGTCAGAAAAAAATCTTGTTTCTCTGCCTCTGAATGTAAAGCAAGTCTTTGTGTTTTTATTGGTCAGAGTAGCAGCAGTGCTTCTGGTGCTTCATGTATATGTACACACATCACCACATCTGAAAATATAAAGGAATTAATGCAATATATACAAACAAATCAGTCTATGTTATCCACACAATGCAAATCTAAGTCAACTGGACTTGGTTGTAGATAACTGAAAAAGTTTTGCCTCTCATCCAAACTGTTCTTCAGGTTTGACTGACTGGCAGAGAGTCTCAAACATGGAGTCCTGATTAAGGTCTTTTTGATGCCCCTGGTTCTTTGGTGCTCCTGCTGTTGTAAGGACTGTTGTCGAAGCTGTTGGAGTCACCTGAAGCTTAGTGACAATTATTGTTAAACCTTCTTGGAAGAAATGAAAGGACAGCAAGCGTGGAGCCTATGACCTCATCTGCCATTACTACAGTAACCAAGCAGGCACTGAGCTCTGCAACAGAAACAGCAACAAACAAACATCCATCACAAATAACAATTGTTCAGAAACTTTTTTCATTCATCCAGCTGCAGCAGGCTTGAACCTTATAGATGGGAAATGGACCACATCATAGGTAGATGATAGACAGGGTTGGGTAACACACAAGGCGGACTTTTCATGTTAATTATTTTTTCACTTTTTTAAAAATTATACCTTTATTCTTAATATTAGTATATTAGTATATTTTTAACGGTAATCTTGTTATAATTCCACTATATTTGCCATATACCTCTGTTACAACTATTCTGCTCTATATGTGAAAATTGAGTTTAGTGGGGCAGGGGGTGGGGTTAGTGAGGAAGGGGCACCTCTGTTATAGCTGTAAGCAAGTTGCCAGCTGCCTGAGAGAAGAAGAACCACCACCTGTCCTTGACAGGGATTTTTGTTTAGGTATTGTAGCCAAATGCCCCAAATTCAGTCCCATCAGAACCACCCCACCTCCACCAACACACATTATCCACACACAAACACACCCCCACTCCATTAGGGTTTCTATTTCTTTTTAAACTTAGATATCCCTTCCCAGCTGCTCTATGGACAACACACAAACACAACACACACACATTACAACACTTGTTACATCATGTGATGCATGAAACTACATACACACATATTAAAGGTTGCAAGGTTGTACTTATATTTGTTTAAGCTAACATGACTTATTCTATCCATGTTTTGATTACAACCTATTTCTTTTAAATCACACTATCACAAAAGACAAAGAGCACTTTTAATGACTGAAATGTGATGAAGCAGAGGTAATTGTCAAATATTAACCTGACACTGTACACGGTGCTTGGAAGACAAAGTCAATATCTGCAGTATTTCACCATAACTTCCTGTTGTTGCAGTTGATCATAATTGGGTTTTTTTTTAAAATATATATACACATATACACATATATCCAGAAGGACAAATGACACTCTTTTTAATAAATGTGATCTAGCAGAGTAAAATGGCAAATACTGACCAAAGATTATCTCCATAATTCTCGAAAGTGGGATAAAATGAACATCTGTTAAGTATTTTTGAATAAATTCTTATGAATAACAAAAAATCTAACACCACTCAAGGGTTAAAGCTATTTCTTTTGTAATATAAATATTGCATAACTTCTTGGAAGGTCATCGTGTGACCTGGGGTTCTGATTTGGCCTTTCACAGCTCAGCAGCATCCACAAGAGCTTGCATTTACTTTATTAGAAGAATATTTCATAAAGGTCAGTAGAACAAGGGGCCACAGATGAGAGATGATATGTGAAATTCATCAAGTTGTGTGGGTGTACGGGTGTGCACATGTAAGTCCCTCTCTGACAAAGTCAGGATGAGGTCTGTGTCTTGTTTTACATTCTTCTTCATTTGTTTATTTTACTGTCATCTGTGTTGGCCTCTATATAAAAACAGAGACGCGAACCACTTTTGAGTAAATGTCCCTCTGCCAGCCCCGATAAGTAACTGACCCCAGTGTTTATAAGAAGAAATGTACATTTATGAGCCATTTACAAGACACTTGAATAAAGTGTACTGACTTGTCTCAAATTTTAATGAGTTTATTGAAATTAAAGTTAAAGCCACTCTGTGATATCACCATTAACCTGTCTATGACTGACTCTACAGCTGTAACCTAAGCAAAGATTGTACATTTTCCCCTTTACTCCCCTCCAGGCTATGGCTGTAGAGAGTTAAGGGGCGTTTATCAGACGGGGGTGACTCTGCCTCAAGCCAGGAGACACATCATAACATCGTCTGTCAAATGATTTGTGGTGTGCTTGGCTTATAAAGGCTTTTAAAGGCATTTCTCAATTCATTTTTTTTTGGAACGAATGGAAACTGAAAGAAGCTACATCCCCCCTCAACAACGGGTTAAAGAAATGTAACAAAAGCACTTTGTGTAATAGTTTGTTCAGGTGGAGCAGAATTACTCAGAGAAACGGATGTAAACTGAAGGTTGACAGTTGGAGTCTGAGTGCAACAGACAGATTCTGAGTTTCTTGTGCTGTTGAATTTTAAAAGAGAGACAAGGGAGGGGATCTTAACCCAGTTACTTGGACAGCTGGGGGACATTTTATTTGCCCTGAAATTTCAATCATCTGTAACCATTAGTGAGGAAGCTCCAGGAAGTGGCTCTCTGTATGCTTCACAATTAGTCAGGATGGAGGGCAGGCTGTGCCAAACCTTGTTCCGCTTCGGTCAGCTCACATAATTATTATTGTTTTGGAAATCCATTACAGTCCAGATGATGGAGCTGAAGAGTTTGTTTTTAGAAAGGCGAAGTTTTGGTAGAAGTTTTTGCAGCTGCTTTGGCAAAGACATGGAGACATTTGGAGCTCTGCTCTTGGTTCTGTTATTTGTTATAAGCTGAGCATCAATACCCAATCTTAAAAAGTGATAGAGAGTTGTTTTGTTTGTGTTTTTTTCCTGAGGATGTGCATACATTTTTTGAAAACACCATTTATGAGCTGCAAAACAAAAACATTCAGTAGTTGTTTTAGTCACTTTGTGTTTCAGTAAGCATTGAAATGTCAAACCCTTTCACTGACAGATGTACACTTGAGCAAATTCTGGGAAGTAAAGGATTTGACCAATTATATTTAAAGATTTTAAAAGCTCCACAGTTATACAAAAATAATATGTAAACAGAAGTATGCAGTATGAAAAAAAAATCCCATAAAACTCTCTAACTTGCTATCTAATGAGGACCAGCAGAATAAAACAAGTCATCACAGTAAAAGATAAAGTTAGGTTTAGCTCATAGGATGTTTTAGTAAGAGACTAAACCCCAAGGAGAAATTCTTCGTTCAATTAGTAGAGTTGATTATTCATTTTAAAGCCATTGATTATAGTGGATGTGCTGTCAGCATCCTCATTATTCCCTTTGGAGGATAAGAGTGCTTTGTCAAGATGCACAATGAGTCGATGATGTGTACCTCTTAGCGGTATGACGTCTTCATCCATCATGGAAATTTTGGATCTCTCAATCTCCAGACCCTTACCTCTCAATCATGGCTCCCGCAGACACTGACAGGCAGCCACTGTAACATGCAAGAGGGGCCGCAGATGAGCTCTCCATTAATGAAAAAATAACATATCACACAATACAAATGGGTGCAGAGAAGTGAGAGCACTTCAGAAATGCCCAGATAATTAGACTGTCCGGCAGCAGATTGATGGATGCACTATAATTACCTTTGTGTTATTATTTCAGGGCCAGACAAAAAGGAAAAGCTGGTTTCTCTACTTTGAGCTGCACTGATTCATTAATCTCATTAATGTGTGGAATTAATATCATTTTATCAGACATTCCAGAGCTGCTGCTGGTGTGTGTGGCTACAGCCATGATTCAGAACTGTCAGGCAGAGGGGAGACATCAATCTAATTCAACACACCATCAGCTCATCTGCCTTCCAGCCACACATTGAAGAAGAGTGTACACAACAAATATGAGGGTGTGTTTCTCTTTGTTTATCACCAGAGCTCTTGTTGTCACAAGTGTCACTTTTTTATTTCTTTTTCTTTCTTTTTGAAAAATAGGGCCCATGTGATGCCTTGTTTCAACAAAGGAATAATCACAAGACTGTCTTACTAATTTACTTAATCATAATTGAGCCATAGTAATAATAAAACTCTATTTGTTTATATTTTATGTAGAATAAGTAGGGACTCTGGCATATTATCTGTTAGTACAGTATATGTTTCTTTTCTTTCAAAGCCTAAATGTTCCTCTTGAATTTATTCTGTGAAAGGAGAATATAAATGAACAATGGATTCACTGTATTTAAACTGGAAACTACAGTCATACCACTACAAATTTGCGATTTTCTGACATATTATGAATGTTTTAGGAAAAGGTTACATATGTAAGAATTAGATAGATGGAGGCTTCATCATTTGCATATCTGCATATCTGGCAAGCCAGCCTATTTTAACTCTCAAATCACCTCATTGGCAGCTTGGTCAGGACCTCCAGGGTTATTTTTTAAAGCAGGGGGACCAGTGCTTTAAGTGGAAAAAAAATAGGTGCTGGTACTCCCTTACTCAACAAGGTGGATTGCACATGACAACATGTCACTGTGATGGACTGTAGATAGAGGTCAAGAAGTGATATGGATAAAAACCTTTGTCTAATGTCTGGAGGAACTGAGTCAGATCATGTGACCACTTCGAGAAAGGTAACGCTACAGTCATTTACTTACTTAACGTCAACATACTTATTTGCTAAAATTACAGACCAGAGTGGCAATGTTTCTTGAAAGAGTAGCTACACTTAGCCAGCTAGCATGTAGCCTGATGCTAGTACTGCATTCATTCATGCAAATTACTTTAAAGTTGAAAAAGCAATATAAAAAGTTGATTTTTAAGCAAATACACTCAACTGGGCCAAAACAAGATGGCAGTCATTCAGCTCTGCCTCAGATCTGAGGTACAAAATACAAATATAATACCAATACAAAAAATAGTTATGGACATCAGGACTCTTAATGCTTTCATTTGACTTACATTAGCAGTGTTGTAAGGAGGGCTGGAGGACGAAGTAGTTTGTGACATTGATCGCTTCCACTCCAGCCAAATCGCTCAGGTCATGAAAAAAATTCACTTTTCCATATATTTACATGTCATTCATATTCATGTCTTTGGCTCTTGCTTCCCCATGGTCCAAGATAACAGAACGATTTATGTATTATACTGTTGGATGACAAAGGTTATAGTGTAGGTGTTGCATGGTAAATTGAATTTTACGCTTTAAGTTGATATACTCTATTTGAGTGTGAGCATGCAATATGTCCGTCCCATCAATATTTGCTCACAGGAATCCTCTGCTGTAGCCGTATGACAGAAAAGCAATGGAGGCCATAGGCATCAACGACATCATATCCCATCACCCTGCAGGTGGTTCAGTTTGTCGATGGGAGGAAATGGGATCTTTACACCCAATTTGAGGTGAAGTGACTCAGAGTTTACATGTAGGATATCCCGTGACCCTGGCGTAATGACTTCCAGACTGCAGGTGGTCCTGCTCATGTGTGTCAGTGATAGGACTCCATAAACAGACTTAATCACATTCTTCAGCATTCTCTCTCTCCCTTTCTCTCTCTCTTTTGCTCTCTCTCTCTCACACACACACATACAAATGCGCACGCTCTCTTTCTCACTGTCTCCCTCTCTCTGCCGGGTTTGTCTTTGCCGCTCATTTTTCTATAATCTGACACCATATGTGTTTCTCTCCCACTCAGGACCAAGTGTATGTGTTGCCCTTTAAGGTACTTCTCCAATAGAACAAACACACCTGCACACACACTTTCTCATTTGCTTGTACCTAAATGTCCATTTCTTTGCCTCACTTGAATACATGTGCAGTATTTACAGTAATGCTCACACACACGCATACTTACACTTGATTTTTTATGGTTAATGCCTCCTTCCACATTGTGTATCTTTGTCAATCACACACAGACTTGGTGCTCTAAGTCTGCTGTCATATGTGCGCCATGTGAGGAAGTAGTGTGGCAGGCTGTCGTGGGGTTGTGGTAATCCTGACCCGGTGTAACAGAGGGAAATCGTGGTGAGCGGTGTGAGCTGTTACAGAAAACAGCTGTTCATGCATCTTTTCTCTTTTTAATGGCACTTCCGTGGTATCCCATAGGTCGTCTGGGATTGGAATACAACAGCCACTCCTTTTCAAGTACAAACGTGGTTCGTGTTTAATTGTTTTCAGATTTTTTTTTCCCTTTCCCCTCCCCGTCTAAGCCAGTGTGGGTTTGGAGGCAAAGTCAGAGTTAAAACTCCATGAACTGAAGTGGCTCTTCCAGGACTGTGCTGATTCCAGCAGGGAGCATGTTACCCAAACGGATGTTCCTTGTGGACCAGAATACAACACAAAGCAGACTGAAAAGTGGACATTTTAAAATCTAAAGCAGGCTTCCTGTCCATACACACTGTCAATTACATGAACAAATAAAAACAACAAAACTGTAACAAAGTGTTAAAACTCTGGGAATGCTGTGATAAATAATAACATTAAAAACATAAGCAGTGTCAGAATTGTGCTCAGAGGGGAAAACGACATGTGTTATGCTGGTGCCATTTGTGTGAGACAACTATTAATGTACTTAGCTATAGAAAAGTGGCATTGTTAGTTATTGAGATAATCAAATATATATATACAAATTTATGACTCACAGAGTATTTATTTAGTAATACCATAGCTTTTAATACTTTGCACATTATGAACACGTTTGACTCACCAAAGGTCAGCCCCTCTTATTCTAAGAGTCTGATCACAGATGCTGTGTTTATGTTGATGTTGAACGTTCCAATACTTTAAAAGAAGCTGGTGGTTGCTTCAAGGCCTTTTATATGGCAACAACTAGACACAAGTAAAGTCAGTAAGCAGCCATGCTGGAACTGACTGTTGGATACAGCTGCAATGATTAGCCATTTAATTGAAAAGTAGATAAAAAGTATTTTATTTGAGACATTTTTCCAACAATGTAAAAAAAAAGAAATTCTGGTTCCAGCTTCTTTGATGAAAGAGTTTGTGGATTTCTGTAATTTACAATAGTGAAAGAGTCTTTGACTCTTGGATGAACAAAAGAAGCTAATTTGAGCCGTCATTTTGGCCTTTAAGAAATTGTGATGAGCATTTTCTTTATTTTTATATTTTTATAGACTAAGCACTTTGTTAATTACAGCTGAAAAAACATGTTTATAGAAGTCTTAATTAATCTTAAATCTTAATTCTGTCATATTTATCAATCAACATGGTCAAACTACATTCAAATAAGTTATCCTTGTGGCCCTGCTGCAAGTGCTTCCAGTACATGAATTGACCCTGTTATGTGTTGATTTGCACTTTTTTGCCAGCAAATTGTCTCTGCCACCCCTTTTTCTTTTTTCTTTTTCTTTCTCTCTTTTTTTAAACTTTTTCTTTTTTTTACCTTGGCCCTTTTTTAACTTGTTTTGGTGTAAATGACTGTTACTTACAATTGTTTCAGTAGATTGCCTGAGACCTGAATCAGGAAGTTGGTTGCATTGTAGTCCTTTGGGGCCACTCTGACCATCTTTAGTATGTCATTAAAAGTGCTTGTTTTTGCCAATCACAGACAGACATTGTTATTGTAAGTGTCTAACAACATTACCAAAACAATCCCTTAAGAGAAAGATCTTTTTTTTGGATCTTAAAAACAGTACTTATCCTTACTTTAACCCTATTCTGACCCTAACCTTTAAACCAATGGTTCTCAGACTGCGAAGGGAGTGATATGAAAAAATATTTTTTTTCTATAAGCATTAGAAAGTGGCAAACAAACATCCCAAGCTGACCAATCACAGCTGTGAAAGTTTCCATACACAATCTTAGGAAGTCCCAAACTGCTTTTGGGAGACCTAGAGAAGCTCAACACCTTAACATGTTAATATTAAATTTGATTAGATACATACAATTTTAAAAGGCGTTGGTAGTTTTTTTTCATACATAAACAAAAAGAACAAAAAGAGAAAATCACTTTTCCTCCTAAGGTTCTAAAGAACTACTCCAAAGATCTTAAATGTCAGTGTGCCTTAGCTTTGTAACCCTATGAAACAGAATGCTATCACCCTGCAGATGTTAAGGATTGGAAGAGTAACGGAATGTGCCCTGTTCTGTCTGGACAGCATAGCGTCTTGTCCCAGTTGAGATGTTGTTGATGTAGGGGAGTTGAGCTGTTGAGGCATGCCTGAGAGAGATTATCATTGGTTGGACGTGATGTGGGCAGTAGGAACCCATGAAACCTGCCATCTAGGCCCTAATTGGAGGTCATTAATCATGCGAGGCTGTCCTGCAATGAACAACTCTGTGTTTCTCTTTGCCATTTGGCCTTCATGTAGAGGTCTCCTGTGTAGACGGGGAGTCCAAGTCATGCTGAGAACAGTTTGGTCATGCTCACACTTATGGCAAAAACTGTGATGCACTTAGTAGTAGTAATAAAAGTCGTGGCAGTAGCATGGTAGTAGTAAAGTAGTAATAGCTTTACTGATGGTGCAGGTAATGCTAGTTGTATCAGACCTGTCCAACATTAGAATTTAGTGATTTGATATAAAAGTTAAGACTTTACATGTCAAACTGAGCAGACTTTGTAGTTTATTATAAATTAAATACAGTTAAAAACTCATGTATTACACCTAAAAGGAATAGCATTGTGCTTTTTTTTCATAAAAAAGAAAACCATCTTGTTTACAACTGTTACATAAAGGACACAAACTTTTTTCACTCATCTCAGAGTCACAATACTATTTATTTATTTATTTTTGTTATTTAACATATTTTAATTTGATAGGGACTTAAAATTCCAACATTCCCTATCACTGATGTGAGATAATGGCTACATGTATACAAAATCTATTACTAACATCGAGGTAAAAGCAGTAAGGGTGATAAGGGTCGATGATGTCATAAAATATGCCAACTTCCATAAAAAGTTTAATTTGAAAAAAGATAAAGAAAAGCTTTGAATGTCAAAAAATGATATTGAAACCTTCATGTCTGCTGCTGTGTGTTGCTGCATGGTGGCCTGTGTGACCAAAATTCTGTAACTGGAACATTCTGTGAAGCAAGAATGTAAAGCAAGTATGTCCAAACAGTTTTAACCAGCACACTTACATCCTTACTGTAGCAAGGAGGCAACATAGGGGGCCTGCATAGCCAGCGATGGCCGTATTTCATGTTTGGAAAATGAGCTACAGCACAGAAGTTGAAATTACTCAGTAGTTCCTTCCTGCTTTAATAGTCTGTCTTTTTTCTATGACATCCAATAATCCAACTTGCCAGCAAGAGTTTTAAACTCGCTGATATGAATTAGGGGTGGGAGTATATCTGAAAGCTGGAAATCGCGACCCCCCTCAAGCAGCTATTGATTGGACTAGCAGAAAATCCATAGCAACTGATTTGTGAACCATTAAGTTTTGAACCCAAAGCTCATAATGTTCATATTCACAGCTTTACCCTGTGCTGATGAGGCTGAGGGTGGGATAAAGAGGCAGGGGGTTAGGGCATTAGATGCTGAGGGGTTAGAGGCAGGCTGTTAGAGAATGAGGGAAAAGCGTTGGAGGGATTGAAGATCATTAAACAAATCAATTCAACTCTATCTGGAAGATTGCCCACACATGCAATAAAACAATGAGGGAAGTGCACAAGAGGAACAATTTGTTTTTATCATATTTACAAGTCTGTTCTAATTAATCTATAAATTTATTGACAAAATGCAAAACAGTGCAGGCAGCGGTTTGTATCTTCCCTCAGCTGCAGTCCCCATCTTGTACAGTAAATAAATAAAAGACTGTCAGCACCCTGCTTATGCTGTACCAAACATATGTAAAAAATAAAGGGAAATAAAAGGTTGTGAAAAAAATAAAAAGTCTCTTTTCCAGTCATCTTTTTCTCTTCTGACATATAGAAATCTAATGTTTATTTTAGTTTTCACATAAAAAACATCCTTACAATTTATACAGCACACATAATTCAAGATATATTTCATGTTTTCTTCCATTTTTTTTGGCCTTCGTCTTATTTTAAACTGAGCTCAGAAGTAAAAGTGTGTTGACAACCGAGATCAAGCATTTAACTAAAATAACTCCACAAGTTTTCTTTACCCTGTGTTGTTTTCATTTCATGTCACCCAGAATCTGGAAATATTGTGGTCTGAACAAGCAGACCTGTTCACACTGTAACCCAGCCCCAACCTTAACACATATTTTCTCGCTTCATAACTCCAGCCTTGTTCTCGCTCCCTCTGGTCAGCCAGAGGTCACTTCACACAGCTTGCCTCCACTGATCCTTTTTTGCTGTCTAAGTGCCATTAGACAGAAAATTAAAGAGACTTCATATGACTTCATAACAAGCCTTTAGTTCTCCAACATCCTCACTATTTTTCCATTTACCAGGCAAGCTCTCATGCAACCTGAATATGACCCTGCCAGTCGGAAAAAGGAGAAAAAAAGAGGCAATGACAAAATTCTGAGGTGAAATGAAATGATAATTAGCCATTTCTAAAATAAGGAGCCATTACGCCAGAGGTGTCAAAAAAGTCATGAGGAGACATTAATCACAGTCCCTCATCACACATTCTCAGGTACACATGTTCCCCTCTTTCAGTCGTCACCACAACACCACGTGCATATGTACAAACTGTGGCAAGCCTCTGGGGAGTCACTAATATGTTTATCATACATATTTTGATTTCATCCCACTGCGAGCCGCAAATGAAAATTGCGTCTGACTCACAGAAAGCCATTGAGATCATTGAGGTCCAATCTGTCTACAGTAATTGACTGAGTCTTTTTAGGAACGGGGGGCGGGGGGGTCAGTCACACAACAGTTAAGCCATTTACTGCACAGGTACTTTAGGAAAGCTGTCACCAGTATTGTTTGAGTACGTGTACTTAACTGTTATTCTATAGCAGCTTTTGTTCACAGATTAACTCAGTCTGTCTATCACTTTGAATCTGATTGTTTAAAATGCATTTTTAACATTTATTTTCACATGAGCAAATGAGAGATGAAAATGTACTTTCATTTTATTATAAAGCTAACACTGATTACTAGGATGATGAGTTCAACCTGGATTTTTTGGACTGCTGCTCTGTGCTGCGAATTGTCCCTGCACAGAGAGAAGACATTGTGATTACAGGGTCAAATTTACTGTCAGCTGGTTGCAGCCATCAAAATGGTTCTGTAATATCAAAATTCCATCATGAACATGTTTTGAACAGCCCATGACTTCTTGCTGCTCAGATCAGTAAAGGTAAAGATGTTAAACAAGCACATTAAAATACAAAAAAATTGGTCAACAAATTCTATCAGTTTTTGAAGCAGTTTCAAAATACAGTTTTGCAGTCTCCAGCTTGCAGCACTTTTTATCAGATGGACTCATAAATACAATATCTTACTGAAATCTCTGCTGTAATAAAAAATAATGCTTTATTTTGCAATGAGAACAACATATTTGTTTGCCTGGTTCCAACAAACAACATTATGACACGTAAACTACATCATTATTTACTGGTGGAAACTACTGCTACAATGGAAAACATCCCTTCAGAAATCAGAAAGAAGCAGCCTGATCTGCTGGATATATTTTCCCAGTTCCTTCCAAGATGTGTTGAGTGGCGTCCTAATCAAAAATCAATGTGCCCACTTGAGGAGGCCAACAAGGCTTCTGTAGCGGGTTATGTAATCTGATAATATCAATCATAACTGTGTTAGAGGCAATCCATCTGACTTTCACAGGACTGGGGTCAGTGAGTAGGGGGGAGGCAGGGTGAGCAAGCCTTGGCCTCCCATACCATCAATTACCACTTATAATGGGGGTCTTACTCTGCCAGAGAGCTGTGGAGCCCCCCCTCCCATAAATAATATTAACAGGACCAGTCTCATCAATCAATACCAGCACAGTTGTATTGCTCCAGCCTAAATGGCGGCTTCCATGGCTTTCCAGCCTCGATCAATGACCATGGCTCCTCCAGAGGAGCACATAAGGGTAAATCTAGCTCTGTTTGAGCCCTGGGGTCTTCAGCCTGCCCTCTCCCGCTACTCCAGCCTTTTTTTTTTTATCCCCTGACTTTGCGAGAGCATGTTTCTTTCTTGCTTTTTCTTGTGCTGAGTACCCAGCCATCGGTACCATCTGAACTGCTGCTGCAGCCTTTGCCAGGATTGTGCAGGCTAGCTTGTTAGCAGCACGAAACGCGCACAGGGGAAGTGTCAGAATAGTGTCTGAAAGAGTGATTATATAGAATTAATGAGTCACTTAATGACTCCTGCCTTTTCCTTTTTCCACTCTCTTGTGCGATTTCCTGCATAAAGGATGCGGCGCGAAGAAGAGCATTTTAAGCACTCCATCGTAGCCAATGAAAGCAGGAGGGTGCTGGATCTGGGTGGTGGGAAGTGATATTTCCCTTTTCTGAAACAGCTGTCTCAAAAGAAAGCTATGAATTTCTTGCCACTGTGTTGACCTTAAACACAAATTTATGGGGTGTTTCTTTAGCTACAGGCGAGAGGTTGAGGTGGGATAAGTTGGTTTCGGGAGGGTGGGGCATAATTACGGAAGCAAATAATTAGCGAGTAGAGTGCAAAGCAAGATTAATTAGCCTCATCATCTGCCTGTGACCTTAGCTCTGGCGAATCATTCCCTGCTTGACCAGCTTTGCCATAAGCGAATCATTCACCCAGGGACCGAGCGCTGCATGCCCGGCAACCAGTGAGAGAGTAAATGGCTCAGGCAACCTTTGCCTTGTGACTGTTATTCGGGTGGCTCCAGCACATGTGTCACAGTGAGGTATGAAAACACTCCCTTGTGTGTGGGCCGCAGCTATGAATAAGTGTTTGTCAGCTAGAAATACAACTTGTTCAGGTCATAAATGATCTAATGTAGCTCGAGTATTTTTTAGACAGAAATTTTGAGGATCAGGCCTGACTTTAGAAATCACGATGGTGGAACAAGAGTAGTTATTCATTGTGTTTACGCTTCTTGATATGGACTTGATTTTTCTGCTACATGCGGTTGGATTTGTTCTCATCATGTCAAACACTGGTACTTAGTATTAAACTGTCAAACTGCAAATATTGGGTTTTTTTTAGCTTTTATCACAACTTTAAAATATGTTGTCCTTCATAACTAATTCCTCCTATTTTGCTTTAGCTTAATCCAAATAATTATCAGATAATCATTTGATTATCAATCAAAAGTGAACTGGTCTCTAGATTTCTGACCTGGCTGTACCATCAGCACTCCCACTGAGGTCGACTGCAAAGATTTGACGGTCCTCTTTATCTGGGACCACTGACCACATCTGATCAATTCCTTTGATTGATAACAAAATTGTGAACTAAAGTTAACTCATATTTTAGGTAGTGATTGATTGAAGATGGAAAGCATGCTGTTTCTGTATCTTTGCCTGCACTGTATTCTTGTACCTTTAGCAGAGAAAATCAACTCAGTCCAACCTCAGCAGTGACTTCAAATGCTGGCCTTACACTGACCTGCAGACTTCAAAGCTTGATCAAGCTTTCCCCAGACAAGGAATTCTGTGGTTCAGGCAATTTGTTAAACCAGAGAGAGGTTTAGTGTGATTCTGGAGTGAAGGGATGCTTCAGTAGTCCAGGCTAACCCAGGGCTCAGCCACTCAGGACCCGAGAGGAGCGCTGAGGATTCACAACCACTTCAAAAAAGAGAAAAATCTGTCACTATAAAATATATAAATATATATAGAGAGAGGGATGAAAAAAAGAAGCAAACAAAAGCATTAGTTTTTGCTGAGGAAGATGGGTTCATAACAGCCCTGCTGAAGTATGTGTACAGTTCATTTGCTATATGTATGTTCTGTTCGTCTAAATACTGACAAAGTCTATTTACTGAGATGGACAAAAGAAGCTCTTTTCAGGAATTGTTTTGTTTTTAAGGTTGATCAAAGTGAGTAAAAAAAATAACTTAAATAGTAAAAAGTTGCATAACATTTAGAATTCTTCTTAAGGTGGCGTGATTTCATGGGACCTCAACTTGTTAAAATGTAGTTTCTCTTGGTTGATGTGTGTTTTTGAGCCCCGCTTGATTGATATTACCTGCTATCATGAAAATGTAATTAAAAAACAAAACAAACAAAAAAAAAAAACTTACATCCTGCAAAAACTACATAATAATGCATTACATCTCGCATGCATGCAGGCAACACGCTCAGGGTTGCAGCCTGAGAGGGAATAACGACAGAAATGGGGTGATGGTGGGGGTGGGGGCAGGGATAGCAAGGCTCTTTGCCAGCTATAGAACAACAAAAATCCATTGCTGGAGTCACAGAAAGATGCGCTCCTTGTTCACAGTATGGGCCTGAGTCTCATCTAAATGCTTCTCTGTTGAGTACAAGCTGCAATCGACTCATTGACTCTGGTGTCAGCCAAACAAGTAAGAGATGTATCAGAGGGGGGGCAGACATTATACAAACAGTTGGTTTGTTTTCATAGAGAAAAAAAGAACATATCTGACTTATGAAACTACATCAGAATCAAAGTGAATGTGCATAGATTTAGTTTCCATGATAAATTAAATTCCTCTTCTTTGTTTCCCTATTTGAAATCATCCTGCAATTAGGAAAATGTGCTTTCCTAAGATTACGTATTGCAAGCAGTTAAAAACACATAGGCTCTATTTTCAGGAAGTTTCATTTTAATCATTTTCAGAAGGCGAAAGTCCAAACCACTCCCTTGATGAGCATGTACAGCTTGACATAAGCACTGTATTTACCTCCAGTAATCATCACAGTTGACTGAAACCTGTCAAGTTAAGATGTATGAGTGGGTATATAAAACGGACATAATTTAATGGTGAAGATGGGAAATGTTATTGCTGTTTGATTGTTGAACCTTTGGGTGCAATCGCAAAAGTCTTCACTGCAGATTAGCATTCAGGTTAAACCCAATTATTTATATGTACACCAAAGTGATGTTTTGAAATCTGTCCCTCCCTTTTAAACACTGTAAACAAAGGCTATCAATCATAACCCCCCCGACAGCTGTAATTGCTACCAGAGATGGCAAATCGGCTCATTCACTGCTGCATTAAGACATCATTCAGTCCCAGAGTATCCTGTGCCAGTCTCATCAAACAACAAAGTATTATGTTTAAGTGCATGGAAATCATTCCCATTCGAGTAAACTTTAAAACTGCTGCGTGTTGTTTTTTTTTGTTTTTTCCTGTTTATAGCAACTGATTTTCTAATTATCATAGCCTTTTTTATATTATGAGCAACTAGTGTGTTATCTAGGACTTTATGACCCAGCGAATCTGGCAGTCAAAAAAGTAAATCTTTGTCTTGACTTTTTCATTCTTTCACTGTGGATCCAAACATGAGAAAAATTAGTCGACCGTCAGTCTCTGCTTTCTCAGCCAGATTCACAGACTTTTTATTTATTTATTTTTATTTTATTGCAAAACTAATTTTCAGCACAAACCTCATTTCAGCTAATTTCTCAATAACTTGTCTCGTTGTTACCTGCTCTTTTTTCCCTTTGATATCCCCTTGGTCCATCAGATTGCTTTATGTTCTATATTGATTGTATCATAAACAATATGTCATCATGCATAGACTAGAACACCTTATTTCACTTTAAAACATCACATAAAAAGGATGAAAATGACTTCTGCCGATGCTAAGAGCAAGTTTTAAGAGGATGTGATTCTACAGTTTGCAAACCAGCATGTGTGTCTGTATTGTCTTATGTAAAGAAACTGCATGATTTTATTGTATTATATTCCATGTTATATACTAAAGACTCTCTCTATCACATCCTATCACATCACATCAGCTCCCTCACAGCGCTCTGAAAGGCAAGTGGTGGGAGTGGTGCAGGAAGCAGAGAGCATACTCACTGACTCCTTTCACATTAATGAATGGCGAGGCATAGATTTTATGGAGCTGGGCTGTATTGACCTGTGGCTGACATCTACTTTTTAGTTTCATAACATAATCAGCGCTTGACACATGATTATAATAACCCAGTGCATTTAACTGCATTCTCTGCAAACACATTGATTTTTGTGAACAGCTCCCAGAACCAATTACATTAATATTGCTGCATAATTAGTTTACACATTACTAAATTACTGACAGATTAAAAGTGAAATAGCACAGTTCATACCCTGCCCACATAACTGCCAGAGAGGAAATTAATATGGATTCAAAAGGTCCTCAGAGGCCTGAGCAGTAGAAGGGGAGGAAAAAAAGCAAAAATCTATAAGGCATGCTTGCATAAGGATATCCTCTCTGCAGGCTTGCCAGGTGTTGGTTTCAGCAGGGGCATTCAAGCCCAGACAATTAATATGGTCTTTAATTAGATTTGCATATGAATATCGATAGGAGCTGCTCTTACGGGGACGATAACAGTCCTCTTAGTTTAGAGAAGCATGTGGAAGACGACTGAGGCTTCCCACGTTTATCGCCTCATTTTCAAAGCCTCCCATTCAAGCCCAGCCCAGACATGGCCTCGTTTAACCCCAGCACTTCTTCTATCATGTTTACATACTACTAATGTATTTACAGTATGGGTGATGAGGATTAGCCTCTTGCAAATTTTAGCTTATTGCACTAGCTGCTCTCATTTTGGAATCTTGGGAAGGAGCAAAGTTCATGCTAGAAACCACTGCCTATGTTAATCCATCTGTCCTTTCTCTTGTTGCTGCACCTCACTTCAGGAGGAGGTTGATGGCTGGCAGATGAGCTGCCTGGTGGCGCACTAACTTTTCAGCAGAAATGTATTGCTCTGACCTTTGATGCCCACATTGATCCAATGTACTGAGTGGCCATTCCCCCAGAAACAAACATATATAATTGCTATTGGGTTCCAATGGTGCTCTTTCAATGTCTTGGGGATGCTTTGCAGCAATATAAATCAATTCACACTTATAGACACGATATGGATGCATTAGTGCTGACTGGCCATTTGAGGATGGCTGAGAGGTAAGAATTCAATAAGCCTTGATCAGGCACAACCAATCTATCTTCATCAATCTTCAAATTCTAAATGTACAAAGAAGCTGAAGATGTAATCATGGTGAATTTTACTTGAAGTGATTTCAACAGGGATTTTTTAAATCCTTTTGATTATTTTTGCTAATATAAAAAAAGCAACTAGAAGTGGTCGTGAGCAGAAACTCTATGACAAAATGACACATTTATCATGCTAGCTTTAAGTCCTCTATCATATCCATGAGGTCCTCCGTCCCTTTATCACCTCACTATGAACATTATGTAGAGGATCGACTCATGTTGAATAGGACATGGGGTCTGAGTTGTGTTCTTCTTTGTTTGAAAACCCGAAAAGTGTAACATGTTCAAGTAATAATAAATATTGGATTGTTAGATTGCAAGGGGCAAACTGCAGGACCACTGCATGTTCAAATTTGGTCAGCTAATATTACATACATCCGTGCCTGTGATGCCTTTGTCCCCTCCTATCATAAATGACCTCTCTGCCATGAGGCAGTATTACACACAATGTTTGTGCAGCGGATCTTTCTTTGATGCGATGTGGTTTAGTCACTCACCTTAGTGCTGAAAAAATATATGTTTAGACATCTCTCTGACTTTAAATAATACATTTACATAAATTATCCAATTTTCTCTTCAAGGTATTGATTCTCCTCATTTTCCCAACACCTCCTGAGTCCTTTAGTCTTGTTGGTTTTCAAATCCTTCTTTGAAGTTTGCTGAATAGATCTGGAGTAAAGATCTTAATTTGCCCTGAAGTTCTTTGGATGTGGTGTTTGAGATGTGGGTTTTACTGTGGAAGACCACAGTAAATTCTCCTCATCAGTCTGGATGTTAGAACTCTAGAATAACAAATTTCTCCATTAATTGGTCACATCAAGAGTGTAACAGACTGATTACTGACTTATGGAAAGAAAAAAACAAGATTTCTACAGGAAATGTAAGTTTATAGCTTGGGCTTAATAAAAGTTATAGATGAGGCAGCTCAAATGCCCCAAAAAGGCTTTACCTTTATTAAAGCTGGAGCATTTTTATTCTCCTCAACCATCGGTTCTCCTTTTGATTTTTCACCTTCTGCCATATTGTTATCACTTGAAAACTGTACTCCAAAATTTTCAGAAAAATATTTATCTTTAAATTGTGATTGACTCAAACAGTGACTGCTCCCTGATTTTCCTGCAGTTGCATGTCATTGAATATTAATTGCATATTTAGAGCAATACTTCAATTTTCATTTAATTTTTGCCTACTTTTTTATATTAAAAACACAAAGGAGAAGTATTTCTGAGTTGCATACAATCATCTTTTTTTTTCTTTTCTTTTTTTGTTTAAGAGAATAGAAAAACAGTCATATCCATGAAGCCTGTGTCCAGGGTAACAATGCTTTTATTGGTCAGTAGTGAGCAGATTGTTCACTGGCTGTTACCTGTCCACTATGCGGCCCGGCTGTTTACTCAGCTGTAGGGCCTCTGCCTCCAGTGGAAGGGCAAAAGCAACAGGTCACTAAATATTTCATTTCCCAAGTAAAACATGCTTCCCCTCATCAGCTGCAAAAAAGAAACAGATCACAGTGATGAATGTGCAATCAGGCTGCTTAACTCACTATTAGTTGTCCGCGGGATCCACTGAAGGAAATGAGGGTAAGGATGAAAACGGTTATTTATATGTCTCGTGGTCAGAATTATGAATGGGATGTGAGGAGGAGACCTCCATGAACTTGTACCTCCCCAAGTTAATGATTTCATGTTGAATTAATGTTGCTAACATACAGAACTTGTTCCCACCGTCTGGATCTTCCTTATTCAGTCTGGTAGGTGTATTTATCTGAAGCATCAAATAGTCCATGAACACACAAGAATGCTTTCCTGTGACTGCCTTTCACCAGCAGATGGTGCTGCAATCTCTTTGCACTCCATCTAAACGGAGCTGGACAACATGCTCTCCCGGTCTTCCTCAGACATGCACTGCACACTTTAGAAAGAAAGCAAAAAAAAAAAAAAAAGTCCGGCTCAGTCCCTGAGTTGTGGCAAATGTTTGTTATAATAATTGGAGATATCCGGGTTTTCTTTTTGCAGGAAAAAAAAAAGAAAAGAAGTAAAGACTTTCATAGGATGAGCTTTGGGTGTTTTGCAATTACCGTACTGCTCTTGCTTTTTTTTTTACCCCCTCGCTGAGTAGGAGCAGACAGTGTTTTTCATTGCAGTGGCCTCTTACAGTTGCAGAGAGAGTGCCGGTGGGCTCAGTGTTGGGACTTTTTACTGTTGTGGAACAAGGTGGGTAGGATGTCTGGGCCAAATATCTCAGCTAGCATGGAAGGTGGGGAGCATTATGGATATGGACGTAAGTAAGAGAAGAACTAACATCTTTCTTTGTAAGTGGACTGAGAGGAGAGTGTGAGGAGAGAGCGCGCTGGGATTCTTGTAAAGAGGTTAATTATTAAGCTTCTGAGCATCTGCCGGGGCCATGTTGTTTGTAATTGAAGAAATGGGTTATGTTGATGCTGTAGTAATAATGTATTTAAAAAGAGCATTTTAATTGTTCTTTTTTAAACTTTTGTCAAAGTGCTTTTAATATTTATCAGTATTTTGATTTTTGAGTGTTTAACAGAACACCTGTGGCCTGTCAAAAGGATAACATTTGCTTTTCACACCATTAGGGGAGGTGTAGGCTGAGCGGGAGAAGAGAGGTATATGTGTATGTGTGTGTGTGTGTATGCGTGTGTGTATGTGTGTGTAGAGGGGAGGTGTCGAGGTGGGGGACCGTAGCGTGTAAGCTATTGAAAAGAGGAATGTGAGAGAGCATTATTGCCCACACTTCATGTGAATGGAAAAAGGGTTAAAGAAATGACAGTGTACAGTGGGTGGTAGGGCCTCAGTGCAGCCTGGGAGGAAATGGAATGAGAAAGTGCAGTCAGGCAGACCACTCATTCACCATGACAAATGGGAGAGGCCTAGGCCAAGGGGATACCTGATACCCCACGGTGGGCTGTGTGCACCTGCCCGGGCTCCACGTGCACCAAAGTGCAAATAAACCTCAGCCACTTGTAGCAGCACACCTCCACTGATTACAGAATCAGATATTAATAATGGTTATATTATAATTTGTGGAATCAGTTTGCACAATTGAAATATAATTTTGCTTACATTTTTGTGTTTTTCTTTTTTTGTTGTTTTTTTAGTTTCAACTAAGGGTCTACACTTTTCCTCAAGTTATGTTTGTTAAGTTGTGAAAGTTAAATTGTGTGTTTAAAAAAAACAAATAAACAAACAAAAAACGCCAGGCTCATGGGCGCATTTAGAGTAAAAGAAATTACTTATAATGCACATGCTTTCTCACACTATTATTGAGTGTTGGCACTATGTTTTATTCACAAATATCTTCTATCAATTGTGCAAAAATTACTTTACAGAGAAAAAAAGGAAATCCAAGGAAAAAGTTATTGAATATACTTGAAAATTGTCATGCAGCAAAGTTTTCCTATGTTACAGATTTAAAGTCATAAAAAATGTTAATCTCAAACAGTATTTAATGTAAAAGTTTTTTCACACAAAACACTTTTCACACAGAGAATTTATGCTTTTGAAACTAGAAATTTGAGTTGTATTTTGTACTGTTGTTTTGCTCAGTTTAGTTTTCACTTTGAGCGTTTTAGATGCACCGACATTTCATCATAAAACAATTAGTCATCCAAAAAAAAGAGAAAGAAAAAGGAAATAATTGTCTTAGTGAATTACAGTAAATTTTAGTGGTGTTTTCTCTTTGCAAAAGTTTTTATCACCATGTAGTTGACAAATTTAGCACTGTTACAAACAAAATAAAACTATTAAACTAAACTGGTACGATTACTATCTTTACAGTTATTTGTAATTTGTTACTTAAGAAATAATTATTATGGTTTAATTTTTTGCCATAATTTAAAGTTCCAACAAAAAAAAGTTTATAAAAGATGAAAAGTCTTTGTCCACGTAAATGTCCGAAAGCATTAAAATGTGCGCAAAGAGTTAATGAGTGTTTCCACGGGAGGTCACAAGTTGCATGTCATGAGGTTTCCATTTAAATTAAGTCATATATCAAATTCCAGTGGCATATTAAATCTTTGGGAACTGTTGAGAATTAGAGGGGTGCTAGTATAATCCAATTGTGTACGAGGACAGAACAAGAGGCATGTGTAGGTAGCAGAAAAAGCAGTCTTGTGTTCAAATATGGTCACACAAGGTTCAGAAAGTATACTTTACCTTGGAGCTGTCACTCCTGGAGCATCCAGGAAGGATGGCTGACCTTCTCTCATGCAGGCAGATGAGCTATGGTCACTCTAACACTGGTCAGTCTGTGGCGTCAGGGTGCAATGCAGCGTGCCATGAAAATACTCAATCTGCTCTCCCATTTCAGTGTTTAGATTGGGCTGTGGAATGACCACAGGCTGACAGTAGTAGGGCCTGTTCTACTCAGAGGACAAGAAAAACATACTGTTTTTGTCTGGCCAAACATGAGCTCACTCCTCTGCTTTCCTGTCCCTTTGTTTTGATTTACAAGTCATCCAAACACAGATAAGGTATCACCAAATATCTCTTTTCTTTAAATTGCTATATTTTATACACTAGTTGTGTAAAATAATTGCTGGTTTATTGTATCTATTGTTTTCTAAATTCATATACTTGGATTATTTATTTAATGTCTGTATTAATCTGTACTTTTTCTGTCCTTGTGCTGCCGTAACATACAAAATTCCCCTCTTGGAAATAATTAAGGATTATCTCATTTTTTGTTTTAACAGCTGTATGTTACATTTCTGCATGCTTACACGAAAGAAGAAGAAAAACGTTACAGGAAGTGAAGTAACAGTTCCTCCACCAAGGGCACAATTTTCTTTTTCAAAACAATTAAGGAGTTTACATTATCACACTTAACCTCCGCCAATTATCACAGGAAATCTAAAAAAAAAAACCTGTCACCTTTTTTCACTGTTTTTGGCTGATGTGATCATTGGCTAAAATGTGTTTGTTAAATCGTAAGTGAGTTTAACCATTAACGTAGTGTAAATCATCAGTGTTACTATGGTTACTTACAGTCAATAACAGGCTGTGATCTCATGAGCACTGATAATGATGATCATACTGTTAACTTGAAACGAGTTTCCTCCCAAAAACAGAGAGTCTATCAGTATTTCCACAATAGTAGATATGAGTATTAAATTGAATTCCACACATTGACTGCCACAAATTTCCTTCTGAGTTAGTTCTAAAACTTTAGACACCTCTGTGCTTTCTCAGTCTGGGTTATGCGTTACGGATTGTTTGGTCGTGCTTCTCTGTGTGTTGCTCAGTGTTGAACAGATCAACCTCCACCTGTCTGAGCTGCCACTATTTCCTGCTGCCACAGCAGATCACAGGATTGCATAAGTCACCTCATCATGCAGTACACTCTGCTCATACAGTCCCACCCTGACAGGTAGATAGGGTCATTATTCTTTTTTTTATTTAAGTCCCTCATTTTAAAGTCTGTAATAGCACTACACTGTTTTTAATTTGTGAAAAATATGGACCTGTAGGTGCACTTTTCCTCTTATTTAACTTTTCTTCTCTTGTGTGCACAAAGCATGAATGTCCCAGCAATATTACAACTTTGTCAGTGTGGAGCTCATCGGTAGACAAACTTCTCCTCTCTGTGTGGAGTCTGTATCACTTCCTTATGTATGTGTGAGTTTTCTAACATTAATCTGGTTTCCCCGTAGAAAAAACACACACACATGTCAGGATTTTTGGAATAATTTTTTAGTTGTCGCTTTGGCTTCACTAAGTAGTTCAGATTTGTATAGAGCTTAGCTTAATGTTTTATTCTAACTACATGTAGATTGCACTGTTGTTATTATTTGTTTTTTTATGTGTTTATATTTAAAACTAGCAGTGAGTGTGTGTTTGTTTTCGCAGAGCATCTGGGTTAATCTCATATTAGTCAGGATGAATCATTCTCACAAACAATCTTAGACTTGTTTCACAGAACTATGCTCTAAATTTAATGCACAGCGTCAGAAGATCCCTTCACAATCACTTTAGAGATTTCAAAATGAAAAGATACAAAAACTTAATGTATTTTGTTTAAGATTCCGAGCTTGATAAAATCTTTAGTGCTCATGAAAAAAGGTCTAATAGCTGGGAGATCACAACTCACAGAGCAAGCTCAATTCCTAGAATCCAGGGTTGGTATGAGTGCATGCATAAAATTTAATTTAGCATCATATTGGCCTTTACTTTCTCAGTCACAATGTTTGTATAACAAATTAGAAATCAATTTAGATTCTAATTAGAAATTTCCAAAAGTCAGTTTATGTTATTATATTTAACATAATATTGGCTTTTACAGCCCTCAGTCACTGGTCGTGTGTGGAGCAATGCATTGTAAGGCACTGTCCTGGATGTATGTATGTTTTGGTGTGTATGGTGGTTTGCACTGTTCAGTTGCACATTCCTTGCCTCTTACACACACTTACGCTGTTAGTCTGTTAGTCTCTTAACTGTCTACGCTTACAGTTGCTCTGTTATATTGTCAGACTGAAATGTATTTATTTGGGGAGGGGCAGCACAGACATCTGTTGCACTAATGCCCACCAGAGTAAACAATATGTTTTGAATTAAGATTTGACCTTGGAATAAGCCTTATCTTATTTTAAAAAAACATAGCGAGTTAAATATGCTTTGTAAGTAGATTAGGTCATCTGGAGTCCCCTCCTCCCCTCCTCCCCAATCGGCAGAGTCCCTCAGCACTGAGGGTGAAGCGATGTAATCCAGATTCATAATCCAATGATTCTTACAAGCTGTTTTGTGTTGTTAAATACAGGGTATTTGTGTTGATTTAATATCATTCTAATCTCCTTTAAACTGCCAGTTGCTGTCTGGTTCATAGCCATCTTGTTTATTGCTTGCTCTCTACTCTTTACTACTCTTTACTGTAAGCTGGGAACTTAAATCTGACGACCTCATGGAAGGTGCAGAATGACTTACATGTTCCGTGATGGGTGAAGGTTGTTTTGATTATTTTCACTAAATTAATATTCAAATTCAATTTATAAATTCTTGTCTAATATTCTGCTTTTTGAAAGTCTTTTGCTAACATCCTCTGATCATCTTCTTGTTAAACTTTGTATAAAATCGTCTTGTGACACTGATTAAATGGATCCTTTTGGCAAAAACATTTACAATCTTCAGGCAATAGATGTATTTTTTTTTTCACCAGTTCCCAGTCACTATTTCAACAAGCAGCATCTTGGAGGAACAGCAGCATGCAACGAGGACAAACTCACATCTGTCACACCATGATCTCATGTTCTAAAATTAATTTATTGAATCTAAAATGTAGTCTTATTCTAATGACACAATTGGATCTGTGTGTGTGTGTGTGTCTGTGTGCATGTTGGAGAATATGCGAGGTCACCTACATAATGCACTAACAAAGGAAAAGGTTTAGACCAGCTTGTTGTCTTCAGGCCAGTTCAAGCGGTGGTTCTAAGAATTTCGTCCTAATAGGTGTTTACTGTCATTTCTAATTTGCAATAATTGAGTTGTCATAAAGCTTAGTCTGATTCTTATCCTTGCTATTTTTATTTTTATAGTAAGTGGATTCTGCTCCCGGAAGATTTTCTCAGCGCTCTGACTTGCATGTCCAATATTATTAGTTGCTATGAGTTCAGCCTGTGCAAATCTGTTAATGCATAAGACCATAAGAGCTTCTTATGTTCCAAGCCAGGTCAGAGTGAAGACACATCAGATTAATATTTGATCATGCAGAAGGGCCCTTAATCAGATTTGCTTATTGCCTTAGCTGAGTGCTCTGCAGCAATTATCATAATTGTTGCGCTAAACATGCTTGTCTTTACGGCTGGCGGTTGGACGTGAGCGTGTGCCGTGACAGGGGGATTCCAGCACCAAACCCAATTAATGCAGGATGGATGGCTGGGCCTACCGAGGGAGGAGGATATAGGGAAGAGGGAGGGGAGGGCCGTGGGCAGGGATGCTGGTCCAACCCACAGTCAGTGACATAGCCCAGGGCAGCACACTCAACTCCAGCCACCTGGAGCTCCTCAGGCAGGCTCTCCACATGCTGTGACCCCCACCCACAGCCATGCCATCTCCTGCTGATAAATCAAAGTTGCAACAGGAAAATGACAATTTTGTGTCAATACAACTGTGTTTTTATGATAGATTTTCAGGGATTTTCGATACCAGATAAATAAATGTCTCTTACACTCTATGAAGTGGAGTCAGTGTTTTAAAATAATGCTTAAAGTCTGTGGAAAAAAGAAGAGCATATACTTAATTATTTTTACATAAGTAGAAATTATTTACATGCTTAAAAGATATACACACTTAAATAATCAGATTAACTTACTATCAATAGGACAATTCTCAGACATTTTGTTTTTGTTAGAAGGACATATGTACATAAAAATTGCATATCAAACAAAAGTGAGATAAAACGAGACCTCACTTTACTTATTTAAATAGGTAGGGTTCTCGTCAAGATCAGTGCATTACTGTACATGTGAGAAATTACAGTAGATGTAGATGTGAAAATTATGTTTTATTCCTTTTTTTCTTTTTTTAATAATTGTGTAAACTTGAACAATCAAGTTGCAACTATCTGCGTTTGGTTATCCCATGGAAAAAAGTGTCTACTTTGTAGATACACGTACACTCATACACACACCCACACACACACACTCACACACATTTACATGTTCATTTTTTCCATTTTAAATTAATTCTATATCTTACATATTTATATTTAACATTCCTAAAAAAAACTGGGGTAAACAATAAAACCATACTGAGATTTATATTCTGAATGTAACAGTTGCAAAGTTTTCATTGCATAATGAGATGTGTGACAAGAAAAAACAACCTTTAAATCTGTTGAATAAATAAGGCCAATAAAAATAAGTTTTTATGTGTTATAATTACTGTAGAAAAGTCAAACACTTGTTTTAACAAATGAGATTTTACAAAATAGAAATATCTCTAAATATGTTGGTTATGAATTCGCTATAAACAGTTCATCACTGATGAAGTAAAAAGTGGAAAAGTAAAAAAGAAATTTATATATATATATATATATATAATCTTAAGAAGATAGTATCGATAGAAAAGTAAAATCAGCTTAATAAAAATAAAAATCTTTGTCAGAAAAGAGCAATTAGTAAGCCTTTATCTACTACATATTTTGTTGAATATAATATTGTGTAATATTTTCAAGATAAATAAAATTAGCAAAGTTAAATGATTTAAATGGATTTCCAGATAAAAGGACTCAGGTTGTGATAAAGAAAAAAGGATCAACATTTTCTGGTAGTGTTGCACTTTTCATTTTCAATGAAAACACAAATCTCAAATCCTGTTAATATGTCAAACGGAAACAATAAAATAAGCAAAGAAAAACTCTGCTCTGTGTCATGTTGATTGCTCTCTGATGAGTATGTTCTCAGCTAACCAGTTTGTCATAAAAATGTCTATTAAATAAATGAGGCTGTGGATCAGTTGTGTCTGTATGAAAGTCATCCATCCTGCTGGAGGCATGGCACTGCGCAAAGAAACACTAGGAGAGATGGTTCCCCATTAATCTACGTTGACTGGCTGGAAATTGCATCTTTGTAATGAGTATTAGGTGTGCATCTACATGAATTAAAGCTGAATGAGCCTCTGATTGATCACCTCCTCCCAAATGATGCTCCTTTCATGATCATTATTGTTTAAAAGTGACTAAATCATATCGGGATGATTAAAAGTCTTGGCTCTGAGGGGAAGGAAGATAAAGTAAAGACACAATGTCTGAGAAATTGTTTTTCTATCCCTAAATTCTTCTTATATGGTTGTGGTGTCTTTCTAGGTAGGGTTGTGGTTATACATATATATTTATTGTGTTGCTATATTTGAAGAACATGTATGTTGATTTTACCGCACACATTACAAGGACAATGCATGATGCAAAGGAAAAGTAGACATACTTAATATTGACACGTGAGCTCTCAGCATCTAATATTCATAATAAATACCAGTGGGGTTTATCTGTTTATTACGTGACCATTTGTTTTGGTTAGATGTCATATGTGAGCTGCACTTTGCTCTATTTTTTTTCTAGTATTTTTTCCCACTTCCTCTCCTGTGTATAAACACCAATAAAACATTACAACCTCTACTGGACATTTAGAAAAGACTGATCTGCATTCATGTTACAGCGAGCAGTGTATGTATAACCTCTATACTTGATTCTGCTGTTACACCTTCAGCTATGCCAGGATGAGATTATGTTTTTTGAAAATCTTGACCACATGAAAGGTTCTGTAAGGGTAAATAGAGTGCACAGGCAGTGTTTGAAGTCTGGGCCAAAAAGTCCAGGTGTTTTTACAGGCATTGTGGCATTTATGTGGTCTAAACTATATGTCTGGAGTCGCCTGCACGAAAGTGCTAGACATCCCTGCCAGGTATTCGCTTACTTCATAAAGTACATTCAACTGTGGGCAGCTGATTTGCTGCAGTTTGAGTCTCAGCCATAAAATCTTCATTGTTTGGACTCCCACTTGACTCTGGTATTTTTTTTTTAAAAAAAAAGGGCCCCACACATCTAACAACTGGATGGACCACAGTGCAAATTCAACTCTTCACAGCCAGCCAGTTTGCAGCTCCACATTTTTAAACTTTTAAATATAAAGCATTATCAGGAAACCCATTGTTTCAGGGATACATTGTAACTGTAATTTTCCCGAGCGCAGTTTGGCACATGTGGGAAAAATAACAGCTTGTTTAGAAAAGATCCAGCCTCCGAAAAAGAGCAGACTTCGTCACCTTGTATCTCGACATATTTACTGTACCTGGACACACTAATGTTCCTCTGTAATGTCTTTCTGGTAATTATACTGCCAAGCACCCTGTTGGGGTAATTATACTAAAAACACCCTCATTAGTAGCATCAAGATGTAAACCCCCAGAAGCCTCACTATCTTTCCCCTCCTGCACCTTTGGAAGGCAAGTCAGTCGGCCAACTCCACCTCATACTTTACTTTCTACTAGCTACCGTATAGTGCAATATTATATCACTGGTTTTAAATATGACTGCTTTACATTTGTTGTATTATATTGCAATTACACAGTCATTTTAAATTCACTGGTTTTTTAGTTACATTGTATAACAGCATTCCTTTAACTGGCATGAAACTCAGATTTTCTCTCAAACTTGTTAGTGTGTGACTCTGGTTGGCAATTGCTTTAAATAAAGAATGCTAACAATGCTAACAGACTGTTTACCAATTACTTCTGGGGTTCAAACTAAAGCATCCAGAACTCCTACTCACACATGCATGCACACACACACATTCACACTGGCTGATGAAGGAGGTGCAGATAAATTTTAGATATCGTAATTATTTTCAATAGTGTGACCTATTTTATATTCTATGATTTAAAAACTGTGTGTAAGTTCTGCCGACATATCACCCTCTAAATATGAATCCCAGCAGTTATGACTTTATTACATGATGCTCTGCTTCACTTTACCCACAAAAGCTTTGTGAAATTGATCAAGCATTTAGAGAAAGAACATAAAGAATGGTAACTAAAAATATAGCAGCACGTAGTTCTGCTCATGCAAAATGGACACACTACTCACTCCAATGTACTAGAAAAGAAATCACAACAGTCCCGAGCCCTGCGTTGTCTGGCAATTTGCTCTCTTTAAATTATTCACAGGCAAGCCTTTTTTTATGTCAGCAACTGTGTTTTCCAGTGACAAAGCTAGCCTCACCTAATAGTTTCACTGCGTCTGCCGTTTTATGACTGACATAGCAATAAGCAGATTGTCCAGATATTTATGCCATCTGCAGCTAGGAGAGATAATTAAAGTATATAAATTAATCAAGTGCAATTAATTAGAGGCTTTATGTTCACAGCAGTACATCTTTGCATGTATAATTTATATTTATTGATTTGTTTGGTTTCATTAGCCTATAAGATAACAGTGCAAATGCATTAGAGGGGAAACTGCACAATTAGCATGCGGTAAGGGCTGCTGGTAATTGATAGATCAGCGAGCACTCCCTGCAGATATAAAGCTGTGTAAACTGTCATAAGCAGTTACAATCGATGACTGATATTTCGCGCCATATCTCTCACTTGATTAATGATGTTTTTGAAAGCAGCCCCCCACTTAATGGGACCCTGATAGGCATGCAGAATTTACTGTTTAATCAGGGGATAGAATTTATTGCGGTACAGAACCTGTGTCGTTGCGGGTGGAAATGTATGATTGGTCTCTGTAAGTGCTATGCTGATGTTATTTGCTCCCGTCAGCAGCCAATATGGCTGAGCTTTAAGAGCTTTGTGCTTCCCAGTTGATTTTTTCATTGACTCTGCTGCCATCGTTCATCACTGGCTGGTTTCCCTTCGTTGTGCAGAGCTGAGAGGAAAGCAAGCTGGGTAGTCGATAGCAGCCGATGTGTTCACAGAATTCCAGCCTCTCCTGCAGCGTTAACGGTGTGTATACTGTGTTCAAAACACAAGACACTAACTTATTTTCTTGATAATGAGGCTTTTAGAAAGTTAATACTGGCGTTTTGTGTCAACAGACATTTTTGTGGCATAGCCTGCTGACATGCACATACAGCACATGCAGTGACTTTGCCAAAAGCACAAGAATATCAGGAAGTGCTCTCATTAAAGTAGTAGGAGTGCATGCTGAGTAGGTGCTTGACAGGCAGAAAGATACACACATACATAGATAACTTTTTACGTAATCATTCATATTCTTCATATGTAATTTTAGCTCTTACTAACAATGTAATGGAAACCGGATTCATCTGAGTGGGCAGCTCCTGTTTGGTGTAGCTGACATATTTCGAAGATGTCGTAACTACGTCTTGCGTCATTGATAATTCATGTGGCTGCAGCAATATAATTACTCTAACTAGGATGTGGGTTTTATGGGCACCACATGTTGCTGTTTGGGATCAGCTTCTGTGTATCTGTGCTCAATCGTATTGAGGTGAACCACTTTCTCTTGTTACACTTCCGAGTTCAGTCTATGATGTTGACTCTACCTGCATTGTTCTCTCTGAGATGAGAGGCACAGGTGCGCAGCTTAAACAGTGTTGAGTTTGCCAGACGCTGGTAAATAGTGTACAGTAATCCAGACAGTGTGTTTCAGGAGCTTCATCCTGCAGCTGGGTGCCAGACGTACATACATTTTTGCCCTGTGTCTCAGGCAATTTCCTCCCCTTATGTCACTGTAAATGCTTACAGAGACACCACCCCCTGTTTAAGGTTGCAGATATGTGCTGTAAAAAGTGGAAAAAGCCATTTGCCTTCTGGTGATGCGCTCAAAATTGTGATCTTACTTTACACCTGCTGGTATCTACCCTCATTTCCCACCCTGAGGGCAGCTCCTGACTTGTTGTGTTGATGACAGATCTTTGGCAAATTCATGGAGAAGCTCAGCGCCTGTACTTTTCTCTACACTTGGTTTTTAATCTACCGAGTTTATACGTGGAGAACAGATAATGTTGTCTCTAAAGCAAAAGGGTGAGAAAATAGCTATATTTGTAATGTGTAGACAATGGGTTACTGCGAATATAGCAAAATATTTTTTTTTTTTTTTATTTTGTCCAGGAAGCAAAAGAAACAGAAACCCTGTGATCTTACTCTTATTATTTTTTTTCTCCTGCACCCAAAGTTGAGGTAACAGCTGGAGATGTCCGGGACTTGCTTCTCTCCGATCCTGTCATCTTGCCGTAGAAGCTGATAGAGAGGTGAGCCTCCCCATAGCAGGGCCATATTGACACTGCTGGACCGCCGTGACCCTTAAACCCACAACAGGCTATCTGATATCCTTCTGAAAAGATCCCCAGAGAGTAAGAGCTTCTATTTTTTTCTTAACTTGTGTATAAGTAAACTGCAGGACCTGGCTGGGAGGTCAAATCAATCTTTGCTATTTATTACATAGAAATGTGACACTCTGTCTTAAATGCTCCCGTCCCAAGTGATTTAGTCTGTGTCTGCGTTATGTCTGCTGGTGTGTGTGTGTGTGTGTGTGTGTCTGTGTGTGTGTGTGTGTGTGTATACCAGGGAGGTGGAGGGTGCGGCATTTTATGACCATTGTGCCAAATTGTCTTTTTCTCCGTCTTGTCTCTTCTAAACAAAGATAGGTTAATATGCTCTTTGAAGACAGTTTTATGTAAAGCTTTTAGCCCCGGTGTATGTATCATATTTACTGTAAGTACACTTCAAACACAAGGGAAGGCTAATGCGACGAGAATAAGTAAGAATCGTAGTCATGCACAGGTCAACTCCTGAACACGGCGCCTAAATATGAGCGGTGTCTTCTGTTAGTTCAGCAGCTTTGATGCTCATTCAGGTTATGTCTTTATTAAGTTGTTCAGACAGTGCAGGAAAATGGAACAGTGACACACTCATTAGCCCCTAAAGGGAGATGCACTCCTGTTTCTGTGGGAAGCAGAGCTCTGTTTACTGCGTGACAATGTGATATTGTGCGGCTCATGCTGTCTTAATTGGAAACAGTCTCACCCCACAAAAGGTGCATAAGACCCCTGATTTTGTGAGGCAGTCTTACCCCTCCCCTTTCCCACCCCCCACCGCCCCCCTCCTCCTTCCCTCTGAAGAGCAGCAAAAACCCCCTGAAGCATTTCCTTAATCCTACGGAAGATCATGCTCTCCTGCTAAATATGGTACCTGTGGACAAACAATGGATTTTTCCATAATAATAAGTTGAAGATATCATTATGAGTGACTAATGGACGGAGGGGTTCTAGGTCTGAGCAGATACACGGAGAAGCTTCCTTTTGATCAGCAGCACAGGGTTAATCCATGGTAAGAAATAATGGAGGTTTAGAGAGAGGTGGGGGAGCAGTATTGAGCTGGGGTGAATTTACAGCCGAGAGGGCTCAGTAAAAGGATGATTTTTAGAGCCTCTCGCCGCGTATTGAAGGGAAGACCGTCTGACAAGTCATCAATGAGCCCCGGCGCTGTACTAAACTAATGAAAGCTGCATTTGATCTTCTTCGAAAAGGTTCAATACCACTCCTGCTATTATTTAAGTCCTCAGCTTCACCAAAACCTGTTTTCAGATCCACAAAAATCATTAAATTGCACAGTGAAGTAAACTGTGTTTGTAAGTATTAGATGAGGAGGGAATATCTAAACTGCTTATAATGTATCCCTGTTGATTGCATCCAATTGACACTTCCTGACTTGGTTAGTGTCTGTCTAAGTCTCTCTGCTGGTTGCGGTTCAGTTCAAAGTAACAGCCATGCGCTGTGGTGTAAGATTTATGTTATTTATTAGCTCTTACAAATGTTCTGGATGTATACAGACAGATTTGCCATGCGCTTAGACTGTTTCTGGTTTTGCAATTGCTTTGTTTGGTTATCTTGTGTGGTCTGATCATTTCAGTCCTCATGGTGACACTTCAGCCTTAATGGGCTCAAATGTGAGCTAGTCCATAGGACAGCACTTGATGCATTTTATGTGTTTTGACCTTGTCTATACTTAACAATTCTGGTCCCAAAGGAGGCCATTTGAAAGTCAAACTGTTGGAACCAAATACCAAATCTTTTCTTCTGTTCATAGATTTAACTAAAACACTGAGGTCTGCTTTCGGCTATATTATTTTCTCACTGAACCAAAATAAAAATAAAGCCCAAATGGTGAATTTATTTACAATCCCTAAATCTTAAGGGCCACCCCGACCGCACTTTAGAGTCAAACGCAATGAAAGATTTGGTCGTAGTCTGTGCCAAGGAACAGAGCATGCGTCATCTGCTAACATCAATGATGGGGCTGCACCGCAAGCAAAACAGCCCATCCTCGCACTTGAACTGCAGTGATTCAAGGTTATGTTAACTGAAACATGTTGAAGTAATAATATAAACACTGTGATAAACCAGCAGTTTGGAAGATTTCAGTAATAAATCTGGCCAGAGGGGGCCTTACTGAAATTTGTGATGACATCAAGTGGTTGTTAGTGTAAAAGTCTCCCATTATGCATCTGTTCCGCATCTATCCCATGTTTATCCTGCAACAGCTTTAGTGGTATATTTTTACTGAGTGTTGTAAATAAATAAATAAATAAATAGATAATTAATACTGTAAATTGATCGTTAAATAGGTGTAATACACAAGCACTGTTCCAAGGTTTAAGTCTCCTCACTTTTAAGTGCCCCTGCAAAAAGTTATGACATCACAATACGCTTTTTGCTTTCATAGCTGTTTAAAAATGTACAAAATGTGTCTGATTATGTCAGAGCCTGCAGTTTACTGTTCTTTACTTTTTTATGGTTTCACATCAGATGACAAAAAACAGAACTGGAGAATACTGTAATTTACACCAAAAATGTAGACTTTTACTATCTGAAAGTAAAAGAAAAGGCTTCTTACATTAATTTTTTGATAAAATTCTATATATGTACATAATATATAGTGCCAGTAAAGTGTTCTAAAATGCATTTTCCTTAGCCACTGCAGAGGGCTCAGTCCATTTCTAATCTGTAGTCGTTTTGAGAAGGCTGAAACAGAAATCATAAAATGCCACTGGAGAGAGAAAAAGAGGAATGGAGACAAGTGAATCGAGGAACTAGAGAGCGAAAAGATTGTGAGAAAGGGGGCAGTAGAGCTAACTTCTCACCAGGCAGGAAGAGGGTGACAGAGGAATATAGGAGAGAGAGAGAGAGAGAGAGAGAGAGAGAGATGCATGGTAGAAGGGATAGGCCTGCTAATCCTCACATATATATTCTCCTAATTAATCCTGATTACCACTTTTTAATCGGCCTGCTCAGACTGCCCTGGAATAAAGTGACACTTCCTAATGAATTAAACCTGCAATTTACAATTGGTGCACTATTCCCTCCATTGGTTTTTTTCAGCCTCCTATATTGGTCCCGTGTGGGAGCCTCCAGTCTGTCAGTGGCGTGTGGTCTCACTCCACACTAGTTAACTGCTAAATGCTTGGGTCACACCTGCGCCCTTTTATGGGGTCTGGCAAATCAGTGGGGTTAGTGTTGTGAAAGGAGTGATCAGTCCAGTTCCCCCCCTGCCGTTAAGGATATGCAAGACACATTTATATTTTAGAGTGGCTGCCCTGTACGGGCACACGGTTTTAAGGACATTGTGGATGAAAGCTTGCAGATGATGGCACATTGTGTAGTCACGTGAATCTTTTAGTTTGCACAAAAAAAATCGCCTGTTTACTTTTAGGCTTCCAGCGAACGTTAAAAGATCTCATAAAAAAAAAAAAAAAAAAAAAAAAAGACTCTCACATTGCTTGCTGCCAAAAAGCATACTGTGATCAACCTCGACCCCTTGGTCAGTCTAGTGTCTAATCCAATGAAATGCATTTAGGTGCAGAAAAGGTAAACAGATAGATTGCTGACCCTGCCTTTACTTCCAGGTCAGCAGCAGCCAGTGGCCAAGCGGTTTGAGACCACAGCAGTAATGAACTCTGTCCTCCTGCGGTCGGGCCCTCTGCCTCCCTCATTTGAGTGGGTTCATCCCTGGGAGATGGGATCCTGTGAAGCAGTGATTGTTTCCACGATTAGGTGGGAAAAGTAAGAGAGCCGTGCTTGTGGATCCCTCCCATGGATTCGCTCCCTAAACAGAGCCCTGGCTGAAAAACAATAGCCAGCTGTCGCCCCCCGGCTGATGTGCCTTTGATCAGCCAAATGAAGGCTGCTGGCATTTCTTATGGAGTGGAGATTGCTTATCGATCTATATCAAAATATTCATGCTAATCCCGGGCAGCGGAGACTATTTTCAAGCTGGGTTAGCAATCAGAGCTGCCGTCCTGTCTAGAGCAATTCGCTGTGCTGGGAAGTCTAATCAGCTCAGGGTCCTGCAGTCAAATGCACTTTGCTGTTTAAATTTGGACCCCTGACATTGATGGAGGAGTCCAGAGAAAGGTGTTGACAAACCAAATTGTTTGTTCCAGCACTATTTTGCTAGAGATCAAGTCCAGAGTAATGTGCAGTGAATTTGTTCATTACTAGCTGGGGTTGGAGAGAAGAGAGCTGGGGTTTCACCCGCTCTTCCTGAAGGAGGACTAGTGTTTCAGGGTTGGGGGATTAAGGGGTGAGGTGGGGTGGGGGTCTAACTCAATGGTGGTGGTGGTGGTGAGTGCATGCATGTGTTTGTGGTTGTTGTGTTTGTGTGTTTGTGTGTGGAGCTGCGGGGAATTGGTAGCTGTGATGTGTGTGCATTGTTAGGTGTGGGGATGTGGTTGTGACAGTGGTTTTGGGGGGGTGGCTCTCTGAGTGTGTCACAGGGTCAGGTTGGGGATTGTTGCAAATCAGGGAGGTTGATAGCGTTTGGGGAACAGTCGGGGACCAGTGAAGCCTTTGTGGCTTTGCCTGCTGATCCTCAGTTGTCTTAATAAAGCATAAATTTGTGTTTTAATTACATCTCACACTGCTATTTTTATAAATTTGTATTATTACATCAAACATTATAATGTCTTAGTCCTTTACAGGATGTGTGGTGTAGCTTCCTTAATCACTGATAATGTTTCCTTACTGCCTCTAGCGGAAGCCCCTCCTCTGTCCGGTGACGCAGGACATTTTAAATCTGTCCCAATACGTTAATACTGTCATGCAATTATTGTGCAAAGAAATCTGTGAAGAAAAAGCATTGCCAGAGTGGAGAGATTATCCTGCTGGAGGGTTGAAGGGCTAATGTCTTGCCATATGGCCCAGATTGTAATGTGCAGTGTCCTGCTTCAGGGTCAATCATACATCAAGTATTAGTGTCAGGTGGGGATTAATGCTTAATGTTCCCTCACCTCAGACATAGCACACTGTACTGTACCTGGCTCTAGTTACTGCCCTGACATGATGGATTTCTCATCTTAAGCAACAGTGAGCAAAACAGCAAAAAAATAACAATGCATTCTTATTATTATCATGCAGGACAAAATTAAACTATTATTATTATTATTATTATTATTATTATTATTATTATTATTATTATTATTATTATTATTATTATCATGCATGTTGTAAAATGTAGATATGGAGCATTTTGGGGAAAAAAAACACAACACTGCTCCTCTTTGTCTATTGCCTGTTAGCAGCCTGTCGTGTCTGAAAAACTCTTCCTGTTTGTGTTGCTGTTGCAGCAGAAACCACCGATTAGTGAGATTATTGCTATTGTTGACTGATGCAGGGCCGTACATTCTAACAGAGGGTGATTTACCCCACACTTATGGCATAATGCTCGGCTGGTACACGCTGCAGCCAGGGATGTTTCCATGTGCATAATCAAGATTTATTTTTCAGTTTTCAGGCTTATATTTGGTTTATATGGATTGTTATTATTCATCCAATATAGTGCTCTGATATGTACGCCAAAAAGAAGCTGTAATTTGATGCAGAGTAGAGCACATTATGCATAACCGTATATTATTTGATTATTGCTGCTGTTAAAAGCATCTTAGTTTTTCTTTAAGGCATTTCTCTGTCACTTTATAAGGAATGTGTATACAGTATTTCTGCAAGATAGTAATTGCTATGGATCTTGTGGTTGCCTTAAATGGCCCAGTGTAGCCAGCCAGCAGCTTTTGTCACCTGGAAGAGTGTTAATCCAAGTACTACGTACCAGGGCATTAACCTAAATGACTATATAAGTAATTAACCTCATAATCCCTTTTTGACTGATTAGAATTGATAGGTTTTTGCTCATTTGACACAAGTGCCTCTCCATATGAATCCTCTCAAAGTGACGTGAGAAACAGAAATTTAAGGGAGGGCGGGGGGTGATTGGGAGGGGGCAAAATATCGTAACCTTGAGAAACATGGTGATGGAGACGGTGGGTTATGGGGAGGGTGTGACATGGCAAGGTGAGATGTGAGATGTTTACGTGTGTATGTGTGTGCATGTGTGAAGTTCACATATGTCAGACGGCAGGATGTAAGGTGCAGGTGTCGCCAGGCTTTGGTGCTGCCTGTCACCTTGTGAATAAACAGCAGTTGTTCGTTGGGGAAGGCGGGACTGATTCATGCGAGATTGGCGGAACATGGCAGATGGATGTACTTTTTCATATGTGTAAATAGTCGCAGCTAGCTATTAACATACCTCCGTGCAGATGGCAAACTGTAATAAAGTACAGGCGATAAAACAAGCCTCCTCGTCGATGGCTGACGCCCAGCCGATGTTTGTTCATTTTTACATACAGTGCAATATGTTCTGTAGCACAAGGGCACAATAACTAGTGGGGATATTTAGGAGCGCTTGTTGTTCCTGAATAGTAAACAGTTTTAATGCTGCAGTAAAAGCAATTTGATCTGGTTTGGCTTCACATTCCAGAAGTTTAAAACTTAATTTTATATTGTAACTACACTACACCTACTTGTCTTAAGTTATATTTGTATTAATCGACACAAGTTTTCGACATATTTTCACTCTAATATGAGACTGGGCCTGTGTTTCTTTATGTCTTGAGTGTGCCAGAGCGAGCTGGTGTCAGAGCAGCAGCAGGAGTAGTTACATGTTGGATCAAGGGTGTTTTCTGACGTCGGAGTCACTCTGGCCCACAGCTGGTTCCCCTTCGACTGGATGATCTGCTCCTTCTTGACTCCAGAGACCAGAGGAACAGGCTGAAAAACCCAGACAGAGAGTGAGAGCTGCAGAGACAGACGGGGTAGAAGGGGGTGGGGAAACAGTCTAGAGGGAGAGTGGGTGAGAGCAAAAGAAACTATATATATATATATAAATAAATAAAAGTGGGGAGGGGGGTGTGGCGTCAGCATTCAGATGCATCACAGCCACTCGCCGCAGCAATGTGTTTGCGGAGGGTGTGCATGCGTTTGTGGAGCCCAAGGACTTGTCGTCTGTCTGCTGCTGGTCGTGGCAGCCAGCTGTCAGGGGAGCTCAGGGAGAGAGAGGAGGCCAGGTGAAAGGAGGGCCAGCGGCAGACGAGGACTGGAGCCAGCGCTTGTTCGCTCCAAATGAATGGTGACAAGAGCGCGAGAGCCATTGATCCACTGGTCAAAGCACCCCTAAGGCTGCAACCTAATGTGCTGAAAAAAGAAACATCAGCCCCAGTTGGGGCTCTGGGAGGGAGACAACCCTCATCAGATAAAACACACCCTCCACACAACATGAAGGAGATCAATAGACAGAGCTGGTGGGGGTGGTCTCTCAATACATTTACATCCAGTGTATGAATAAAAGTCATATGGAGAACTGTGTTTTGTCATGCTGTATCTTAATAAAGTTAAATGAGTGAATAAACAATACAGAAGGGCAGCCCCTTTTATTAACATGAACATATGTTTGAAATGAAAAATTAAGTTTATTGACATGTTTACTGCGAACATTTGTATTTGTTAGCATGTTTTTTTTAAAGTTAGGGTTATGTTGCAGTTTAAAGTTGTTAAAGCAGTTTTCCATCCTGGCATACATTATTTTAAAATAAGCAAATATAAAAGAGCTCTTCTGCAAATAAGCCAATATCTGTGTCAACATATATTTATTTGATGTGTTAAGTTGATAAGAATTTTCCAGTGAACTATTGAGAAGGATTTTTGTCATTCAAAACTGATAACATTTAGTTGAAACTCAACGTATTTCATCATCCACATCTCTAACTTCTAACCATTTCCCAAGAATTTCAAGGGACATTGTTAGTAAGTAAAGTCTAGACACCTCGGAGCTACAGTACATGTGTTATGAATTAACATTCAAAAACACACAGAAAAGTCATGTAAGCTGCAGCTGAGGAAGTAGTCTAGGACACCTCATAAACAGCATGCAAGCATAAAACATTACATTACCATAACACTGTCTGATAGGTGTGTATCTGATCACTACGCATCAGTGTGAATAATTACCTGATGTGCTCCACCTGTCTCTACAATATTCATTCGTCAAAAAAAAAAAATTACATGAATTTTAAATGTCCTTTTAAATTAGTTTTTAGCAAGTACACATTAACATTTATCAGCTGCCCTCTAAATATTGAGTCCAGCCTTAAATGCTCTGATATGAGGCTTAGTTGGTGCTGTGACACTTGATTGGCTGGTGTAACCTGAGCCAGGCAGCGGGGCACAGGAGGGCCCTCTGTGGGCGTAGCGCCGAGCTGATTGATTGGTGATGCGGGCTAAGGGAGATGATTGATTGATTGAGGTTGGTTAGGTGACAAACAATGCAGCGCCTAGCCCATCAAGGTGCAGCCCTGTCAGTAACAATAATCCCTGATTGCCTCTGCTCCCTGCATCCCCCTCAACAACCCTCTAACCCTCTCTCCTTGTCTTCCTCTCAATCCCCTCCTTTGGGACTACATGTACAGTCGTTTATTAACATGCACAAACACAAAAACACATGCAAACAAGTACACACAAGCAAAACGTGCAAGTTAGTCCAATGCTTATGCATGCAAGCACTAATCTAAGAAATACATAATTCAAGTTTTCCTCCACTGCTTAGCCTTTTCTCTCATCCAGTTACTCTCTAACTCACTTGAATTCTGGTAAATATCAACTACAGCAAATAGCTCTATTTTTTGCAACCACACACCTGCATGTGTGTTTGTGCATGCGTATGTGTGAGTGCTCTGCTGCCTGTTGCCCTGCACACAATGTTCAGAGCAGAGCAGCCAACGGCCCTGGGCCTCTCACGCATATTATTCATATTACTGCTGATTCTAAAAAATTAGTCGCCAGGATATCCCTTTGAGATTGCAGAGATTATCAAGCTCAACTTCAAATACTTCCCAGATTCAGTTAGAGCACCACACAGCATCTATTAGCTGGCAAACTTTGTTTCAGGGCATCAATCAGGTGGTGTTTTACACCAGCCAGAGAGAAACATGGGTGTCCTGGTTTTTCTTTGCTTTGATAGTTTCCCTGCTCAGTTCATGGCTTTAACTCTGTCCAACCATTATCAATAGATTTATCTGATAATATGAATTTCTATAATAATTTCATTAAGACCTTCACAACATCCTTTGTTTCTGATTTAACTAATTCAAGATTTGAAGTTTGCCTCCTTGTATAATGTTTCCTACATGTCTGACAGCCTGCCCTCGAGCTCTTCCGCTCAATGTGGGCCGGTTGGCAGGTCTGCTCTGCACATTTGGTTCATGTCCCACACATTTCCTATCTGGTGGGCATCACAGGCATTTTGCTTTAATTGCAAGGCGTTCTCTGACTGAGTGCAGCTTATTTGTATGTTTGTTTGCCTCCCTGCCTGAGCTATTGGTAATCTATTCTCCCTTCTTAGCGGGAGGAAACTCAGGCAGCCAGTGTCTGGATTCATTGAACTGGCAACAGGGTTAGTGCATTATCATGCTGGGTTAGATGTGGAGATATACTTGGCTGGCTTTACTTGATTGCAACTAAAGACCAGATAGTTCAACTTTTCTGAGTAGTTTGGAGTAGTGGTACATTTTCATAAGATGTGAAGAGTTTGTGAAAATTAGATAAAAGGAAGTAGAGCAGATACACAAAAAACATCCTTCTCTGTGCGTCTATTTTTCATGGTTCCTTATTACAGGGCTGTATGTGACAGTGATACAAACAGTATTCCTTTGCAGCGGTGTTATTGAGAGATTAGGCTTTCTTATCCTTTGGAGGAAAATACATGGATAATCTATGAGGAGATCAAGTGCACAAAAAGGAGATTTTGTTGATAATCCATCCCTGAATAACAGATCCACAAGTCAACAACACTAATTGTGATTGTTCAACAATTATTTGCATTTTTTTGTTGCCTAAATATTCATGTAAAAACTGGGATTTATTCTATAAGAGTAGATAAGAAGTACTACACATCCAAACAGAGAAAACATTGTTCATAAATAATACCATACGGGAACTTGAATGAAAGCTGTTTTTGTAAGATAAAAAGACCTTGAAGAGAGGGACATGGAATCAGTTCATGGAGCAATAATGTAATATTGACATAAACAAAACTGAATCATTCCATCAATTTGATTCCAGCATCTTATCTAAAAAGATAATAAATGTTTATGAGTTAATGCTATGTCCTTGGTGTTCTTTAAAAATACACTTACTGGATTAGAAAAGCATAAGAGAAACATTCACACACAGTCTTATCCTTATTTTTACTTTCATATTTTTCCACTTCAATCATCCATTTAATTCAATCATATAATACAAACAGAATACAGAATACTGAAATAGATTTATAAAATGTGAATTTTAGGAATATGACACTGTAATAATCTAATACCATCAGGGCAGGGTACTGAACTTTTTTTTTTTCTTGGCACTGAAAATACTCCCTCAATTATAACAAGTATCATTCACAAAGTTGGGATACCTTAGTAGTTAATCTCCTCATCATGGGAAAAAACTGTTATGTCCAGGGACAGGGCTTACTGCTTATCTTCACATACATCTAAGTTAACCTTGTGGTGCTTATCTGCAGTCCGGTGCAACTCTCTGCTCTGGTCAACACATCGTCCATGGACCATCCTCTCCTTGCCTTGGGATGGATACCCCGGAGCCAAGCATGGTGTCTCTCACTAGCCAACAATGAAAGAAGAGAGATACATCTGAAGTTAACATGGTGGAAGGTTCTCAGACCTGTGCTAGCTGCTCTGATGAATCAAGAAGTCTCACTCTGCTATTAAAATCAACATATTTATTATGTCTCCCTCATTTTAGGGGAAAACTTAATGCAAATGTTTTCTTTTTTTCCTTCCAGAAGTTTAACTTTGCAGTAAAACTATTTTTTTCATTTGTATCCCAAATTGTCAATGCTTTTTCCTTTTTTTCTTTTTCTGAAAAATGCTTTAAATAAGTCAGACCTGTCTAAAGGTCTGATTCTGTTAAAAAAAAAAGGAGGCAGGGGAAGCAAATAAAGCAGCTGCAGCATCTCTGCATGCAGTTATCCAAACCTGATGGTGGCTGAATATAGTGTCTACCACTTTTTTAAGATCATTGTTTATGTTTTCCACTCGGTCTGTTACAAGCTTTCTACAGATGTAAAAATAGTGAAGTTGCAGATTGCGGCTGACTAATATCCCTTGCCCACCCTCCTCAAGCATGTGGAACCTTATCTGAGGTAAGCAAAAGGCCTCTCTCCTAGCCAGTCTCTGGTTTTACCGATCTAGGCTATACTGTAGAAACATGATGGTGCTCTCTTTGTTAATATATAAAGCTCATTCTCGTGTAAAAAAAAGAACACAATGATTCTCATTCTTAGGTGATTATAAACTGATAAAAGTAAAGTTATAAATATATATTTTTTTAATTTCTGTCATTTCTACAAATATATCTCCTATATCATGCACTCTGTTCCTTTAAAAGTGTTGCTTGGTAAAGCCCAAAACATTGTTCCAACCAATATCGCTTTTTTGATGGTCCATCAACTCACCAGGCCCAATACATCATGCACTGTAGAGCCAGATCACCTGTTCTCAATTTACAATAAAAAGGATCCCTCAGCGTGGAATCTGTAACTGATTTTTTTTTTCTTTTTTTTCTGTACCATTAGGATCAACAAAGTGAGTATCCAAAAATAATAAGGTGACAAAAAAAGTAGTGCCTAACAAAAACTGGTGGCAGTGCATTCAACCTGGCAACCAACACAAAAACCTCCTGCTCAATAACATGAGTGCTTGCAGTATAAATCTGGCAGTTCTACATGTTCATACTCACATTTGTTCAAACCATGCTCACATTTAGGCTGGTGCATCAGCATCAATTGCATCAATGAAGTATGCTGAGTAATCTAGTAATACTTGAACCTCCTTAACCCGGCTGGCTGGTATTTATTCTCATAGCTATAATTAAGCAGAGACCCAAGCAGATTGTGGCAGTATTATAGATCACAGCTAAAGCATATTGCCATTAGATTAATACTGCTGCATACTGAGGTCATGAGTACCCTCAGCACAGACAAGTGTGAAATATGTTTAGTAAGTGCATAATTATGACATCTGTTACCCTCCACACTTGCTGTTAGCACGATATTAACTGAAGAAATAACAGGTTTAAGTACAGTATGTGTTAACGCTATGATAGCACGTGTAATTGAAATATGACTGGGGCATAATGAAGATTAAATTAAACCCGGAGATAATCGTCTGACACAAAGATAATTGAGTTGCAATCCTTGGGCAATGAAGAATAGCTCAGGGAGGAAAAAAGAAATAATCACAGGCCTTTGCTAGAGAGGAATAAGCTTATTTATCTGTCATGGGCCACATATAAATTCAGGGCTCAGATTAAAGAGTGATTAATCAAAGCAGTAATCCACAATTTGAGTGGAATCAGAATGACACATGTCTGCTTTATGTAATGTACTTTTCCCTTCTCTGTTGGGGAGCACTGGGCTGATTGTGCTATGAGTGCATTTTTTTTTTTCCTCCCATTCGGAGATCTCTCATTTATGCTCACAAGATGACTTGATGACTGATCCGATTGCAGGGGGGAAGAGAGGCTGGCAAAATGTTTTCATCTCTCTCACCCTGAGCATAGCACAGGAGAGCGCTTGTGCTCTCCCAAACATATGGTCCCACGTTAGTGCCTGGGCTGGTTTAAAGGGGATTAGAGCCTGCGGGTTGAAGTGTGTCCGTGTCAGCGGTGGCACCCTGCTGCATTTCCAAGCCTCTGCACCGCCAAGCACCAAACAGTACTCAGACATCCACATTTTAGTTCACACACTGACACAATCATGTACGCCGCAGTGACCTTTAAGCCTGCTTGTTTCTTTCTTGGGAAAAAAATATTTTTCTTCCAGAGGTTTGCATGTAATTAATGTAATCATTTAGCTGTTTTTGCACAGTGTTTAAAATGTCTGGATCACAGACTTTGGTCAAACAGAAGTGTTTCCAGCCAGTTTACTCACTAGGATTGTTGAACAGATGAACAAGGTTACATTTAATGCCTTAGAAGCAATCACAGTACTACAATCAAGACGTCACTGACATAAATACACAACTATAAACTGCTAGCTAGCTTGCATGTAAAAAAGTAAACAGTGATTATAGTAATATAAATCAACCACCTATATGGATCAAAAAGTTTGAGACTTTCCTTTATATGCCATGTTAGTCTGCTTACAGTGTTGATTTAAGGTCTTTTTATACATGACAACATATGTGAAAGACATTAAAAACTACATCATATCTTTTTGGTTTTACTTTGTTCCCTCATGCTTGCCTACTTCCTTCAGGCTGCCTGAGGCTGCTGGTGTGTGCACGGTGAACTCATGACAGGAAAAATAAAGTGATTCTCTTTCAATGAAAAGTATGGTCTCCTTTGAGCTTGAAACTCAGTGTGTAAAGCTGTTTGTGTCATTTGTTTAATATTCCTGCAATGAATACAAAAAAAATGTCAATCAGATAGAAAATTACAAAAGAAATAAAAAGAAAGGAAAAAAAAACAGAATTCATCTGTGTACAATAATTATTTTACAGTTTTTAAGACCTGACCTGTATTCTTGTGGCAAACTCATTTCTTTTCGGTTTTCCAGTTCATTGCCCTGATTTACATTTCTGCAAGCATCTTCCCAAAACCTCCTCAAAGTAATTTTGTTTAGGGTTCAACATTACAAGCTTGCAAGTATGGAAATAAATAAGCTCATCCTGAAATTCTTAGAAACTTTTAGCCCAGTCATATATGTTACCTTTTTTAGCATGGCTGTGGTTGTTGTCTTGTAGATTTTTACCACTGCAACCTCCAGTTTGTCATTAAAATGATTAACTCTGTGCACTTTCAGTTATATCAGAAGTAGATGGACAGAAAAAACAGCATCTACAAATATATTACTCGACATTTTTAAAAGTGTCTTTATTATGAGAATCTTTCTTTAATTCTTGACTCTATCTAAATAGAACAAATAAGGAATTCAGAGACAACACAGGGCTCCTCGTGGTGACAGCCAGGTCACATGTTTACATCCACTTCTGCTTCACCTCACCCTGAATGTCTGGAATTCCACAAATAGAAAAATATAGATTTCTGTTCCAAAGGACCGTGCAGGTTACAGGTCAGTCAGGCCTCATGTACCCAGGGGCCTATTTTAGAGAGGTGAATAATTTAAACCTCGCTCAGAGGGCTGGTGTAGCATTACAACACAAGGAGAATTGGGATAAAAAAGGCAAATTTCCAAGGGCAAAGGGCATAAGTAGAATCATCCCTAATTAGTGGTTTCCATGGAGGAGAGCTCAGAGTATGGAGTCAAACACAGGCAGGCGAAGTCAGCTAAAGGCAAGCACAAAGAACACATGCATCACAACATTCAGCAGGGAAGTAATGAACTGCGTATGTTGCTAATAGAAAGTTAAAACCGGAACACAAGTCAAATCATTCACTGGTCCAGTGTTTCTGTTATATACACTTTGCAGAGGGGGACAGCTGCTGCGTTTAAGAGCAGAGGGCTGTCTGCCACACTGACATGCTCGTACCAAAACAGTCATGGGGTGATCATTTGGTGTCATTTAAAAGTGCACTGCTTCTGTCTTCTACTGTCTTTCTGTGTCTGAGTTTCACTTATACAGGGCTAGTTTCATGGTGCATTTAGGTCCAGCTCATAAAATCTGAAACCTACACTTCAATAGTCACAAAGGTTGTTTGATAAAGTAAAGTTTTTTTCTTCTTGTTTTCCTTTGTTGTATTAAGTCTAAAAGTTCATCGACTGCCTTTTTTTTCCACTTATATATCCAATTAATTTCTACATATGCTAACAAAAAAAAATTCAATTAAAAAAATCCGTATAACTGTCATGTAGAAAACTCTGCAATGTTCTCAAACAACAGGTTAAAATGACCTTTGTGATGATGCACTAAATTGTGTCTGATATTCATACATTTTTCCTGGTTCCTGGTAAAACATTTGCGTGGTTGGTGGGAATTTTCATCTACCAGAGCCAAAAAGTTACTTGCACCACCCAGTTAAAAAGTTAAAACAAAACCTTTTCCACTGCCGCCAAAAAAAAAAAAAAAAAAGAAGATGAAGAAGAAGAAAAACTTCTAGATGAAACACTGCTGGTCTCATCCTGACAAAGATACACATCAGATTCATTTGTAACAGGTTTATGACTTAATTCCTCCATGCTTGGATACTACTGTTCATTCTTAGTATAATGAAATGAAGCCATGCTTGTCAGTTAATTTTAACTCACCTGTTTGCACAAGCTGCTGTTTGTTGCAGTTCTCATGAATTAATCAGATGTATCGATTTTTAGGCACATCTTCCTGCACTACAATCATAAACAATCACAGAGCCAAGGTCATAACCTCAACGTCAAAATGGTTAATCCCCAGGCAGATGATAACAGCTCATCGAAAAGAGAGAAAAAAAAAAGATGTTATCTGTGAATCGACTGTCTGCTATTGATGTTGGTGTCATTATCTCCAGATTGGCTCTGAATTAGAACAATGACCATTTTAAGTACCATTTCCTCTTCCTCTCGGCCGGCTGCATGTGGTACACATTAGGCAACTTGCCATTAGGGCAAATATCTTCATTCTATCTTGATTCATGCTCTGTGTTTTGGACAGATTATAAGAAGATGACACTGCATGACCAAAGTTAATGTTTTATTTAGACAACTTAGTTTTTCCACATTGTTTTCCAATGATAACTATTTAACATAACTCACATCATGTTGACAATGTTAGTCATTTTGCATATTCAGTGTATTTATTGAAGCAATTTCTGAAATATGTACATGTCTTACCATATATAATATGCTTTATAGTAGGTAAACAACTAGTGATGTTGAAAATACTTGTACTATGCAAATTAACATCAACTTCACTACATAAATGTACCAGAAAAAGGGTTGGATCAGTTAAGTGCTAGTCAACAGTTTAAAAATACATGGACTAGATGGGAATCTAATGTCCCACCTCTTTCTGAGTGTCTGTCGGCAGCCAGTAGGATTCAGGCCACAAAGAGGAAAGAGCTGGGAGATGGCAGACAGCGAGCTGCTACATACTACACAACACTGGGTCATAGGAGGAGCCAGGAGGACAGAGCATGTTGTTCCCAGAAGTCAACTCGTGTGAGGTGGGGCGTCAGCCAGCACACAAGCGACCTGCCTTCCCTCTGCCTTCCCAGCTGCTGGGAAAGATGGAGATACCAGCAAATCTGTGTTTGTTCAGCCACTTCACAAATATCCCTTCTCTAGATTGCGTCTGGCCGAGGAAACGGCACTTCACTGGGATTCTGAAATGATTATTGGTGGCAGTGTCCTTCTGGGGCTGCTTTTATAAATGTGCCAATAAATTTCACATGTCCAGCTTTGTTTTGCTTTCATTAGGCCTCTAATCTCCGTCCCAGGGCCAGGCCGATTCTGCCATGAGTGAACTCTCTGTTTTCTCTAGAGCCAGTGATTAATGACTGGACAGCATCATTACCAACGCGCTGCTCTGGAGTTACATATCTGCCTGTGTTGATACAATGCCACAAACAGAGCAGCCCTACACCCACCGCATGTGTGCAAGTGTTTGTATGCGTGCCTGCACATATGTGGTGTGTGAATATGAGCTGTTTATGTTTGATTACAAGCATACTTTTCTATGATTACATTTTTTTGTCAGGTATATCATTCATTTTGATTATACCGAGTATTTTCATTGTTTGATTTAGCCTTATGTAGTACTTTTTTGTGAAGCAGCTATTTGTTTCAGGCCGTGGTTCAGACAATCACCAGTGAGTTTATACCCTTAAACCCTCTGAACTAACTTTTATATTCATATCTTTGAAGTCTCAAACACAGAGGAAGGATTGCTAATGGACTCAAGGAATCTGACCTGCCAATAACCTTACCTCTTTTACAACGCAGGAATTGTTCGTCTTCTCCTTTTAAAACTCATACATCCATGGCAGCCAGCTATTAACTTGACATTTACTGTACTTTTATCGACTCTGGAGTGCATTGATTCATAACAGTCATGTAAGTACTTATCTCCCGGGATATTAGTCACCCATCCCCTTGATGATGTGATATCATATTTTCGCTCCTTGTCTCAAGTCCGTGCCCCAGGCATGGGGAGACATATGCACGGCCCGACAAACCGTAGCACCATAAAGCCCGCCTTTGTGCTTCAGTTTACGTCCGGCTAAGCTGAATGTGAATGTGTTTCCACATGACTAATGGATGATGCATGCTGTCTGCCAGGCCAGGTTTACCTTTAGTCAGAGACCAGACAGTGTGCGATGAGAACAGGAAACCCAGGGTTTTTGTTTTTGTTTTTGTGAGGTCAAAGAAAGACAGAGTCACCTGTAGAGTGGAGTCAGCAGGTGCTCTGCCTCTCAGGTCTCAACACCTTAACTATCTTGGGAGTGATTACACGGCCTGCAAACTGGCAGCTGGAAGGGGGAGGTAGATTTCTCTAAGCAAGCTGTTCTTGTGTATACTTGTAAAATGTGTAAGTGGATACAGATACGGTCCTAAATATACATAAATTATTGTTCTTTGTTCTCCAGATCCTGATTTAAACTCTTATTACTAAGAAGCAAGTGCTGCTTATGGTTAGATTTAGTTTCTTGCCCTAAATCCAGCAACACCACTTGGTAGAGAAAACCCTTAAAAAGTTCATCTCCACTTTGATGAATTATATTTTCTCAGCAATGAAGCTTCCATTGTTTATTCTACCTCTGTCTCAGTGTTATTCTTTTCATACCAGGTTGACTATTTCCCCGTTGAGTGAATAAGCCTGTCATTCCCATATTAAACACAATGCTGGTCCAATAAATGGACACCACCTGTTTAAACGGTCAGTGCCATGTTCGGGTCAAGCAGGGTCCTTTTTGATTGGCCACATCGAATAGTCGGAACACGCCGCATGCCCTCTGTGGTAACTTTAAAAAATGTTCAGGAAGTTTGGTTCACCCTTTACGGCCTAGGACATTTCCTACTACAGGAGTTAAGCACTCAGGACAGGAAACCATTTGCTGTGGCTGTAAGATCTCTTTAATGACTGTCTAACTAGAAACAGGCCGGCCTAATTCAGTGCCTGGAGCCAGCAGGAATGGCCTTGCATCTAGACGTTGTTAGAATATTTACTGCTTCTTCGATGGGAGTCTTTTTGACACTGCTGCAATAAAATTTACAAGGAATCCCTTTTTAGCGTGATGCGAGGCAAAGTGTGGTCAAGAGGGGAAAAACATGCTTGAAAAAGTAGCGGGCCATTAAAGTTATCATTTGTCTTTGTTTATGTGGACTAGGAACTCCGGATGGCTGACATTTAAACAGCATTTGATCGGCTTTGTCCCCGGTTAGCTCAGAATGCTATTTGTTGATGGTCAGCATCCTCTGACTTTGCGGTGTGTCGGAGAGGGTAACTGTGTTGAATTGTAGGACCTTAGTTTTAGTAAATGTGAAAGGATCAGTGTTGTCCTTGGGTGTGGGGGTGGGGGTGTGGGGGGGGGGCTGCTGATTCAGACATATTGAGCTTTTAATGTCCTCTAAGGCTCTCTTGACTGCTGTCAAATGTTATACTTCAAATCAAAGTCTTGCTGTCACGAGAGCTGCAGGACAACCATATGTGCCTCGGAGAAAGTGACTTGGTAACCGTGAGAGCAGTTATGTATTGAGTGTTTGTGTACATGTTCATGTGTTACATGCCTATGTGGGTGTCCATGCACCAGCGTACACAGTGTAAGTGCTCCCGCTGACTGAGGAAATGAGCTGGGACCACCAGAGGTGATTGTGCATGTGCAAGTAGAGACCAGGATTGGCTTGTTTCACTACTACGCCTGCTTTGTGACCCACTAAGCATCATACCCCCAACCTTTGTTTAATAAGCCCAGGGAGTGGTAGCCCTTTTTTTTTTCTAAAGTGCCACCGTGTCTGGACAAACTGACACACTTCAGTTTCACTGCAACCCCTCCACCCTCCTTTCTCTTTCTTCCACTGTGGATTTAAACAAATGCAGTCAAACCCAATTAGGGGAGAGTGAGAGCAGCACAGGAGAGGCGCTGGTAATAGTAACTTTGTTCAGCTGGTTCCTGCTGTGACCAGCCCTCATTTAAATGAGCCGCTTGATAACCCCTCAGAAATACGATCCCAGTAAGAGGGAGAAAGAGGCAGTCTCTCCACTTTCCTCATTCCCAGCGGAGCGTCTTTTAACAGGCCTCTCACCCCTCTGTGTGCAACAGTGACACAGATGAGCCAGTTCAGACAAGAGAAGCTGGTATTCATGCTCTGTAATAACAAGCAATAGTTATTACTTGACATGTATAATTCTGTTCACAGTCATTTTGTTCCCACCAATCAAGTATTTGATTCATATATTTCTCCAAAGACTCATACTAGTGTAGCTCAACACTCAGAATAATTCAATTTCCAATTAGGATGAGTATAGATTAAAAAATAATTAATTCCAGAGTGAACATACAAAAGTCAGCTTAGTTCTCTGTATGGTTGGCAACATATCAGACACTTGCTGAATTGCTCAAATGTGCCAAACTCCGCCCATCTGAGGCTCTGAGTAGGATAAAACAAATGCGTAGAACAACTCCAATTTGACCCAGGTTTCCTGACAGCTCCCGAGCAAACTTTGAAGTGTTCTTATCATTGATTTTTTGTGTCTTGTCTAACGTGTCTCCCAGACAGGCCCAAGCTGAGATGAGTGTTAAAATACTGTTATCCACATCATTACATGTGAGGTAATGGAACAATTGATAAGGTGCCTCACTACCTACTGGGTAAACAATGAATCAAAAAAAGAAGAAAAAAAAAATCTGTCATCATTCTTCACTCACCCAAAGCTGTATTTGTGCCAAATGGGTGATTTGGTTTCTGAAGCTGAGGTGGTCTATTATCTATCATTGAGGAGGGAAACCAAGTACTTTAAAATCCTGTTGAAAAAACTGTCTGACCCTTTTTTTGTAGAGAAATTGTTTTCTAAGATACAATTCAGTCCTTTTTATAGATGTTTAAATTTTTTTGCAGCTCCAAACATCACATGAAACACATAAATAATAACATAAAATGTAGACAGATAACTAGAAAAAAATAGGAGTTGTTAAATAAAAAGGGATAATTTTCCCCTTGTACGTAAGAAAAAAATGTTGCACAAAAAAGGAAGAAATAAACATAATGGTTGTAAAGCTGGGTTTGGATAGAGGATAGTGAGCTGGAGCTTGATGGGGGGAGTGAGAGAGCTTTGATTCGTCCTCCAGTATGTTTCACACGAGAGAGCTGCTGTAGGCAGATGGCCCTTTTGTCACTGTGAAAATAAAAATCCAATAAACATGGTAATTACATATAATGCAGGACACTGTTGATGTGATCAGGCAATGGGCTGCTTTTTCCTTGTCTTCTGGCCCTGAGAATGGCAAATACAATTTATGAGTTTTTTTTTTTTGTACCATACACACCAGCTGATACCCACCAAGGTGCTTGTCCAACAGACTAACACCTGGCCCACCTGAAGTGAGATAAAATTAGGAAATATTGTCACCTTTGTATCTTCATCAAGGGTGATGTTACTGTATTTTAAACTTATAACAAATAAAAAGAAAAAAGTAGGAATGATAGCATAAAAAGTTGGCGTTACATATGTGTTTTTTATCAGAAACTATGATTAAATATTTGAATTTATAACCCAGTAACTCACTTCATACCAAGGCCAATGCTGGCCAGTTTGCTCACAGAACTGCATGTGATTGAATGCCTCCCCATTACACTGATAGCAGATCAGCGAGGGGAGCCTGTTGGGTCTTTGATAGGCAGTTAATGGTCCATGAGGCATTGGGAAGAGATATCTCTGAGAATCCACAGGTCTCACTGCCCTCCTTCCCTACTACCCCCCACACCACACCAATCAAGCCGTAACACCAGCCAGTGTTTCCATTGGCACTTAAAGTGACATGATTTACAGAACCATGAGGTTGATGTCAGCTCCAGAAAGATGACAAACAATAAACACAGGCGGGATAGTGCTCTATCAGCCATAGGACAATGGTGTGTCACTTATTGCATGGCAGAGATACATTTTAATGTCCTCAAGCTCTTTTGTTGGAAATAAAATGTGCACTTAAACTTGGTCTGAATACATGTCATTCAACACAAATGTCATAAGAATGGTTGTGGTCTCTTTGTGAAATTATTTTCTGACCAGTTTGTCTGTTATGAAGTATGGGGTGAGGTTAAATATGTGTTTGGCAGTGTGAGGCCAAGTCACAGCCCATGCATGGCACTGTTACATTAATAACACAGATGTCGGGGTGGGCTGGGGTAGAGGGGTTACACGGTCAGGCCCTATTATATACGCCACACTGAGGAAGCCTTTGTAGGTGCTGGGGCCACACTTTAAGTGCCTCTTTACTTTGGCTCTCATTACACGCTCCAATCCCTCAGCAGATACTGTTGTATGTGTGTGTAAGGGACTTGAATGTAATGCAGAAGTCCCTCTGTGGACGCCAGTGTCGCTAACCAAACATTTCTTTTTCTCCTGCCCCTGTGGGCTCAGTGAAGCCCCTCGACAGCCATACGGCTTGTCTTGCTGGAGCCCCGGAGGATGCAGACTACCAGATCTTGATTTATTCAGGCTCCTTTATTTGACATTGTTGTCAAACTTGATTACAATTATGGCTATCAGACTCCTTTTTGTTGTTGTTGATTGCTGCATGGTGTTATAATCAGTTTAGTGTGATACGCCACAACGACGCACAGCTGTTTGAGAGGGTACAGGCGTCCGCTTGAGAAAAAAAAACAAAAAACTGAGGTGGTCAGAGATGATTACCTTTATTAGTGGCAGAAGTACACAGCTAACCAGATCTCAGATGGCTGACCACGCCCAAATCTGTCTTTGCACTTCATGAAATATGCAAAATGAGCTTTTGCAAAAATGTCTTGTGTTTTTAAACTAAGCACCAGATTGGTCTTAAAATTACTAAAGATATCTGAGATCAACAAATCATTTAAACAGGACTGAAATTGTATTATCTGGTCTCTAATCAAACATAATATTCAACTATGAGTTAATAAGCCACTTAAACTTGAGACAGGAAGAACGGGACTAGCTACATTCACACTGCAAGCTCTTGTGATCAATTTGGATTTTTTACTAGTGTTTTTTCTGGCTGTTTGTAATTTTTTTTTTTCATCTGGCCAGTATCAGATTCCTATGTGAACTGGTCACGTTTGCAAAGGAACAACAAGACGTCAAAAGCAGCATGATGTGTATGGAAGTTAGAAAAAGAACACAAAGATGGAAGGAAACATGGAGGCCACATATGTCAGTGTTACTGTTTCATCTGTAAGTTATTTTGCAGTGAAGGCAGGTGAATGTGTGAGGACAATGATGAGATAGTTAGCTAAATGTTTTCGGCCTTTGTGGAGCGATGTCGGCTACCTCTGTACAGAGGTATTTGTGAATGAAGAGTTGGAACAGGGAGTGGTGGGATCATAGCATGAATGTCTCCAGTGAAACAGATTTCATTCAAATTTTAGGATGTCAAGGGGACACTTTTAACTAAATCTCTAAGCACCTGCCCACGAGATTCCCGTAGTAAGACACTGACTTGAGGCAAACTATCTCCCTAAAAAAGCAGTCGGTGACAAGTTGTTCTGGGTGGCAACAGTGGCGAGTTATCACCAACCAGTTTGATTTTGTGTACTTCTTCGTTTGCATAATCATCCACAAGTTTTGCAAGTCATGCACCATGTCCTCATGCCTGCATACATCAAGCTAACTTTAAGGAGATGACCACTGGAGGGACGAAATAGTCGCATGAATTCTGATACGCGTCATATGATTGTTCGGCCTGAGGTTGCATCCCAAGAAATCAGATCTGTATCTGGTTTAGAAGCACTTATCAAGATGGCCTAAATCTGAATTGGAATGATCAGATTCCATGTGATCTGTACTGCTCACACTGTCATGAAAAAATCAAAACTGAACCACTTGTACCTTCAGCACAAACGTAGCCTAAAAGAGACTTCTTCTTCACTCTGGTGGTGTCAATTCTTTTTTTTTAATGTTTCAAGCCTAAATTCTGGACATATATTTCATATTACTGCATTTAAAATATTCTAACAAACCTTTTTTTTTTTTTTGATAACGCCTCCAAAACCCTTCATCTAGTTCTATTCAACCTTTCAACACAGAGGGGCAGTGCTTATAGTCTGAACTCCCTCCAGACATCTGAACTGCTCACCTCTTCCCTGAGCCTGAGCTCAGGCAGCTAATGAGGGAAGCTTCGCAGTCTCATTCTTTCGGTCACTACCCAAAGGTCATGACCACTGATGCGGGTTGGACCGTAAATCAACCGGTAAATCAAGAAATTCACCTTAAGGCTCAGTTACTTCTTCACCATTACAGTCAGGTACAACACCTACATAACTTCGAACACTGCACCAGTCTTGCTCATGCTCCGTTACACATTCTCAGTTAAGGAAAACCCTAAGACTTTAAGTTATACTGTGTATTACTTGTGGCACTCCATAAAGTTTGCCTCTCTCGATTGCTCATGGAAGTCAAACTTCATCCAGTCACTGAGTTTATTTAAGTCAAAGCCTTAAGACTAGAACACAAGAAATCTGTCATTTTCATTTCTCAGTGCTAAACATGAATATGGTTGTTTATAATGTCCATTGCAAGTTTGGCTAGCACTCCTGCTGCTCTGTAACACCTACAACAAAAACATTTCTTTGCTGTGATTTATAGATATAGTTGTTATTATCAAACACCGACAGCATAGCACTGGATTAGTACCATACTACTGTCAGTCAAACACTAACTCTCACAAACCCCGAGGCAAACATGTTAACGTGTTAGAGGAGCACGGTGTAGTATTTTTAGACATGAGTGGCAGCACACTCGTAAACACTGGAATTTTATTGCAGTTTTTCCTTACATAGTGTACTCAGAAGGTGCACTGAAAATTTAGAGCATTTTAATTGACTTGATACCGGTGATTTGCCTCTAATACCATCACAAATTACCCAACATTCATTCTGAGAATTCATTCCCTATGCCACTTCTGATTGGGCTTGTAAAATGAATGGCAAAACAGAAAGTCATGTTGTTTTTGTTCCTGTCTATAATCAGCATAAGCTACAAATTATATATTTTTGATCCATTCATGGCAGCAGTGACTTCATAAATTATTAAATCAAAAAGTCATGTGATTATTTACCACACAAGGTCTCAAATAAAGACAGAAATGTCCAATGTCATATCATGTATCTGGCTAATAGCAGTGAACTCCTTCAAACCTCGGTTTGACCAGTAGGTCATTATCAAGCAGGAGCAGCAGATGGGCCTCTTAGATTCTCCTCATGACTTGTCAGAAACATTATGCTTGTGTTTAGGGAGAGAAAAAGAAAAAGGGTTGAACTAGGAAGTAGCAGGGCGCAGCCGCTGAGCCCCGCCTGTCAGTTCACATGATAAATGAATCAGTTTCACATCAATCTGATGCTGAGCAGCTATAATTGGATTATTTACACAGCACAGAGGCACATGGGGTCTGACCATCTTAACCCCAGGTGGGAGCTGGACTTCTGCTCATAGGCCATGGACTCTGACCTACAGTCAATACCGGTCTGCTCTGCTGGTTACCCCCAGTTAACACCAGCAAAATCTAATAGTTGTTGCAAATTTATGTCAGGCATTGTGTAGATGCACAATGTGTGCAGTTAAGAATCCTGCAATTTTAGAATGATTGTGCTCAGACATAAAAATTGAAGTTGAGGATGGAGACATTGGGGCATTTTTGACTCTATGCAAAAGAAGCTTTTTCCCAAATTATTATTTATCAATGGAGGCCCAAATCAGAAATGGCCAGCCTAACATCTGCATTTCTGTGAGGTTTCTTGCACATTATTTCCAACTTTATGGAATATGATTAGAGGTCAAGTTAAATTGCAACTAGACTAAAAAACAATACTTGTTACCAGATATTATCAACTGATTATTGCAAATCTAATCTTTCTAATCTTAAACTAATCTTTTTTTCTCTGTTGTTTTAAATCTATCTTCACCTTAAGGTAAAGGCTGTGAAACGCAGTCGAAGTATGCTAATATAAAAAATGGTGACTTTAGTCAAATAACACATTTAATATGAATGAAGTTCTGTCATCACCCTGAGGTTGCCAGGTAACAAGCTTCAACACATAATTCTGTATAAAACAAAGTTGTTACTTTAAATCAATTTTGTATTTTTTTTAATTGATTGAATCAACTGAAAAAGAACTAGTGATATAATTATCAAACTTTAGAGGAGCTTTATAGTGACCTATGGGTAGACCAAGTCTAGCTGTTTCCATCTGTGTATCAGTGTTTATGTTGAGCTAAGCTAGGCCTGCTGACTCTAGCTTTGTATTTAACATGCAGACAAGAAGGTGGTGTCAAATGTCTCATCTAATTCTTGGCAGGGAAGCGAGTTAGGTAATTATTTCCACAAAGTTGAACTATTTTAAACATGAAGCATGGGGTCCAGAATAACGTATTTTATGACAATAGAAGGAGAAAGCTACAACCATAAAGAAACTTTTTTAACCACTGGAAAAGTTGTAATCCTACATAAAAAGTGATTCTTAACACTTATATTTTTCATATACTCCTCCCTCTACCCATTTAGTTTTGAATTTCTCTTTAAAAGTTTGCAGCACTTTCACCAAAAAAAAGGAGTTTGCTGTAAAATCTTATTAGATGAAGGTAAAGGATTATCAACCTAGTACTTAAGTCAAAGTTTTTTCCTCTTAGTTTAATTTTACTTTATCTGGCCAGTTTCTGTGAGTGTCACATTCAACTGTTGGAGAAATAGCATAAATAGTGTTGATATGGCTATGGCTAATGACTAACCACCTGTGGCCTGAAAATGTCTCTTCAGAGAGTTTTTGTGTGTCATTTATCTGTGTTTATCTTCCCAGTTTTACCCTCCTGCTGATTTGTGACTCAAACTTCATGTGGAGGAAGTTTAAGTGTCTCTATCGACAGCAGGAAACAACAGCCAGCATGATAGCAAGTGACTGTTGAATACTGGGGTCTGGGACATGTTTCTTTACTGCAGAGGTGCCTGCATAACAGCTTCCCATGCAAGGGACACCGTGAATTAATGCTCATAGATATGCGGCTTCCTCAGAACAAAGTCTTGGCAAAGGACAGATTCATTTTGTCATGAAGCATTTCAGTTTTATTTTAGCCAGTAAAAGTTTTAATGGAGGGGGATTTTTAACATTGGATTAATATGTAAATTTCTACGAGGGCTCTCTACGGTTATTGCTTATATGATGCTTTTATGAGTTTGATTTTGAAAATGAAGAGAGCTCCTGCAGATGAAATGTAATGTATTACCTGGACAGGATTTGAGTGTGACCTCTGAGGAACTAACTCAAACAAAGTACAAATGGCATTAATCATTTCACTCCAGGCTACATTTGTTTATCTTCTGCTCTTTGTTACAAGGCGTCATAGAGACTTCACAGAGAGACTCAGAGTAGTATCCAATAAAGATATTTTGTCTAGTAAGTTGGGTGCAATAATTTATGGAAAATTTGCAAAACTTTGCATGCTTGTCAATATTTATTCCTAATGTATGTATCTTCTCTGATAATCCTATCACATTATTCTGCAGCCAACACTGTTCAACAGAGATCCACATCTCACAAATATTCAGAGCACCCAGGATTCTTATGCTTGCCACAACTATGCCGGCTAATGCCTGCACCCAAATGAGCCCCACTTATTTACTTGGATTAAAAACAAACAAACCTGAAATGTGTGCTGTCCAGTGCAGAAAGTGCGTACCCATCTTTTTGCATACTGCATAAATGCTCTGGAAAATTCCGCAGGATTGTTTTTTATTAGGGTAAAGTTCCCAGGAGCTGCACAGCCAATAAAAAGCCAACAAGATAAAAGAGCAGGGAGGATTAGGAAGGGATGAAAGCTGTAAAATTTTCCATATTATCTTGTGAAAAGCTATGTTCTCTGCTCACTCTTATTACATTTACCTTAATTATTCTAAAGGACAGTGCCAGAGAGGAAGTAATCTTAACTTTCAGCAAGTATCCCCAACGCACTTAGTATTAATTCAGACCCCCTCTTTTTTTTTTTTTTTGGTGTTTTGACATGCGTTTCTTTTCCCTAAATGAAAGAAACTTGGTCATAAATTAAATACATTGTTGTGCAAAGACAACCTGACTACCCCCCCTCCTTTTGCCCTCTGTGTTGCGTGTCTAAGAAACACACCACAAGTCGCAGAGACTCATAAAAGGAGAGGCGAAGAGACATTGAAATATCTGAACCTTGCAAAGATAAACAAACTGAAGTATTCATTGCACATTTTATAGGCTGTCCAAAGAATTCTGTCCTCTCAGGACTTTTGAGACTTTAGTGCTGCAGATCAATTTGCACAATCAAAAGCACACATACAGTCCTCCCATGTATAAAAGCAACTGCATCCGCACACGACCGGGTCTATACACTCAAACAAACCCAGACACACACACACACACAATAAATAAATAGTTAAATAAATGGGCTTTACTTTGCCCAGTTCATGGATCAGTTTTCACTGTTTAGTTCTAAGAACCATCTGGGTCTCTCCTTTCACTCTGCTCTGTGGAGCACAGATGCTCCTTTTGTGGTGGCTCCAAATCTTAATAAGCAGTTAAAATATTTACCGAGGTGTTTTTTTTCCCCCCACCAACCACATTTTCCACTCCTGTTTCTTTTTTTTATTATCATTATTATTATTTATACCTTTTCACTGGCAAAAAATGGAGATGTCCACTAAATGTGATTGATTGGGCTTAAAAATGGCCATTATTACCATTAAGCTCCACATGTCAGCTGCTGCTTTTGTGCCGGCTGTATTTCTAAGCTAACCAGTGATCCATGAGCACAGACAGGAGGGGGAAGAATGTAATGCCCTGAAAGAAATGCCCATTTCTCTATGGATCCTTCACTTGATTAAAAATACAGCTGCAGACACTAGCATACAAGAGGCAGGGAGAGTCAAAGAAAGAGGAATTAGAAGAAAAGAGAAAGTGAGACGGAGAGCAAAGGGGAAAACCCTGATGTTATAAGAAAAGGAACTCAGGCTGAATTGGAGAAATAACTTCTTTCAGCCAACAGAAAAGAAGAACAATGGCATATTGGGGGCAAACGTGTACGTGTTTGGGAGTGTTCATGTGTAGTTATGTGGCAGTCGGAGTTTCCAGCACAGATGGGAATCAAAACTTGAGGAATGTGAGGAGGGGGTTGGTGTGAATCTGTTTACTGTTGTTGTTACTAAACAGCAAGTTGTCAGCCTACTGCAGTAAGCTTGTTCTTGTTCGCTATCTAATGAAAAAATGGAAGGAAAAAAAACACGAAAACAGCGTGTAAAGGATACCTGGAGTGTGTTTCACACATAAAACTCTCTTAAGCATTCACAGTCGTGCTTTTTTTTTTTTTAACATTCAGCAGGATTGATTCAATTAATGATTTAGAACAAAAATATTTTTTTTAAAAAAAAGCAAAAGAATACGAAAATACAGAGCAAACCTTATTGTACTTTTTCAAATGAAACTTGTTTTTTTAGAAGAACACTTTCTTGAATCTGTTCATTGTATAACTGTGTGATTCATTTATATGAATGCAGGATTTTAGACATCATGATTGGGCATGGCTGGCATCATAATTGTGTGTTTAGATGATATGAGTAATGCATGACCTCATTGGAGATACAGCATAGCCTCATAGTTGTGTGATTTAGTGAGTCATCGCGGTCACACAGTGGTGTTTGGATTTAACTTCCTGTAAATTAAAAGCATTTAAAGGCCTTTGTATGTACCATAAGAACACTAATATAACCATCTATGCACAACCCTAAGGATGAGGCCTTTGCAGAAATATGTTTTGGGGCATTGTTAAAAGCAGGAAACTGTAATTTCGCCATGCACTTCCTGCACTGAAGTTTCCACAACAACTTCACCTCGCTAACATTAAAGAGGCGGAGCAAAGACAGAAAAAGAACACATGCTGCTAAATGAGTTGCAACAAGATTCCTCAATTTTTTTTTTTCTACATTGTATGTGTACTTAGCAGATTGTTTTGAATTCAAATGGCCAGGAGGTGCACAGGCACTTAAAATAATGCTGTACAGTGAATTATTTCCATTGCTTACAGGTGGTTTATTTGAAACATTACTTATAATCAGGACCCTGATTGAAGCCTGCAGTCTGTGGAGCATCAAGGAGTCAACTTTATCTCTTATAACACAGAGGTGATTCCTTGGTGCTGGGTGACACGATCCAGTGACTCAGACCCTCAAGAGACACCGGAGTGACAGGGGCAGTAGGACTCCTGAGCACCACACAGATAGCTCTGGTCATTATTTTAGTGTGTGGGAGGCAACCGTCTGCCTCCACATCCTATTGATTTTTTATGAGTGACAAACACATCCTACACATTACAGGCATTTTATCTCTCAAGTGACCAACCTGCACAGTGTCAGTGACATGTTTTCCTCTATTGTTCACTCAGTGGCACCGGATATGCGTCTCTCTGCCTTGCTATATTTTCATAACTGCAGAGTCGTGTTGATACAGTGTTCTGGAGAGGACAAAAAACACTAGAACACGCACGGACTCTGGAAAACATGACCTCACACGCGTTGTAGAGAGGGAAGATTCCCAGAGGTCAAAGCACTGTTGTTCCTCAGAGGGGAAGTGCCCGAGGGTCCCCGAGGCCATTGCATGACCTCACCAGGCGACATATCGAGCAGAGGGCAATCTGCTCAAGACATCCAGCAGCAGCCCGGTGCTAACGTGGCAGCTGGAAATAAAGCCCAGCCGCAGTATGCAAACCAGAGCACTGTACATGTCTGCAGGTTTTCATACAAGTACAGCACCGCAGATTAGAATCTCTGGGATCGACTAGTGTTTGGTTGTAATAAAAAACAGGGACACACCACAGCTCTCTATGAAAGCAGACAACAGTTAAGCTGATTTCTGGCTTTTTACTCTGGATGAGTACAGCACAGAACATACATTGCTCCACAGTTTTGTTGCAAGTTTTCCTAGTTTTTTTTTAATCACAGATTTCTTATTCACTTTACTTTATGAAAAAAACTGATGATGCAATCTAAATATTCTAAATATAAATAAAATGTAAAAGTTATTTGACCATCAATTTATATATATTTTTCATTAGATTTGAATTCAATTTGATAATTTGATTTCATTTTAAAAAGCTCACTTAAAATGTTTGATTTAATAATTCACTTTGTGAGAAAAATTACTTTTTAGTAATTGTTTAATAACTGTAAAGCATCATATTTTTAGGCAAACTCTTGTTGACACTGCACATCAGTAATTTTTACCCCATTATCTCTGACTGTGTCTCTTTCAGCGCTCTGGAGGAGCTCTGTCTCCGGGATCCTTTGAAATAAGTCATCTCCTTTGGTTCTTTTATCTTTGCCTCACCATCCCTCTCTTCCTCTCTAGCCATCACTCTCGTCCTATTCTTGGTGATGGGGGGGTTTGTTCTGTGAAGCTGACGCCACGTGGGCCCCCTTTTATAGCTCTGCGCCGTTTGTTTTATTTATCTGACAGGTGTCCCCCCGTATTGTCCCAGGTTATCAGCACTCTCCTGCAGATCGCGTTACCGCCTGTGTGAGGCTCTGACCCATCTCAGGGTTCACCTTTAAATCTGATTCTTATCATTACCTCCGTGATAAATAGGCAGGGCTTAGGAGGAGATTATTCTGCCCGTCCCGTTCCCCTTTTCCCACTGTCGACAGTGCTCTCCGTCCGGCCCTGAGCTGTCATCCCAGTCTCAGCCAGGAGGAAGGCAAATACTCAACTCTGTTCCTTTAAAGATTTGGTGACTTTAGAAAAAAAATTTTAAAAGGGCTACAGTTGTTCCCATGTGAATGGTCTCTTATCTCCAGTGGGCGTCCTTAAAACCCTCTTCCCACTCTGCCTCGCTCCTCTGAGAGTTAGTCAGCACACCGTCATACTGACAACTGAGCTCCCCCATCGATTTTTCACACGGTTCTTATCTGGGGCAATAGTTTCAGAAAGTTTTTTTTTTTCAACTAATGAAAGTGGTGTCATTTCAGATGTAATGCACATATCTGACATTCCCCTTCTCTCTCTACTGAAAAAAAAAAACAAAACAGGTCCCTGCCTTGTCTTGTTTTCCATGACTTTCTCTCTTTTCTGCTGCTCTGTGGCCTTTTTCCTGTGCTTATCATCTAAAGCGCAGTGTATGATTTCTATGTGGTAATGCACCAACCTTTACAGCCTGCATCACAGTTTTGAACTGCAGAGAACGTGTGTCCCAACCCATCTCATTTAGATATTGCAGTTTTGCACTGCATGCCCAAATTAAATTCTGCTGTCAAGTATTGGCACAAAATTTTTCTCTACCCACAAGAAATAATGGATCAAAGCTAAACACAAACTCCCACATAAACATCAGACAACAAGCACTCCAAATTCAGTTCAATGAAAAGATGTGATTTGCTCTTGCCATCTTTTTGACATATTTTTGTTATAAGGTCACATAATATACTAATCTGGTTCAGTAAACATCCTACTGTTTGTGGATAACTGACATCACATGATTGCTGTGCACCAGTAATCAACATTTTAAAACATCTATCTTTTGCTGTTAGGGTAAGGGTTGTACACAACAGTGTACAAAAAAGCTGCTCAGTCTCAAAGAGCTGATGTAACACAGCGTCTATTGGCAACCACACACATGGAATTCTCTTTGCTTTGCTGCTCATGTTAACTCTCTATCCTCTTTTTGTTAAATTTCCTTCTCTTGCTCTCTCCTTACATTAAAAGCTAACAGTGTGTAAAATACAGCATTATCATGGCCATTTTAGCATGTGTAGAGACTAAGACAGTTTATTGTAGCCTTAACTCTTCTACCCACCAGCAGTGAGTAATTTAAGTCTTTGTTTAGCTGATACTCTCTTAGTCCTGATTTTGTACTGCTGTTGTTGGACACTGTGTGACTCAGTGGCCAGTCATGTGACCATTCTACTCTGATTGATGGCCACTAGCAGCCAATCCTGCTGTCCACCACAGGGAAATATGGAATTCATTATTTAGTTTCCCATATGGGGTCAAAGGTTAAACCGAAACAATGATGAAATGGGAGAATCGTTTGCTTTGGACCACGGATGGGGGGAAGAAAGACCTCACGCTAACATTAGCAGCTGGCTTCTCTCACCTATATCATGTGGACAGTTTTAATAGCAGTGGGCTGAACGAAGTGCATGTCCGGGTGATGGAGGACACTAATGTTAGCCCCAGGTCGCAGTACCTAACCCAGGTTCACAATCTTTAAGTAAACATTTCCGAGGATGCATACATTTGACCATTTTCATCAGTGTGAGAAGTCACAGCTGTTGTCATGCAAACTGAAAAAAAAGAAACTTAAGTATGGACATCACATGGTGGTCTTTGTGCAGTAAAGTCACATGGCAGATGGTTCTGGTTGTTTTAAAAATCACACAATTGCACAAGAATTTACGTCTTTACTAGTGCAATGCTAATTTTAAAAATATTAATCATCCATTTTCACAATCTTAGCTATCAAATTAAATCTCAGATCAGCATCTGAGGCTGACCTTGTGACCTCTCTGGCATTTTCCTATTTGGCCCAATTATGAGACGAAATGGCGAATTTGATGTCCTTTCAAAAGCAGCCAATTCAAAAGACATCCATTCTGTCTCCATGATGTTTGGGCAGCCGGTTAACAAGAGCAGACTGGTGCATTAATGATGATAGATTCCACACTCTGAGCCTTTGGAGAACAATCACTCCCAGAATGCCATGCAAGAGGCTGACCTCCTGACCTGTCTCAGGCCACACAGCAAAGGAAATCTATAAGCAGATTTGAAGGCAGAAGTGACCAGTGGTCAGAGTGAGTGGCCAGTAAGCACAGGAGCCTGTTTGCTGGACAAACACGCTCAGGCATACAAGTCCCACAGCTGGAGAATAATCCCATTGGAGGCCTCTGAAATATCCGGACCACGTGAAATAGAGGAGCTCTAAAATATGCAAATCTTTTTAAAACCTAATGAAGCCCAATGTTATTTCACAACAAGCTGATTTTTGTTCCAAAGAGACAAATAAAACACAAGTTGAATTGAGTCTCTTACTGTTTCTCTGTGGGAAACTTGTCATCTTTGAACTCTGAGGGGGTTTTGTCCCACCTCACAACCACTGTCACTGTGAAACCAGCCCGTTTCCTACTTAGGGTTTTAGTCTTTTCAATCATGTAGACACCTATTCAAATTCACATTCACATTACTGTATGTCCTCCTCTTCAAGTCACATAGACAGTGAGGAGAAATTTGTGTCCAGCTCTTTTTAAAGAGCAGCAAAAGTACCACAGACTGTATTAAAAAAATAGTAGATGTGACTTGTTGATTAGTGCATTACTGCCTCAAGTCTGGCATAATGGACATCCCCATTTTGTTTGTTTGGAGCCATAATTGAGTATATTTCGTCAAGAGGGTGGAGCTTGAGAGGATACACATTACTAGGCCCATAGGAAGACAGCTAGCAGCTATGTGTCACTCAAAACAACCAACAAAGCAAAACTGTGCACAACTTAAATTCTTTAAAAAAATCATATGAGTGAATTATGTTAAAAAAAACATCCACAAGTGTTCTTGTTCCTGCTGTATAACTGGGCTTGACTCACTTTGAGGAACTGCAGTTTTTGTCTGTCTCTTGTTGGCTTCATTTCTGGCTGCTACATAAAAATGCAAATCGCTTAACGTCCTCCTGTTTCCTACTGCATCCTGTTATCTTTACAGTTTAACAAATAATCTACAGCCTTGCTAGCAGTTCTGTGAAGCTGCATAGCTACGCTTTCAGCCAATCTCAAATGCAAAACCATACTCATATATACAGTGGTAACATACTGATGTTTATCAGCTCATTTACCTTTTAGTTGAGTTCATTAGTATGCTAATGTTAGCTTATAGGCACAAATTACAGCTGAGACTACTGTGAATTTAGTTTTGTAAATTTCTATGGAATTGTACTGGAAATGTGACCTGAGCATGGTATTACATGAATAGTTTACAGTCACCAGAGTTATTCCATCTCATCGTGAGAGGATCATCCAGTTGCTCGAGACATTTCTCTCAAGACCCTGAATGTTAACCTCATGGTGGCACTACAGGAAAGATCAGGGGATCACCGGTGTTATTAGGGTTCATCATCTTGGAGCCATGAACATGATTCACTAGGTTTATAAAAATACAATAAAAAACATTTCACTGGAAACTGATAAAACATTAACCTGCTTCCGGCACTGTTGCAGAAAAGTCAGTGGATAACCTAAAGAATTGAGAAAAAACCTGCTTGGACCATAAATGTCATGACAGTCCACCCAACAGTGGTCAAGATGCTTCAATAAAAAAACACAAAATGAATCTTGTTGTTGCACTAGAAGAAAAGTCAGGGGATCTCAAAAATCACTAGGGTTTCAACTTCAGGTATGATGATGATTTGTTTAAAACTTTATGAAAATCCATCCAACGGGATAATGGACTGATGGACCAACTGTCAGACTGTAATTTCCATCATTAGAGCCAATCAGCTGGCATGACCAGATACACAGAGGTGTGTATTTAAAGAATCCCCTGCGTGTTGTTGTGTGTGGATAACACAACCATGCTAAGCTACTACACGATATACACTGGGTCAATGTAAGTAAAGCAAGCCTCAATGATGCATAGTATGCTCAGCAAAGCAGACACCCCTGACAGATCACCCATTCTGTGTGCTGCAGCTGTAATTTTCCCAAACACCTGCCTTGACTTAACTATCAGCTGTGGTTCCTTTCGCTTTTTACACTTTACCCAAATAGGTTGGCACTCTTTACAAGCACGGCGATAATCCTACCTTTTATTGCTGCTAAGGAGGCTACCTCGGCTGGCTTTTGCAGGAAAAAACAGCCATGCAGATGCCTTAAGGTAAGTGAGAGGTGTAATTCCTATTGTTCTTATTTTTGATGTTATTCAAAACTCTCACTGACAAATCAAGTGTAAATAATACAACAGATTTTACTGTAAGTATTTAGTGTTCATATTCATATTTGTTATTGTAATCAAAATTAAAGTTTCCGAGAATAAAATGAATTGTTTGGTTTGTTGAATACCACTGTCCCCCCTGGAAACAACCTCGTCGTATCCTGCTGACATTAATCACACAAACAGGATGTTTTGAATGAAATCTTGATGAAACAAAACGTTGCCGGGAAAAACTTTGGAGATCAAATTGTAATGTTTAAATCATTCATTTTGCAGCCAGTTTGATGACAACAAGCCCTTGTATGTGTGTGTGTGTGTGTGTGTGTGAGCATGTGGGTGTGTGTGTGTGTTTCTGTGTGTTTCTGTAAGGTTACATATTGATTAATCTCCTGTCCTTATCTCTCACTAAGGGGAGGTAGAGGTGGGGGTTTCATGTGAAATCGTAAATGGGAGCTTTCATAAAAGTCCATGGGTACAAACATTGTGCATTCAAGGACAAATTGTTTTCCATGAAAAACTGATAGAACGATCAGTTCATCACTGAACAAACTTTAGTCATTATTTGCATTCAGAAAAAAATTCCATTGAGGGGGCACCTTACTGATGTCTGGGGCATTTGGCTCTTGTTCAATCACATGGTGAGAGTTGATTTGCTTGTCCGCAGTGGCAGCAAAGTGGTTTGTTAACCTTACTGGTAGATTATTTCATAGCTGCCAAGGCTGTTGTCCACTGGAACAAATAAAGAGATAGTAGTTCATTCAGAGTAATTTCCCACAATGACTGAGGTCTTTTCCTGAAATGATGTCATACCAGATAAAGAAACATGGAATTCTTTAATCTAACAGAGATAAGTTCCTGTGCTGTGTGTCGAGGATAATGAAACATGAAACGAGGATAATTTTAACCAAGCAAAGCAAGCTGAAATAAACACATTCTTAAAAAGCAGCCTGTTTCTGCCACTGTGCTGCACTTTCAGAATGAGCACTGTAGTGCCACAGGTCACAAAACAAACAAACAATCAAAGCACAGGATGGTGTGCTTTCCTGGATTATGATTTGTTGATGACTGGTTCAGCTTCTGGGAAAATTCCTATGATGTGTCATAGTTAATATGAGTATGACCACTCACATAATTAGAAACATTATTAAAAATATGATTTCATTCATCCATGTTTCATGTTTGCACAGTGAGTCACTGCTTCCAGTCTCTGTCCTTTTATGATATAAGTGAGTCATTTGGCAGCAGACTGTGAAGAGACAACTTTAGTATCAGAAGAACAGACGGACCCTCTTGTTGATCTCTTTGCTGGCTCTTTGTTGTTACCGAGCAGAGGGATCTATACTATGTTGTTTCTATCAATGTCAGATAGCAACTCGGTGTCCATGCAGTGATGGCATTCCTGCTGGGAAGGACTTAGTGATTAAAGCAGACAGGTGTTCTTAGTCCTTGGAGAAATAACGAAAGAAAGGCATCGATGGCAACATGCTGCCATCATGGAGGAACATCCATAAAATAGATCATGGCAAGGAGAAAATGGATAAGAGCTTGAGGCAAAAAAAAGATCCAGTCCATTGAGTGAGGAATCATTGCTGGCAGCTAAAGTCCACTCAGTGTGGGAACTCTTCAGTATGTCTTTGGGGACAAACACTATGTAAAGGCCAATGTTATTTTCAGCATATATTTGGGAAAAAAACATAAAGTATTTAGTGACATATAGTCACTGAAAGCAAAAAAAAATACACACTTAAGTGATTATAAGTAAGAATCCTGACTCACAACCGGCACCACATTAAAACAACTTCTGCATGCAACAGCAGGCAGCAGTATGCTCCATCTGATTTAGATGTTGGATGTTCAAACAACACTCTAGGACTAACACCTTTCTGACACCATCTGACAACTGCTTTCTCACAGTTCATGTGCACAACTGGTCCTTCACCACGCTGTCAAGTTTGGTTGATCAGAACAGATATCAAGACATCAAAAATATAAAAATTGTTTTCTCACATGCTCTGGTTTTGTATCCACTAATGTATGATGGAGGCTGTCAGTGAAAGATGGGTCAATCAGAAGTCTTTGGTTAGAAGTTTATATCACCATGACAATAAGCAGTGCAGTGTTTTAGATTTGAAGTGAGCACCCACCCGTCACATCTTCACCTCTAAATTTTGTGACTAATGAAAATCTTAATTAATAAATGTTTTTAATTTAACTTAAAGTGATTCACCCTGGTATCCACTGCATTGTCAGAGTTTGGTTCAGGGACTTTGGTGATGATTTTTAATGATATTTCATTAATTATCATGAAGTTTTCCATGCATTCCCTGAGAGAGTTCATGCCACACAAGTTTTATTTAACTACATTTTTTTTTTTTTACCTGACCAAGCAATTAATTGAACAAGGTTTAATTTTCCATAATTTTAATCCATAAAGAAATGTATGTTTACGAAATATAAATCTTTTTTATTTAACACAATTTCACTCCATTTTTTTTCCCCTTGAGCATCCACTCCCCACCCACAGTGACTCAACTCCCCAAAGTGTCTCACAGCTTGAGAACCGCTGGATCTAAGGCTGTTATCTAAGGCTGTTCATTCTTGCAAAACTGCAGTGTACATAGCAGAAAAAATTATACTAGTTTTGTGAGTCAAGCATACCAACAAGCATTATCACTATCAAAAATACTTGTATTTGCCAAAAATTAATCATAGTAAGGCAAAAAGTAATCCTGGCTTCCACTGGTGTAAAGAGGAATCTTCCCTTTTGTTATCTGACAGGAGGGGAATAAGACTGAACACAGGGAATAGGCTGTCAGCCTTTGAATTAGCATGTTGCTGTATGATTCTTGGCACTCGTTTCCCACAGGGCCCAGATTAAATCAAAAGTGTCTGTGTAATTTTATCATATTACAGTGTGTCATCCCGAGCAGTGTCATCATGGGAAAGCTAATTGGATTTGCTGGCTGAGTGTGCTGCTGCACAGCCACTGTGGGTCTGTCAGGGTGGTGATGACACGTCATGCTGGTCTGCAGTGTGTCAGCAGCAGTAAAGAAAAGCCCCGAGCCCGCAAATATCATATGACTGGTGAATTTGCCACCCTCACATTACACCGACATCACCACAACTGTATAAGCTTGATTTATATCACTGTGCTCACTGAGAACACAGTAAAAACCACATTATAAAATTCTGTCAATCTCCTTCAATGTGATAATTTTGTTTTAGCGTGTCTCCGCAGAGCTAAGATTGACACAACGAACAGTGGAAGCATTGTACGTATATTTTGAGCCTATTTAAAAACTTGACACGAGATTGGACTCACCATGCAGCTGTAAATAGATGAAGTCTTTGGGGGCTCTGGCCTTGGGTGAAAGCAGCTCTGGCAGAACTAAAGAGTGATTTACTGTATTCACCACTTGGCCTGCTCTTTTCACTGAGAAATAGGCTAAACTGAAAGAGGAATAAATGTTGCTGAAGTTTTCCCAAGCATTGCTCGGATTCATTATGTGCATAACTTACTTAATAGCATTCCTTCCTTGTACACTTCACGCCATGCCTACCCACCATGCACTGCAAAGGCTTTATATGCTCTCAGTGCTATGGAGAGTCTCAGAGTTGGAGGGGTCGCAGGGGTGGTGTTAAAGTTGGTAAAACATTTTTTTCTTAAATCCTGACATGAGGACAGTTTGAAATTTTCGGGGGGGGATTTTTACACTCACAGTTTAACAGCTAGACCCTAAAACCAACGCACTTTAGGGAAATTCACTCTTCACACGACAGAGGAAACGGGGAACATGGTGCTTTTGAAACATAAGCGTTTGGTGAGAAAGATTTTTTTGTTATAAAGAGTCCCCACAGCAAACAGAGCTGATTAATTCAGCCCTGCAACCCCCACCTCTGAAAATGATTCCCCCCACAGCCCAGGAGCACTTGGGCATGTTTAGCGCAAATGTAATTACAGCCTCGGTAAGCGGCCAGCCTTTTTAAAGAACCCCTTCTCCCCCTCTCTCACTTCAATACCTGATGATGTCATGGCCCTTTGTGGGGTCGCAGAAACTCCTCAAATCAACTGCCACTCATGACCTTTCCTTTCAGTTTTTTTCTCTCCGCCTTTGCCCAATTCTTTCTTCCTCTTTCTTTCTCTGGTTCATAACTGAGGTTCCTTTTATGGGTTGATCAAGCAGGCCCCCCTCCCATTGGCTTGCTCTGCTTTTGGAGCCACTTTATGAGAAATACATGCCTCTGTTTAAATGTATTGATAGTCCTCATAGACATCCCAGTCTTTTGTCCTCCCGGCCCGCTGAAGCCTCAAAAGTTCCAGAACATGGAGGAAAAAAACTGGGCATACGGCATTGTGCTGACAAACCCATCCTTAAACATATTTGACTACAGACATATTGCTTTTTGAGAGACCAGAGCAATGCTGCTTGGAGAATTTCACCCATTTTATTGCCATTCACAGTCACAGAAAGGAATGTAATCTGGCAAACAAATGTTGTGACAGACAGCTTGTCTGGAGGATTTTATGGCCCGTCTGCGCTTTTGGTACATGGTTATACCACCCCACACCCCCCATCCCCTCAACAGTCAATGCTGCACGGAGATGTGCATTTTCTTTCATCATACACATTTTTTTTTTTTTAATTTGTTTACTCTTTTCCTCAATGTAGCTCTTCAGGGTTTGTGATTCTAATTAAAGATCTAGCAGTGCACAATTTAAACAGGGCCAATAATGGCTCGGGACCGATTCCAGACTCCCATTCTGCAAACTACATAACTGACAAATACTGTGAATGTGTTCATTTTCTTTGGAGATGAACAACCAGCAAAACCCTTTAGAAGCAGGACAGAATATTCATCAGTGTGATTGTGTTAAGGGGTCAGTGTAGTTTCACATCTCAAGTCCCACATATTTAAGCAGTTAATTACAATTTTGTTTTTGCCCTAAAATAAAATAAACTATTGGAGAACTTTTGTGCAGTAGATGGTGACTTAAACCCCTCAAAAAATTTCTGAGGTCATGAGACCACTATAGAGATTCATTTTGTCTCATGCAATGAAGTAAAATTAAAATTAACATGTACCATTAATATTTCTGAAGTGTCTGTGAATTACTTCAAATAGCAGCAGTTGCTCATTGTTTGAAAGAAGGTTCCTTTTTACTTATTATCTCACTTATGGCAAAAAACTAGAAAGCTTGTCTTATAATTAAGCCAATAAGAGTACCTATTATTTATAACAGTGATATGAGCTTGAAAGTATTTCAAAATGACCCCCACATGGTTGAGAAATTAAGTAAAAGAAGTTACTTATTAACTTTCAGAAAAGAAAAATGCATGGGTTATTTTGTTCAACATTCCCTGATGACTTTAAATGTGTGTTTAGCCTTGATGTAAGTGCTTTATTTTGGATACAGTGTGCTGCTGAACACCAGTTCATCATATAAGTTGTATCTGTGTCAACTTCACACAACCCCCCTTTTACCATCAAGTTATAAATGTTGAACATAAAATTCGTACAAATTGGTTAATCTTTACAGAACTGCTACACAGAAATTTCCCATTCTACACAGCCTTTATTTATTTAGTCAGCTAAATACAAATATTTACTTTTTCTGAAAAGCGGTATTTCCTGATTGTCGTATGTGGTCTGTTTCAATCTGCAAGCTGATGCAAGTCTCAGAGTTTAGTGATAAAAACTTATTTGTCTTGTTTTTGTTTCTTCATCTAAATTTCCAGTCCGAAGCAACTCATGAGCGCCAAATCTCTTAACTAAGATTTGGGACTTTATTGAATCCAGTGTGGTTTTGCTAACTATTAATGGATGGCAAGAAATATACTTATTAGTGAACTCAAAGCCAAACCATTATAATAGAAAAGAAAGCAATAGAATTGCCAAGCAATAGGTTCAGTGGATAGCAATTGATGCCAAAGGCATGTAGTGCTGAGTACTAAGAAAAAGACGGAGTTAAAATTTTAAATGTTGAAATCACCTAAATTATGTAAATCATTGATTGCTTTTTTTTAAATTAAATTAAAAATATTTATATATGAGGATTAAATTAACTAAAAAAGTCAGATTTGCAATTGTCATAAAAAAAATGTGGCCCAGTTGGTGTGAAGCTGAGAAAGAGAGCATCAACTCTGTAAGTTTGCAAAGATTATAAAAACAGTACAAAACAAAGTCTTCACTATTTGTTCCTGTTTTCTTTGCACATTATTTCCCCTGTGCATGATCCCTCACACAGCCCCTCTGCTGTATGGTTGCTACGCAGCATTTCCATCGCTCCTTTCTCTTTTTGCCTTGTTTCACTTGTCATACAGACCTCTCGGACAACACAAGATGAATGAAACAGGGCAGAAGCAGGGATAACACATGAAGCTTTTCTCCCCCATTGGGGACTTTTCAGCAGCAACACACAGTTTATGTCTAATTATGGTTGTCAGTGTGGGAGAGAAATAGGGGAGGCATTCATTTGTCCTTTGGCCTGATTTTCTATCTCCTCCATGCTTCTCTCTTCATCTCTCCCCGTCCAAGTGATTACAGCACACTTAAATGCCTAATTGGCTTTACTCCTTATTAGCAATACAATTATACGGGCCTTGGGATTCTCATGTGTGCAGCCATCTGTAGAGAGGAGACACCATTCAGATCTATCCATAATTCAAACCATAGTTATTCTTCCACTGGCAAGCCCGGGCCTTTGTGAGTGTTGTATGGTTCTTATCCCGGCTTGCACGCCCCTCTCTCTGCTGTCTTTTGATCATTAACTCACCTTTGTCCTGAATTAATAGAAACCTTACAGATAACACAAACCATTATGACTCATTCGTGGCCAGTGTGTTCCTGGTGGCAAATTTAGATGAATACAAACCATATTTTTTAGGAGGATGGAAAGAAGATGTCACAAATCATGCGTTTAATTTGTTAAAGACTTAAAACTACCATTTTTTTAGCCCACAGTTAACTAAAAGGCGCAATTTGTCTACAATGATAAATAGCAATAGAGCTCTTTTTCATATTGATGTAAACTCATACTGAAAGCTTAAAAAATGTCATGCACATCTACAATAACAGTCCCTCACTTATTTCTACCCATATAATCCTTGACTACTTTTTTTCTTCCTTTGTGCCATTGGTTTAATGGTAATGACAATCCTTTCTGTCCCTCCTACAAGGAAGTAGAGCTGTCACCTTGACTGCAGGAAGTTCATGGGATCGGAAGGAGCTCACTGAACTTTGACACATGTGATGGATGGATTAACTCAGCCAGGTATATTAGAGCAAGCAGTCGTAGAGCTTCATTATCTGTGGCCATATCTGCACACAGAGGAACCCGTGTGTCTGCCTGGGGTCTTCCTCTGCTGTAATAAGACAGCTCTGATAGTATCTAATGACAAGGCAGACACCCCGGTTCCTGATGCCATTATCAAAAGTGGTCTCATCAATCAGACGGCAGTGTGACAGAGGATGTGTGTGTGATGACAGGAAAGATTGGTGATGAGAGGCTGGAGTGGAAGAAAAGGGCGGGATGATGGGTGGACCAAGGGGTGTTGGGAGTGCAGGCAGGAAGAGGCAGGGAGTATGTGGCGGTAATGAGGTGGCCCACCTGTCGACCTGGGAGGAGGCGGTCTATTTAGGGGGTTACAGAGAGCGATTTATCCAACCACTTTATGTGGTCTAATAAATGGCTCCTCTACTTCTATCCATAAAGGTGCATTTAATGCTTTCATGCTTTTATTGGCCTCATCTCTATTCTTCAAACATGTGCACAAAACTGTGGTTAAAAATAGTTCTGCATTGTCATGGTCCTAACTGACAGTCATTTCATAACAATCCAGAATTTCCATTTTTACACAACAGGTGTCTCTTTTATGAAATCTAGGGCAGCATTAAGAAACAGGCCTTAGTTGGTTGTGCATGTATGAATTGTTCGATTGAATTGCATAACTCCATAATCCTGTATCCTCTCAGTTAAAGGGCATATTGCCTCCCAGCTCAAAGGCACACTTGTGTTGCTCAAGCACAGGAAATTTCCAACATGCTGAATGAACTCTCAAGCACTGTGGAGGAAGGGGCTGAGTTTACGCTCACGCGGATTAACATGTTTGGAAATTCTAACTCTCTCCATCTGACATCTTTGTGTGAGAAGAAAAGCAGAGAAACCTTTGACAACGACATTTTTCACATGATCAGGGCCGGATGAAAAAGTGCCTTTGAAAGGCAGTGAAGCCCAGGAAAATTGTTTGTTGACCACACAACAACCATCGTATTGCGGCTGTCAGGCCTGCGTGGCATGAGAATTCCTTTGGGAAACAGATTAATAGTTCATTTTCATGGCAGTTGCGCTGAGAATGAAAGAGAGAAAGAAAATTTAAAGGGAGTGAAATAAAAAACAGGACCATTTTTCACTTTTTTTTAATTGAAATCTTTTTAGAAATAATAAAAGAATATTCATGTTCATTGTATGGCCTTATGCAAATGCTTTGCTTTCAGATAAACACTAGTCTGCATTTCCACTGGGGTCGCTTTGAATAGATGTTTTGTTTTTCCAACTTGACTACAATGTCATCCGGAATGCATTCTCAGCGACAAGGAAGTTTGGGAGGACTGCCGCCCCATCCTCGCTTTCCCATAATCTCCTTTTTTTATTTTATCAGGCAATTGCTGCAGAAACAATGGTGTTCCTTTCCTGAAATGTTTTGCATACCTTTCCCGAATATATCTGAATTAGCATGGAAATAAAAACATGTTTATGTTTGCAGCAGAATGACCCATGAGAATTTGGAGTTAACAAGTGCATTTTTTTCTCTGAATCTAACAATCAGCTAAAAAATAGAACAATTTTAAATTATTACAATATCAAAATGTTAAAAAATAGATGTTTTTGGTGCACAGAATAACAGAATGCATCCACATTAATGATATTCTTTGTATTTGATATATACTAAATGAGGAATTTGATCATGCCTTGTTTGTTCGTTTTTTTTGTTTTTTAATTTAGAATTGATTCGCAGCATTTAGGAATAGCACCAAATAATTTGTTGATAATCTGTGAGGTTGTGAAGGGGCAGAGACAGCACATTCTTTTACTGGTTGTGCTAAGTATTCATTTGCAACTAGAACATTAGTCCTTATTTGTTGCCTGTGTCACACTTTATAGCCTTGGGAACACGCTCAACAAACACTAACAAATCACTTTCCCGGCCCACCATAGGTAACCCTGCAGTAAGTAGCACAAACTTTTGTCTTTTCCCAAAGTTTTCACCCCAGTAATTGTTCTAAGTGCAGGTATCAATCAGAGCCCTTGCCATTTACAGTACATTATCTCCTACATTAGCTCCATTGAATTATGTGTGAGTACGGGTGTAGACACTGTAAACACAAATCTGTGAGAGTGTAAGCATGCATGCTCGTGCACGCACCTTGTTAGCTTGCATCTATGCACGCCCACAGCTTTAGAGTCAGACGGAGGTTTGCTCCTCAATAGATCAAGGCCTCAGTAATGGCATATGACGCTGCTGCGGCCTCAAAATGAGCCATGTAAAAGAGTGACATTATCGATCGAGCGCGGTGAGTCGTGTGGCCTCTGAACACCTGTGATTTTAATGGCACGCTTACTTTTTCAAGGTTGAGGGAATAAATCACAACATGGCTGTGCTGGATCAAGGAGGGAGGGGGGGGCAGCAATGTGGCAGCGCGCTCCATCACTTTTTATATTGTGTTAATAATGTCAGATGTATGTGGGGGAGAGAGGGCCCTGTGTGCATTCATCACAGGCCCTGAGGTGTACGGGGAGAGGACAGGACAGGGTGTCGGACCGGGAGACAGACGCCTCCATTGAGCTTTCTGTCATTCCTCCACAGACTCAGACGGAGACTGTGGAGGATCTATATAATCTCCGTGCGACACAGCACACAATCTGTCTGCTCTGCTGCTCTCAATAGCACTAAATTTGAGCCCAACAAACATTCGTCAAGACATATGCTTTTATTCTTGCCATCTGAGAGGTTAATGGGATTAATTCACAATTTCAATCACTCTGAAATGTAACTATAAATAATTCATAGTCTCAGTGGAAAGCAAGGCTTTTGTTCATTAATTCCTTGAAATCATTTTCACTTCATTTCTGTTTGATAAATGACATGCACAGAAAAAAAAAACAAACTGAAATATGCAAGAAAAAGAAAAAAAAAACATTTGCCACTTTGGTGGCTTTGAATGGACGCCTGCCAGCAAGAGCGTCACCTCTCACTGTTTAATGCTCTGTCGAAGAAGACCGAGCAGATCATCTTAGGATACAGCCAGAGCTATTCCAGCACACCTTCCAGGAAATGCACTTAATCTGGTAAGCATTACCAAGAAGAATTTGCTTATGCATTCATCCTGTTGACATGTCCCCTGATTAAAACCAATTGTGCACAGTACACATAATTTTAAATATGATTGACATGTTTTTTCACTTATCTCTTTTTTTCAGACACCTGCAAAAATGCATTTTCGTTTTAACAATCATTCTCCTTTATCTTTTGCTTGTAAAAAAAACCCCCGTATTTTACCCCTCCCCTTCCGATCCTTAATGAAGGCTCTCTCCAAAAAAAGCAACACTACAATGTAAATCATTGTAGGTGAACAACAGGTAGTGAGCAAGCAGCACTATACAATTATTACAACCTTTTGGAGTGATAACATGTAATCCACAAGCACCCATCCCTGCAGGCACTTTAAGACTCTGACCCCTTGCACTCTCTTGCACTGTGGTTAATGCAGATTACAATGGTGTGACTCCTGAGAGCCCCCACCCGCCCTCACAGCTGCTCCCACCTCTCCCACCCAGCCTGGTTGTAATTTAGCAGGCAGGGATACTAGCTTCCCCCCTGCAAGCTTCGGAGCTAGGTCAATAGAAATTGGACAGAAACTTTGTTAAGAAGCGATAAAAATAATAATTAAGAAAAATGCAGCTCTTTTAGAGCCATGTGTCTCAGGGAGAGATGGAGAAGACAGGAGTGAGTGTGCACTGATAGGACGGAAACAGGCAGCTCACTTTGTCAGAGAGGAGTTGGCACCTTCACACTTCCACCTCTCTCTCGCTGCCAGTGGCCTCATTTGAGTTTAAGCAGGATCAACCTCTAGAACAGCGTGGAAGGTAACCACATAGCATGTCACAGTTTATGATTAAACTAAAATGTTTTCTTTTAATTTCTTTAAACTTAGAACCACACTTAATGTGATGCAAATCATTGTGGTTACTGTTCATTAGTGAAGGTTGTTTTTTGTACCTTTGTGTTAGTAAAAGGGCAGAATAGCAGCAAAAGGTTATTTTGGACAGTGTCCAAGCTGTGGGATTTATTATGCCCTGTCAGTGAATTGCTCTCTGTATTGAATATATTCGCTCTAAACTAATTGACCAGTATGGTGAGAGGCGCTGAATTAGGCAAATGGGCCCAGGATGTGAAGTTGGACTTGATTTATTACTTTGAATGCAACTCAAATCAATGGCTCAGCTTCCCAAAACCATTGCATTTCCCAGCTGAAATCATTGTTATGCTTAAGAAAAGAGAGATTATGCGGGCTTAATGAGTTTCAGTGGTTGAATGTGTTTGTGCGCCATTCAGGGGCGAAATCATATTTAATGGCTGACACTCAGTTCATGGCAGGTCCTCCTTTTTCTCAGTGGCAGGTCACCTTCGTCACCGGGAAGGTCCTTTCAGAGGGGAGGGCCAAAGATAGGGTCCTACATTCATGAAAAGAGGAGCCCAAACGCTGTGCATGAGAAATGAAATGGGAGAAAAGCAGACGATTTGCACACAGCGCTGCAGCTCAGCTTAGGGTTGGCTATAGGCCTCAGTCTGCTGACCTCACTGTGCCAGACTGGGACCTCACTTGCTTTTAGGAGACGCTTTTGTTTCTCCTGCTCAAGAAGAGCACTAATTTCATTTCAGTCTCGACGGACCTGTTGCCCTGGCTTCTAGGTGAAAAATGTCGCAGATCACTAATAAATTAAGATGTTCTCTTTATTCTGTCTCAGAGCTGTTTTTCCCCAATGTCTCAAACTAAGCCCGCAGTTATATTTTCACAACTGAAATCGCATTCATTTGCAAATCAACCCCTTACAATTAATTCCCCCAGACTGAAATTCTAAGAGTAAAGGACAGCTATAATTTGGCTCTGGCCTGACAGCTTTGCCCTAGATTCTTGTTTTCACTAGGAGATTCTCTTTTTGTTACAGGTTGGATTTTTAAAGCCATTGCTCACAGCATCTTTGTCTTTCTCTCAATATTTTACATCTCCTTTTAATGGCACTAAGCAGCAGAAAATGGTACCAAAAGTGACTCAAACAATGTGTAAAATACCAGGATAAATGTCGGGGATTTACAATGACTTGAGATGTGTAGGATTTAATTGGTTAATTGGTTCTGATTTAGTGAGAACCTCAGAACAGTTAGCCTCGGTTGCTGTGGCACAAACATATAAATTTTCATACACTAATCAATGCAACTGCAGTCTTTTGCCCCATTGTCAATGGTAATATGCTCTTATTAGGAACGATGCATTAACATGACCAGTTATGAGATTAACGGTCATTGGCTTGCAAATGAAAAAGGGCCATCCCAGCTTATTCCAGTTTAATAAGCACTGAATCCACACTATTGATTATTCACTGCTAATATGCAGTAGCTAAAATCAATAAGCAGCCCAGCTCTCATTTCAATATAAATCCAATTATTGCTATTGCTAAAGCTTAAGAAATTAGAGAGGAAATGGATCACCAGGTTATTTTCATTTGTCCATATATAATGGCCTTAACATTACCCCTTGCTTAATGTATTTGTAATATTTATGGAGTTTGTAGTGCCTTATTTTCATAGCAGCGCATATATATCCTTTTTACAATAACCTTATGCATCATGTTGTTGTTTTGAATAATAGTTTAAAGGAAGTTAAACTTATGCTTATTTGTTCACATTTCATGCCAGTTATTAGCTATTTTAGTCAAATCTTACTATGAATAAATTGTATTTGATTTAACGGCTCCATATGGAGCCATTAAGGGGGGGCGCTCTGAATCCGATAGAGACAGAAATATACTTCTACATTCCTCAGTAGACTTCTATGAAATCCCCCTTAAGTCTCTCTAATCACCTGGTTACACATAAGGCTGTTTGGTTTTTCAAATCATCTCTAGTTAGAGAGAGAAGTGAAGGAGACAGAAAGAGACATCATTACTCTGTAATAAAGCATCCATATGGTGTAAATGTTGAGCTGGTGCAAATCCCTGCAGCTTAGCTTCAGAGCACCCTGGCAGGGAAGGTCAGGAGTAAATGCATCTGACTTAAGCATATGCTTCTTTTTCTGCCATTTATATTTCTGGGTTGATGGCACGAATGGGAGATGAAAGGTAGAATGGTGGTAAGACTGTACAGGAAGAGTTTAACCCAGAGTTCTATGTTTGGACTAATTTGATACTGTGTGTAAATGTTCCATATGTCATTATTCATGATGAAGACGCAGTTACTGCTGTACATTTTTCTGATGTTTTGTGATGACTTTTATCAATGTAAGTAGCAGTGGTACTATGGCCAATGTTTATGGTATCGTGCCAATTTTGTTGGATTTTTTTAAATTTATTTTGTGCAGAGTTCAACAAGTTCATGAAAGTGATATCATTATGCCTTTTTCTCAACTCATGTGTTACTTACACACCAAGTATCAGTAAAATAGAAGCTGAGGTCTTGAAGCCTTTCAGACATCTGTAAAATGACCAGGTTATGGTTCAATAGAAAGAAAAGAATAAAATGTTTACAATTTCCATTTTTTCAAATCATGAATATGTACAGTTTATATTTTTCACATGTAACATTTTAGAATTCCAGCATTACATTTCTATGGGATATGGTTTTTTTTTTATTACATGTAGTCCTATTTGAGCTGTAATATTTTGCCAGGAATGACGGTGTGACACTTTCAAGCAGGTGACCTGTCTATGAGACCACATCAAGATAACCCTAACCCTAACCCTAGACCACATTTTCAACTGATTAATTTTTGTCAGGAAATTTTTACAGCCAAAAAAAATTTCTTCTCAACCATAACCAATTGTTTTCTTTTTCAAGGAAAAGCATGAATGCCTGGTGTACCACCATCCCCTGTCTAATTGTGCATTTCACTTCTGAAATTCACATTATATTTTGTCTGAATGCACACTTATGACACTTCCTTAATAGATGTCATGTTACAGCTAATAATTGTAATGTGCTCTCATCCCCTGTCGTAAAATTCTCACAAAACTCTCAACTTCAGAACAGAGGTAGGACTGCATTCAAAAACTTTTGGGACATCCTGAAACACACGATGTGACTCTTCTACTATGCAAGGATCAGCAGGAGATTTAAAAACAGCTAGCAGCAGTTATCACCTGAGTGAGCAACATACAGTAGCTCTTACCACTAACCTTATTTATCATGCACACACAGAGCAATCAAACGCACACTCAGAGTTAACTCAGACATTACCCAAGAGATCTGTCTTTAATCCATGGCTCTTAGTGTGTGTCTGGGTGCGTGTGTGTGTCTGTGTGTGTGTGTGTGTGTGTGTGTGTTTGTGTGCCCAATGGACAGTCAGGTCTTCAGCTTATAAAACCTGTCTCCATCACTCAAAGTGACTGGATGTGTGATAACAACTATGAGCAGCTTCCTGTGGACTCACTGAATGAATAAAAAACAGTAACACTAACATTTCATCTGATAATCTAGTAGTTGGTATTTAGGCTTCAAAACTGTTATAAAACACATGAACTCCTCTCAAAACTTCAGGTGAAACTGACCTGTTTTTGACCCTACATTAGCAATGTCTAATGCAGCATTATGCATTCGACTCACTTGAGAACTGCAATTTAATCACAGAGACTGTTAAGCCCAGAGATTGAGTCAAAAAAGAGCAAAACAGGAATGCTGTACTTTCTCCCCATCCCCCAATCTGAAGTCTTGTACTTTGCCAAACCCTTTTAAAGTAGACAGTAGTCACCCTGGTCCTGAAGGCTCTGCCCCTAATTACAGAGCAGCTGTAATTACAGAACCTGGATGGAGAGAGAAAGAGGGGAAAACCTTAATCCAGCCGTTGTAAATTTAGATGACTGCCTTCTGATGATACCTGTTTTTTCAGCACTGAGAGGTGCAAATAATCCCATCAAAGTGAACAATGGCTACACACCTGCCTCCTTCACTTCTGTTCAATTACATGCAGCTAAACATTAAGTCTGCCTGCCTCCTCGCTCTCGTCATTGACCTTACATTATCTGCACACTTAAAGCACTTCAAATTATGAGGTTCTGCAACTACTTTGCACCTAATGAAGACTGCTAAAAAAAAACTGCAAAATGTAGTGATGGCTATTGTTCTCTGTGTCTAAATACTAGTGGAAGACAGTGTCGATGTTGTGAACCATATAGTGATGGCTGTGATTTGATGCACCCCTTGCCATTTCATCAAAGTCTTTATATTTGCTTCTCTAAACATCACTTGTCATGCTAAGGTTTTTTCTTGTTGTTGTTGTTTAATTAGGCAGATGATTTGCAATTTCAATACAACTTTTTTAAAAAAACCTGTTTCATTCCTGAGTGAATCACAACAGGTGCAAGTAAATTCAATAGGTTATGAAACACTATATTTTGTGCATCTGTCACACAAAAACATGTTTTTATGTAAATTAAATTAGTTTTTCTTCTCATAAAGATTTGTGGACATTAATGAGACCCTAATCAATTTTCAAATATCATCCCAACTTGAAACCTGCAGTTCTGTCGGTTGTAATCCTAAACTGAAAAAAAAAAGTCCAAACTTCAGAGAAGTCATTCAGTGTTCTGAAATATTGAGTGGCAGTGTCTTATCAATCATCCATGAAGTCCGGGTGTCATATTATTCATGAGTTGCACATTTGCATCTCAGGGAGGAGAGTTAGTCTTAATGAGTTGACCTCGGGGGTCAAAGGTTAAGCTGTCTTCCAGTTGAGTTGTCAGCACAGCGGGGCCATTGTGTTTGGGAAGGCAGTTGGAGATAGAGTTGAGTTTGTGTGTGTGTGTGTGCCACAGAAAAAGCGACTTTGTTTTATGTGCATGTGTGCTTAAACATGTTGTATGCGTGAAAGTTTGTGTGTGTGTATTTGAGTGTGTGTGTGTATACTGAGGTACGGGTCACCAGGACTAAATGTGCCACTTATATAGATCCCTGAGGCCAGTGTGGCAGCATCCACCCAGTCAAGTGTTCCTCAGATCTCCCACCACACCCACATCATTCTCACACAAAACACATGAATTGAAGACTATAACACCTCAGTAAATTATTCTTTTGGTCAAATGTTCATCCATCCGTTTCATTTTGAATACTTGACTCTCCATCAGAGTGACATATTTTTAAGAAGCCTTAATTCTGACAATTTTTATTGTCCTTGTATTTTACATTTTTTAAACACCCTCTCAGTCTTTTTACGTTCTCTCAAACAATTGTTGCTGCCTTAGCTGTACTATTTCATACAAGCATAGTGTCCTCCCCCAGCCACTATGGCAGACATCCAGCCATCATTTTAAGCTAATCTGGCTCAAACTTTGAGTAATTCAGTCAAATGCAAAAGCAAAATTGGCAGTGAGTTTGACAAATGACTTATGAGATACAGAGACATTCAACCAAAAGTTTAGACAATGAGTTCATACACTTAAAAAATCAGAAACAACCAACCTCGTAATTTCACTCTGTTTGTCTCAACTTCCTGTCAGAGCTGAGATGACAATAAAACCTGTTGACAACAAGTTGTCTTCCTGCCTCCTGTGTGTATGTGGTCTGTTTAGTGACTTTTTTTTCTGAAAGGCAACATTATTATTATTATGTGGAGTTATGTATTATCCTATCTATGGAGTGTTATGGCTTAACCATCTCTGTTTTGTTTTTTGTATTTTTTTTTTTTAGCTCTAAAATGCTCCATCAGAGTCGGTGCCACTTCTCTTAGTTAGGTGTAATAGAAATAAACACCATAAGAATATTTTTAACGACAGTGTAAGTAAAGTGCATGAATTTGGTTAAAATGGTAACACTCATGTTTTTTTATGATGTCAGTGACATTCAAAAGCCTTTAGCAGCTGCCTCAAAGGATCAAATGCAATGTGTTGTGGGTGTGTCATATTTTCTGCATGCAGTCATTCCATTATTTCAGTTTTCTCAAATGGCAGTAGTGTTTGTTTTTCCTTCTATTTTCTCTCTCTTTTTTAAAGAAACTCAAATGTATTATTCTTTTATGATGTTCTACTGAAGCTAACTTCCATGGCTGCAGGACTGTGTGCAGCCACCCACCCCCATCCCTCTGATCCATTACCCACAGGCCAGTAGGACCCACATAGGGTCTTTTCTTTATTATTGAATGCTCTTTTACGCCTCTACGTTTGATGTGAGCGCCACTCGCCTGTCATTTCCTGCTCTGAGCGGTTGCCGATCATGACGTGTGTAATTAAGCCCTGTGCTGAGCATCCCATAGAGTGGCCGGCCACACTACTGATGTTTAATACCCACAAGCAGACACAACGCCTCATTGACAGTGCTATGGTTCACTGCCTGTACAATTACCCTGCAGGATATACTTCACATCACCTTCACAGGTACAAAGTGCATCTGCCCGCTTTTCTTCATGTCAACCTTGCCTCAGTTTATTCATCAAAGGCTGCTGCAAAGACACAATTGACCATAAAGGACAGGTAGACTCTGTTGTATAGTCAACTATTATGCTCTCTGACAAAAAAGGAGCTGCAAAGTTCAGTGTTCTAATTATCTTTTCCAGAGTGTGTATGTGCGTGCATGTCTGCGTATCTCTGTATGCACATGTGTATATTTTATAGGTGCTGAAGGTTAAAGCGTTTAGGCTGTGCAGATCCCATTGAACACAGATGTGTTAAATGTGCCGGCACCCCTGCGTTACCTTCTCCATTGCACAACAGAGAGGATGTTGATAGGCGGAACACAGTTAATATTGAGGGCAGTAGTTACACAATCTGCCGTATTACAAAAGAAAAAGTTAAAAAAGAGAAAATAAAACGTGACTGGGTAACCTGTCTCTTCCTTTCTGCTGCTGTGATTAATGAAAGCCTTGATGGGCTCTCTGGCACATTAATTTCATAGCTCTATGAATTTACTGCCAAGGCCTCAGGCTGAAAGAGACTTTTCAAACAAAGGTCAAAGTAGAGGACTTAAGTAGGTCTGGGTTGTGTGTCACAGCTGGAAATAAGGTCCTGGGATTTTTTTGTACTTTATGGGCCCGTTGCTGGACTGATAATGTGCATGGTGGGAGAATATTCCACCGAGGAAGAGGTTAAAGATGAAGGAAGAAGTTAAAGGGGCTTGGCCTTCATGTAAAAGGCTTTAATAGAGCTAATTATTTCAACAATATCACAAACAGACAGGAACGTATGATATCATCAAGGAAGTGGATTGGAGCATATGTTACTGGGAAAAGTTTGTTGCACAATAAATGGCACATAAATGTATCAAAAATTTATATTTGCTTTTTGTTTGGCACACAAAACTCAAAAACCTATAAACTCCCACCCACCCACATTCATACAAACAAGGCCATAGTGTTTCATAGGTTTAACAGTGTATTGTTTCAGTGTCAGCCAGAAGCCAGTGTGTGTAACTGTTTCTGTCATGGCTGACAATTTGATAGTTTTTCACACTTTGGTTTGCCAAGGCTTCCCATTTTTCTCCACTCCCCATTTCCGCACTAAAGCCAACTGAGGTTTACAAATATTGAGCCTTAATCCTTGGGCCTCAGACAGCAGGGCCTGCTGTGTGGTGCTCAACAAATGACTGAGTGTTCATGAGTGAAATTAGTTCAGGGAGGCCTCTGTTTCCTCTCTGTGTTGATATAGGGGCAAATAAAAGCTGCGTAGATGTACAGCCCCAGTTTCTATGTGGCCCAGTGAGTTCAGCAGCTATTGATATGGAGCTAAAGGCCCAGTGTACATGCAATTCTTTACATTTCTTTTATTTACTTCATGGCAGTCTGTTGTAACTGAATCTCTTGGACTGAATTAAAATGTATAGGAAAAATGACAGATAACTGTCTCCTAATGTGCTATAGTAGCTAATAGCTGGGAGCTGTGATTACACTAAAGGGCTCTAAGTTACAGAAAAAAAGTTGTAATATTGAGGATTCACTATATATTTGGATTACAGTTACTTCTCTAAGTGATTTACCTCACACTCTTTCACCATCTACAAATAGATGGATTATGCAAGTGCAGGATTTGTAGATCATTGTAGCCATTAAACTCTTGCTTGATGCAAACCTTAATTGTCATTTTATTTTCTTCCTAGAATTTTCATAACTTTCAATGAGCATTTTGTGCATATTTGAAAAAATAAATCAAATACAATTGTTTAATACTTGAAAAATGCTGTAGTAAAGTTTTTATGACAGTTGTGCTCAGTCAAAAGCCAGATACTTTTTTTTCCTATAAGGATCATTACAGAGCGCATGTTGAGAGTAAAATAGTACTGGAATGTGTATATTTGCTGTAAGTTGATGCATGTGTGTCTCTCCATTATGTTCAGTATTTCATTGTAAGTGCATCATCTATAGGATTTTGGGCTCAGCACGGTCGCCTCACAACAAGAAAGCCTTGGATTTGATTCCTCACTGGAGTTCGCATGATCTCCCCGTGCTTGTGTGGTTTTCCTCCAAACCCAAACTTGTACATTCAGGTCAATTCTCCTGTCAGTGCCTTTAACCACAGCACTGGCTTCGAGCTGGATGCTGTAAGTAGCTGTATTATGGTTACCCACTGCTCCAAACGGAAGAGTAAAACACAGAGAATCGCTTTCACTACATTTTACTCAGCAGTGCAATAAAATCAAGTATTCCTCTCGTCTCCTCTTGTGATAAAATGAACACACATGCAGACAAACACAAACTCTTATAAGTTAATAAACATTTAAAAAACTTAATTTTAATTCAATAACTGACAATAATCCACTGATTTAAAACTGAATAGTTTTAATATCCTTTACCACACAGACCACAGATCTTACATATTAATACAAACTTCCACCTTTGCACAATTCTCCAACAGATGTTTCTGCGATACTGGCTTCCTCTCTTTCACTCCCCCTTGTGAGACCATCTGTGGATTTTGTGTTTTGGTTTTTTTTTCTGTTTTTTTTTTTTTTTTTTGGTTATTTGTTTGATTTCAGGCATGGGATTCTGCAAGGTTGCACACAGGAGGGGAGTTATGATGTTTTTCGTCTTCTGATACTGTATGTTCAGAACAATGTGTGCTCCAAAAAATAAATATTAATCTATGTGCAGACTTTGTTCCCAGCCGGGCGCCCTGTGTATATGTGTCTGTGTGTTCTGGTGCACCGTGTGTTTCTGCTTCTGGACCAGGCCCAGCTCCAGCCCCATTATCTCTCTGTGTCTTTGTATGTGCTGATTTATTTCAACAGTTCTCTTTTGGCCAAGCGCTGGGTGCCTCCTCTTTGTCAGCTCCTGTGTGAACGCAGGAGCCTTTGACCACCTTTGACAGTGTGAATATTTTAGCTCCTTTTAATATGCAGCCTGAACTTTTATGTAAAGATGAGGAGTGGGGGAGGAGGAAGAGGAGGAGGAGGAGGGGATGATGGGAGGGAAGAGAGGGGGAGGGGTCTGGGGGTGAGGGGGGTTGTGAGTAAATGTTCCTGGAATTTGACGTTGATGGTATCAAGCAGCGGAGTGACAAAAACCTGACTGACTGGGGGGAAAAAAATGACTTTATATCTGACAGAATTTGGAGGCCAAACTTTTTTTCCCTTTCATGTTTTTTCTTGGTATTTGTAACAAATTCCTGCAGTGGTACACGCAGACCTGTTGACTGTACATTCTCTACTCTGGCCACAATAACACAGAGCTTCCCAGAGCTAGCAGGTGTTCTGGGTACCCTGCTATCCTCTGATGCCAAATGGTCAGGATGGTAATTTTGTTTGTGTTCTCTTATTGAATTCTCACAACACTGCAATTGAAAGGGGCCTGAAATATTATTGTAATAAGGTCCTGGATTGGTTCATCTCCAGACTTGTTTCCTACAGAGCAAAATCTGACAAAAGGAAGATAGAGTATAACTTACATATGTAGTGATTTAGCTTAAAGTATTTTTTAAATAAATACTAAAACTATGCTGTATTCTGCTCACCCTAGTTTTTGACAATATTTTTATTTTTATTTTTATTTTTTATACTTTGATGACTTCATTTTCTTTCCATCATATGTATTTTTTCAGCATGTTACAGGAAATAGAAATGATTTCTCAGAATCTTGTATTTGTCTTTTCCTATGAATATTGTTAAAATAAAAACAAAACAAAAAAGATCAGGGGTGGTGTTTGGTTTTTTTTGTTTTTTTTTTTTTCAGAACTTCGACCTCACAAATACACATACATGCACCCTTCAGAGAGGAATCAAAGTTCAGCTATTGGGGCTTTTGATTTCTAGGAAGCAGCAGTTGGAGTGCTGGTCCAGCCTGTCGCTAAGCGGCCGTTTGGGGCCAACAGCAGCACTCATCTCCTCAGTTATTATTCTGACAGTGTTTTCTCAGCCTTGCTGACATATGTTTCTCAACTTGAGACGGTTCTGTTTTAATCTGTCCGACACTTTAAGATGTGGACACAGTGACTGGTTGGATTTATTAATCCAGCTGGTGTTTTTAGATGAGAACACCCCCCCCCCCCACCACCCTGCATCCTCCCTCATTGTCTGACCTCCTCTCCTCTTCCCTTCCCCTCCCCTGCCCTCCTGTCTTAAGCGTTGATGTTAGCATCAAACCTGTGGCCACTCTTAACCATATGGACAGAAGTAGAACTCAAAGCCATATCCTTGTGTTGTCTGCACGGCGTCTGAAGCAAAAAGCTGCAGGTGATCAGCTCAGTGTGGGTGTTTGATTGCTTAAACAGCACTGACGTCATTTGTTAAGCAGGACAGAGGTTGAACTGATGTGTTTTAACTTGTTTTTTTACTCTCATAAGAGTTTTAACAAGTTTGTCCACTTTAGTGAGGATAATGTGGGCACTTTGGCCCAGTGGCCTCAGTGAGTATGCAGACAGGAGCTGGTATGGATGTTCGGCAGCCTTGTCAATCTTTCAGTCCATTATTACAACAGCTATGGGCCTATAAGGACAAACAATAACACAGACATACATAGGAGATTACAGGGAGATAGACTGAAGACCCCTCCAACCAGACAAGGTGGGCATGGGAGGGAGTGAGGAGTAGATTTGTATGAGAAATGGAGGGGTGGGGTGGGGGGTTGTGTCATGGCAGGGGTAGGCCAATGGAGCGGAGAGGCCCTCATGCCCCCGCTGATCACAACAGGGGATTAATTATGTCAGCATAATAAGTACAAATGGTGATCTGAACGTGGAATTAGCCCCCTGAGCAGAAGCTGCTGCAGCACGCAATGGAGAGGAAGAGTGGGTGGTAATGGAAGGGAGGGGGGGTTGTCCCAATTTGTCCCAGTCTGCCTGTGTAGGCACAAGGGTGAAACCTCGGGTGGGGTAGCGTGTTGTCTGTCAGGCTGGCTGGCTGGCTGGCTGGCTGGCTGGCTGGCTCACAGGCTGGCTGACATGGTTGTCTGGGTGGGTGGTGGAGTTGCCTGGTCTGTCATTTTTGTTATGATTTGCATGGATGTCAGTCTCAGTGGCAGCGGGACAAGGCTCTAGCTGAGCTGGAGGCGCTCTGCTGTTCACAGTCCCATTCATCTCCAAGTATCCAGTGTCCAGTTTGCAGCCTGGGACTAATACTGGGGCTCTGTTTGCCTCGGTTGGTTTTTGCAGTACTAACTGCAAAAAAGTCACCATGTACCTAGATTTTATTCAACATTTGATACACTCCTCCCCAGTAAACAACACAGCAAGTATTTCCTGCCTTGTTGTGAGTGAGGAGTCCAAGCTTTGGTTATAGCTCTGTTTCAGATCCAGGTCATGCTGCCCCGGGTCTCAGTCCAGAGACAACATGACCAGCACAATACAGTGCTCATCCTCAGCCTCCCTGTTGTAATAGCTGTTGTCCCTACTGGCTCTTTGCCTTCAGCACTTCCCTTGACCAGCTCATGCCACACACTTTTGGTGCAAAAATGCAAACAAAGCATGCTAGGCCAAACTGAGAGATAGACAGGGAATACAACAGAGGGAAGACACATTTGGCGTTAAACACTAACACAGGGTGGCAATTGGTTGTACATAAATAAAAAGTGTGAGTTTGTTCACATTTATCATGGCCACCAACCCTAATCTGTTAGGTTTCTCCCACAAGCTGAGTTGTGATGATGCGAAAAGAAATGTAAAGTTTACCAAATTATGATTAATTAGTTTAAAAATTAATATAGTATGCTATAAATAACTATATAGTACTTTTAATTTCTAGTGGTGGGGCCATTCCCGTACTGGATCAGAATTTTCTTCAGGTATTCACTGATTCACCGAAAATAATGCAACATTATTCCAGTTTGTATTTTGACCTCACTGATATCAGCCTCCCTGTCTGTTGCTCACTTCCTACAGTCTTATCAGAGAGTGTTAAGTTACTGCTCACTGGACCATCACTCCTGCTGCTGCTTCAAAATAAAAGTATAGGTTTTGTGAAACAGGGACAGTCTTTTATTGTGAAATGGTCAAACAAGGTATTTGTCATCAAGGTAATTATTGACTGACTTCCAACTGTAACAGTTTGACTTGAGTTAGGCAGGAAAAAAAAGAAAAAATATATGAAAAAACAACTGAATTCAAGACTTCCTTCCTTCTGACAAAAAAGCAGCACCATTTCTCCAAAGTTTATAAAAACGTAAGAGGATGGAGGATGGATTATTTTATTCATGGATATGTTTATTTGTTTTTTAAATGTTTAAATATCAGTAACCAGTGACTCTTCCTGACAATGCACTCATTGTGAATATCCTGTCAGCATCGTTGGAAGCTGCTGCCTGGCTCTCTTGCTAGACAAACATGAGCATCAGGCTGTGTTTACAGGAGGAGCAGGACCCCAGAGCCAACTTGCTTTGAGTAAGTCTATGAAGCTCTCAGTGTCCGTGTCTAGATAATGATTCCTTCTCTGTCGTGGTGATGGAGGTGGTGTGGGGGGGATGTGGGGGTCCATATGCAGACTCAGGCCTCATAAATCCTTGCTCTATGATGAGCACTCTGCTTATGACTTATGGAGCACAGGGGCGGCCAGTTAAGACAGCCACTCGTAAACATGTGGCATGGCTGCTTGACGCCGCTGTCAATTTTCATATTTCATTGCTTATTGGGCCAAGAGTGCTGAGTTATATCTGCAGCAGAGCCTCGTTAAGGAGGGCTCTTTAGCTGCTCCTGTCGGCTTACTGACAAGGAAGGGGAAAGGTGATGAAGAAAATGAATTAATTAGATTGTTTTTAAATGTAACATGGGGCAATATGATTTCTGTGAAACAGTATAGAAGTTACTTGAATTAACATTTAGTGAAATGTTATTTCTATTTGTCTGATATGCTTACTTCAGAATTTTTGATTGTATTCTTTCCAAATACCAAAATAGTGTTACATTATTTATTCCAGTTATTACAGATAAATACCCTAATCCCAGAGTGAATTAGTCTCTAAAAGTGTTCAAGGATGTCTATAATAGGTTGATACAATTCTGTATTTTTGTCTTTTTGATAAGCAACAACAGCAGACCTCTTCTGCTGTTTTTGATAAAACTATTGGAGTTGGAGGTGTTGAAGTGGAGTTGCAGCAGGATGTCCACTCTGTAAGTATCAGGGAAAAGGCACGATTATAGTGAATGTATTTACTGAAGATAACAAAATATGTACTTCAGTATTATAAACACACATTATATTGCTGCGGTGTAAACAACTAAGTGTATTGTTTGGGTGTGAAAACAAGCTTTTGGGGGAAAACAGGTGTCAGACTCCATTACAAAATTTATAGAGGATATAAACAGGGAAAATTACAGTGGATTAAAAAAAACTAAAGAAAGGAGATGATGGATTGTAGAGAAATGACAGCAAAGCTTCTTTTAAGCAAATGTTATTTTCCAGCCTCAACAGTCAAACCTATGAAAGTTGTGTTTGGTGTTGACTTTAATCATGTTACATTTTCACCAGTTGTTATAACTGCTTACTACTTTAATTTAATATTGATCATGTAGTAGTGATTTTAACAATTTCATTAATAAACACATAAAAATGCAGCACATTCAGTAAGACGAGCACACCATATCAACTAACTAACTACTGTTATGTTATGTACACAATGTAGTTAAAATATTAACTGTCATTTTTTTAAGTATAAACAGACAGTACACATCACTTAAACTATCTAATCACATTTTCTGTGTAACCACAACCTATGTGAATTAATATGCACATTCATATATCAGGAAAAAAAAGTGGTTTCAACATTGCAAGGCTTACATTTTATCGTAGGTTAAACAGTGTCTCTCAGCCTTTGAGAAAAACTGCTACTTGATCACAATAGCTTCAAAAGCCTCCAAAAAAATCCAACATTCCTTTTACTATTACAGGCAATACTGCAACAAATCCTCACAGTTATGTTACTGGAAGATGTTTTGGCATTTTAACATGAAAAATTAAAACACTTGAGCAAACACAAACCTGCCTCTCTAACCTCCTCATTCCCCGTCGCATTTTTTTAGGAGAGTTACAAGAAACTTGATTTGTATCAAATTACAGACACAGCACAACTGTATCCTCAAATGTACCACTTCGTTTTGCAACAAAAGTTCTACATCAGTGGGGCAGCATCCTGCTTAGAGCCCCTAACTGGCTAGCCATGACTGATGATGCACACTGACTCATCCCCCTCCCCCCTAAGTGAGTAAGACTCCATGTCACTTACTGGAACTCTCCAAAAAAAAAAAAAAACAATGGAGGTCTCTCACAAACACACACGCATAAACCCATGTAAATCAGGCAGGCCCTCACTAATGACTCAAAGCGTAGATATCCTCTCTACATCTCCAGACCTCCCCCTCACCACTCCCTGAAAACTTAAAATAACCACTGGTGTGCGTTGGACCAGGTGCTCTTCAAACACAGTAACAAGGATTAGAAAAACACATGAACATTCATAGGTGAGGTTGTCATCTCTATGATCAATGAGAAGGCTTCAGTAAACACAGACATAAGAGATGATGTCAGCTTGGCTATTATTCTGTGACGACACCGTAAAAAAATCAATTATTCAGTCTTGATTAAAAAAAAAAAAAAAAAATGACCCAAATAACCAAAACCACATCACACCAGGGGATTTGTTCCACTTCCTTAAAGAATTTTTTAACACAATACATGAATCAAGGGATAAATATTATAGTGTGTTAAATTTAGGACACTGGATTACATTCTTGAGTTGGGCTAAGTCTGAGTTTCAGTTGCCAAAAAAGTATTTTATTACAGGTTCCCATTTATTTCAAGTGAATAATCCAACCCATTTAATCCCTTATAAGAATTAAAATAGATTTTTATGCAAGCTGGCTGAGACAAAAAAGGGGGTATCAAAATGCCTCTTGGCAATCCACTCACAAAGGCACACATTGTGCTCCTGAGAGAAGAACATACAGTAAGGCCATTTCCTCTTATTGACGCCCTTGGCAAGACTAATATTTACAGAAATGTTATGGCTTGACAACCCTCAATTAAACTTGTCATAACAGAGCCCATCCAAAAGAGAGACAGGATGCGAGGAATGATGTCAGCTCGGCGGTGAGGAAAGGGGGCACGGAGGCATGTAAACAGCTGTTCTGGGATTGTCTGAGGGATATTGAGCATGCCGCTGTTTGTCATGTTATCAGGACCACAATGCAGCTGAGTACAGTGGGTACACAAGAAATTTGACCAGGTTAATTGGTGCCTCTCATGTTAAAAGGCAGTTACACAACACAAGACTGACACACTGAAACATGCCCTCACTTACAGGAGAGACATGCTCTGTGATCGCAGACGAAACAAACACAGTGCCAGCTCAACTGTGGCAGTATTAAGAGTTTTCTCCCCTTCCTCTGTCCCATACTGTGCAGCACACCTTAAATGTGTTGGCAGTTTAAAAAAGCAAAAAGATCTCTCAAGGTCTCAGTGGAATAATAGATTAAAAAAATAGACCTACAGAAAGCACAAATAGACCTCTTTGGTGCCATAATAACTTCTAACTGTTACAAAAAAGGCGTCTGAGTGATCGGATCCGAAACTCAATCTCTAATGAAATAGCATTTGTCTTCCACTATCAATCTGTCCATTTGGCTGCTTTGAAGTTGATCCATGTTTGAAACAAAGCAGAGTTCACTGAAACAGAACGCGGGGGAGAGAGGGGACAGAGAGAAATCTCTTTGCAATACATGTCTGAATTATTACAGGCTTGTAAGTATGTAACCCTAGCCAAAGATGTGGAGTGCTTTTGGAGTCTGTGTAAATGGATCTAGTCAGAGGTGAAGAGAAAACAAGTCTGACCCCGTGCACTGTGCACCGGGGAGGTCAGCGTGTCTGTTTGGTTTTCTGAGTCTGGACCGTGTGCTCTATTTGAAAAGGGGACGGGCCATGCTGACGTCGTAAATTATAAGAAAGGGATGGTTGGAGGAGCCAGCTAGTGTGTGTGTGTGTGTGTCTGTCTGTCTGTCTGTTTTTGCTCCTATGTTTGCGCGTGCATGAATGAATGTGTGAGTATGCAATGCCTTATGTGGTTCTTCTGTGAAGCTGGTCACACACTGACTGTGTCTCTGACCCTCCATACTGTCCTCCCAGCCTTAGGCAAACAGAGCAGAGTCCAAATCTAACGCCGTCTGATTCACAAATATGATTCAACACGGAGATGACGGGGCCCCTTAAATGCCATTTACCGGGCTTTGGCATGGTGATAATTGAAAATGTCAGTAAAAGTTCTTAGCAGAAATTCCAGCAGGATTATCGCCCCAGTAACATGGACAGAGTGAGGGGTTGTCTCTGGAGAGCACAAAAGAACTTGTCTCCATATCATAAAACCTGCACTGTTCCCCTGCTTTTTTTTAATGAAACTGCTGTGATGCCAGTCCTGGAAGGGGAGTTAGAGTAACATCTTGTTTTTTTTTTTTCGTTTTTTTTTTTTGGGTGGGAGTCGGTGATGTGGGTGTGTGTGTGTGTGTTGGAGATGATGGGGGGGGGGGGGGTTTGCTGTCGTGGCAGTTCCCCTCCTCTCTCTTTTTCGAAAGCCAGTGTTGTCGGTGCATCATATAAAAGAAGATATACAAGCAATTCACATGCAAATGTTGAGAGTGATTTAGAAAAGAGGGGGAGAAAGGGGAAATGTGCTATTGAAAACCAGTGGAGGGATGGGGGAAGGGGCGGGGGGTGGGGGTGGGGGGTGGGGGGGCGAGGAGAGCCCGGTGGTGTGTGTGTGGGGGTGGTGATGGTGGTGGTGGGGCGGGCGGGCGGGGGTCGCATTAAGCGTTTGGCGAGGGAGGTGTGAGGTGGCGGTGCTGTGAAA
>JAQMCX010000001.1:19353735-19394449 GCA_029814765.1 Acanthurus leucopareius | reverse complement strand
GAATTACTATTACCCGAGCCTCTGCGCCGAAGCTACATCACCAGTATTCTTTGGAGCCACTGGCAAGAAGATTAATGTTTTGTTAAATATCAGTGTGGGAGCATGTGAAGAGGGGGGTGGGGGTAGGGGGGGTGCTTACTGGGTCTTCTAAACTTAGTCAGCCCTGGCTCTCTTTGTAATTATGGTGTGTTGCTACGGATGCGTCCCACACTCTCCCTTCCTAAGTGTTAGTCAAGCGTTGTTATGGTACCAGATGCATGTATTTGTCGAGAGGATTATGGGTAATGTTCCGTGGCGTCTGATTGGACATGTATGGCTTGCTGCGCTCTGTTTTCATGATGCGTTTCTTGGCTCGCAGCCTTCATGGCAAACTGTTCTGTGTTGCTGACTAAATGACACTGAGACCGGCTCTTCTCTGTCAGAGCGCTCCGTTGTCTCTTTTTGTCATTAGCCTGTTTGCTTTTGAAAAAAATCATCAGGATAATCGTGGTTTAAAAAATGATGGATAAGGTTCCACAAAAATGTATTGGACAGGGAAGAAAGGTTTAATCTTATATTTCAGTCTTACATTTCATTTTTTAAAGTTGCACGACCCTACCCAGAATTTTTAATGTTTAATCTTGACCCAAGTTTTGACTTGGAAGCACTTTCAGATATCAGTAGGAGCATTTACATATGATAGTTAGATAGAAAACAAAAATACAAAGATGGTACAAATTATTAAACCTATATTAATTTCAAAAGAATTAGATAAATATGAAGACTTAAATGAAGTGGACTAATTTATAGAAAAAAAATTTATAATGAAAACTAATTTTAACCATTAATCTATGAAATGGTAAACATCATAATAGCCATCAGTTTGTACATTTGAGGTGGAAGAAGCCATTTTCAGACGTAATACAAAGATCAGACATGGAACTTGACTTGAAATATAGGTTAGATTGGATGTTGCACTTATTTTGTTTTTATTTATTTATTTATTTATTATTTTTACTCTTGTAATAATCCAGAAGAAAGTAAAAAAGGAAGCCACGTTTGGTAGATAACATTCATGTGGTAATTACTTATGCACTGATACATGAAGGTTTTGGGGACATGATACAGGGGAGCTGCATTTGTGAGGGCAAAACATAAAGTCTGTGTAATGTCTGGTGGAGCCCATGTGAGAACAGAGCAGATCATTGCAGGATTCACAGTGAGCGAGTGTCTGGATTGTTTATGACATTACTGTGCACTCTTTCATTTAATGCCTGTTTCCACCCTTTTGGCTATGTGCAAATATGTGTCTTGATGTAAATGTAAAAGACAGTCATCATTACTGATGAATCCTCCTCCTTCTTCCCTTACACACTCTACGCACCCCCCCCCCCCCAAGTTTTTCCAGTAGGTGAGAATGCATCTGACATGGACAATCTCCTGTTGTGTGCCACACGTGTGAAAGGGAAACCTCACACAATGTCCACAGTTCATTTGAGAAAATAGCTGCGGTGTAAAAAAAATGAAAAAAATAAATCCCTTGAAACAGAGACAGGATTGTTGTCTGTTGTGTGTGGCACCTTTATTACCCACAGCACACAGCGGTGGGTAGAGAACGGAAAATCTATAGCTTGAAAGTACAATTACAACAATATAAATGACTCAAATAAAAGTACAATTTGCTGTTTGAGAAACTTCCACAGTTTAAAGTAAATAAGAACCTGGTTGAAAACTTACTCAGCAACAAGTTTCCATTCCAAATATGATATATAATTAAAAATTAATACCTATTTATGCTGTGTGTAACTTGTGTTATGTCACTACTCACCACTGCACTCCTTATCACACCACACTCTTTGTGACAATTCAATTACTTTCTTGTGAAAGACAAAAAGGCCTTTCTCGGTTTGACTGAGTTTCCCTCAGAAAAATTAAAACTCACATGAGCCCCCCCCATTCAGAACTCCAACCCCACTGTATAACTTGTGTACACTCCCTGAGTGCAGTATATTCCCAGCTCGATGTACCATTAAATATATGACTCCATCCATATGCCCATGTTCCTGATCCTATAAATACATGCTATCAATCGACAGCATTAAGATTCACAGTTGTATCCACCCTCTCTCATGAAACTGACCAGTTCAACCACAAACTTCTACTGTCGACCACAGAGCCACACTGGAGCAGTTTGGGGTTTTCTCCCTTATTCAAAAACACCTAAACTACATTTAAACAGGAAAATTCCCAGTAATTTGCCCTTTTTCTAACATATTGACTTCTGTGGTTCCCCATGTGTCATATATAATAAGAGCACAGAATTTGCACAGACGACAAAACTCAACAGTCAACAACGGAGGCTGTTAAGACAACAAAAAAGTCCCAGGTAAACCTGACTTTTCCCCATTTTCTTGTTCAGGTTCCACATAATCAGGACGAGATCTTTAACACAGCATTTTATTTCTTTTCACTTGATTTTTTTCTCACCTACATTGCCATCAGCACCAGCCACAAAACCTTTATCCGTTTTTTCTGACGCAAATGTGAGTCACATTTAGTCACATAATGACTCTGTCCTCCCGTAAAACATAAACAATATGCATGTTTAAGCTCCAACACACAAACACACACACACACACTCACAAACAAAAGCAACAGTTCTTCCTTTCAGAGAAAGAGGCCTCTAATTTCAATTTTAATAGCATTTGCATGTGTGTATGTGCTTGTGTGTGTGTGTGTGTATGTGTGTGTGTGACCTGACCAGACATCCTACCCCTCTGTGTTAGTAACAGGAATAGGGCACAGGAGGGGGGAGCTAGTGGTGGTGCACCCACGATATTACACACCCTCATAAATCTATGGCCCCCTGTAGCATTTATGTCGGTGGCCTGTGATCTAGGGTGATAGGCATGTCCGGACACAGCCGCCCTCCCTCCTGTGCCTCGGCTCTTTTCTCCGTAGCGTGTATGAAAGAAACAAAAGGTCAGGGGTGAACCTGGTCGCATGACAATAGGCTGACAGGCTCAGTTGCTAAGGGGATAGGTGACAGGGTGGTACGGACGTGGGGTGACAAGGTGATGGCATGAGGTGACAGAAAAGTTACCAGGTGAGGATGGAGGTGAGTGACGGCATCTGACCGACTTGCCTGAATCTCTCCATTCTCTCTTCTTCTTTGTCCATCTTTCTTACTGTCATCCTTTCTCTATCCGTCCACTTCTCACGTCTCAGTCTCACCAGCAATCACACTCCGTCACACCCTTGAACTCTTTCCACCTGACTTTGACAGCAAATCTGTGTGTAGGATTTTTTTTTGTGCTGTTTGAGACAGTGTGTTTGTGAGTGTATGAGTGTGTATGTGCATGCATGAGCTCGTAAGCCTCGACGCATCACTCGCATGTATTTGCGGCTGGTTTAGCTTTAGTGGGAATTTTTTTTACCTGACTTTTTTCACTTTTTCATGCACACTTTTTGGCTCCTTTGAGCTACTTTCTATACGTGTTTGTGTATGTGTTTCAGAGCAGTTAATATCCTTTCTGTTTGCTCTTTTGGCTCTGAGTCACGGCCATGACGTGCTGAAATAGCCAAGGGGGAGGTGGGCATACATGTTCCTGATGGCGGTTGAGGAGAACCAGAGGGAGGAAATGAAAGGTACTCCCCTCATTTCATACACCAGCAATCTTACACACTGACTCAGCAACCAACCATGGCAAGTGAGTGTGTGTGTGTGTGTGTGTGTGGCTGTGTGTGTGTGTGTCTGTGTGCTTAAAGCAAGTGCCTACATGCGGTTGTCTATGGACTAGTCTACATATACATTATGCCCTCTAAGAATAACTTTGCATGATTGCACAAATTGTTTGAGATCAGCGGTCATATTTGCACAATCTGCAGTGGAGCAGTGTGTTCTCAGAGTATCAGAGAGACATTATTCAGCCAACTACAGGAAAGGATTTGACCTGTCTGGCCCTTCACACACCCAACGTCTTGTTCAGTGCAGCTCCTCCTCACCAGGGAGGTGACGGGAGACACAATAGCAGCACTCATTGACCTGGTTAATAAGTATTCTGTCCTGGTCGCAGTCAGATACTCTTTACCTTCTAATACACTGTCTGTGTGTTTCAGTCTTCAAAGCGACTCAGTGACCTCATGTCTGCCTCGCACAGCTTTTGTAAACTAATAAATGACAGGGGTTCTGGGATTCTGCAGCCTGGTCGATCAGAGAAGAATCATGTGTGTGTGTGTGTGTGTGTGTCTTTGTGTGTCTCTAACTTCTTTAACTTCAACACTCACATCGAACTTGTTCTTTGTCTGTGTACAAATAGAGTAAAAAGAAAAACTCTGAAACTCTTGTGTGTGTATATGTGTGTAGCAGACAGGTAGGTGTGTGTTGGTAATGCTGCTCACTGCTTTTCTCAGGGTCATATGGGACATGTCACTCTGCACTTTGTATCGGATTGTTGCATGAGCTGTTTTGGCAAAAACACACTTTTACAGTGTGGTTAATGTCACTAAATTTATCAGCACAGATGAAATAGCACAGCAGAAGTAGCTGTGATATTAAAAACAAAATAAATTACAAAGAAGCTAATTAAATATAGTTTTAAATAACACAAAATATGGCAGGTTCATGTTTTGAAACCATGTAATAAATTATTTGTACCAATATAATCTGTTGACAGCTGACTGTTTTGCCCTGCTTGGTACTTGATTAGTATGTTATTGCTTATGTGATATACCTGCCCCGCTCCACTGGCTTACTCAGCCTTTGAAATAAGGATCAAGGAAAATCAGACCTCAACATGGATGAACTCATCATCCAGATTTTCACACCCCACATCATTGCTTTTCATTCACCATGCAATTTATTTTGTGGGTAAACTCTCTTTCCCAAAATCTTTAATGTGCATTTCAGCTCAAAGTTTGGAGGATGATGCCTAATCTGAACTTTGATGGGAGCTTTATGATGGGGAAATGAACAACCTTAAATTGATGTTGTTACTGTCAAAATCTTCCAAAAAATGTCTCTAATCTTTTGACATATCAATTTAATATTTGTATATTTCACAGACATATTTTCAGCTGTTGCTGCCCACAAAAGTTCTTTTGTCATTATCCGTCATACACCTGCAATGTAAAAAAGAAATACAGATATTCCAATTGATCTGAGAGATGAGTGTTTTATAATTATTTATATAAAATTTAGGCTGTAGGAAGCCTGTGCTGCTTGCCTTGATAAATCGTTTTTATCCAAACTTTGTGTTATACAGTAAATCTTTACAGTGGAGGTAATAAGTGCAAAGTCAGTATGACTCAGACTGGCCGTTACTATAAAAAAACAGATCCAACCTGAAAAATAATAGAACTTCCCTTTAACTTATTAACTAAAGTGACAGGAAACATAACTAGTAAATAATCTCATGTCATGTTGAAACTGAATCCTATGTAAATCATACGATAGAGAGGATTTAATGTTTGAGTTTTAAAAGTCTTGTTTTTTCACTGCAGTAATTAATGACAAAACATGTTGTACTTTAGTGATTTTTTACCGTATTTCATCGATTTGATAGAGTGAAGACATGCTTTTTAAGGTCAAAGTTCAATTTTAACACAGAAACCTGTGGATTCTTTTTCAGCAGAGCCAACAGGATGTGTAAAATTCAGTACTTTCCTTACTTACATCATTTGCCACACATTTACTATTGCATTGGAAAATTTAATGAAAAACAAAGAGGAAAAAAACTGCATATGCTGGTTGCATAACAACAGCTTAATCAAACAATTTATGGATTAAAAAAAAAGTCTGTTTATTAATTTGGCTTGAAATTGCTTTGTCATTATGAAATATAGTAGCACTTTTTCTCAGAGATTGTGCAAAACAGCTGCAACAAAGCTTTTATTTACACCCCTTTTCTGTTTTTTTTCACACTGAAATAAACAACAATGTCATTATGCTGCTCCAGTATGTAAATTAAGATAGCGTGCCAGTGTTGTAAAGCATGAAGAGGCATGTGGAGCGTGACGTATTACACAACAGCTGTGACGTCAAGTGTGATGTCTAACTCCTGTGTCCTAAAGTGCTTTCTAAACTATAACAATGACAGTAACATGGCCACAACAATCACACACCATGCCTGTTATGTGGTGGTTAATCTCATCCTCTGATTGGAGGATAAGGAGCTGCAGACATTTTTGGAGCTCCATGAGTTAGCTGCTCATTGCTACTAGCTTTTATTTAAATCTCACGCTAAGTGGTTGCACACATTGTCAAAATGTTACACCTGTATTCTTTGCTTTTCAGTTCACCACTGTTACTTCCTTCCTACCTTCAGAAGAAGACCAGCTGAATAGTAAAGCGCAACAAGGGTAAGTAGTAGCAATACTGCTACTACTTGCTGCCAGCCAGTCACATATTTTGCATTATATTTTAGCAGTTGTGTTTTATTTAAAATTTTTACATTATATTTTAGCAGTTGTGTGTTATTTTACATTTTTACATTTTACATTTACATGTTTTATTTACATTATGTTGTTTGTTTAAAGAAATGCATACTGATAATTGGCTGATTTGAAGATGAGGAATTTAAATTTAGTGGGTGCGGCTTATACTCAGGTACGCTCAGTAGTCCGAAAATTACAGTAATCACTTTTGTAGGAATATTACCCATATATGCTTCCACTAAGAAACAGATGATGATTAGAGTAATAGAAAAGAAAACCAGTCAAATTCATCATCCATGTAGTCATCATTCAAATCAGATGTTCACATTTATTTTACTTGTTTGATATACCAAAAAGTTGTCGTGTCAAATTGGGAATTTTAATCCGCTGTGTAGAGAAACCTTTCATTTCAGAATGCTTTTAGCATTACTAAGCTACTGTAGTACCCGCCATTAAAAAAAAAAAAAAAAAAGCTATAGCCTGCAGCAACTTTCTTCTCAACTGCTGCTGAAAGGTGTTCCTTCAGGTCCTGGCAGCGTCCGACCTGGCAACCCTCATTTGTCCTGGCTTGCCCTGCTGGTTCGCTCTCCAGAGCCAGAGGAGAGTACTAATGCATGAGGGACATAAGGCATCAGTGTCAAGGGAGGGAGAGAGGAGCCGCTGCCATGTCCTGCTGCCGCATGTTGTTTGTTTACAGGAAGGTGCCACTTGGCTGTGTATGTGTGTGTTGCTAAGGGCCGTGGGCCTGGATGGAGAGATAGGGCCTCCCTCATCCTTAATGACTATTGAGTGTGTCTCACAAGATGACAGCACGCTGAGAGCACCTGGCTGGTGCTCCGCACAGCCCCGTGCTAGTTCCTCATGTTGTAGGAAGCCAAAAAGAATGGTTTATGACTGTGCATGTATGTGTAGCTCTCACCGAACAGGCACAAATCAAGAGGTCATGTGATCCACTCTCTAATTGTCATGTTTAAGTCACTTCAAAAGAAGAGAGGGAAAATTCCAAACCAAGGAGGTCATGTGCTCAGGCCACCAGACCTTGTTGTTTGCTCATGGAAGACTGAAAAGGTAACAGTCTATGTTTATATAATTTTATAGCCCTTTATGTCGGGCACAAGGAAGAAAAACAACATTTGCCTGCAAGTTAGTCAGTGATTTATGTCGTGTTTGGACAAGTATGAACAATCCATCTTTTTACACCAGCTTGATTTCCTTAAAAATATCACTATTATTCCACAGATAGGAATGTGTGTCTAAATCAGAAATTTAATGTGTTGTTTTAGGGCATGGCAATATAAAACAGCCCTTTAAGAATGCAGCCTCATATATTTGTTTCAGATTTATGATGATAGCTTGGTTTTGTTTTTATAGTGAATTACAGTAGCAACTGTTAAGTAAGTCATGAGCACGTAAGATGTCGTTTGTTTTTAATTTCATACAGCAGCCCACAGTGTGCTGTGTTACAGGCTTATTCCAGTAATCATACTTGTCAGAGCTCCTCCACACTGCCAAAGTATGGGTGAGACACCTCGCAATTACTTATCTGCATTTTGTTGAGACGTTTATAATTCCCACAACCTAATACAGGAGCATCGACTCAAATTACAGGCTTTAGGTTACACGGTGAGAACTTATTTATTGTGGCACCTTCTCTTTCTTTGCTGGTGTCAGTCGACTACAAAACCTAATTAGTGCTTTCAGCTCGACACCCATTAGCTGAAACCCGATCCTTTGCCTGGTGGAGAAAAATAATTATGACATTCCTCTTATAAATCATTGGTTATGTCCTAAGCTCATTCAATGGAAATATGATTTCCCACTACAAATTGTCTGACCTGTTTTATGTTCTCCAACACATAATTAAAGCGGTGGTTTGTGAGAGGAAGTAATTTTGTTCAAAGGCTTTTGGCAACAGCAGTGCTATGTCTTTTCTGCTTGTTTAGAGAACAGCTACTGGCAAACCTGGACATGTGAGCTGTGTAATGGATTAGGAACAGCAGCAGCAACATGTGTGAATAACCTGTATTTGTCAGTCAGCCAGGAGACATGGGAAATGAAAGACATCATCGAGTGGCAGGGGTGATGTGCGGGTCATCAGGTACAACGAGGGCAACTGGCAAACCGCGTTCTGACTTGGAGAAAATGTGTCTACACATTAGGGCTGCCAGAGCCAAACAAGTCCGCTTTATTCCCCTTTGGAGGTTGGCTACAAACCACAGGTAGCCATGTAAGACCTAGAGAACCAAGCTCCACTGAATGAATATCACAGAAGAAAGGGTATACTGACGTATGCTTGACATTTTTTTTACGATAGCCTGAAGTCATAAGTCGGGAATAACACCCAGCAAGTTGTTCCTACTATGATGATGATGGATGACGCAGGGGTTTTGCCTGATGCTGTGAGCCATTTGCTTGCAATATATGATTTAAGTAAAAATACAACTAGTAAATTCTACTAGTTAATGTAGATGCGATTATATTGCTATTCTGACTTAGCTTCAGAATTTTTTTCTGGGCCTCAGAACTCCTCATGTTTGCATCACACGGCAGCACAAAGCATTCGGATGTGCAAATGCACATAAATTTTAAACATGTTTGAAAATGAAATTTTACTGTTCTAAATAAGGAAGTAGTTATCTTTTTATTTGTTTGGAGTGGTTACAAAAATAACACTGAAGTTATACAAAATCTCACTCTCTACCTACAGTTCAATAGTGGCACATTTATGCTGAGCTGCAAGCGAATCTCTGTATCATAAACATCAGGTTCCCTACTCCAGTTATCTATCTATCTATCTATCTATCTATCTATCTATCTATCTATCTATCTATCTATCTATCTATCTGTCTGTCTGTCTGTCTGTCTGTCTGTCTGTCTGTCTGTCTCTGTCTCTCTGTCTGTCCTTCTCTCTTCCACCTCAGGGTCAAAAAATGCAGTTTGTACTTGAGGATACTTGGGTTTAACCCTTCTTATTGTTGTGGTGTTGAAGTTAATCTCCTTCATACTTGTAATCCTCCTGAAGCAGGAACATAAACTTATAGAGTCCTGTTTATCTATGCCCTCCCAGGCAGGTAAAGGTTAGACCGCTACCCTACCTGTATATGTATATGTGTGTGTGTGTGTGTGTGTGTGTGTGTGTGTGTGTGTGTGTGTGTGTGCATGCGTACGTGTGGACATGTATGCATGCACTACTGTATATATGGGATGCAGCAACAGCCTGCACCAACGTCAGTCAGCCAAATAAATGGTTGTCTGAGTGCCTCCCAGAGGTCATAGGGCAAATCTTGTGGTAATCTGCTAATCCAATTGGCTTGTCGTATTCACATGATCTGCCAGGCTGCAGGACAGCCATCCTCTGTTCAGACACACATACACACACACACACACACACAGGCACACATATGTGTATATGGGCTAACGCATATACACAAGCACGCATGCCTGCTGTCTGCACCCTTCGCTCGCGACAGGGTTTGACTCCATGACACCAGCCTGTTTGATTCCACTTAGGCTTGAAGCAGATTAGTGAAGGTGACTCCTGAGGGGGAATGCCGCTGCATAATTGGCAGAATTTATAAACCAATTAAAAGCACATTCTAAAGAGCCCTATTCTGCGTCTATTATTAACTCTGTGTGATGGGATAAACAAGGACCCACTGATGCATGCATGCACACTTCCTGTCATACATGCAATTGTACAAGTGCGCTTGTGTGCTATATAAAGCTAATATGATCCCAAATCCAATAGTCATTGATAGCAACAGTTCCTGTTTAGGTAAAATCTAATAGACCCTGTTTATGCCTTAAAGTTAAATGTGTTGACAGAACCACATCATATTCTTTGTCTAATTTTCAGAATATTGGAACATGACAGAAAGTTACCTGCTTTTAATATTTTTCAATGAAGGAATGAACATTTTTAACCATATCATAGCAAGCAGAATGTACTATTTACATTTTAGGACTTTATAAACTCAGGCAACAATTTTGAGCCTAGCTTATGAATTCTTTAATATCACACTTAGCTGGACTTTATCATGGAACAGTCTCTATAATCCTTAGCTCATGTGCCACCCTAAACTGTGCTTACTAACGTGCCACATCTGAAAGAAAAGTAGTGACTACATGTGTTTCCCATGCAAACATAAGATAACAACCACATCATGGCTGGCAGGCTGCACTGAGAGTGTGTGACGTGCTCTGCAGCACCAAAGCTGAGGCTTAGGAAGGGACTGGATCCCATTTCCCAGGCTGAAGCAGGACCCGAGGGCAGAGGGTGGAAACTGAACTAATTGCAGGATATTGCTCCTCGGATGATTAGAGGAGGACATGGAATGCCTGGTCTGTGATGCAAGCAGACCAAGGTGAGACTAATGACGGATGCATTTTTTTATGTCTTCAGATAACTCTGTATCCTATAGTGGAGGCCTGTGGCCAGAGTTAGCAGGGCCTCCTGCCAGCTTCATATTTGTCCTAAAAGGATAGTAAGCAGTAGTAGGATCTGGGTTTATTCCATTGAATGTTTGTTCAATAGTCACTAAAATAAAGTATGCACATTCAAACCAGACAAAGTCAACAATTCCAAAATTCTTTTATTTTCATTTTTTATTTAAAAATATATATTTATATTTTTGGAAGGGATCTGGCCTGTCCAATCAAAGTGCTGATATGTAATCATTTTTTTCTTACTAATACATGATGTGTCCAAAATAAAAATGACTGCACTTTTCTCATATCAATATATGATTCCTAGGTGTTTAAAAGTCTTAAAAATCCAATAGTAATACATTTGCTGACATAACTGTCTTATTTAAATGAACACATTAAAACCTTTTTCATATGGGACCATTAAACATAGTTAGGCTTGAACATACAGTGGAATGAAAACATTTTAAAACCATATTTTAAATGTGATGGTGCTCCCAGGATGAGCACGAACCAATTATGAGACAAGTTAACATTCCCATCTCTGGGAAGAGGCAGAACAAAGCTGCTGTTAAAATTGGATAGCTGACCCTAAGACTAGTACTACAGTGACTCAAATGAAGGCTTTGCCAATCATTAATAGTCTGGATTTAAAAGTTTGTTGACATTGTTTTTGAGGTGGTACCTAGAAAAAAAAAAATCATTAACTTTTTTTTTATTGAATTTTAATATTTTATATCTAACCATATCTACCTGGGTATCTTTGCATTTCAGTCAATTTGCTATAAACTTTCCAAAGGAGTAACTATTGAGTAAATATCATGATAAATTTTCCTTAATTTAGATCATAGGTCATCTGAAATCATAACTGACCAATTCCAAAAATTCTGCCTGCAGTTTTCTATGACAGAACTATAAAAATCCTATGACATGCAACAAGTGGTAACTATATTCCTGTTGTATGATACAGCTATTTAACTATGCTCCGTTCAGTTGTTGCTGTGTCCAGAAACGTTGGCCACACTGGGCAGGAGGCGTTTGGAAGGAGTGAAGTGTTGCAGTCCCTCTGTGTAGACACCAACCCTTTGATTCTGTGTCTGCGTTTAGTGGCCCCCTTTGTTTGCACTGTTTGTTTGATGTTACTTTAGCAGAAAGAGACAGACACCATTGAGTAGTGGGAGTGCTGTTCTGCTGCGTGCCATTCACGCCTGCTGTAGAGCGCGCAGAGTCAAACACAACAAGGGTAGGCCATTGTTTACTAGTGGAACTAATCACCCTGATGGCACCTCCATAAATCCCCCTCCCTGTCGACAGTGATTGGAGTGTACCTATGTGTGACCATGGACAATACAAATGTGCCAAAGGAAAATAAAATGGGGGTGCACTGAGGCAATATTTAGCTTGGCCAGATGGCCGGTCGCATGCAGCAGGCTTCTTAGCCCTCCACATCTGCTCCTTATGATGTGCCAGCAACTGGGTGAGTGTCTCAGCTTTACTTGTTAAGGCTTTTCTTGTACACCCGTATTTGTCCCACTGCAGAAAGAAAGATGCCTCCCCACTTTAACCTGTCTGCTGGAGAATCCCTTCCCACACTCAAGCAGTCCTCTGTTTTTCCTTCGACTGTAGCAGCCTCTTCGTCTTTTAAGGGAAACATGAGTGTGGGACCAAGTCAAAACTCCTCTCCTCTGATTTCTTTATTCCCTTGTCCTGGAAGATGATCAGATTTAGACTTGTGGTGTGGTCTTGTTGCATCACCAGTCCACACACAGAAGCTTGCTTTTGCAGCTGTTTAATATAAATTCTCTTCAAATATCTTTGTCCAGATGGTTTATTTTTACAAACAATACACACGGCTGCATTCCCACTGAGCCCCAATCCCCACCCCGTTACTGTCTGTCTAACTAGGCAGCTTCACTTCAGAGAAGCAGAGAGACAGGCACTATCATGCAGAGTGTGCACAGATGGTCCAGTGACACTGCTGTCATACAAACAGGCTTCAATAAAGAAGATATATATACATGTACTGGTATGAATACATAAGCCATTCATTTTCAAAAAAGGATGTGGACCGACATATTTCTTCATGCCTGAGGAGACAGATGTGCAGAGAAGAGAAAAAAAAAACATGCATGTATATGGATTTTGGATGTGTTTGTTTTAATAGGATACATACCCATTTGTCATAGATCACAAGGCTTCGAAATGATTTCCAGATGACAAACCAGTGTTGTGTTAATGTCACTGATATTTGACGGGTGGGCGTGTCTGCCCTCACTTCAGTCAGCCATGCACTGCAGAAAAAGTACTGAGATACCTTAGTTTATAGACAAATAAACATACGTTTTGGGCAGTGGGGTGTTACCTGTTAGAGAGTCCATCAGAGCACTGAATCCACATTCAAAAGCACTGTTTCAGAATGAGACAGCAACTCCTTCTCTGACAATATTTTCTTTTCTAACAAGTAAAATATATATATTTTTTTTTTATTTAAATTTTTGATTAATTTTTTTCTGTATTTTAAATTCTGGGATGAAAAAATATTTAATCATAAGGTCAGTAGATGTGTTTCACTCCTATAAAATGTTCTTTAGCAAAAAGAAAGTACACATTTTTTTTTTTCCAGTTAATGCTTAGACAATTAATTCAATCCATGATATGTTTTAATCATTGTCAGATTATAAATATCAACATTTTTTTAAGATTTAAATATGTATTTAAACAAGGAAATTACTGAGCAAAAAGGGCACTTTTGTAATAATGTACTGCTTTTCTGTTGGGCATCATTCTAAATTGAATATCTTTTGGTTTTCTCAGTCAAGTAAAATAAACAATTGGTAAACCTGACTCTTGAAAAAAAAGGGGAAAAATAGAATATTTAATTGTAAAAGCAACTGTTAGTTGCAGCTCTATTTCTAGCAGAAGCAACAGTTCTCTTTTTGAAATAATAAAAAAGGAGATCAGGGTGTTAAGTAAGATAAATTTTTGTCCCTGTAGCTAAGCAGAATAAATTCAAAATTCAAAACTGAAAATTCAAGTAACCCCCTTTTTTATATTTAACATGCACAAGTATTAAAAACACTACAATAATTTTAAGTAAGTGAACTGATCTCATCATTGTTTCGACCCTTTTTTTTCTGCCTTGAAGAAAAAAAATATTGTGAATTCCTTTACTGGAATGAAGAGCTAGTGTTGGCTGAAATTTTTTTGTAGTGTAGGTTCTACCTCGACCCCCACCCTCACCTCTCCCCAGGCCTTACTGCCACATCCACTGCACATCCTTTGCTCCCTTCCGGGCCCCAAGCTCTGGAGCCTCACAAAGGAGCCCTAACAAGAGAGAAGAAAGAGCCAGTGCCACTTGGACGGGATTACATCCCAGTAAGATTCTTCAGTCCTCTTGGCCAGCCGCCCCTTAACCCTCCCCTTCCCTGATTAGAAAGTGAGCAGGGAAAGGCTGGCTGGATACAGAAAAAGGGTCCACACATGTCCAATGAAGTGTTGCACTGTGTTATGGAGTAGACTTGCTGAGAGTCGCGTCAGTCTGGTCTTATTAGAAATCCTGCTATTGTAGTAACTGTGAAATACGTAGATTTTAGCACACCGATTACAGTATAATTAGAATTAAATAACCACTTGAAGCTAATATTTTTTAGTGTTAGACACCTGTAATCCTTTGTAAATGTTCAATTTGTAAAATGTAGTTTCCACCCAAGTGCAGTAGTTTTAGTTCATGCTCTGACATGCCCAGACTTTACTCTGTGAGGGTGAAGGACAGGACGACTCTCATGATTTACCTCATCCTTTCTGGATCTCTAATACCTAACTCCACCCCTCCTGTCCTCAGATTCACTCACATGTCGGCAGTCCGGACCTATCTATCTCCTTTTCCTTTACTTTTCCTTCACTAGGTGTGCCAGATTTCATGCCTTTAGTCATTCAGCTGTCATGATCGAGCATTTATTACTGAGACTTAAAGCTATTTTTTATTAATTGTTTTTGTTTTCAACCAATTTGAAAATCATGTCAAATGTCAATCTTCTACATAGTACTTTTAAAGAAAAAAATAATAAATTTGGAGCTTCAACCTCAGACCAGCATGCTTGTAAACAGGAGTATGTCTTGCAGCGTAGATGTCTCATGTACAGCTACTGAGAGTGAGTGATGGCCTCTATGTCCCCCCTTTTTACACCACCTGAGCCCCATGCCCCATCCAACGGTGGCGGAAGGGGTCAGGTGACAGGTGGACAAAAACCAGTAGCTTCAGAGTAAATGATGCATGCCCCAGGATCAGTAAATAAGAGGCAAGGTGCCATTAAAGAAGGCCAGCCTGCATAGCTGCCATTCCTGCTGGGCTTGTGGTGATGTCGGGGGTCACCTGGCTGGATCCACTGTGAAGAGTGTAGCATTGGCTGTGAGCTCTAGAAGTACTACTAAAGTGTAAATTGATTTTTTTTAAGTCCTCACATTTAGGATTAACTATCTTTTTATTTATGATTGACTAATAATGTCATTTCCCCTTAAGATACAGTAAATATTTAATTTCCCTGGTATAACTTAAATTATACCATTTTTTGTTTGTTTTTTAGAAAACAGTGTCAAAACAAACTTTGATTTAAAAGTATGTGTGTATGCCTATGTGTGTATATACATATGTGACTGGGCATAAGTGTGTTATTTGTGTTGAATAAAGGGAATAGAGGTAGACTGCCCAGAAAAAGCAGAGACTTGCTGATATATGTTGTTGAAGTTGTAGTCAAGGGCCGTAACACATTCACAGAAAACCCCTGCACCCAGGATAAATGGAAATAGCTTTAGGGCTGATGGCATAGACCAGATTATAGTTGTTTGTAGATGACGGTAATAGCCGTTATTCTTTTGTTGTGTTTCTTGTCTCACTTATCTTTGTGGGAGATGCCTGACATAGTCATTTTAACTGTGAGGAAGGTTAAGTAATTCCACAAAATAAAACCGATGGGTTAAGCACCACATCATTCTTCGAGCTTTTGTCACTGCCATTAGTGATTCCATTTATATTTTTCACTTCAGCCAGTGCAAGGGATGAGCTGCTGTTGTTAACGGGAAGGCGGTATTGTTTAGAGAACCTGCATCAGAGCAGCTAACCTCAGAGCTGAGAGACAGAGAGAGAGAGAGGGAGGGAGAGGAGAGAAATGGGGTGGGGGGGTTGCTGGCTTCCCTCAGGAGCTCCATCGTTCATTGGAAGCCAGGGAGGCAGCTGCTTGCTCGCCCAGCCAGGGCTCCCCTTAGCCAGGCCCCGCAGCACTTCTCTGCTCTCCTCTGGAGCTGGGCTGGGGACTGACGAGGCCTGGAACTCCTCTGCCTTGCACATCTAAGCCAGGACAGCAGCCAGCCAAGCCAGCCGGGCAAGCAAGCCCCCTCCCCAGCCTCAGCTCCCAGCCAGGGCCCTTTGTGGTGCTCCACTGCCCAGTAATTGATGCCTTGCACTGGGGATATATTTAATCACCATAACAAGGAGTTGGTAGGAATAAAATGATCTTGTAAAGGCGCTGCAAAGCTCTCCGAACAAGCTGGATCACTGTTTGTGGGAAGCAGAGACTAAGATCCAAGAGTATATGTGTACGGGCATGCATGCAGTTTGTGCACTTTTGCTCTCTTACAATCGCACATGACTATTTGGAAGCAGAGACACTCACCTACGTCCTCCCTGTCGCCCCCATCTACCTCTCAGCCCTGACTCCACTTCACAAACACGACTGCAGGCCAACAAATTTCATTACAACAGCCCTAAACTGCACAGTTTTAGAGCCTTCTAATTATTCCTCTCTTAGATGTGGTCGTGTTGAGAAAGGCCGTAAATCAACAGAAGTAGGAGCGCCAGGCCTGGAGCTGTGAGAAAACTGGAAACAAATGATCTGCCCCTTCCCCTACCCTTTCCTTCTTTCGTCATTCCTCTCTCCAACACCTTACCTCTCCGTCCACCTCCTTTGACTTCCAGGGACAATGAAAGATGCAACAGAGGGACTTGGACAGAAAGATGTCTGAGGCGGCTGGTCTGGTAGGTTAAGAGTCTGTCCTGTCAGATACTGAAGTGACTTTAATCAGTACCTTGAAGGCCCTAACTTTGTCAGCATCAGCCCAGATATAGACATTATATATCCATTACTTGCTACTGAGCAGCTCCACTGAAGCGTTGGGAGTGGTAGTATCTTTTTGAGTTTTTACACTAGTAGCTCTGCTGATGTTGTGTGTCGTAGTAAGATGGTCGGCCGACAGCTGAGTGTTACCTGGGACCAGGTCTTTCTGTCTGCTCCCCAGTCTGTGACTGCCTGTAATCAGCTTTCTTTAAAGGTTCCAGCCAGTAATTGCTCACTGTAGCCCCAAGATAGCAATCAAAGAGATGTTGAACTCCATGCTCTCCCTTTCTCTGTCTCTCTTCCCTCCTCTTGCTATCTTTCTCCTCTTTTTCTCTCACACACACTGTATCTCTTTTCGCTACTTTACGTTTGGAGGCACTGTAAAGAACAGCATCGCAGCAGCTGTTTTTTAGTGTGTGTGAGGGAGGAAAATCAATTCAAATTGAATTAATGGCAAAACTGATATTGCTTTGAAGAATGCCCCACTACTCCATCCCCACCCCCGCTCTCCCGTCTCTGTCCTGGTTGCATTTTTCCCCGTTCTCTGTTCTCTTATCTTTCAACAATTACAAGAGCAGTCTAATGGCCCTTTTAAGTTGCCTGCCAGCTGTATTTGCGAAAAAAAAAAAAAAAAGAAAAGAAAAAAAAATGTCTTCTTCATCTGTGGGTAAATGTAGCTGTGTTGAGGTTCATTCTCATGTACGGTTTGCTGATGCCTCTCCTCTGAAGTCATGATGAGGGCATAAAAGCTGTTTGTCTGGGCACGAGATGTGAGTTGATTCATGAACAGATCTCATGATGTTATGTCAAATCTGTCAACCATCATAAAGTACCAGGCAGCGTTTGATGTGGTATGAATTCCCCGTATCCAAAGCTGTTAATACAGCTCTGAACGGAGCTGCAAAACCAAAATCAGTTAGTACAACCGATAGGAAACAATTTATTAAGAAAAAACAAACTTTTTCTGGTTATAATTTCATGGTTATTTTTTTGCTGCACACACGATTCTGGTGATTTACCACAATATATTATTATTTTTGTTAATATATATGCCAAACTATCAATCTAGCATTTGATCACTGCAGCCCAATATATATTTTATATTTGTATTTTCAGACTTCTATGGAGTCTTGTGTACATGCTTTGAAGATAACCCTCTGTCAGTGTTAATTGTTACATAATGTGCTATGTCTCAGCTGCTTAATAAAGTTTAAATATTTAATTCTACTTGACATTTCTTCTTTCAATTTCTTGACAGCAGTGTTATATATTTGTGACATTTTTCACACCTTGTGTACATATACTTGTACTGTTGCTTTAAATAGCATTGTGTCACTGGGTGCAGTCATCTGTTAACTCTCATGAGAGGAGGAGTGAAGTAACAGACACCTGCAGTTCAGCAGATGTCCCATCAATTATCACTGCCTGTTCTTCACAAACCTCACCCAGCACCCTTGTTCCTGGAAGGTGGCCTTAGTTCCTTTACCAAGGATCGGATCCTTTACTGGGATAATTTTAACTCTTGTAATTTTTATTTTTAGCATTTCTTACTTTTCGTTAGACTGATCCTAAATTGCTTCAGTTACATTCTGTGCAAAAACACAATATGAACCCTGCAGAATTGCACGCTGTCCATTAGTCCTTAGTTTAATTGGCACATTGCTCAATTTTTAGTGCCAGCTTAGCCCTTGTCACACTGAGTATAAGAAGGGAAAAATGAAGCCGTGTGTCCTTGCCTCTTAAGACCAAGAAGTTAACCTGCTTAAGAATCTGCCTGACGTGGGATATCAGGTGAGGATCATCCAGCATGGAGGATCAAATCTCATCATCACCGAGCACGCAAGCCAAGCAATGCTAATACATAGAGGAAGGACAGGAAGGGAAGGGTAGTGACTGTGACCGAGAGAGGACAGAGAGTGAAGCCACAGAGAAGAGGGCAACAGAAGCACAGAGAGAGAGAGGAATTAAACAGCTTACAGAGTTGAATGAGAGAGTCGGGGAGAAGAGGGTTTCCGTTCTTGCAGCTCAGCTGAGACTGAAAAAGATAGAAAGGAGACATCGAGAAAAAGCAGGAGAGACAGAGAGAGAGAGACTAACACAAGCCAAGTGTTTGAAGTGGATCACTGTAGGCCAAACATCTAAAGAGGACAAGACTGCAAACATGTCACACTGCAGCCTGCTTGCATTTAACAACAGATGTTTGGTCTCTCCATCTCCTGCAAAGCTTTCCTATCCAGGTTGTGCTGACCTAGTGAAATAATAATATCTTCTTTTTTTCCTTTTTTTTTTAAGAAAAAAATTACTCATAAAGCAAAGCTTTGCAGGCTCCTTTTTAGTTAAGCCTTGAATATTCCAAAAACTCCCATTTCTGCACTGTCTTCTATCTCCCAGCCGGGGTTTAGCGGTTTGCCTCAGGGCATTTCAGCAGTGCATGTTGCGGGAAAGGGACGACACATTACTTACTCACTCGCTCCCACTCATCCAAAGAAAATGATAATCAAAAATGGGAAGAAAAACAATCACCAGCGTGCCCTCATCAATACAATGGGAACTTTAACAACAAAAAGTGCAAATTGTTCCCTGCTTGTGTCAGTTTTCCTTTATATGGTCTGTCCACTCTCCTCATAGCTGAATGCTCAGCCACGCTTCCTCTTAAAGTGTGTAATTACTTCCCGGCTACAGCAGCCCATACATTCTCCCCATGCGGTGGTATCACCGGTCATTTGCTCCTAATTTATGGGAGCAGGAGATTCAAAGTTTTAAAAATATTTGGGTAATATCACGTCAGGCATCGCCTCTGCCTCGTGATGAATGGAGACCGGACCAAGCCATTGCGATTCTGAGCATGTTGAGATATTGGCACCAAACGGCTTTATAACTCTGCACTCCTTTATCGGGGCTGGCAGCGCAGAGAGAGCAAAGCCAGAGGACCTTCATGAATTATAGAAATGAGGCTGAATGATTAGGGCCAAGGTCGTGTGAGCGATGGACAAACGGGACAGGATGTGGCTGGCTGATGCGTCGTCGTCCCTGTCGTCCTGCTAGTTGCTGGTGCTCACATAGATTAATGATAGGAGGCTGAATAACGCAGGTCCCGTGTCGGAGCAGTTCATTGCCAGTAAAACCTGAGGCCGTCATGAGACACCACAACTGCTGATGGAAGACGATGGCAAGTCAGATGTGTTTTTAAAGTACTTTTGACAAACAGATCTATTACAGCTTTAAAGACTGGAACATCAATAGTGAAACCTGCATCAATTATTTTTAAAGTCTGACCTGGAGTCTGTGTAAGGTTAAGAGTGTGGTGGATCAGTACTGTGGCTGTAGGAGGTTACTGAAGTAACTCACTAAGAAATGTCGTTTTCATCTATATTGGCTAAAGATTTAAAAGAAGAGCTTATTGAGAATGAGGGAAATTAAAAAAAGTATGTATGTTAATATGTTTATCTTTTTCCATAGATAATGTTGCTGATAAGAATATCCCATATTCAACATTTATATTATTTTTATTAATTGTCATCTGAAAACAATTATTTTCATTAGGGATTAATGTGCTTATTATAGTCCTGATTAACTTGGTTTCTAATCTACAAAATTACAATCCCTCAGGGCAGGAGATAACAATCTTCTGTTTTTTCTTCTGACAAAAACCCAACCTTACTTAATATGTTTATGTAGATATCTATATAAAATTGTATAAAAACAGCAAATCTTCATGTACCATAAAATATGGAACTAATAAATGAAACATCATAAAACAACTAATAGTTTATCAATAAAATTTCAGCTTATTATCTGTTGATCAAACCATTGTCGAATTATGTCAGTTTTACTGGTGTCTATTATATGTGTAGGTGTTGATATGATTTCCTGTTTTCTCTTTCTTTTTCATGAGTGCAACTTCAACACATTTCTTCATTATTACAACATTTGCTGTCTCTCTGCATCAGATACATCCATGAAAGGAGTTAACGGACTCATGACAGTAATGTGAATCCATATCACAATTTGTGCTTCGAATCCCCTCCTGTCAGTTTTTTTTTGTGCCAGTGCACATTTGTAATACATGGAATTAAACATTGCCATTCTGTTTTAATGAACCACTTGTTGGAGGAGCATTGATTGTGCAGACATTAAGCCCATGCTCAGATAAGATAACACAGAACATTCTCTAATCTAGCTCTGTCCTACTTCACACTTGACCAGATGGAGATTTTTTTTTTTTTATCGTTAAAGGAAGAGAGAGAGAGAAAAAAAATCTCTTTAAAAATTAATACATTATTTACACCCACCATCGGCTTACCGCCCAGTGTAAATCAAGTCCGCAGCAGGCTCTACTGAGTCCCTCTTAATGACTTCTAAAACATATGCTTTTTTAATCTTTCTCTGCTTTTTTTCATTGCCTCATTGCTGCTCTGGGCTTCTTCTTTTTTTTTTGCCCTTTATTAAACCATGTACACACACACACACACACACACACAGTGAATTACACAGTGTCATTTCCACACTGATAATAGGAGAGCAGGTCCTACGCTGCCCTGATAAAATCTGAGGAAGGAGATGCAGTGAGCCCTCCCCCCCTTCTTATACTCCCTCCTGGAAGGAGCAGAGAGGAGGGAGGGAGGTCAGGTAGTATTAAGCTTGACCTCATGTCCAGCTGGGCAGCTGCCTTCTTTGTCAACACTCGTCAGATAAAGTCAGCCGATGAGGCCATTGTTGTGGCAGGTAACTGTTTTTACACGCAACTTAAAGAGTGTCTGGTGGGCGGCACTGGGAGATTACCACCTGAGATTTATTGAAATGGTCAGTGATAAAAAGAACAATGAGGCTTAAGCGGGCTGGGTAAGTGGTCCTAATTCACGACAGGAAGAAGGGCTACATGGCTCCACACCTACAAACAGAGAGGTTTGAGGATGAATGCTCCACCATTTTGCCATCAATTAGCAAACAAGCTCAGTAGCTACATTGTCACCAAGACAATAAAGAAGAAAAACAATACAGGTTTGATATGGGACAGAGAGGAGCAAGGGAGCTCAGAGATAAAGTTTCCAGGCTATTGTCCAGCTGACAGCAGGGAGGAGAGGAGATGGCATGCTTTTGGATGAATTTAATCAGGTGAATGTTCCACAAGAAGCTGCAACATAATTATCCTGTCTTTTGTTTCATACAGTCTACCAATAGAAAGCAAGAGGTATAAGGTTAAAATGAGATTTCTAGAGGAAATCACATGGGGGTTTTTTTCATCACTGAATAATTGCAGCTACTGTAAACTGCACGTATGCCATTTATGTAGCTATGTGTGCATGCTGAGCCCTCGGTTTGCTTGATAAATATTTTGAGATTAAAAGCAGTGATCCTACAGATGTTCGGGCAGACATGCACGGCAAGCGTATGTTTTCCGTGTTAAGAGGATGCCTTTAATTCAACTAGAGAATAATTATTGAAAATACTAGGCTGCAATCCTAATCTGGGGTCCAATCAAAGCATGAGCCTTAGTCAGATTAAATTTATCCCTCCACATTTCCATCTGCTTCAAGAAATCTCCAAAGAAATACACATTTTCTTTGGAGGAGAAAACAACAGAATTAGATGTCGGCCTGCAGCGGTCTTAACGTCAGTGTTTACCAAATCAGCATGGATTAAAGAGACGGCCCTCGTCCTGGCACGGGAGCAAGTCTGCACAAAAGGACAGAGCAGCACGGCATTCCTAAAGTTCTTTGACCCACAGTTTTACACACACATGCACATGCTCCAGCATCACCAAGCCTATGACTTTATGTGCAATCAGCTTGTATATTGCTTGGGTGCATTCTTAAATCCACAACAGCAAATTTGGGCTTCGAATTGATAGAGGGATTAATCAACAGGATGTTAAAATGGGTGACTTCATCATAGTAATTCTGGGTCAGCTGGAAAGTTTCATCAGAGAAATTAGATGCTCCTATCAACTATCACCTGTTCTTTTTCACCTTCTTCACCCTGATGCTGTGTTTTTATGAGACTTTACACTCTTTACACTCTTTGCTCAGAGCAGGACAAGTCTGAATGGAATTGATACATTAAATCCTGTTTGTCAGACCCATGTCCTGTAAATTGTCACTTAACGCGTGATTAGGAACTTGTCACCTGGGGTAGATCACTGTACCAGTATAAGGAAGATGGACTGGACAGGAAGTAAGTTTCACAGTGGAAAATAGAGGCCTGGACAAACCATTGCATTAACTTTGCTGAAAATAAATGTATTTTAAAGAGTACACCTCAGATAATGGATTTGCATAGTTAATCCACACAAAATTTTGGTGCCAAGTTACATTTTGCTGAAATTTAAATTCCAAGAGTGAATGAAGAGCTAACCTTAACCCAAAATGGAGAAAGCTATTGTAAGTTATTAGCTGACTCTTTTTTTTACCCAAATCTTTTGGATTGTTAGTGCTCCTGAAAAGAGAGGCATCACGCAGGAGTTAATATCACAAATATATCTTGCATAATTTTTCTGAACTTACTGCCCTGTTAGCAACTAAGCCAACTAAAGGCTTGCTTCAATTAGGAGAGCTTTTCCCTGCCTGACTAACTCTTTAGTGAACAAAGTTTCTCCTAAACCTTTGCCTTAGGAGAAAAATGGTGCAAAATAATCAATCAATCAATCAATCAATCAAAACTAACTTTACAAACATTGTAGTTGTTTTGCTGTCAATAAGGCAAAATGTCAGGAAACAGGAAATGGGCTTGTGCAGGGACAAGTTAGCATGTTAATGATTAGTATAAAAGCTAAAGTAGCCCCTTTTATATAAAACAAGCACCAATGATTGTTATTGCCATTTTATGCCATTGTTATTGTTTAAAAAGTGCTGCCCAGTGCATGTTATTCATAGCACTTGGCCACAACATTGTTGTGTTATACATCACACCCGTCATGCCTCTTTATGTTGCGCAATGTCCACATGCAATCTAAAAATCATACACTGTGGCGCCACTTTGCTGACATTGTTTGGATCAGTTTAAAAAAACTAAAAGTGGTGTAAAGAAGGGATTTCATGACCTTTCTGTGAAGAAGGGCTACTATGACATCTCATTCCTGAGCCCATATGACATAAAGATGCGTGGATACATGTCACCTTTTCACTTTCTGGTCTAACCCTACATTTAGGGAGGGGCAGCAAAATAAAATGAGAGCAAGCTGAACTTGGAAGAGCCATTGTTAAAATTCAAAGTGCTTTTCATGCATAGAAAGTGGATATTTGAAACCACAAATTAAGCCTTAGAGTTTTCTAAAAACAGACACTTTTCTAAAATGACATAAAAGGCAACAAAGAACATGAACACATGGAACATATCTTAATTTCTGAGATGAGTGCCTTCCTTTTCAGTGGTTGTGGATGTTTGCTCATGCGGACAGATGTGAATTCCTTGCTAATTCTGTTCTCACATTACACTGTAAATGTTGGTCAAATTATGACACATCTGCAATGCTGTTGTTTTTAATTATATTTACTCAAAAGACAATGTTTTGTGTCATCGCAATGGAATGTGTCAGTCTGTTAATTGACTTTTCGAGAGTGACAGGAGATAACAGCAGGCTACTATTACCTCTCTCTGTAAGACACGGCCTCGGCTGCAGACACGTCAGTCTGTGGCATTTGAGGGATTTGATGATACAGTTACACGTTCACATGTGTCTGAGGGAATTAAGACATATGTGACACTGCGGTCTTTCTTTTACCACCGTCACACTTGGCCTCTTAGAAATTATGGCCCTGCCTGTCCACAACTTGTTGCATTTCACACTTTGGATCATATTATTACTTGCCTCGCTTTTCACACTCATACATCCTAATATATCAACTAGCGGCTCCAGTGTCTCCTGCTCGAGTAACTCGGTTTTGGTGTAGCTTGTTTTAGTCCCTCTTTTTTTAATGACCATGGCTAATAGGATATGTTCTGTTGGCAACTGTTGCTTTCGTACAGTGGGCCATTGTGAATAAGAAAAGGGGGGGGGTGTCATCCGGATTTTTAACTTGTGTGTGACAGTCTGTAAATATCCTTCATGTGACTCTCCATCTACCAACTGTGCACTGCTACAAACATCTTGTTGTATGTGATTACCAGTTCTGTAAATATTTCTTCATGTCTTCATGTATACTTTATATATCTGTGCGTAGGGATATAAAAATGTGGTCACATCAATTCAGAATTACAAATCTGACATAAATTCTGCATGAAATTTATATATTTAAAAAAGACTTTTTCAATGTAGCTTTCTAAACACTTCTGTGCCCCCAGTATATGTGAGAGTGTATCTGACCCTGTGAGTCTTCTATTAACTCACTACCTCCTCTAATCACTTACCTGCTTTAAGAAATCCACAAATGATATAGAAAGTCAACTATTGTGTCTAGTGCACTTAAAACTTACCTAATTGAAAAGGGAATAATGTTCACAGTTGAATTATGTTCTGGATCAGGCAAGCCAAGAAAAGTAATGCTGGTGTTAGCATAATGCTACAGTCAAAGCACACTGACCCTTGTTAAAGCAGCTGTGCACTTTATCAGGGCAGCGTATTAATGATTCAATAGCTGTGGAATGTATGTGGTTGAAGACAACTTATGATTTATCATCATTATCATTATCATTATTTAAAAAAATAGTTACTAAGCTCTAGTTACGGCATTAATTGTATTAAATACACTTTGGACTGCAGTTTGTCTAATTGTTCCATATTTATCTCTGAGTACAGTCTATTGAATCACAGGCTCTGTACCTGAATGAGTTAGAGACACACACTCCTAAATTTAAATAATTAAAAAAATCATAATATCCTTACAAAATACATGTCTGACTGCATCTGTGCAGCCATGGGAAAGAGCTCAAGCCCCCCAAAAAGCAATTAGTTGACAAAAAAATGAAAAAGAAAAAAAAACACTTGTAAATTAAACCATACATCAACCAAATGTGAAAAGAATATCAAATTTAACTGCACATTTTACAGACTGTCTCCATGTATCAGTGGTCACGGATAAACCTGTGCTCTTTCAGACTGGCCAACATCCAGTAGAGCCATATAATAAATTTGAGGCCAGTGCTGGTCTGATATTGGTTTAACCTGATACATGGGTACACACGCAAGTGTGTTGACTCGAAGCAAGAGGTACAGATCATAAACGAGGGAGGAAGTATCATAATCTCTTATTACATCATTCATGGAGGTTATTGCAAAGACATAAACCACTGCTGCAGGAAATGACTTAACAACTGTCATAAAAGTCAGTTAAATACTGTTCACCCCCATCCCTCCATTTCCAATCAATATATGTTGAAATGATGTTTTTTTTCCCCCTTTGGTAGCATTGTGCATGCTCTAAAAATATGCAAATTTAAAGAATACATGCTTTATTGTTAGATTATGACATTGGTTCCATCTAATACTCTTTATGCTTAAGTCATTCATTAGCACAAATATAATACACACTGCAATACACACAACACCATTCACTTCAGTCATTATTCCAAAAAAGCTTATTCTTCGCAGGTCCACCGGTATTTTAATAGGTGATTTTTTTTAAGAATGGCTTATTCATGGTACATTTTGCAGCACATTCCAGCCTGCCTCAGATGGCTCCTCTTTGAAGATAAAAGACCTGTAAATCTGCGGACAATGGCACAATGGATCAAACGCAATATCTGCGGTCAAGAATATCAGGAGTTGTTATGGGTAAGCCTTTTATCCACATCTCATGGAACTCTTCGAATAGTTGTCCAGCGACTGCTAGTTTCTGAACTCCAAATGCCCGTGATTCTTCTCCCCTCCTGTGCTGACCCACTCAGTGCTCTCCCGAGGTCATGTTTTTGGTGATGTGCCTTATTCTGGGAGTTACCTAAAGCCATTTTATCAGCTAAAACAGACTTGGTGGACCTCCCTCTCAGTTGTGTCCCAATTATCCCGGTGAATCTTACAGCAGGTATCCAAATGTCAAGCGTCTTCCATGTTACTTCTCCCACAACTCCTCCGAGGAGTAGATTCGGTAATTAGTACCTGTGGGATGTGTCAGTGTGATCAGAGGGTGAGAGCTAAGCATGGCTCCATGCTCAAGCGGTTCTTCATAACAGCTCTGTTGTTGCATTGTTCAGAGAGGGATTTTTATTCAACAGAGCCCCTGAATTACACGTTACAACAGTGTCAATGGTGTGCAGGTATGAAGGCCGGGGCGGGTGGTGTATCAAGGTGGGTCTTAGTGTTCTCACAGCCTCGAGAGTTGCATTCCCACAATCACTAAGACAGAAAAAAGTATGAGCTTCTGCAAGTTTTAAAGTATTTCTGTAGCAGGGAATCTGCCGTGATGGGAATAGGAGTGACATTAATTAGACACTGTGCATTTTAGTTGCAACAGTTTGTTAATTTTTTTTTTCTTATTCTCAAACTATTCCATTTTTTTAATTCAATTTTATTTTTCTCTGTAGGGATTTGTGTCTTGCCTTTAAGAGCAGAGACTAACACTCGGAGTATATCGGTTCAGAATTTGATACTTTAGGACTATGGATTCATCTTGAGGCAATGTTAGTGTGCGCATAAAACATTAAGTGCACTCAATAAAGGTATTTATGTATCTTGATATTCAGACCAAAGCTCCTGTAAATTAGAGAATAGGTAATAAACCAACACAGAGAAGCTGTGGGAAAATCGACTGTTGGGGCCGCTCAGCTCAGTGTCTCCGTTTGATATAAGAGCTGTTCTATGCAAAAGCACTCCCTGCTCGTTTTTTCCCCTCTCCTCCCCCTTTGTCACTTAAAGAATGCTTGGCGCCTGTGGATTAATTAAAGTCTAAACATTAAATATTGATTGATGCATTATCAGTGGCTCACAGTCGCCTCCGCTCAGATTGATTTCCACTGTGATTTATTGTCATATTTGCAGAGTCATTTCGCTTGATAACAAAGAGAAATTGCTTGCAACCTTGGTTCCCCCACCATCACCCCTCCACATTGACACGCTCCCTGGTACTTAGCCCTCCTCCCATCCTCCCCCTCTTTTCTCTCTTGTTTTCTGTTGTCTCTTTTTATTCTTTTCCCTCTTTTTAATGACTTTTCCTCCTCCATCTTCGCTGTCATTCTCATGCCGTCGAACAATAAGTCTTCACTGCCATTTCAGAGTCCTTTGTAATGTGATGCAGATGCACACATTGTGTCATTGCTCTGTCACAAACTGAGAACAGGAAATATGTAAAAGAAATAACATATCAAAATATCTAATCAGCTCATTAAAAGGCTGAAAAATACAATTCAAACAGTTGTAATTTATTTTTGTTATGTTACTGGGTTTTTTTTTCCTTTTTTGATAGTTCAATCATGAGGTAACTTATGAGGGTCAAGTAAGAAACAAAATATTTGAATATTTGAATAGTTTATTCGAATCAATCTTTTTTTTTTTACTTTTATTTTATTTTATTTTATTTTTTTGTTTTATTTAACAAAAGCTTAGTATGTAACTTTTAGAAAAACACAAATTGAAAACAAGCAAGATGATTTTCTGTTACAGGTCTGCCCTCCAGTTGTTATGCCATTTTCACGTGCCAAACATAATTTACGATTTTTCTCCTCAGCCGTCAACTGCGAACTCTATTAATTTGTGGGGGGGAGTCTGATTTATAGGCTTATGAGCCCATGTATCCACATGATCATTTGTTAGCCAGATATTTGCTGCCAGCTCCCTGGATGATGGCATCATCCTATTTCTCCATAGTGCACGCACACACTGTGGACAAAAACTCACAAAGAGATGCTTATAATAATCCATAAAATATGACGAGCACTCACATAGATTGAAGGACAAATGGTCCAAATATCCCTCTTTTTTCTGCTTAAACTTTTCTACCTTCTGTGCAGCATCATGTCATTTTCACTCAGATACTGCAACTCTTTACCTTACCACCTAATTAAACACTCGCTGGTATAATTTAGATTCTATCCTTACACCAGCATTTGAGAAACACATTAATGTGTACAGTTGAGGAAATTCCTTGCAATGTCACTTGTTAACACTTTGTCAAAACAGAAAAAAATGCTTTGTTTACCAACACTTAATATTTTTAGAACTCCTACTCAAATCAACTCATTATTTTAGGGGCTCTGAGAAAATTGAGTTTTCCTGATTGCAATTGGATTTGTCGACATTGAATTATGAGATATGTCCCAATTTGTGTTTCTTTCACCTTGGTTTGTGTGTGTATGTGTGAGTGTGTGCATGCGTGCGTGTATGTGCCTCTTAACAACGAAGATCTTGTGGGTTTAATTCTTAAGCCGGTGTTAAGACGAGGGACTCATGTCCTCCAGGTCTCACACGGTATTGTGTTGCCTGCTAAATTACATTATCACTCATGAAGAGATGGTGTGGGAAGCACCGTGTTCCCAAATCAGGTACTGGATGCAGAGCTCAACACATGTGATGTGAGTATGGTTCAAATCAGGCAAATGCCACAGTCCAAAATTGTCTAAATAAATTTGTACTGCATCACTTTGCTAAAGTTTCTCCCAGAGCTACTAAATAACAGACACAATAATGAGCCTACTTCATATTAATTTATAAGGGTCAGAAAATGGAGTAAATTCACCTCCTGATTAAGTATCAGTAATAATTTTCTGCCTCTATTCTGGTATTTTAATCTTTTTAAAAAACAAAATTTTGATTTACAGTTGACCTGTATAGGAATTTGAGCTTGGCTGCTCGTTAGCTCATTAGTCACATGTCCTCTTTTCAGACCAATCTGCTTAATCAAGATAGCCACTCTGCATTTGACACTCATAATCAGTATGCAGTGGGGAAAATTATTCAATTAACCCTAATTAACACTGTAATATTCTACAAACTGCATAAAGATTAGACTATTGCTTTGACTGCTCCGAAGCATGTTCACACACACTCTACAAGCTCATCTATTGTCTGGGAGCGGTTAATTAAGGCTAAATTTGCTAATTGTTCATTTGTATTTTTTCTATTGGCCTGTCATGATAAATCACTGTGCAGTAATTCATCTCGCCCGGTGTACTTCATCTCTGTCGCATAGGAGCTTGTGGTGCGGCTGAAGATGAAATGTTCATTGTTAGCATCATCTGTCACACTGTGGGAGGAGAGTGATGACACAGCTGTGATTTGCTTGAGCTTTAAAGTTCCAGGCCTCTTACCCATACAGCCTGCTCCAATTAAACTGTGTTTGGATTAATAATCGCTACAATTTTTTCACTTCTTCTCCTCACTTTTGCACCAAGGACAAAGCTAATAGCTGCACTCACTCATAGATGGTGCACAGACAACGTTGCAAGTCTACAGGACCTGCTATAGTCTTTCTTGGTGGTTCTCAACCTTTTTTTAATCTAAATTTATGAATGTTACTTAACATTAATAAACTAAAAGTTGATATTGTAAGAATGTTTTGTTCAGCAAGTGATTTCTCATCGCAGAGGTTGTTTTGTTCAAGTTTGCATTTGTGCTTTAAGTGGCAGAAGGTGGATTCTTCACCCATTCATCGTTTTTACACTGTAGCTAACACTTTCTATTGTGTTTAGACCAACTGTTTCAACTGTTAAGCTATTTAAAGTGCTTTAGACTTACTTTCAGCTTGCTTTTATTCCTTACTAGTTGCTTTTAAAAAAAACATGTAATCTGTTCATCCACTACTCAAAGATAAAATTGTCTCTGCTTGCTTGTTAACCAGTTTTCACAATCTCAGTTGCAACATGTGGTGTTAATATGTTACACTGATTCAGGCTGTAACAAGGAGGTGACTTAATGTTCATTGTATACATAATTCAGCACCACGCCAATTTGTCGTCCTATTCAGATGTACATTTTCTCCTTAAAAAAATATGTTGATTTTCTGTAATCAAATCTTAATTTCTATTGTAAAGCTACGTACTCTGGTTCAGAATTACTGGTCTAGATCTCGATCATCTCGTCTGATGTAATCACAGATTACTTAAATAATGAAGTTTCTAAAGTGACACTTGCATCATCCAACATCACTGCATATTGCTATCTGTTTTTTTTTCCGGTAAGCTGTAGACCATCCTGTATGTTGCAAGAGTTTTCACCAAGGCCTCCAGTTAGATAAACAAATCCCAGCACCTTCTTTATGCTATAGTGAAGCAGTTCAATACTCTCTCATCTCTCTCTTCTCTGCAGTCTCTCCCTGCTGCATGTATTGGCTTCGGCCTCCACCAATCGTCTTATTGATCCCAAATGAAACACTGAACTCATCAATACGGTCTTAATGCGAGTTTGTTGTTCAATCACTTGCCATTTAAATCACCCAGCTCAAGTCCTGCGGGCCATCTGTTTTCTGTCATACGCTGCACGTCTCTCCAATTTGCTTTGTCATTTTAGGAGGAGTCGCAATTATCATAAATATCTCCCTTTGCTCACTTTGTCAACCTCACAGTGCAGTGCGATTATGCCTGTGAGAATTCTTTTTTTTATCTCCTTTGTTTCCTTTTATTCCTGTTGAAAATTGGTGCTTTTCTCTTACCACCAATACTTACGATGGCCTATTCTTACGTCTTAAATGAGGTTTCATGAATGTCACAAATGAAGTCAAAGTGCAACCCCATTGATTAGGCTGGTAATTAAGATGTAAATGTGGTTGTGGGCTGGTGAGCGATCACACCTGCGATAATAGCAGAGTGCTGTTAACATCACCAGGGGTCTGACTGCCATGCACTGCGCTGCCTTATCAATGTTTGTAGTGATCTTCAGTTTAAGTATAGGCTCCACTCCTAATTCATGCTGTTTGCTAGTGCTGTGCTGCTACTGCCAGATACTGAGCTACAGGGTGATGACAATTTTCTCCAGTGGGTGCAAGTCACTCAGTGAGTGGTGACTCCTGTGTTAGCCACCTGGTTAAACAAAGGGCCACTGAAAGAAATGGGAATTAACTTAACTGCCAAGTGCAATGAAAGTAGAGGAATTTGTCATAGTGACATGTTCACAACTACTGTTGACAGAGTAACATCCTGGTGGCCTTGTGTGTCAACTTCAGCACAGTGTTAGAGGACACTGCAGAGTGGATTTAGCATACTGTATATGAAGATGATGTGGGGACTCAAATTTCATGGCAAGTACCTTAATAATAATACAAGCCACTCAGTGGTAGAAGTTCCACAGACAGCTCTGCATTTGCAGCTCTGTTGAGAAACGCAAACATTCAGTGATACACCCGTGTACTGCATCCCTTTTTATGTGGACAGCAGACCTGAGTGTGGTGGTGGATTTAGGTAGACCAGGCATGTGCAGCCGCTGGCAGTCCTTTAGGGTTTGGGCGCTCACACCTTTGTGTTAACAGTTTTACTTCAGTGCCAGGTAGAGAATGAATGACACAGGGCAGGGTGGCACATCCTTGGAGATGTTTGTCAGGAGATGTCCCTCCCTTCTGCATGTTTACACTCACAGGGGCCACACTTGGCTGTTAGCAGGGGAGAAAACTGGGAAAACAGCCGTCTTGTGAGAGCCAAGACTCTTACTGTGAATATTAAAGAGAGACAGAGAAGGGGGGGGGGTGCAAGAGAGAGAGAAAACCAGCTATCTGGACAAAACAAAGCTGGGTTTGGAGAGCCCAGAGCACATAATAAGCACGGCTCTTTCACTGCACACCCAGGGCACTCTGGAAAAGTGGGGAGGCCACTGAATGGGAAAGGAAGTAATAAAAAAAGCAAACTTCTTTGAAAAGAGTCCTGTGTGTGTGTGTGTGTGTGTGTGTGTGTGTGTGTGTTGTGTGTGTGTGTGTGTGTGTGTGTGCACGCGTGTGTGTGCGTGCGTGTGTGTGTGTGTGTGTGTAAATCCATAAGCATGCAGGAAAGTGTTTGTGTGCAGCTGTCTGCCTGACTGATGAGTACATGTAGTCTACCTGTAGCAGAGTTTGTGGCAACAAGATACAGCCTCACTTTTTGATACATGCATGACTGAAAAACAGGTATATTCAATACTGTAACATCATCAAAGATGATGGCTGAATCAAAGGGTAAAGGTAAGGCGATCTGTGCCGTGCCCCCTCACCAGACATTATGATAGGAGTCTAAGAGCAGCGACACGGCAGACAAGACGAGCCAAGAGGTAGGAGGCAAAGTAAAAGGGCAGTGGAGTTTGATGAGAGAGTCTGATTGCCATTCTCTCTGACATGCAGCCTAAATGAGATAAGAGAAAGAGAGAGAGAGAGAGAGAGAGAGAGAGAGAGACTAACTCTACAAACACATGACACAAACACACACACACACACATGCACACAGGAGTGGGCACTCAAGTGTCTGGCTTTGAGGTATTTTCCATAAATGCATTTATCGTTTTGATGTCGGTACATTTCACGGTTCTAATACTACAATAAAATATTTGATATTGTGTTAAAAGCCGAGAGGGGCAAAATAGGAGGAGAAGTAGACAACACAGGTCGGGGGGGGGCAAGAGAGTCACATGGAAAAGCAGCAAATTGGGGAAGTGGTGGCAGTGCTGCAACTTCAGACTTCAACCCCCCAAGGTAGTCTTTTCGCCAGTCATCAGGGACCTGACTTCTGTGACGTCCGTATCCGATTAGACTTCTACAAGTGGGGTAAATAAAGAATGACAAGCCCCACCTCAAAACAGCCCCCCTCCACCCGTTTTCACCTCCAGGCAGGTCTCACCCCACCTCTCCTCTCTCCAGTGCAGACATGGTGTGCAACAATACAGCTTTAACCAAACACCGTCTCATTTCCTCTCTTTTCTCTTCAATAAAAGATCAGCCAAATTTTTCTTTTCCAGCGCTGCAGATTTTTTATTTCATCCTCCATGTTTTATCATGTGGTCACCGGGTAGCTAAATAACACACTTTACAAAAACAGACCGGCACACATGAGACTCCCTCACACGCACGCACACACAAACATACATTTAGAGCTGTCTCTTGTGTGGTCACAGGGAGCTAAGCATGCAAACACATAAGAGGACCTCACATTGAGCCTGCAACACGGTTCTTTCCAACAGATTGCTGATTTTTTTACCACCGAAACCTCACGGCAGTCTAATGTGTGTTTGTGCTTGTTTTTTAAGAGCAATTACGTATAGAAAGGCGTCATATTTTGCACTGTTTTCTTTTTCGGAATAAGGAGGAACCACAGGGCAAACTAAAGTGGCCATTTGATGAATCATGAGCTATCAGCCTGCTGCTAAAATGGCACTGTGCTAAACATGGTCTGCCCAAGTGCAATCGCTCTATTCCACATGATCAATCAATACTTCCACAACTGAGGAAATTATTTTAGATAGAAGAGTAAAGGAAAAGCAGAGAGAGAGCAAGAGGGAAAAGAAGTGTGAATTCTATAGGAAGCAAAAATCTTTGACTACGTTAAAAATGAAGAAAACTTGTTTTGCCGGCGTAAAAAACCAACATGAAATGCGTGGCACACCAGTTTTAGTAAAACCGACTGTAATTTAAATAGATTTAAATACAAAGCAACGACCTGAAGGAGTGATGACTCTTCGAATACCAGCACCACCAGTAGTTCTCCCAGGTGCCAGACAGTGAGTCTGGGAGTGTCATGAAGGCTCCACCCGGCCTCCACTCCCATTCCCTCTAGCTCCAGGCAGGTCAGGGACAAGCTGGAGATCAATAGCTTGCGTTTGCCCACAGCAGCCCCATTTCTCAGCCGGGACACTGATGCTAACTATCAATAGTAATAAGGGGCTGTCTGAGACACAGTTAACTGCTGGCCAACCAACACAGCTGTCTGGCGGCAGTTGATAAACATCTTGTGCCCAGAGTCGCTGCAAATAAACCACATGATATGTTTCAACTTTGTGGGTGTATTTACTGTAAGAACGTGTGTGTTGTTTTGTTTTACGTGGCGTGTCTACTCGCTCCGTGGTTACCTGCACTGCTTTGTTGCGCAGTCACACTCTTCGCCTGGCTTGCATTGTGGCTGAAGACACAGACATCACATGTGTATATTCTGTACATTCTGTGTTTACCAGCATGTGAAGTTACCATGTAAGGATAATTCAATGCGTAATTTTTAGCCTTGCTCCAAGGTTCTTAAAAATACAAAACACTCAGTTTTCGCCGGGTGGTGTCTGTAATTTCTTCAAGATGTTTGGAGTGTTTGATTCCACTGTAACCTCCAGTCTTAGTGATGTGTGTCAATGTAATCCGGGTTCATTCTGTGTCACATCTAAGGAGCTAAGCATCTCTCTTCATCCAAATATCATCTGTCAATGTCATATGAAAGCAGAGTGTGTTTTTCCAGAATACAGAGAAGATAAAATAGAAGCCTTGGTGGTCGTCCAGTACCATGATGTTTACTGTTAATGCAACTCAACCGAACATGTTTAATCAGATACAATCAAGTGAATTTGTATTATAACAATCCAAAAATTTAATGGTTGTATTTCTGTGAATGTGAGTACCAATTCAGAAAAAAACGTGACATGAAACAGACATAAAGTTTCATCAATGGAACTCATAAAGTTTGGAATTGTTGATGTATTTGCTCTAAATTACGTGTATGAGCACATCTTCAGTGTTTTTATCTTGTATATTACAATTTTAAATATCTGACTATAATTATAAAAACTTTTGTAAAAAAAATATTTGCCTTAGATTGATATGAATGATTAATTGATATGAACTTACATCTGAATACTTTGTATGTAAATATATTGTTTGACAGATGTAAAAGGCTGATTGGTTCCATATTTTAAATAGCAAGTTACACCAAGTATCTATGTTATATTATCATCTTTATTTCTATCATTATAATTTTTTAATGTAAACAGTAAATCTACTTTTTTTCCTAAGAACTAAAGTGTTTCTCTGCTTTCAACTCCACAACAGATGCAGATGTGGATTCCTGTGCGACTGTAGGACACCACTGGCTAACTCGCTTCTCTCACTAATATCTAAGAGAGTGAGACTCTTAGTCAGGGATCTTTTGGCACACATTTCTAAACACTTGTAAACTTGAACCTGGACAGCCACAGCTGATACACACACGCACACACACACAAGCACAGAGCAGGCTGAGTGTCGGTGTGTCAGGAATAACTGTACCGGTGGCACATGCAAAATTACACCCACTGTGTGTGTGTGATGGGTCAGTGACCTCTTGCACCTCCATGGCACTCTTGAATGTTTGCTTGTTTTCCTCTCAAACAAGATGGGATTCAAAGAGGGTGTCTGTAACTGCAGCTGAGATAATGTAAAAACAAACACAGCCCATTGATACGGGGTGATGCTGCAGGAAGTTGTCAGGGGGCACAATGGGGGGAGACAATCTGGGGGACAAGTGGTGGCAGGGCTGCTGGAGGACAATAGAAAGGGTTTGATCTCTTAATTAATGGAGGCTATTCTCTACTGCTGCAGGTACTGAATTTTAATGCGGGCCATTTTTCAAAGGGGTTTCTTTAGTGGCAAAACAGAGCTCTGAATGCTGCATTCTGATTATCTGCAAGACAAAGTAATTTCATTTCATATCAAAAATATTAAGGTTTTGCTGCAATTGCTCACATTGAATTAAAGTTCATTTGATCACTGAAATGGCACTTCTATAAAAACATATATTGAAGATATATAAAAAGTGGAAAAAACAACACAGTTATGCTAATTGTGAAATTATAGACTAGTTCCTGCAGTTGGACACCTTGAATATAGCTACACAGCGCCTTTAAGGTTTATACAGTGACAGTGTGTGAATCAATATGAGGAAAATGTGGGCCTATTTCTTTATTTCTTACTGCATGAGGCCAGCTTACAACAATCCCTTTAATCAAGCTCCTAATCCTTTTGCAAGACGTCAGCATGCCATTAATAAGGCCACGCACTTCTTGATATTTGTGTTGGTAATGATGAGGGTCAAAGACTTTTAGCGTTTACTGTTGAGCAAAAATAAGGCTCAATATAGTCAGAGTATACTTTTATTTTGTCCTAAAAAATGACTGCGTATGTATTTAGGGAATTATAAGTACAGTAGTCAAATTTCTGCTGTCTGTGTCAGGTAATGGGATTTCACTGTTTCTGTTAAAAATAGGAAACAACTCTTTATTGCCAAAAGTCTGAATGAGTACTTCTTTATCAATGGGCCCTAAATATTATATTTATGTAATGGCATGTTTATCAAACCTGTTAAATAATGATGTTGTGTGATGATGACAAAGGTACCACTAGACATGAGTATTAATAAATCCACTTGTGTTAACATACTGGAGTCTTAAGACTATGCACCCTCATAAACCCGAAACCCCTTTAGTTTTTTTTTTTGCCCCCCCCCCGTTTCTTCATCTTCTCGGGGCTCCCATTATCACAAACACCCTCACACAAACACACACACACGTGCAGCTGACCTAGATGAAGGCCTGATCCAGCTAGTTGTAATTCTTTAGGCATCGCGTCGAGCAGGGAGCGGGACCGTGAATAGAAACCCACCACGTGTTGAATGCGGTGTCACACAGAAAAGGGGCTTTCTACTTACAAACACACTGTGTGGGGATCACTAACAGCTCCGGTTTGGGAGATTCCCCGCCGTAACCATCACATTATGCGGCAAAACGCGCAGCGTTTCAGGGCCATATGATCAATCATGGGATGTCAGTGATAATAGTAAATGATGGCACCTGGGCCGGACCCTCTGTGATATGTTGCGCACAGCATTGATTGCGCAGACAACTGCGCTGTTTTTATGCGTCAAATGCTTCTGTCATTTTCCCGTGCAGAGAACAAAGTCACTCTTTTTTCTTATGACAAAGAGAAATTATTTCATTAGAAATATGTGTGTGGGTATTTAATTATTTATTTATTTATTCAAAAATATAATAATTTTATCTATATTTTAAAAAAAAACACACAAATATTATATCCCTGTTTAAATCTGTATATTTAAGTATAATGTGTACTTTTATTCACTTAAATAATAAAAAAAACTGTCTGAAAATATTCCTTATTCTCCACTTTTCTCTTATAATTTCGAAGCTGTCCAAATTAACAATTAATTATGTGCGGGATATTATGAATATTATTGTATGATGAATTAGTAATCCAGTCGATTGCAGCTATTTGACTTAAAAATCTTTAAAGTTAAACTTAAAAACTTTGAGACACTGACGTTGACTTATGTCTGCTGGGTCCCCAAACTGTGTCCGTCTGTGTCATTCAGCCCATGATTGTTAACACTGTATCCTCACCGTCCCGGGTGAATCCCATTTAAAATGTCTCCCGCTCGGCTAGGCTGCAAATCACCCTGTTTACAATCTCACACCAACACTCACATCAATTAACTGGCCATTGATTTTCCCGCCCGGGACATTACAATATTGCAGACCCCTTTTTCCTCTCCCAGCAATTTCAAGTTTGGTGCACATAATTGCACGGGCTTTTTAACAGCACACACACACATACACACACGTTTCCTCTATTAATGATCGTTTGCTGCTCGATTTTGTTACTCACATCTTACATTTCGATTTGGTGACAATATCAGATTTCAAGACATTATAGGCGCTCGTCAATATAACAAAAATTAGTAAAAATTAATTATATACGTATATTTATATGTTCTTTAAATGTACCATACGGCATTACGCATTGATAAAGCAGATCACTGAAGCCATCAGAAGTATTTGATTTTCCCTCTGCTCTTTCCTTTTTTCATGAATAAGTAAATAGTAAGGCTAGTCGAAACTAAAAGATAGCTGACACAAGAGAGGACCAGATCCATCTAGCCTGCAGCCGCTCTTTAAATATTCAGGGAAAAATAATGGCATCCGAGGCATCACCTATAGTAACATTATTATCTTCATTTCTCAAAATCAGCTCGACTGAGAGCTTCGTTTATCTTTTTCACGTAATAAATCTACTCGACTCAGCACTCACATGAAGCTCCTGTGGGACCTCTTGCCCTCTTAAAACATCCCTACTGAAGGCGCACTCCTGTAAGTGCATTACATAGAAAGACATAATAATAATAATAATAATAATAATAATAATAATAATAATAATAATAATAATAATAATAATAATAATAACAATAATAATAACAATAATAATAATTTGTCGTTCGACTTATGACTAATAAATAAAATACTTTTCTTAGCTTTACATTAACTGGCACCATTACTTTGCCTTTATTTGACTTTCTTAAAAGAAATCCTGTTTCTATGAATTAAAAGGCAGCAAAAGGCCTGCAAAATATCCAACTTTTGACAAGAATATTAACAAACATTCATACTGATTTTACTATACCAACAACCCACAAGATGTAAATGATAGAAAGACTAACACATTTTTTTGGTTTGGGTTTTTCTCTAAGTCAAACAGATGACTTGATATGTTGTTAAGTCCACATGACGTAAGTGTGAGGCAGGCAAAAAAAAAAATTAAATGTTTGGCAGAGAAATTAAAAGCTTTATTTTATCCCTATTCAGATGAACCGACTTGTCTCTGCTGTCTTTACCGCTGATCATCCCGGTGCACACAAAGCGTTTGGATCTGCTGTGCGCAATCAGAGAGACACAGAGCGAGAGAGAGAGAGAGAGAGAGAGAGAGAGGGAGGAAGAGAGAGAGAGAGAGAACGAGAGAGAAGCGGGGATGAATGACAGCATGACTGAATAGCCCTGTGACCAATCAGATCCTCGATGGGCCGGGCTTCACGTTTGTCCCAGTGCTGCACGGGCCCTCAAAGTTTGTTTATTCGCGGAATGCAGTGTGTGATGAAAACGTGTTAGTAAGTAACCCCCCTTTCGACTAATAATAACCAAATGAAACTGATTGGGACGTCGGAACACACTGTGGACTTTTGGGAACGCATACCGGTGCCATTTACGCACGGAACATGCTTGCGCTACACTGCGTTTCAGCGCACCGGGAGCCACGATTGAAACTCTTCAGAGAGTAGGTGTCGATGTACAACACAACAAGAGCTGAATTACAACGATCTAAATGCAAGAGCGGAGAACGGACTACCGAGTTGCAGAGAAAAGAAAGTTGGTTGGAGATCGCGGAGGTTTGAGTGGAGAGTGTCCACTCCGTCCACATCCACAGGAGGAAAAAAAAGGAACGAATAACTGTGTGATCTCTTTGATAACTGTGAAAGATTGAAAGTTACTGTCGCAGGCATTGACTCGAGACGCTGACATTCCCCTGTAGTAGTCAAGATAAGCTTTGACTTGGCTAACAGAAGGGGTTAAACCGTATCTAAAGGGAGTTTGGAAAACCCAGCCTTTCTTCCCCATACGGATCAACTCATTGGGTGGGAGTTGAGAGAGAGACAAGAGTCCCCAGCAAATCAGGAGCTAATTGATTAAAGAGACTTCATTTGAATAGGAGGGGGGCTGGCGAGGTGCCAATAGCCTTTCAAAGAAGCCCCCGTATGATTAATCGCAGAGCATTATTGATAATCATAACGGGGCACATGCGCGGTGGATGGGCTCGATTTACGTAATTTTTGAGAAGGTTTTGTAGTCATTTTTTTATTCTTTGCCTGCTGATGTGCCAGCCAGCATGTCGCGGAGAAAACAAGCGAAGCCGCAACACTTCCAATCCGACCCTCATCTGCCCTTATCGGAGCACAATGGTGAGTCCAAGTAACCTATCTCTCTTTTTATCCAGTCACCACGAATATCATAGTTTTGGTGGAGTTCTCCCTTTTTTTTTTTTTTTTTTTTTTTTTTTTTTTTTTTAAAATTTTTGTCTGTAATTATAAAAAGTGTTAAGTTAAAAATTTTAAAATGAATTTAAAAAAATGTTTTTTATTTTTTTATTTAAAAT
>JAQMCX010000001.1:19327270-19353668 GCA_029814765.1 Acanthurus leucopareius | reverse complement strand
CCTTATCAAACGGGTTAAGTGAATACTTTGAATCGGACTTTACACTAGTGTTTTTTCTTTGTTTCTTTAAATTCTAGCGTCCTGGTGATGGAAGTCTGTGCCACTTTTTAAGAAACTCAATCGTCAGGATTTCATTCATTCGCCTTATTCCAGTTAACAAGAGAATTTAGAACTACTTTCATATATTATCAGCCCACCTAAGATTCAACTGTCGAGTTGATATTTATATACGAAGTTAACTGGAGACAAATGAGAGAAAGATAATTACGAAAGTACAGGGCGCCTTTCTCCTTACGTTCACCGCGTGTGTGTTAGAAGTTTCAAAACTTTTTATTCCTAACTTCAGTTATAAATCGCGTTTTAAACTATCTTAGAAAACTCTCATGTAATAATAAGACGGCTCAGTTTTCGGACCTCTCCGACTCTTCCCTGCGTTCAGCGGTCGCTCTCGTTGCGCCGAGGTGGACCACCCTGTCGCTCCTGCCGGGGCTCCAACTTTTCCTGGGTCCCGACCCGGACACATATTCCCTATTCGTGTGGTTCAGCTCTGTGCTGTGCAATACAATATTTTCGCAATTTCATGAAAATCAGTCTCAGGGAGGCATTGCCTGTTTGCACTCCACCGTGCTGAATTGTTTTTTTAAAAGTTGGTTGAAAAGAAGGCGAACTGCTGTGGAGCGCTGATATACACGCACATCTTTACGAAATCCTGAAATTATTCATTTGCTTTACTCATCGTTGACACTTTTGCATAAAAAGTAGCATTGAGAAGTTAAGTCTCACTATAAAGCACACGCACGCACAGACCACACCACTCTCTCACACACACACACTCACACACACAGACACACAAACACGATTTCCGTTCAATTGCCAAACAATTTATACTTTTCTAACAAAAAACAAAACTGATAAATTGGCTGTTCATTTTTACTGTAATGCCTTTAGAGAAGCTAAAACCTGAAGATGATATGAATAAGGTTTTCTATTCTTTAAACTTTTGTTGAAACGAGCTTGTGAAACTAAACTTAAACGAACTAAAGAAAAACATTCAACAAAACCTAAGACATCGTAAGCTTATAGGAGAAGGTTATTCGTATAAATAAAATAAAAAAATCAGAATTTCATAACAAGGTGTTGCGCTGTTACGTGTATTTTTGTTGACCGACTTTTGGACTTCTTTTTAAAGGACTTATTACTAGGAAAATGGCAGCCATTTATTTTTTAGAAATTAAAAACATTTTCCAAATTGAAATTGAGGCCTATTTTCTGTCATCTCCTGTAGTGTAATCGAATTTTCTGCACAATATATTTTTTCAGATTTGTAGTTATTTTATTTCCGTTCATAAATAAGACATATCATTATTAAAACATACTGACTTTTTTTCTTTTTTTGCGTTAGCTAAACCTGCTGGACAAGGCCCTTAAATTTAATACTTGTAAGTTAAAATTCCCTTTAAAGTCACATTGTGTTTAGTTTGCCTGGAAAAGCATGTGCAGGTAATTTTAAAGAAAGGCTTCTTTCAGGAAAAACCTCGCACAGAAACGCCATTTGCAGCTCATTTCACGTGATTTTTAGGAACTTGATGATTGATGCAAAATCTGGTTAATTCCCGAGTTCTGTCTTTTGCTGCATTTTATTTTAAATCTAATAAACATAATGAAGAGCTCCTTTTTTCACCAACCCTGGTAAACTGCAGAAAACAAAATTTCTCAATTATGTCCAATCCTCTGCAGCATGTTTGTATTTTTGTTAGTGTCTTGTGTGTGTGATTATTAGCCTATGGACATATTGTCTGTAGTTTTGGGAATATTTAGCTGAGACAGTGCTCACAGCAAATGTGCAGTGTGTATAGAGAGTGGTGGTAGCCGGAAGTGAAAACAGAAAGTCTTTGTATTTGTTGCTGAATTTCAGGGATGCTGTGGGCCACAGTTACTGGGAGGTCGGAGTGAGAGCCACAGAGGGTGGGATGTTGAGCTGTTTTAACCTTTGCCAGTGTCCCTCTGTGGGGAGGTGATGAGAGTTCAGGGCCCAGTGTGTCCCTCTCTACGTCGCCGTTGACCCTGCTGGTTTGAGCCACAGGCGGCCCAGCAAGGCCTGGGCTTTATATTTAAGTGTGTGAGTGTGTGCGAGTGTGAGGCCTTATCAATGTTGTGGTCATCCCCTTTTGCCCTATCAGAATGGCCCCCCTAGAGGGCAGATTGGCAGGGCAGCCCCCTTTGCACTGTTGTTCTTCCTGCAAACAGAGAGTGCAGTTGCTTGTCATTTTGCCAGTGTTTTTGTGGTGTGAGTCAAGGTGTAGCCTGAAGGACTTGCTTTAACTTTTTCCCTCCCCTTAAGCTTTAAGCATGTCACCGGGGCAGAGCTTCTTAGATTTGATTCTTGTCCTGGACGATGGCAGCTTTAGTGGAACCCCATCTAGTGTTCAGTGGGATGAGTCCTGAGGGCTGGAAACGATGAGAGCAGAAACCCTCCTGAAGTTACAAGTGTCAAGAGGCTCACAGAGGCCCCCTGCGAAAAAATAATGTAGGATCTCTCAAAGCTCTCTATCAACTTTTTTTGACTAATCCTTACTTTCTTTCTCATATTCAGACTTCGGTCAATCTCTTTGAGACTCTGTCCTCTGCTCTTTGTCTCTCCTGACGCCCTTTGGCCCTGCGCACTGCTTACATTGTGCTTTTGATAGAGATTCCATGGAAGTTTTACAGACTCCATCTTTGTACCAGCTTGACTTTATCTTAATTTTAATTCGAAGTTAATCCTTGCTATTTTGGGAATTAAGCCTAATGCTAGCATCTGCGCTGTTTGCTATACTAGTTATATGTAGTCACTGGATTTGTAGGCATGCATTGATTGAGTTTTCTTTTTTTTCGCCATGTAGAGATAAATACTGTATTGCACATTTTTAAAAACCAAATATGTAGTCGTGTGAGCATTACATTATAGGTGAAGTATGATTATTTTATTTAGCAGCTGTAAGGGCAGTACTATTATTTTCTTCTCTCACATTCCAAATTTAAGATTGAGTTTTTGAAGAGGAAACTGTACACTGCTGCATAGCGCCATTTGATTGGATTAACTTTAATACAGTTCCTAAATTAATAATATCAAAAGTGCATACAGTTTTTGGAATAACTGTCATCTGTTATCTCTTTTCTCACTTCTGTAATATATCCCAGTGATTTTTACCATTGTCTGTCCTTTTTTTTTTTTTTGCATTTGCATTTGCATGTTAAAATTAGTATTAATAATCTTTTGATCTGATTCCTCAAATCTTTTGAAAATGTGTACTAAATAGAATTTTGTTTTTTTTAAAAAAATATTTTAATCAAAGAAATGCTCTTACGAACTTAATTAACTATGTGTAAAAGTGAAACGGTTATTTAATTTTAATGTACGCGATAGTTTCTCAAATAGTATATTAATTAGATGTAGCATATTTTGGATAAGCACTGGGTAGATTTGAGCATACAAGCACATGTATACACACTCATATTTTATGCACGTATTATCCTGCATCCTTCTTAAGTTTTTTCGACCAGTTTTTTAAGATTTTTAGTTTTTTGAATGGGTTTTCATTCCACCTAGAGTTTTCCTCATGCTAATTTGTGTACAGTGATCCTTGAGAAGAGAAAAGGTGTTTATTTAATCTACACATTTCTCACACTATGAATCAAACACTTTTTTTTTTTTAAATTAGCGCTTGTGGTGTATAGACGGGTGGGTGGAATAGGGGATTTAACATGAAAAGTTATCATTAAAGTTGAGTCTTCCCTGTTTGCATGGTTTGGTGGTGTGAGGGCCAGGGTTTACTGTCATGGCAACTTTGCGTTATCTGATGTCTCTGAGCAGAGAAACATTGAGGGAGATAATCCCTGAATTAAACAGGATCTGCTTTGAGTCGACTGAGATGAGCAGGGCCAGGCTGTGCCGACGATCCCCGCCGCTCCCATGCTGCGTGAACAATGGGAAGGCATCCTGTCTCTCTGTGGGGCAGGGCTGAACTTCTCTGGGTTTCATTTGCAATTGAATTCTTGGCCCTGATGAAAGTGTTGAGGGGGCCAGAGCCACAATGAAAGGGATTCATAGAGAAATGCAATTTGTAAATCAACTTGTATGTTAAACAGCAAGATTTTAGTGTGACAAAGAGGGAAAAGAATAAGGAAAGTCTGGAGCACAGCAGTGGCTCTGGGGGCAGGGTGTCGTCTTGCCTTTTCACTCCCTGACTCGTCCTGTTTATCAAAATGCAAAATTAAAAAAAAAAAAAAAAAACAGTTTCGCTTTTCAGTGGCAGTTGTTTCCTCTAAATTTTCATTTCAATGACAAAGAGAGTGGCTGTATTTGTATTGCATGTTCTGTGAGCTGGTGTACCCAGTTTCTCAGTTTTGGCAAGTTTGTGATGCATGTAGTTTGATGTGCCACCTTACTCTTAAGTTTTAACAAAGTTATTTATTTAAACGCTTGGCATTCCATGGCTTTTTTTTTCCTTGAGAAGAATTTACTAATGAGTTTCTATGGCTGGTAATCTTTTTAGGGTCAGAATTTACTCACAGTTGTGGAGAAAAAGTGTGGTGACTTTTGAAAATTTCTATTTTTTTTTCTTAGAAGGCAAACATTTTAGCCAAAATTTCATTACTATATATATAAAAATAAGTTCCCATTTACCTGTCTAATGAATATTTTTTTCTCTCTCTGTTTTGCTTGTTTTGTTAAGTGTGTGCACAAAACAGCACAGATGCCAAATGCTTTGTTGTTCATGTCTCCCTGTGACTGCAGCCTGAGTGGATACAAATTAGTTTAGTGACACAGATAACCTGACCAAGATGCCCATAGTTGCTTGAAAATGAGCAAAGTTGACAGCAAATTGAAAGTCTAATAAGTCCTTCAAATGCTTGATTTGCGCAGAGTGGACAAGTAGACTTTGAAGGGCACGGAGCATAGGAAATCAATGCCCTTCTATGAAATTTCATTAAGACCCAATGTCCTCACTTCACTCTATTCTATATTTTGATTGATTATCTGAAGAAAATGATTACCTTTGGTTGGGCTGATGAAACCCTGATGTACATCTTCAATCACTTTTAAGCAATATTTGAGTAGTTCCCATTGATTTTGTATCCCTTCTTATCATGTTTCAGAGGCCACTGCATTGAATAAGGCTTTTTCTCATTTCTGTTGGCTTATTGTTGCCTTTCGATCGTTGTTTTTTGTGAACACATCAAGGGGATAAGTGTAAAACTGATTAACTTAAGATTAACAACAATGGAATTTGAGGAGATAAAGCTGCTTCTTCAGCTGCAAAACATTTCTAATCACTAATCCTCTGTTTCCTCTTTTTCAGGGGACACAGAACTTTGCTCAGAGGACCCCCCCTGCAAGGAGTCAGACGCCCACGTCTGTAGCAGATGTTGTGCTGAATTCTTTGAACTATCAGATCTTGAGGAACACCAGAAGAATTGCACTAAGAATCAGTTAGTTCTGATAGTGAATGAAAATCCTGCCTCTCCCGCCGGAACTTTCTCGCCTGGGTCTCCTCCCCATAATCCTGATGACCAGATGAATGACACAGCTAATAACACTGATCAAACAGAGTGCAGTGACCTTTTGGAGCCTAACACTCTTGAAAAAGACGAATCCATGGATGTGGATGTTTCTGGAATGAGCAGTGGTCATGAGGAGGAAGGCAGTCACACAGAGAGTGGGAGCCCCGTTAACACAGTCAGTAGCCATGCTGGCAGGGGGACCTCCGGCCCTGCAGTAGGTACTTCAGCTGTCTCTGCCCCTCTACCTCAGCTCAGTAACCTGACTGAACTGGGAAACTTCTCCATGATGAACAGCAATGTCATTATTGAAAATTTGCAGAGCACCAAAGTGGCTGTAGCTCAGTTCTCCCAAGAGGCCCGCTCTACTGGGGGCCCAAGAGTGGCAGTCCCAGCCCTTATGGAGCAACTACTAGCCCTGCAACAGCAACAGATCCACCAGCTCCAGCTTATTGAGCAGATTCGCCACCAGATACTGCTACTGGCCTCCCAGTCCCCAGAAATGCAGGTGCCCCCAACTTCTGCTCCAGGCACAATGGGGCCTGCTGCCAGCCCACTGGCCACACTCAGCTCACATCTCTCACAACAGCTGGCTGCAGCCGCAGGCCTAGCGCAGAACCTGGCTAGTCAGTCAGCCAGTATTAGCAGCCTAAAGCAGCTTGCTGCAGCAGCACAGCTACCTCAATCCAACCCAAGCAGCAGTGAGACATCTCAGAGCATTAGCACACTGGGGCCATCAGCAGTCCATGCCCAGTCCTCTGACAAAGGGCCGAGTCATATGAGTAGCCTCCACTCTCAGCTCAGCAATTCCTCACTAGCAAAGTCATCCACGCCAGCATTTGGAATGCGTAGCTTGTTAAGCTCTGCAGTGAACCCCCTTCTACCTCAGCCCCCACCTGGAAACCCCATGTTCTCCAGCTCTCTTCCTAGTGTTGGCACCACCGTAGAGGACCTCAACTCTTTAGCAGCTTTGGCCCAGCGGACAAAAGGCAAGCCGCCAAATGTCACTTCATTTGAACACAAGAGCAGCTCTGACGAGGCTTTCTTCAAACATAAGTGCAGGTTTTGTGGCAAGGTGTTTGGGAGTGACAGTGCCTTGCAAATTCACCTGCGATCTCACACTGGCGAGAGACCATACAAGTGTAACATCTGTGGCAACCGCTTCTCTACCCGTGGCAACCTGAAGGTTCATTTCCAGCGTCATAAAGAAAAATACCCACACATCCAGATGAATCCTTACCCTGTTCCTGAGCATTTAGACAACATACCAACAAGCACCGGCATTCCTTATGGCATGTCTATGCCCCCTGAGAAACCTGTCACCAGCTGGCTAGACAGCAAACCAGTTTTGCCCACTCTGACCTCCTCGGTCGGCATGTTGTTGCCACCAACCATGCCCAGCCTGCCACATTTCATCAAAAAGGAAGATAATTCAATAGCCATAACTAGCCCTTCTGTTACTGCAAAGAATGACTCAGGTACTGCTGAGCCTTCAGCTAAAAATAATGATGGTGTGTCTGAAGAGGGTGAAGGTGCATCTCTGCCTACCTCAAATGGGAAAACTGAAGAAGGCAGCCACTCCTCAGGCTTCATGACAAATGTGAGTGCTGCATCAGAGAGCACTGCTGACTACACAACATCCAACAGCCCACCCATGATGACCAACCCTCTCATGCCTCTTATGTCTGATCAGTTTAAGGCGAAGTTCCCCTTTGGAGGTATTCTGGATCCTCTCCAGGGGTCAGAGACTTCTAAGCTACAGCAGCTTGTGGAGAACATTGACAGGAAGGTTACAGACCCAAACGAATGTGTCATCTGCCACCGTGTGTTGAGCTGCCAAAGTGCTCTGAAAATGCACTATCGCACTCACACTGGGGAAAGGCCATTTAAATGTAAAGTCTGTGGCAGGGCTTTTACCACAAAGGGAAATCTTAAGACCCACTACAGTGTCCACAGGGCCATGCCTCCTCTCAGAGTCCAACACTCCTGCCCTATTTGTCAGAAGAAGTTCACAAATGCTGTTGTTCTACAGCAACATATTCGCATGCACATGGGTGGGCAGATTCCCAACACCCCTCTGCCAGAGAGTTACCCCGACTCCATGGCCTCTGACACTGGCTCATTTGAGGAGAGAAACTTTGATGATATTGACAACTTCTCTGATGATATTGAAGGAATGGAGGAGGGCCCAGATAGCAGTGTGCCAGACACACCCAGATCAGCTGATGCCTCCCCTGGTAGTCCATGTAACTCACCATCTCCCACTGAAATGGCTGGCCTGGGGGGGCAAGAGAAAAATGGCCAAGAGAATATCCATAATATTGAAACACAGGAGCTAGAAGTCGGTCACATGAAGGTTATGGCAAATGGCTTAGCTGAGGGAGATTGCCTCACCAATGACTCCTCGTCTCTGGGAGGGGATGTTGAAAGCCAAAGCGCCGGGAGTCCAGCTGTGTCAGAATCTACCTCCTCTATGCAGGCGCCATCCCCCACAAGCTTACAGCCACAACCACGCAAATCCCCCAGCCTCGAAGAAAGGCACCAGAGGGCCTTATCCTCTGAGCACACCAGTGCAAGCCTCTTGCACTCTCACCCTTCCAACATTGGAGCCCTGGACCTGACATCTGTCAATCCCTCAAAAGAGCCACTGGGCATGATATTCGCCTTCCGTGAGCGTAGCACCATCAAGAACACATCCTGTGACATCTGTGGGAAGACCTTTGCATGTCAGAGTGCCTTGGACATTCACTACCGAAGCCATACCAAAGAACGACCATTCATTTGCACGGCCTGTAACAGGGGTTTCTCCACAAAGGGCAACCTCAAGCAGCATATGCTGACCCATCAAATGAGAGATCTACCCTCACAGCTTTTCGAGCCCTCAAACCCCAGCCTATCCTCCAGCCCAACCCCTTCCCTCCTCTCTGTAGGCTCTCTTAGCAAACCAGAGGTCAACGGCTTCCTCCATGGCCTCCACCAAGAGAACAAGGAAATGCCCCCTGGCTTGGTTACATCGTCTGCCTCCACCTCCCCAGTGCTTTCTGCTGCTCCACCACGCAGGACACCTAAACAACATTTCTGCAACACCTGTGGGAAATGCTTCTCCTCCTCCAGTGCTCTACAGATCCATGAGAGAACCCATACAGGCGAGAAACCCTTTGCCTGCAGTATCTGTGGTCGGGCTTTCACCACCAAAGGAAACCTCAAGGTAAATGTCAAAACATCCAGAAAAACATTGGTCTCCAACAAGTTTGTGCGTGAGAATGTTTGTGAAAAATAAGTCTCAGTGCTGCTATTTAGTTTTATACGGCATGTCAGTGTACTAGGCATCAAGAGGTGGTAATGTTGTATAATTAATTAATGGCACAGCTCTCTGAGAAAACAATGCTTAAGTGGAAAGGCTGAATCACACAACTAATATGATTATTGGGCAGAAATTCCAAAATGTAATCAGCTAAGAATGATTTAGTGCACGGTATTAATTATCAGAGGCAATCATTATGCTCTAGGTCAGTCTGTGTTTTTCCATAACAGGCTCGTGAAAACTGTCACAGGCCGCAAATAATTAAGAAAAGGATCCTGCTCAATGATCCACAGAAACTTGGGAAACTTATGGGAACTTTAAGTAAAATTACATCAGTTATTTTTGAGTGTGTCAATCTTTAATCCTAGAGAGGAATTTGGAATAAAAGTTAATTTTTAATTTTTAATGATTGCAGTAAATCAGGCACTGGCATTTGAATGGAACTTGTCTTACTAGTTACATCCTAAAAGATATATGAGATAGCATTTTAGTTTAAGTTTCATGTATATTTTGCATAGTATGTAGTGTATAAAATATTTTAAAACCTCGTAAGTCCTTTTAAGGCTTATGTAGCAGAAAAACTTTTTTTTTTAAAGTTGTCTTTGTCTTAAAAGGAGTATCGGCAAAGTTGAAAAGTCACATGTAGTACTAGCAAGCACAATGAAACTGGACAGTGCAGTTTTATTTAAAGCCCTATGGCCCCCTTGTGAGATGAGCAAATGAAGGTTAAGATTAAAGAGCACATATCAGTCTTGCCAAAATAATGTTTACACAAAGCTGGTACCTCTCACAGCATAGGCAACTAACTTGTCTGCTGCACCCAGGGTGTGAAGCTATTTTAATTTGGAGTCAAGCATTATTATTATTTTTTCCATTGCATCATCTCATGTGCAGCTCTTGTGGCCAAGTTTGTAAACATCACTAATTTTCATCCCTCTCATTGCTCTGTCTTCCTCCTCCCTCCCTTTCTTTCCCTCTCTCTCTGTAGGTTCACATGGGCACACACATGTGGAACAGTGCTCCTGCCAGACGTGGCCGCAGGCTCTCTGTGGATGGGCCAATGGCCTTCCTGGGTACCAACCCAGTCAAATTTCCTGAAATCTTCCAGAAGGACATGGCATCAAGGGCAAGTAATGGGGACCCAGCCAGTTTCTGGAACCAGTATGCTGCAGCCTTCTCCAACGGTCTGGCAATGAAGACAAATGAAATCTCTGTCATCCAGAATGGAGGAATCCCACCCATGTCAGGTGGTGTGGGAAATGGGGGTAGTTCTCCCATTGGCGGCCTTACCGGCAGCCTTGACAAGCTACACAGCATGGAGCCTAACGCTGCTCTTGCTGGTTTGGAGAAAATGGCCAACACAGAGAACGGGGCCCACTTTCGGTTCACACGCTTCATGGAGGACAATAAAGAAATTGTCACCAGTTAGGGTGTATATCCACAGTTGCGCACAAATACATGGAGATGCCTAAAGGCATATTGTACACAAATGTAGACACACGCAGAAGAGACAGAGAGAGAACAAGACAGGGACTAAATCAACTGAACTGCTTTGCTGGCGATTGAATCTTTACGAACATGAGTGTGAAGACAAGTTGCTTTTTTTGTACAATGTACATGTTATAGTTTTAAGGAGCTTATTTATTAGTGATTATAACCTTGCTTGAAACCAAGTGGAAGCATTAACAGTTAGGTTTTTGTTTGTTTTAAGCCAGAATGGGTATGTATGGGTGCTTAAAAAATGTGCTTTTGAACTTAGAATATCTGGGTAGATAACATTACCTTGGCATTAAGTTATTTTCTGTCTGTAGTACTATAACCGAACTGTTGATGTTCATGTGATGCATAAGCCCTGTAATAAGCAAACAGACTTGCTGTAAATATTGTACACTGATCCTCTGTAGATGGTCTAACATCTGTGTGTTCATGCCCCGTTCCCCTCATCAAAACAAAATGATGAAATTCAGGCAAGGGACTAAATGATGTAGTTCCTATCATTCCAATTGCTATGTACCTTTATTTTATTTAAGGAAGACAAAACATTGAAGTTTGCTACAAGGGTTTCTTTAGTGTTAACTCGTTTTGTTATTGTTGTTTTTGTGTATTGTACTTTTTACTTTTTGTTTACTTCCATATTTTTTTCTCTCAATCTCTTTTTTTGTTGCTCGTACTTGGTGTTGTTGAAAGCAAGACAGAAGGGAACATTCGGTCTGGCCTATTTCCTGGTTTTCGGAACTGAAACAGCCAATCAAATGAGCAGGATTCTCCTTTAGTTTCTCCGCTGGATTTCCATGTTGCTGCTATGTCCCAGCATCCTCACTGACATCAAGTGCAAAGTTATGTGTTGAAGCTTCTGTAAATACATTCAGATGTGGAAATACAAGCTCCCTCGAAAGAAAATGTACATATAGCTCATGTAGGAGAAGTCCATCATGGCCAGGGGACAAAATAATAGTGTTTTTATAAATATAAATATATATTGGGTTTGACAACCTTCGGACTGTTACATGCACTTTCTTGGAAAGTTGGAAGATCTTTATGGGTCCAGTTTCTCTACACTTTAATACCTACTAACAACTAAGATACTGTAATTCTTTACTCTAATAATCAAATACATCAGTTTTCCAAAAGAAAACATTGTGTGTTTGTGTGCGTTTATTCCCTTTTGTATATTTTAACGAGTCCTTGAAAATATAAACATATTTTTTTATATATATATATATATATAATAACCACTGACATGCATTTTAAAAAAGCGCAGAAACAACTATGAAATACGTGGGCTACATATACTTTTGCCATATAATTTGCTTTCGTGGCCGTAGTGCAGCCTGTGCAACTCTCTCCAGTGTTTATGCACTGACAAACAGCTGAGGCAGGAGCGGGGGCTTGGATGCAGTCACTGATGAATTGAGCTCCTTTGCGCTGTAATTTAAATCATGATCGCAGTTTTAACCTCATAATTTCCGTTGCCAATCTTTGAAATCGTCAATTAATCGCTAATCCTCGGAGTAGAGTGGATTGGAGACGTTTCGCGCGGGGGGAAAAGGTTCCCTCCTGCCGTTGATTTACACGCGGTGAAAGACGGTAAATGATAAAACGTCTCAGCGGAGATAATGTTGTTTTGCCCGGACACGAAAGTTAAGCAGGCACAATTTAGCATGTGCACTATGAAGGTGTTAGTGATGCTTTAGGGAAAATATGCGTTTCATTAAGAATGCGACGATCAAATTATTTGCCAAAAAGCCCCCCAAAAAAGTTGTCAAAACCACCCGGATAAAGCCTTTGACGGCTCTGAAGGCATTTGCCTCGCATTTTTTTTATTCAAACTGAATTTTTTCCCCTTTTGTATTTCAACAGCTGCATTTAATTTAACACATCGTTGCACATCCTGCAATGCAGGATCTGTTAATTTCTGTCCAGCATCCTCGGCGCTCTCTCCTCCTCTTCACAAAGCCGAAATCCACAATATTTACGTTTTATATTTCAAGACGTCGAAGCTAAATGATCCTTGCCCACAGTGCCTGTTTTCTTTTTAACAGTCACATCTGTTCCCCGAGCTCTGTTTGTGCAGTTCATCGGCTTCCTAAGAGATCCCTTCTAAGGACAAAAAGAAAAATAATACTGCTCCACATTCCCACCGCTCTGCTAATTGTGACAAATACTTCATATTTACAACTTTAACTTCTATTTATTAAGCCAATAGGCCCGAATGTTACTACTAAAACAACCACTGGATTTATTATTATTATTATTATTATTATTTAGTTCTAACTTAATTATCAAAATATCAGTAATAGCAGCCCAATTTGAATATTGAAAAAAAAAATTAACTCTGAATAGTTCAAACCTTTTGTGAATTAATTCATGGTTATTTAGATATTTGTTTGTTTTGCTTATTTATTTATTTATCTATTTATTAAAGCATATTGACTTTTGCGTGTGTGTGTGTGTGTGTGTGTGCATGCGTGTATGTGGGCTTTTAACAGTTGTGACACAGGAATATACAGGAGTTGGTACAGGCTTTATCTCTGTGTGTGAGCTGTCCCACCACTAAGCATGGACTGGGCTCTTCCTCCTCGTTTTCTTGCTTAAGTATCGATTGAGCTGTGCAGTATTACAGAAACACTTGAATCTCAGGTGGCAGGAATGTGTACAATTGATCTCTTCCACTGTGGCTCCCAGCAGTGGCTTTTTGCTCCACAACACAGCACCACAGGAAGAGCCGGGCGAACACGCTGAAACACAATCGCTACAGACTAAGAGGGGCTGTCCCAGTCTGCCCTGTTCACTGTCACAATTTATTGCAGCGCTGCAAGTCTCATCCTCGGCTCTGCAGCTTCACTGACAATGAGCTTTCAGAGTGCAGAGATTATGTACTTTACATTATAAACACACTCATAGGAGAGAGTCATATGTACTGCATCCTCACAGCTCTGCACAAACATGCTTTCACATATTTTGATTTATTCTTAACATCTTATCTAATGTGCTTTTATTTTGCTGTTTTTTTTTTATTTTTTCTCATCTGAGCTAAATGGCTTGATGGCCTTTATGCTACACTGTCTGAGAGGACGGGAACCATCAGCAAAGAAACATTACTCTCTTTAGCTGTAAGTCATTCCTGTCCACTTACTGTACACTTGAAGGTTCATTAAAAGGTTGGCCTTAAGTACAGGCTTTATGCACAGCTGCCACACTGCAAAGATAACATCATTTGTTTCCAGCATAAATCAACTTATTTTTTAGGCCACAATATGTTTTGTAATTCTAGTTGAGGTGATCTTCTTAATTCTGCTTGGCCTTGTCAAAAATAGTTACATTTGCTATTTTTTAAAAATGGTTTTACATTTTTTTAATGGTTTTGATATTTTTATGACTGAATGGGACTATATTGTTTTATAGTATTATTTTTAAATTTGAAAAAATACATTTTTTAGCACATGACACCCAAAGACTGTGTCCAGGACAATGGAAGGATTTGTTGCTTTGAACTTATTTGGTTTGAGAAGTAAATTTTTTGATATCTACAACTGCTAACAAGTTTCAATAGGTCATCTGGTGTGTGTGTGTGTGTGTGTTCATTTTAGTCTGTCAAGAGAATAACCAGAAGAAAGAAAGTGAAAATGTGGAAAAAGAAAAACACTTAAACTGCTTCTTGACTCATCAACAGCAGGAGTAAAATCTGTTTAATACGTGATGTTTCTGTCCTTGTGCAGGTCAGGTTGAGATGAAGCTGCTGTACAGAGGCGATCTTGGGAAGCTGGAGCCCCCTCCCACATCTCCTGCCTTGTGCTGTCAGCCCTCCCGAGTCGATACAAACCGTAGCCTGGGGCCCGGCCTGGACTCCCCACCGAGGTTCTGGCCCACCGCTGGGAGATCAAAGATCCAAGGAGAACAATGGTGGGCCTCATTTAGCCGGACGCGGTTCACTTTCCCCCAGATGCACCGCCACACCTGCCCACGCTGTCAATCATACTCAGGTGATGGACCTGCTCAAAGGCCTGCTGCCTGTAAGAATATACTTATCTTGGGCCCTTGAAAAAAAAATCCATCAGTCTAAGTTGGGTGAGCAATTTTAAAGTGCATCTGCTCTCCATCTGATTTAGAACACAGGCATTATCCAGTCTTTAGGTTGACTCTTTAACAAAGGGGCTCTAAGATTTGTTTCCCTCATCTACACCTCAGACAGATAAGTTTTGTAGCTTCATGCTGCTCATTATGAGGACAGATTAAAGGAATTTGTCATGTGCTTCTCATTGATACTTCTTTTTATTTGTAAAATGTCAGTCAGTGTCAGTTGTGCCGACTTTAATTTTCCTCTTATAAGCTGTGATTGTATTTAATTGTACAAAAAAGTGACTATTGGTTTTACACTTTTAATAATTGTGTAAGCCACGTCCTAATTTACTTTGTCTTTTGCTTCCAGCCGTTTCATGCTGGTTTTATCTTCCTGTGGTTCTTGTTTTGTTTCCTGTGGAAAATGGAGCCTGTCTGCAGCGTGTACACAGCTGGTTAAAAGACAAGACCTCCAGATTGTGAGTTCAAACATGAAGCAGGATTTTCAAGCCTGTGCTCTCTCACAGTTATCACAGACGAGCAATCAAAGTCTTCACAGAATATCCATCCTGCCCAAAACCAGACACTTTTTTTTCTTCATTCTGCTTCTGTTTGTTTTCCATTGAAGTTGTGCTTTGGTCTTATGAGAGTTTGGAGATTGTCTTTGCATGGTTTATTTTTATGGCACAGCAATCTGGAGACTGTCCAAATGTCAAGGTCATTTATCTTGCAGTTCATCCACTCCTTGGCTTTTGTGTGGTGAGAGAGGAAAGCACAGGGCCATATTGCATTTCATGACCTATTGTGTCAAATGAGTACCCAGACAAACAGGTGGGAGCCCTGATGGGAGCTCCCAGACTCACCAAACTTGAGGCTCCCTGGCCTATTCTTTAATAAGGCACTCATGCTTGCAGAGCGGCCACAGTGCTCTGTTTCCCTCATCGTCAGATGGGAACCTTCAGGGATGCTAATGAACATACAGTGAGGGTTTGTCTCACGCATAGTGCTCCCGCTATCTGCGTCTCTCAGTTTATCATCACCGCTGAAATTGCAAGGCTGTTTTACTGGGCTTTTACTGCAAGGGGGACATTTAGCCCATTGTGATGCTAATTCTTGAAAATTTGATGTCTAGGGTTTGTTCTTTCAGGTCAGGGTAGGTTTTATGAGACTGGGTCTTTTGACAGAGTACAAGCTCCTTTTTTGTTATCACGGAAAAACCTGCAGTCAACGGTTGTCCTCATTGCCCCCGAAGGCAAATTTAATTTAACGTGGATTTCCATTTTACGATGAATCACATGTTTCCTTGTTTTGTACAGTAGAATGGAGACAGATCGTCTTTCTTTGGTTTTAAAGAACAGCTTTGAGATTAAGTAGGCTGATTGTGGCCCTTTCACCATCAGAATTACGGTTGGTAACCCTAGCCAGGCCTGTCTGCTCTGGGGCTAAAACACACACAGAGTTGGGGACACTCTCTGTTAATGTCATCTCACAGATTCAATTTCCTCATCACAATCTTACCTCGAGTCCCACAACCTCTGACACATATTCTTATTCTTTCTCACAGTGTCAAAGGATGCTAGTGATATGGAAAGATATTCTAGGGCCGCAGAGATATTGATATTGAGCGTCAAGATGGAATGTCAGAATGACTAGGAAGAAGCCCTTCAGCCGCTTGTCAGGTGTGTTTGATTCCATAGGTGCTCCGGAGAGGTGTCTTGAGTTTATTGAATTTGTCATTTTCGGCCTGGGAGTGAAAAGGGCACCTGTGTGCTGCCGTAAGCCCCCGCGCTAGGACCGCCACCCACATTACGTGATGACAGCTGATGTGCAGGGACAACCCTGAAGCTGTTGATTTGTTTTCTTTTTTTTTTTCTGAAAGCATTCTATCAGCCTCTGCGTACATTATTCATCAGGGAAACAGCTGAGAGGATATTTACTTTGTCAATTTTCTCATAAAAGCCCCCTCTGGCACAAAAAAGTCACCCGTGGTTACAGCAAGAAAAACGTAGCTATTTTGGAGGCAGGTTCAGTGCTCTGTCAGACCCAAATTGAAGACTTTTGTAGTTGTGGATACTGGCCACCCACATCAGTGGTAGATCAAAGCGATGGCCTGCTACAGTGGCTGAATATTCAGTAATGTTATTAGAGTGTGATAGGTCTGTACACTCACTTACTGACTGTGGGAAAAGATAAAGGTCTAATAGAGATTTTGGTCTGCTCTTCTGTTTTCTATGGGCTCTGGGCTTTGCTCTCCAGTGTATCTCACAGGTTCAAGATCACAGATCTGCCACCCACTCTTTTGCAAAATACACACTTCTTTAGTCAAGGTTGGTTTTCTCACTGGACATCTTGTTGTAGGCAGCAGGAAAATGGTTTCTTCTGTGAAACGTGTAATCAAATGAAAGATAAGAAATACATTAGGTCATGGCAATTCCCACAATGAGCTGTTTGATATGGAGATGTGCGTGCGTGTGTGTGTGTGTGTGTGGATGTGTCCGTGTGCTTAACTCAATTGCAACAGCAGAGTTTGATGTCTGACTCCCACTGGATCCACCAGCACAAAAACTGCATCACTCACCAAATTAAAGCATCCGCTAAATGGCACATGTTATGATCACATGATTTCATGCATGTGTGACTATGTGTGTGTGTGTGTCAGTGCGTGTGTATATTTTTTAGTGTGCTGTCTGTGTGCTTCTTTTTGTACATGCCTTCCTCATGCTCAGTTAAGTCTGTGCCACCTGTGATTAATAAGAAATATCCCAGATCCAGCAGGTTAATGTTTAATCAATCAACTGGGAGAGAAGCCTCTAAATGGCCTAGTTTATTTTTAACCACTGCATCACATCAAATGCACCGAGGTTTTGCGCAGCTAAAACTCATTATTTTTGCTCTCAGCAGTCCGTGGTGAGAATATTTTATACCAGGCCTATATGCTTGTTTTCCTACATGGGAAAGAGTGAGAAAGATTCAGATCAGCTATTAAGAAAAATAGTGTGTTAAAATTAAAGGACAAAATTAAGGGAGGAAATATCACAGACACAATATTAACAAGGTTAATATGTAGAGTAAATAATGATGTGAATTTCCAGCTCTTTTAAAAAATATTTTACAGAGATAGCAATGATCCTGTGTTTCCTTCCCGTCATTCCTAACATTGTAATATTTGTAACACTCTTCACTGGGCGTTTCCTCTCCACTGTGAGCTGCTACTCTGTGACTTGGCTGCAGCACTCGTGCTATGAAATCAACACCCCAGTCAGCAATAATGCTCTCTGAGGCTTGGCCAGTTTACTAAATAATCGATCCAAATAAAAGCAGCAAATAAAATTGACTGACCCTCATATACTTAATTATTGCAGCTATTTGACCAAATAGCATTTTTCAGGATGCTGTGTGTCACAGGCCATCAATATTCCTTTAATCGCTGTTAGTTATTGCCCTACTTTGTTACTGCTGTGGATGGCCAGTCTCCAGTGGTCAGTTTGGCCCAGGGCAGCGAGGGAATGAGATGCTAAATGGTAGCGCAAACAATTTGATTATGCTGTTTAATTCCCGTCATATAGATCTGCCGGGCCTGCTGATGCACTCATTTCTGCGAGGCTGTACAGCAGAGTGCTGACCTGCTTAGCTCACACCAGCGGACCTAAAAGAGCTGGTTTTCTCTCCATGACCTTTGGATCAATAGTGACTGCTCCCTGGATATGAGCTTGTGTCCTGCAGGTTTCACCTCTCACCACTAACATTTCATTTCTTGCATGATGGAGCACTGTTCAACATCTAGTCCAAGTTCTATTTTTGAAATACCTAACATGCCGCGTTTATGGCTAGTCCGTAAACCCTCAAGGTTTTACCTAGCTGAACCAAGGTGTTGTAGTGCAGGGAGAGTTGAGGGTTAACTCTCCCTGTTGAAACAGACCACATCAGCCAAGTGAAAAATGAGAAATGAGCACGGCAAGCTCTCAGACCCAGTTGCCCAGTTCCCAAAATTAACATTTCAATTCAAAACCAATAATAACGCATTGTGTCTGGCATGAATGAGTGCTGCTGCAAAGGGAAGGCGATACCTCCTGTTCCTGTGTCAATGAAAAAGCTCCTTCATCTTCTGCTAAAGGGCCCACACAGTCTGAGGTCAGCCAGTCAGCCTTGGTTACACTGCACAGGCATGCCTGGGTGGATGGCTCGAGCTTCCCGGTGCCTTTACAAAAGCCAGGAACTACAAACACACACACACACACACACAAACACACACACAGACGCATACATAGGCATACACAGGAACAATCATGTCATGCTCCGTTGATGGCTCTCAAGTTTTGCCAAGCAGTACGTAGCGAGCTGAAAGAAGTGGACATTGTGTTCTTTGAAATAAGTTGCAGTAACTAATTGCAATATCATATGACCATTTCAGCCTCTGTTTTATATTATGATTTGAAACTCAGTATGAGTATGAGAGAAAATGATAATCTCTCCAAGTGCATTTTACTAACTTTTCCCTCTGTCGGTCTGATAGGGCTTCATTCATATAGTTCTAGCACCTTATCTTCAAGGTTTTCGGTCTAAACTGTGATAAATCTTAAGTGTACATACTGTCTGTATCTCTGTCCATGTTGAACCCTCTGATATGCTAATTGACAGGAGATCTCAGGCAGTCAGAAAGGGCCACAGACGAACACACTGTGCTGGGGGTTTGGAGGACATTGGCTTTTGAGAAAGGGATTGGGAGCCAGGTTCCGAGGCTCTGCCAAGAAGGTGTCAGGGCCGACCTCTGCTTCATGCTCCTCTCCATCAGAGAGCACATTACCAGTCTGGAAGGTGAGAAAGAGGGACACGGGGCAATTTCAAGAGAGCGCTGTGGTTATTTCTACTGAGTCTAAAGGAGGGCAAGAGCCTATCTGCTAGCTGTCTGCCCCGAGCGATGCAAGCTGTGTTACTGTGAGTGATTCCCTACATGTACTGCTCTGTCTGCTGGGTGGGTTCATCTTTCACAGCTGATGTTTCACTTCTCTATGATGGGGTGATTTGTACTAGACACAATGGCTTGGGCTGGTTCCATTTATGAAACCTCAAAGGTCTATCTCTATACTACCCCCAATATTAAATTTAAATGTATTAGATATTAAATTAATCTCACCTAAATGCAGATTTCTATTATAAAAACACCGTAAGAAATAAACAAGCTTACCAAAAGAGTGCACAGGGATTTCCCACTGGAAAACTTGTCAGTTTAGAAATTACAATTGTTTAAGAAATAGTTCAACATTTTAAGAAAAAAGACTTCATCTTTTTATCAGAGAGCTTTAAAAGTGCTGGTATAACTATAACTATAACTATAACTGAGTGCAAGTCAGCAAGCAGATCCATTTCTCAAGGTGTTGGGCTTTCCTTTAAAAGTCAGTGGGGATTTACAGAATAAAGAATAAAGAATAACCAGAATTTTGCACTTTCTGCAAACATTGTGCTGTACTATAACTTTACTTTTAAATAATCTGAGTCCTACAACTGTGCATCATTTCCAGCATTCAACCGCAAAAATAACAGACAGTGATTCTACATGAGCATGTCCAATAATTATGTGACATTCTGCAGACTTGCAAAGGGAGAATGTGTTGGCATTTGCACATATTTTACAGGTTGAATTTTTACTATTATAAAAAACATTATTTTCATGGCAGTGAGCATGGCAGCTTATGTATTTTATATATGCATTTGTTCTTTTGCCTTAACCTAACCACACCTAACCACCACAACTTTGTATTTAAGAACACAATCACTGTGCCATGAGACTTTGTTTTTATTTGGCCTTATATTTGAAAACTTATACAGAGACATGTACAAGGTCAAATGAGGTGGGAAGATACAGACTGAAAATCTTTTTTTTTTTTTTTGTAAAAAAAAATCTAGGGAATATCAGTCTGGTAGCACGTGTCAGCCTGCATATTTCTTGTAGTGCCCTGCTGCTGTATAAGTATGTGTGTAAGAGTAAGTCAAACCAAGTTCTAAACTTCTTCATTTACGAGCCACAGCATACCAGCCTGTACAACTTTTCCATGTTACCAAAGCCACTGTTATTTCACATTTTTTGTGAAATGTCTTGCCTGGCTGAGGCAGCGTCTTTTGGCTGGCAGAGATGACATCAGTGCTCCCAGTGAGGAGGCCAGCTCCACTAATAAGGCGCTGCTGGGATTGCCGCCCGCTTAGGTTGTCAATGAGTCTGTCTTGATCTGAGGATTAGGCCAGTCGTTCCAATTACAGCCTGGTGCCTTGAGGTTTGTCAGGCATTGACACAGACGCCTGTCAATGGCCCCTGTGCATATTCCTGGACCCCGCTGAGTGACAGGCGCCAGCGCGCCAAGAGACGATGACACACAATGAGTGTGTGCATGTGTGGCATGTGTTGTGTTTGTGTATGCATGTCTGTATGTGTTTATTCCAAATCATTAGATATCGACTCTCAATGACAGTCTATCTTCAGACACAGAGAAGCAGGAATACTATCATAAGACTGGTGATGTATCAGTTAGCTGTCAGCTGTGGATATGAGGAAGTCATGTATCCTGGCTGCATGTCTGTTACAGAGAGTGTTAATAATTTAATGCCCTGTGGATCACACTGCGGATTGTTGGTGCACCAACTTTTGGACTGCCAGTTACTGCCAGTTACCTCAGCAGTACCTCAGACACGCTGTCATGTATTTCACTGAATTGATCAAATATCCATTTTACTTTTATTGTTGTTGTTTCTTTCAACCTTCACGTCTAAATCAGTGAAGGTCTGACAATTTACATTCTCCCTGAAAAACAAGGAAGTGATTTGTATCTGTTGCTCTTTATACTTGACTCTGCCTGTATAATTGCAAAACATCAGTGCAAAAGGCAGACCGCACTGACACCAAAACCTGATATTTACTTTTGATGTTTTACATTTGCTGCATTGGAAATATTTTGCCAAATTGCTGAGTTTGACAACTCATTTTTGGGATCACAAAAAATAATAATATACCAAACAACAACAACAAAGTACTTTTTAAAGTTTTTTTGTTTTTAAAAGCTAGAATTTTCTAAAAAATTCCTGGGACAAGGACAGCATGTAGCGGGTATAGGGGTGTCCCTCAAGCACCAACATGGCCTCTGTTGTGTATCTACAGCTCAGCAGACAGTCAGAGGAGCTGCCTGGTGCTCTCTCACAGCAGCACTCAGTAACCTGACATGGCTCGGCTGGACTTCTTTCATCTGGTCATCTCTGCTAATTCAACCCCCCCTCCCTCCACATTTACACACACTCACACACACACAAACACACACACATGTGTTTGTCGCCTGTGAGGCCAGCAGTGACTTTACACCCACCGTGGTGGGTCATGTGACACAGACTGCTGTGTCCCACGTTTGATACTTAATATTCACCACCTGGTGTTATTTACATGCCATTAAATGAGAGATGGGTGCTACCCTCGCTGACTCTCGATTTATCTCATTTGGGTAAAAATAAGCACAAACTCTCTTTGTGTGTCCTAAATTAAAATCCTGGACTGTATCGCGTTAAGGTCAGAAACAAATTCCTCGCTATGCTTTTAATTTTTATAGCAGCTCTTCCCTCCATTTTTTGCCGGGTGTAATGTTATCCCCAAGCGATGTTAGCAGGCTGTAATTAAATATGAATGGAGCGCTGTTGGTTGCCCGGCCAGTTTGTTTGGTTGAGTGCTGGCCTGGGGAGGAAAGCTCATCAAATCAGTTGTGTTGGTGTCATTCTACACCCCTATAACAATCCATGACAGGGAATCTCGGTGGTCCTGCGTATAAAAGGGCTGGGAATCACCTGTATTTAGAGTTAATGGATTCAAAATAACTCACAAGCTCGCACTTTAATGAACGCTGGATTTATGAAAAAAAGGGCCCCCCGCTCCCCTTTGTCCCTGCATTGCATGAAAAACATTTTCAAATTGCACGCTGGCACAGATAATTCACTTATTCCGTGTAATTGGATGCTGACCAGGGTTAATATCTAGGGTGTCATTAAATGGAAATGTAGAGTTTTAAAGGGGGACTGTATGATACAGGGAGTCTTTTCTATAGAGCTGCCCCTATGGAGCTGATTGTGAGCTCCTTCTTCTTGCTGGCAGGAACCTTCTTTATTCGAGGCAACTCAAGCATGAATTCTGCGAGGGAAAGATTGGGGACAGTTATATTCACTTCTGTTTGTTGCCCAGTTGAATGAAATGACCTTAAAGATAAAGCGAATCTCTTGAGCAAGTCAGGTGAAGAAAAGGCAGCACAAATAGGGCAGATGTGGTGAAAGGAACTTTTTAAATTCGACAGTGAGGGAGGGCTGCTAGACCACGGATAGTTAAAAGACTGTTGTTTGCTGGTAACCCTGCTCTGCCACCACGACAATGCCACATGGGAGGAGGCACTCACTGTGGACGCTCCTTATTTTGATTCAAACAAGATTGAGCGCCGGGGAATTACTTTTTTTTTCAATTTTATTTTTAACGTAACTGAAAAATCCTGTTATCCTGCGGAAAATTATTTTGGTTGAGGAAGCACAGCAGCGGAATGATGCAGGGTAATCTAGAGACTGGTTAATTAAGTTGCTCCTTCAACCTCCATTCATGGGAAAGGCCTGTAATTAGTCTTCCAAAAGCAAAGGTATTTTTCTTCAGATGGGTCAATTTGAATTCCTCCTGACTCCAATGGAGAACGAGAAGCTTCTGTGGCTTCAGGAGAGGCCTATAACCTGCATTCTCCCAGTGATAGCAACACTGTAAAACTTAACTAAACGGTTAAATATGTCTTAAAGAAGAAGCATTTAAAGCCAAAGAATGTGGACGTACAGTCAGTAATAAAAAAACAAAAAACAAAATGAACCCTTTTTTGTCACGACCCAGGTTTTGTTTTTCCTGGGAGTCTGGTGTCGGCTGTGCTGTGCCACGACTCACCAGCTTTGCCACCTACAAAGAGGGCAGACTCTGGGCTGCCTGGGTACTTTTGGTGAGGAAGTTAATCATACACCTCAGAGTAGCGCGACACAAGAAAAGCGGTGTTTGTAAACCTGCCCCCACGGCTCTCCCCATAATTGGCTCTACAAGTGACTGCCTCGGCTTCCTGTCAGCATTATATCTGTGTTCACACCGGCCCAGCTGGTAAGACATTTGTTCCTTGGAAACATGGCTGCTGTTTTGATCTTTGGACTGTGAAAGCAAAGTAGCTCTCACAATGGTAGTAATGTGGGGAGGATTTTCCAGGCTGTGGAGGAAGCCAGGCAAAAATGTCCTGCTGCCTCGGCCTCGCAGTGAAGAACAGCACACTGGTAACTCTGATGGTGCTTGCTTTGCTCTTTTGTTACATGTGTTTTAGGATGTTTAATCAGTGATCGTTGTTCATTGAATGCTCGGTGCAAACACAATACATCGGATACACTTTGCTCGGCCTAGTTTTTTTTCACTTCGCTTAAAAATTGTCCTCTGTTTTAAAGATATTTATTAGCGGAATAAACAACATTCTCTACTTAAATAAAAGTTAAAATATCAAAAAAAGTATTTCAGAGTAAAATTACAGATTTCAAAATGGGGCTTATTTTACTTTAAAGTGTAGAGTATTCAAAAATAAAAAAGGTAATTGAAGTGTCAAATGTAAAAGTACCAGATTACCACCCCATAATGGGAACTGGAAAATAAATTCTGAATATTAGCTGGCTGAGGTGGAGCTTTTGTGACCTTGTTGCCAAGCAGTTGAATCTATACCAGTGCATCATTATTTCATGAGACAATCATATGTTTTAGATAAAAAGTGCAGTATCTTTGAATTATAGCAGTATAAGCATGAAGTAGCATAATTACTACTATGAGTATGATATAAGGCATGTTACATTCATCCCTAATAGTATGCACAAAATCAAATGGTACATTTAGCAAGCCATGTGTTTTATATCCTGTGCTTTTAATCATTTTGAGTAACTTTAACACTATATCTTACTTTAAAATAAAAACAGACCTTTTTGAGCAAACAATAAAAAATGAGCAGAATGAGGAAACTGAGAGGAGCCAGGCATGCTCATGGCAGCATATACAGATGTTATCAGGAGGTAGTTGAACTTTATTTTTACTTGATCTTATTTTTTTAGTTGACACATGGCAGGAATCTGAGATTAAAATTGGAAATGCTAGCATACTGCTGGTGACACCTCGATGTGTGGAGGGATGTAACTTCCTGTGCAGCTGTCAAGAAACACTTCCCAAGCTGCTGCTGCATCTGCACCTCAGCTCTCCTAATAGCGCATGCAGGGAACATGGAGGGGTGGAAAACTGTTGGAATATGCTAATAATTAAACATGGTAAACTAAAGTCAGAGTGTAATGATAAATTTGCAATTTAACCATTCGAATCATACAGTCTAGTTGTTTTTTTTTTACAACACACGCACGCGCACACACACACACACACATCTTTTTAATTTCAAGGCATACTTTAATTTTGTTTGTTTCCTTTGGCTAAAAAAAGACAAACACTGAGATATGTTCATGACAGTTGATGAATATATCTTCTCTGATTGTTGATGAATACAGGATGCATGAACTTTTGAATGTTGCATCATGTGTTTGTTGTTCTTTTGAAAGCAGCTTGGTTTTATGACAGATATCTTAGCCAGGTACCAGGAGCAATTGCTCCAGTGGCAGCCACTCAGCCACATGTGTTTGCAGCGGTCGCCCTTGAGTAATGAAGAATCGTTTCTCTCGACTTCCAACCGGACGCATGTATGGCTGAATATGACTTTCTTTGGCTGGTTCTTCCATTTATAGACAGGCTAGATTTGTTTGGGATTTTTTTGGAAAACCACACTCTGATGAACATCCTGCCCAAGACATTTAATTGTGGCGGCTCCATTTTGTGCACAAGCAGTGCTCTGCCTTTTTAAGACTTGTTTATTCAAAAGCATCCACATGTTGATTGTAACCCTGTTTTTTTCCCTTTCCTTTGGTGTTTTGTCCGATTTGAAGGAGTTTATGAAACTTGTTGGATGGTGAAAGAAAAGAATTCTGGTGAATATAACTCATGTTTTTTATTTACACAGTCATTTATTTCATAAACTGTAATTCATCATTCATTGACTTTTCATTTTGCACAGTGTTTTTTTATAGTTTCGCTGCAAAATTGTATCTAATTTTTCAAAACAACATCTTGCTGCCATATGTATCAGTCTTTGCAGTTATTTTTAACAAACGTCTTATCCTCTCACTTTTGTTCCCTGTTTCTTACCTTTACTTACCTTGAGGTAGAGGCAGTAATAATGACAATAGAGCACAAACAATACTTTGAATGCATGAGGAGAAACCTCAGTCATAAATAGCAGTGGCGGGGAAGCTAAATATTGACTGTGTGTGACTTCATACTGATGTCTCCTGTGACTTTAGGCCTTTGTCTTTTTGTCCGCCAGCGTGTGGTCGTAATTGAATTGTAAACAACACCCACCATGTTATTATTTACTGCGCCATGCTGCTCAAACCATTCGACCAGCCACCGCCTCTGCCACCGGGGCAGAGCTCTGAGTCACTTTGACGTGTTACCTAAAAGGCAGTGAAAACAATATATGGCCAGCTCATCCATAAGTCATGGCATTCGGCGTAGAACGGGTGCATCCAACAGAAAGAGGCTTTATGAATGGCACAAAGTCTGTGAATGATAACGGTCATTAATATGTCCATTGAGGGTCACCACATTCATGCCACATATCAAATCCCCTTTGAATGAGATCAGTTCCCTCCTGTCAGAGCCCATTAGATCCGTCCCACAGCCCCAGTGGCCAGCTGACAGGGGAGAAACCCTAGCCCCAGCCTAGCACCATTAGCATTAGAAAATGAGCAATCAGCTGGAATGAAGCTCAAGAGGAGGGGGGGGGGGGGGGGGGGGGGGCAGCCAAAAATTTTAAATTTAAAACGCAAAAAAAAAAAAAAAAAAAAAAAACAAAAAAACAGGCAAATTGGAAAGAAAAAAACCCA
>JAQMCX010000001.1:19291051-19327170 GCA_029814765.1 Acanthurus leucopareius | reverse complement strand
CCCCCCCCCCCCCCCCCCCCCCCCCCCCCCCCCCCCCCCCCCCCCCCCCCCCCCCCCCCCCCCCCCCCCCCCTCATCCGAACTTTTGTAATGATACCCGGCAGATACAACACAAAATGTAACACCCTGTGAGAGAGGCATTGTGCTCGACAAACAGCCAAACAGGCCACCACATTGATATTTCCACTACCATCTTCCCTGTGGAACTTTTTTAATTCAAAGGTTTGAACTGAACACATTTCTAAGTTTACTGCATGTCTTGTGGTCTGTTGTGTCTCGTTCAAAGGCTGCAGAATTCAACTACTTCCCCTCCACTAAAATTGTTCCAGCTTGAAGCTTGCGTTGAACCTCTTTGACTTTGCGAAATAATTGAGTTAAGACACTCGATAAAACATTAATTAGCTTAGCAGTCTGGAGCAGATAACATAGATAAAACCCTATGTAATTCATATTGATTAGAATATGCACATTGAGCGTAACCTCTTAAGACAAGTTTTCCTTATTAAATGGACACAAAGCCGAGGTCATTATTCGTACAAAGAAAGATCGCTTTAGATATTATCTTTTCACATAAAAAGGTTTGATTGGATTTCTTTCTGAGGAAGCTACACAATCTATTTTATTCTGGTTTGATTGTATTACCTCTTAATTAGTTTGTATATTGAGTAGAACAGGCCTTATTGATTTGAGGTGCATTCATTTGCATTGCAAAAATCCCCCTTTAATCCAATATAATCTCATCCTTCCTCAAACACAGCAGACTGCATCTTTGAGTCACTCTTTTCCTACTTGTTTTCCAGCTCCTGCTCTTGGCTTGTCTCAGGGTTAACAGAACCTCTTGGTTGAAATTAGAGATTGCTTTCTGTGTTTGCGAAATCATTTTGCTAAATTTGGCTGTTTATTTAAAGGTAGTTAAACTCCATTTCTGTGTATTTCATGTGGACAATTGCATGTTGCGTGTGGTAATTTATACGTCGAGCGTAATAACAAGCTGTAGTATTTTCATGTGGCTGTGTTGTGGGGTTTAATTTCGAGCTGTTTCAGTGAATGATTGGCGCTTGTAGGTGTTGTGTGTAAATCTGCTGCTGAACACCCGTGGAGCCCGCGGAGCCGTGTCACACAGAAATCAGCATTGGAGGCGTCAAATCCCTCCCACCCGTCCAGCGCACAGCAGCAGGCTTAACAATTCTCTGTAATTAACCTCACCTGAACTTTAATGGCCCACCTCCGGGACCGAGGGCCCCGGCTGTGTAAAATTACTGTTACACACGGAGCCGAGGGGGAGTCCTGCCGCGGCGGGTGTGTTCTGCTCAGACAACTGAGAGGGAAATGCACCCCTGTGTAACACCTAATACCACCAACAGGATGTCAGAGCGCTTGCAGACATTTTGAGGGGGGAGAAGTGGGGGCTGGTGGCTTGGAGATGCTTGAGCAGAGAACTAAACATCTGAAAGTATTCAAAAGATGGTGTTTTATTTTATTGTTTCATTAATCTCTGAGTTGCAACGCCGTTGTGGCATTGTATCCACATCTGCTGACCTCTTGTATGTGGCACTCTGCTCTTTTTTGCTGTTTAGCTGAAACGGTGACTCAAGCTCAAATAAGTGTTTTCAGCATTTTTTAAAATTTTTCGTTGGATCACAAGCATGTCAATCTCTTTAAAGAAGTAAAGGGGATTTTTACTAATTTATTTATGTCAGTATTTTACAGAGATATTCGACCTTTCTCCTACCTAGACAAAAAAGGCTCTCCATGAGTGCCTTGTAAAACAGCTGAATTGAGTGCTCCTTTGACAGCCTATCTGAGGATTCACTCATATATCACCACTGTGGTTAAGATTTTCCTCATTTTTAGGGAAAAAGCAACTTGGTTGCTGTTCAGGGAAGATTGCCTTTAAGTTTAAAAGAAATCAAACTGACTCTCAGTGGGAGACTGGATGCAGAACAATATCTCTCTGTGTCAAGAGGAGTCTCTGCTTTGGTTTTGAAGAGGACAGTCATACAATTTACCTGACAAACAGTTGGTAATATTCTGTAGGTCATCAGTCATTGCTGTTATTTTCTGGTATTTCCTTGGGTGGGGTCTTGAGCACTGAAGGCCTCTACTAAAGCACACACAGGTTGTGTATTATCCACAAGGTATTTCTACCTCAAACTATCTGCAGATATGCAGTTTGCATCAAAAATGCTTTAAAGTTAACAATAACAATATTTCTCAGTTTAAATATTTTTAGCATGGTTAAGATATTTTACTGGTGTGCAGGCTTGTGTGCCCTCTGTTGGTCAACTGCCACTGGCGAATAGATAACAGAATATTTTAAGTAATGGACATTGATGATAAACCAATCAGGTTTGATGATCAGGGTAACAAGTTTTAATGAGCTGTTTGTAAGTGGAAAGGAAATGGATTCAGACACACATCTGATTGCTCCGAATGAGTACAGCTTTGAGCTTTGAGCTGTTGTCATAATAAATCTGATGTGATAATATAAATCATATCATACTTGATCAACTGAATTAAACACTCCGTGTGAGTATAGTAGTAACAGACTTACACACACACACACAGACACACGAGTCCTGCTCAAAGATCAAAATGCTGCAGCTGAGGGCCTGCCGCTCTCTCTATCATCTTCCCTGAGCCACTTCAGTAGTCCTCATACAACAGCTGCACGCAGCTACCAAGACATTTGGCAGTGTGAACATGTGCATGTTGAACACTGATCTGAATCCTGTGTGTGGCACGTCTGAGCCCTGGGCTTTGGTAGAGCAGACGGGTGGGGCGCAGGGTAGATTTCTGATGGATACAGTGAGTCTGAAGTTATCCAGTCGCCCTGTGGTACACTGAAGGCAGCTTTCCGGCACGGATGTTCTTACCATGTGTGTGATGCTTGTATTTGTCGGTGTGTGTGAGTGTGTGTGGGGCTGAAACACACACAGAGAAGGATGACTCACAGCCGCTATCCCAGGATCAAACACTTCAAGTGGGCTCTGAGTTTACTATCAGGCCTGATGTTTTATCAGCGCTGTGGTCCTCTGCCATGTCTCTGTGATACAGTGATATGGACAGACAGAAGGCCTCCAAACCTCATTTCAAATTCTGCTTCATCATGTTGTATCACATGAACCAAATGTTGGCCAAACGTTTTGTACAGGTTTGTTTTTCTGCACTTTTTTAATTTATTCTTGTGTTCAAACAAGACTTCAGTTCAACAGTATTCAAGCATAGAATTTTGTTTTTCATCTTATTTAAAACATTAAAACAGATTATAGGATAATCTGGATTACAAAAAAAGATTAGAAAACTTTAAAACCAAAATACACAATATATAAAAAAGTAAAATTCTCGACATGTATTTTTTTTTTTAATTTCAAATAATGTACAATAAAGTTGTAATGAAAAGAGCTGAATCAACTTGTTTTAATGTCATTAACTGCGTTATGTGAAAAGTACTTAAAGCCAGCAGATTAGCATAAATTGATTAGCTGGTGGGCAGTAGCGGACACAGCTCCGTCATACACATCAGCAGTATATGCAAAGTGACAGACTGACAGATCTGCACGCACACACACAGATACACACACACACACACACGCACACACACAGACACACACACACTCAAACACACTGAGCCCCTCTCGCCCACTGGCTGCTGCAATATCCCTCGAGCCGCTATCTGTCTGCCACTCGTATGAAGGATAAAGAGACAGGATGTGGGGTGGGGGGGTTCGGGCCTATGACTGAATGCACCATCAATGGGCTTATTTTCATTACAGCCAAACAAATGTGTCACCCCAATCATCACACGGCTGATTTTATCCTTCTGTTACTGTAGCTCCACAAGCATTTCCTTTTGTGAGCGCTCGCTCCTGATAATCCCACTCTGACAAAGGGGCCATGTGCCGCCACAGAGTTCCATGACCAAAAATGTAAAACTAGTCGTTTCCACTTACATACTTTCTCAGTGATATCATACATAATGAAACAGTGTTTGTAAGCGCTTTTGCTTGTTAAGTAATTCCTTTAATCCCATATTTTGCAATAACAGGTATTTAGAGGTAAACACTTACTGGAATTCACTTGTTTATGCAGATTGTTTGAGTTTCAATAGTATTTATTTAATAGTATAAAAGTAAGTATTTATTGTTTATAAAAAATGTTTTCTTCCTTAAATTTTCTTTAATATCGTTAAATTGTGACCCCCTCCAACTTACAACAAGTGCTTTATGGCAAGAGTTAACTGCAGATCAAACAGTTATCACATTTTTTATAGATTAATTGAGCAGTGTGAGTATATTTTACTGAGGCGCTGCTCTCTGTGGGACAGGGCCTCAGTGCTTTCTGCTGGGCCTCCTAAACCTGAGAAACTCCTTTATTCCACCCTTCACTTGCAGACTGACTCCAGCTTTACTGGGCTGGCCTGTTGTAAATGGGACTGGGTATCTCTTTTCCTCGGCCCTGGCGGACTCGGTGTGGGCTACAGGGCGACCTTACCAGGTGAAAACAGTATAACTGTTGGTGTAAAATACACACAGCAGCAGGCCTGCTGCATGGAGGTGTCTGTTGTTAATTTCTGACGTCTGGAGAGCAAGTTTCCAGAACGAGACATTCATTACAAGCACAACTATGTATGACTACGTAAGTCATTAGTTTTCAAATTACAGCTCTTTTCGCATCATATTTTAATACTAAGTGATAAACAAAAGACTGATTTTTTTGGGGTTTTTTTTACACTGCCCCGCTGCACTAGATACATTAAAAACTGATCAATATTTCATTATAGTTACTTGTATATTTATTATTATAACCAGTGCTACTATTATACATTTTATTGTTATTTTTATAACTGTCAGACTGGCTGTAAAGCTCTCAACAAGCAGAGACATTGTGATCTTTGTCTTTGAAATAATACTTAATTTACATTAAATAAAATAAAAACTTGTATGCTGGCAATGTTATTCTTATCATTGCAATTTTAAGTTTTGTAAGTTAAGAAGAAACTTTAATTTGTTGCCATTTTCGTGTATCATTTGCTTCATATATGATTAGTTAAGCAGAAATAGGACAATGAGACACAATGCAATCAGTCACACAAGTGTTCACAAAGGAAGCTTCAGAAACAATAACTCACTTTTCTAACAATGTGCAAAATTGAAATTTGTAAAGACAAAATGCTCAGGTTTTAAGATCCTTTACATTTACATGGTGCAAAGTACCGACTCATGGTTATTAAGAGTTTTGAGGCCTTTTATACTGAGGGAGCTTTAGACTTTCACAGACAAAAAGAAAAGAAAAGAAAAGAAAATAACAATGGGGCTGTCTTCTGTGTACAGTTCTATGCAATGCAATTACACAGCGTTGTGTATTTTAAGGTGGAATGAGCAGCAGGAAAGTAAAATCATCCTACAAAATATTACCAACAAAGGTTATTTTGCATGTTTCACTGAAACTTTGAAGCTTTGCAGCTAAATTATTTTTTAGATCACTATTTATTGTAGTAATTGTCATTTTTGTCTTTTGTTATTTTATTGAAGTTGAGAGAAATAATATTAAATTAGGTTTAACAATAATGTAAGTGGACAATACACTGTATGCAGTGTTTTATTTGCAAGCAACTTTGAATCAGATTTTCATCGAAGTATAGGTTAAGACCACAAATGTCTGTTTGCGTGTGTGTGTGTGTGTGTAGAGTGAGAATTATATCAGTCACATGCCTATCAACCTTTAACCTTGCATCTGTAATTATTAAAAAAAGTTAGAAAATATTTGTCACTTAACTAAATGCAAAGCAGTTTTCATCTCCCAGGGTTTTGACCTTAAGGCTGCACTGACTTTTATTCACAAAATGGTTTCTTGCTTGTCGCTTCCATGCAGCGTACTTGACCGACTTTCAGCTGAGTTGGGTCAAGCATCATCGATCTGAGGTGGGGGTTAGGGAAGGTGAAAGAGGAAATGCTCGAAGAAACAAATTGACCCTTGACGCCCCCAGTAGCTGAAAAATTCAGTGTCCTGACCCTGGTGGCTTCTGTCACAGCAGGTGCTTCTCCTCAGACATGTAATTGAGCCACAGTGTAAGGATACACAGAGATATGATACTGTTGTGCGTCAATAATCGGACACGGGGGTATTTGTGTTACTGACAGTTTCATATGCACTGAATTAAGTTGTGGACAAAAGACACACTCGAGATCATTTTCAGTTTATACAGCTCCCTTTGTGAGAATATACAACACATTTGAAAGGTTTGAAATCATCCATCATTTCCATGCGTGACGCGTGGCGCAGGTCTGCTTTGCTATCCTTTTGAAGAGAGTATCAAGTGAACACTTACTTTCAACTATGAGGAATGTGGCACTGTGGTGTCCAGCAGACTGCAGCCGCAGCCTGGAGCTTAATCTGTTCGCTCCCATGGCAGGAAAAGTCCCCACTCTAAGAAACCTGTTAGGCCTTTTCACCAGCTTGTAAACACACCTCGGTCTGTCTGGGAGTAGACCTCGCTTTGACTGGCTGAAATCGCTTAATAAATAATGGAAAACACTAACAACAAATGACACTGTTTTGTGCCGTTGAAGGCAGACAGGGGGCTGAGATGCAATGAGCAGAAACAGAGCCATTAGTGTGTGAGTAACGCTGCAGTGATGCTGCAATAAAGGCTGCAAGACAAACAGCCACATGAAGGTGCTTCTGTTAACAGGGAGAAAGCACAAGTGTTATGCAGTGAAACAAATGCTATCCCTTGTTATTTCACTATTTAACCAAACTACTGTGACAACCTAACAGAAACTGCATCATATATATACAACATAATGCAATTGACGGGAATGTGTCTCAAAATATGTGTGTTAATAAAATAACAGGTATCCTGTTGTTTTCATTACTTATGTTATTGTAAAATAAGAGGATAATAATGAGGATGAGAGCACAGGGCCTGAGGAGTGCTTTTTAGACTGGCATCTTTAATAATGTGTAACCCTGGTTGCCAGAAAAAAATTTAAAAACTATTTACTAAAATTGTTGTCTTAGTGCCCTTTTGTCACTGACAGACTCTTTCCACATCCTTACACTTGTTTTTAAGTTTAATTCGTTTGTCAGAAAAGAAATGAGACACACAATAAACAACAGTAAAAATGTGTTGAGATGAAAACATTATTTTATTCATTTTTTTTATAGATATCATGATATATATTGAATGTAATTTGAATACAATATGTAATATTGCTATTGAAAATTCTCAAGGCCCTAATAACGCAAAGAGATAATCCTGCTCTGTCCAAGCCGTAGTTTCACCTACAGTGTATATGAGATTGGCCAGTTACTCTGAATGAACACACAGGTGTAACCACATGTTATGGTCTGTGTTTAAGCAGTGTGGCAGCTTTACCTGTATTTTCATGCCAAACACCTCACAGCCTTCTCCTCTGTGCCCAAACACAAGCCTGGATTCTAATGTCATTATTTGGACAGATAATTTCTATTTGTTGTCTTTGACTTAAAGTATCCAGGTCTCTGGTTGCTGCTAAGCCTCCTGTCATTACTTGTCGCTTGAGGGATGCTGTGATTTATCGACAAGGTAAACAGCTTATGAATGAGGCCTAAGCTTTAGTTATACAATTTACAACATTTGAGTAACCACAGGAGCTTTATGTACACATACTTTCTCAAGGCTACTGTTAGCGGAGAGAATGAGGTTGCCAGCCTCATCTCATGTCGATGGAAATTCCTCAATGTCTTAATTGTAAGCCCGTAAGATTAATTCTGCGTGCACAGTTGCTTGTGTAAACGTTTCAGGGTGATGCTGAGACATTTTTAAACAAGTTTCAAGCAGCGTGAAGAGTGACAGCGTTTGTTTACACCAGTACCTGCAGCTTTTATGCCGAGGAGGTCTCGCCTCTGAAGCTGAATGTCCTGAGGCTAACTTGGTTCCTTTGGGGAATAAAGAGGAAATGAGGGAAGGACAAAATAAAGTACAGAAGGAAAACAAACACAGTATTTCAGAGCACTTTGTATTATTTCCTGTTATGAACCTTTGACATGCTTTAATAAGGTGTACAACAAATATGATGTTGCCCTGCAGCCAAATATATCCTCCTGTATATCAATAGCCCACAAATGATAATCTCTTTTAACAATTTTTTAATTATTAAAACTTATTTTTTACTTCATGCTCGTTTTAATTGCATTGCCTTTATGAGAGAAAGAATTTAGTGCAAAGGTTAAATACAGTATTTGTTCTGGTTTTTTGTTTTTCCTCCATCGCTCAGTGTACATAAAGGAGAGCAAGTTCGGGGGGCAACTTGCATTTGTTTAAGTGCCTAAGGTGAGGCAGAGGCTGCTATTGGCTAATGATTGACCAGTTAGTACTCTTTCCATGTGCACATAGACTCCCAGACATGCAGCAGAGAGAGAACAAAAAAAAAAGGAAAATGGACAAAATGTACTCCCAAAAGACAAGAGCATAATTAAAAAGTTTCTTGTGCACTTAATTCTTCAGGATGTAAAGTAGAGAAAGCTATTATGCAAAATCAATATCCGAAAAATTTGAAGAAAATACTTGATTTTCAACAGTTTAAGTTTAAAATACTACTACTTTAGGTTTTTGTGAGGGAAGAAATCAAAACAGACATTGTTTTAGGGTTGATATGTTTCCTGGTTTACTAATGTGTAAACAGGCTTTTTTGCAGCAGTCCCCGCTGACACCATATCTATCTGTTCACAGGCGTCACTTAATTCTTGCACATATTTAAGCACAGCTATTGTAAAAATGGCCCTCTTCCTGTTGTTGTTTTGTGGAGACTTGATTTTATTCAAGCCTCAGGAAGTGGAATAATTTCAATGCAGATGTTTTTCACTGTAAACAGCCGTAGCGATCTGGGGGGAGTCGGAGGATGAAAGCGGGCGTCAGGGAGAGTGAGGAGTGTTTTCCAGAGGTGGAAAATGTCCTGAAATATTTTGCTCAAGTGGCGACGGTGGTGCCTTTTTTAAAATTCTAATTAAAACTAACTAAAAGAGTTCATCTAGAGAATCGCTCAAGTAAAAGAAAATTATGTTAGATCAAAATTTTGAAAAAAAATCAAGAACACTGCACTTAAACATTAATCCCAACAAACATGTACAAAACAAAACTTGTGTTGCAATGTGATGAGGTCCACGCCAAATAATACAGCAGCTACCTAACAGGCCGAAGCATGTAAGTCTATTGTAATTTAACTAATTAGATTCAATTATCTGCTTCTCATCTAAAACTTATCAAGCAAAAACGAATTAGTAAAATTTTACTTGAACTGTAAAGAAATAAAAAAAATATTTGAATTAACACAGGAAAGGGTTTTTTTTTATCAAAGTTAAAATATTTATTGAAAATGCTGGCATCATGTCTGAAGAACAAGGTTACTAAATCTGTTGTGGCTATTAAATCTAATAGTTCTGCTTATCAGGCCTCATACAGCTGGAAAAATATGAAAACTAGTAAAGAGTGACACTTCTGAGCTTATGCCATTATACAGATACATTAGATATTTATTCATATAATTGTGCTGGTTAAATAAACTTTATTGGCACTGTTAACCAGGACAAGTTAAACTTGACAAGCTGATTAGCATATTTTAAAAGCAGTGTGTAGCAGAGAGCATCTTAATGAAAAAGGTGTACTAAATTTTATGTTTCTGCACCTTTATAATACCCTTTATTAATAATAAGACAAATAAAGCACAGTGACTGATAAACAGATTGGAGGTTGCCTTAAAATGAAAAAAAATGATGCAGTCCTGTTTAAGATTAAACTCAGATCCAAAGCCATTTTTATGTGCTGAGGTGTTATGGTTAAATCAACAAGCACTAACCAATCCGTTCTGGCCTAGTGCAAACAGAGCAGCAGACTCATTTGATTAATGAGCTGGCATGATGTAACCACAGGGGGAAATAGGTCAGTGCACCTGGTCGTTTACATAGTTTTTTTTAATTCATTTGGAAAAAATGCTGCGTTCAGGGAGCAAACATTAAAAAAAAAACCAAAAACAGAGACTTCTCACTACTGTAAATTTTTCTGAATAGTAGCATGATTGAGTTTCTGCTAATCTTGCACCGCCTTCTCAGAAAATGTCAATCTTTTTGACAGAAATATAGCCCGTAGGTCATGGCCTACTGGTGCTCTGTGTCTCACTGCACACACACGCTGTTTGTTTCTAGCTGTTTGCAAACACATGTGAATGGTTGTTGGAGACATAATAGCCCCTGAGTCCCTTCACATGTTGCCCCCTGAAGTGAAGATACATGGTGTTCAACCAGCAGCTAATATCCCACAGTCATATATCGCTTTTCTTTTGTTTTTGTCAGTGGTCATCAAAAGGTCAGGGAGGTGTCGTGAAGTTGTAAAATGGCCTGAGCGGGGGTGACCTATGGCTGCCTGAGCATTCCTAATGCAATAGTGAGGCCCGCGGGCCCTGGCCTGCCAATACCAGGCTGATTATAACGAATCAGGTCCCTCTTAACACAATAATGTGATCAATTTCTCATTCCACTGAATAAATAACATGGCAGATAGGGAGCTCTGTGTGACCTGCCGTTAACCCTTTGCCTCATTATTCATATCAGAGCCTGAAAGGAGAGAGGGAAGGAGGCAAGGAGAGAAAGGAAGAAACAGGTCAATTTGAGCTAATTATTGCTCAGACAGAGTTGCTTTGCTAAATGCTACTGATTGGATGAACGTCCTGGGACTTTTTTATGACATCTGCTCTGAGTGAGGCCGGTGAAACTCTGGACCTGCTTTTTTTTTCCTTTGGGGATTTAAAAGGGGCGACAGATGCCTTACTGTTCCCCAGCCCCGTGGTTGCAGCCCTCAAATAGATCGACAGCAGCCCGGCCAGGCCAGGCTCTGCAGAGTAACACAATAGGCTCACTCTGACTGCTTTCTCCCTGCTGGGTGCTTGTTCTGTCCAGTGACCAGTTAACAAGAGGACACTTGCTAAAATACCTGGTTCACCAGGTTCAAAAAGAAGTAATGACAACAGCACTGCTAAACGGGATCATAATTAGCCCTGTCAAGCCTGCATCATACATAAGAAAGCTCCTCTTCTGACACATTTGAGCTCCATAAATCTCAACGCGTCTACATTTACTTCAGGTAGCCAGTTACCCTTCAATCTTTGTTCCGGCCTCAGTAATAGAGCCCAGTCTAAGCAGGCTGGATTTCTCTGCATTGTAACCAGAGGCCCTTTGCATCTGTGGCCGGGCCCATGTGGGAGCATACGACACTCCGAGGTGAAGTTTTGAGCTTTACACGATACCCAGTCAAGCTCGACCGGGAGGATGTGACACGGTCATCGCTCCTCATTTATTTACCTGTGAGTTCTTTTTTTTTTTTTTTTTCGGTCACAGTACCGCACTCAGTCTGTGTGCACTTCACCTGACACCCAATATCTAGACCTATTGCTTTCATCTCCTCGAGTATTGGTCCTCACTTATCTCACTCTCATCATCTAAGTTTAATCAAGTAAATGGATGCATTTAAATGTTGCTAATTTCACTTTAGTAATTGCCTGTGTTTAATTAGGTTTGAGCAAAGAAGCATTTTAAGTAATTTGAAGTTACCGCTGCAAAGTTGCCCAAAGTCAGTGCACATCTATAAAGACCTTGACATGAAAAATAACCTGGAACCCTTTGTACTGCATTTAACTGCAAGGAGCTTGAGTGAGAAACCACTGCCTTGCACAGGTTTTTTTTCTTTTTAGTCAGTATATATCCAACAAAAGGTTTATATTTTCAAAATGTGTCTTGATGCAAAATATTTAACACTGAGCTGCTCATTCAAGAATGTCATGTCAACTGTTAAAATCTACAAAAATGTGCAAATAGGTTATGATGAGTCACCACTTTTAGCTAATAGAGTGTGCATGCTTTTCCCCTTTCATATTGGACTTAACCTCTCAGTGCAAAATCACACCAGATGTCTGTATCCTGCTACTTTATATCCAGCTCCGTACAGTAGATCCCTCTTGTCTCTCTGTTCACACACAGACCTGATGGCCTTAGCATCTGGCCACATGGCTGAATCTCCCCATGTCTCTCTCAACCCCCCCTTCCTTTTCCGTTTTTCCTCTCCATTTGTATCTGCATCATTCTGAAGCATGTAAAGGGCCTGAGTGACGTCGACGAGGCCCTGTACAATTTTATTTAAGCCATTACAGAGTCTTGGGGTGTATTGGGAGGAGGAGGGCTCAGTTCCACATGAGAGGACTTCCTCCTCACCAGGCAGTGTTTTAAGAAAAGCAACAGGTGGCTGCTGGCAGAGGGAACCTGAGGCTAAGTGGATGTCAAAGTGGAATTGCGGCTGAATCACGGCTATTTATTTGACCCTCCTCACATCTGCACTCTTCCCCTCTGAGAAGGATGAGGAGGGAGGCGAGACGAGCAGAGGGGCGGTTTGTTCGGCTCCTCTCCACAAGTTAATGTGGGGCTGGGGGATGTCTCGGGGGGGGGGGGCCTGGGGAAATTGTACATGGTATTAATTACAGCCCTGTGTTCGCAAAGCCGCTTCTGCTATGTGTTTATGTATGGAAGTAACATCATGTGCGCACAACATGAGGAGGGTCAGCGGGAAGGAGGTGTTTTTTTTCCACGTGGCAAATGGACACATCTTATTAATTTCACGATGTTGACATCAAGCTGCTTGACACCCAATGAAATGAAATAAGTTTTTCATCAAGGAAAAGGCAGAATAAGAGCTTCCCTCCATTAATAAATCTGTAACATTTAAATGATGCCTTCAAAGTATGTACATGTTCATTGTTAATATTGTGAAAATCTGTATGTTATCCTAGATGTTATGAATGTAAAATTATCATTTAAAAATTATAAATTATAAATTGTAATTACACATGCTTTTCAAGTACCAATTTATAAAAATTTTCTTAGGCTGTAACACATAAAAAAGCCACATACTGTATTTTTTTAGTGACAAAAATGCAACATTATGTGGCTTTTTTATACAATAATTGGACAAAAAAAGTTTAATAAGGAACTTAATATTATTCTGAATGAACACAGTATTATGATTTCTTATTTATTTTCAGGTTTGGCCTCTGAATTCTTTAAACTCCTTAAACCTGATATACCTGATTTTATTTGGCCACTTTTTAATTATTTGGATGCCGACACAAATTGTAAATGCAACACTGACAGTTTTTTACCTTTAAAGTTGATATGGCTAGCTTGCTAGCAAACAGTTGTGTGTTTATATAGTAATCAAGGAAAAACATTAGAAATCACCTGGAGTGTTTTTATTTTGTTTGTTTAGTTTAGTTTAGTTTAGTTTTGTTTTATGTTTTTTGGTCACTTGGTGAGTCCAATAGTCCCTCTCTTTTAGCTCTATTTTTGGTCCCTTCCAAGTAAAATATTTGAGTCTTTAGTTGATCCACTAAATTCTTGAGCTAGTAGCTAACTTTTGTGGACAGGAAGCGTACAGTAGCTTAATAGAGCCATTTTCTGAAAACAACTGCTTGCTGTGGCCAAAAATGTCGCGGTAAGAGTACAAAACAGTAAAGTTACAGGCCAGCACAGACAACTTTCTAAGCTAAAAGACTTTCTAAACACCAGACGCGTCTGTTGGCAGTGAAAAGAGAACAGTGGCCAGGTCTGGGAAGGATCCCTGCCTGTCTTTCCTGCTGGTCTCAGTTTTTCCATGCTGTTATCAACCCAGCTGATAATGCGGAGCTCCGGGCTCTTTTTCTCAGGACCCACAGCACACTGCCACACATTCTGATGGCGTGACACAGACCTCCACCACAGAGCCCCCTCTGTCTGCAGCAGTGCACACTGCCAGGCTGAGGCCCGCAGCTGGTTCGCATATTGCTGGACTATGCCAGTCTGACTACTATTACTGATATCTGAAGATGTGTGTGTGTGTGTGTGTGTGTGTGTGTGTGTTTGTGCCGCCATGGTTGTAGGTTACAAGAGTTTCTGAAAAATTAATAATTACTTTTAGTGAAGCAGAAAAGTGGATGACAGGTGCAGTATTGTGGTAGGAACAGGATATGTGAGTAATCTGCGACCTTTAGTTCAGAAACTGAATCAGCTTTATTGACAGCTACACCTACGCAAAATAAAATATTGCTACATTTCTACACACAGTTTTAAAAAGCACAGCGCAATGTAAACCAAAAAAAAACAAACACAAAACATATGATTAAATATAACTTATAAATCTAACTTTTAAATATATATATTACTTATTAGGGGAGCTGTGTTTTAGAAATACAAAGTCATCTATTTGTATTTTCATCCAATTTGTATTTATCATTTTGGATGGGTCAAATAATTTTCTTTTACAGTGATATTTCAGTTACAATTAAAACATTTAAAAACTTTGCAGACAGATTTTGACTGCCAGTTAGAAAATACTGTCCCAATATTTTTGCTCAATTGTAGCGATGTTTTGCTTTGTTGGAGAAAACAGTGGTGATTGTTTACTGTTTTCCTGTTTACCAACTAGGCCGACGTGGCAACGGATGGAAAACTGCACATCACATCTTGGACCAATCAGACTGCTTGGCTGAATTAAATTACTTTGTTGAGAAAAGTTCTCGTAAAATATGTGAAGCATTACGGGACAGATGTACAGTGTGAGCACATTATGAGCGTGTTATTAAAGTCTGTAATCTGAACATTGTGCAATATAATTTGTATTAGTAAATTAAGAAATGTTTAGGGTAAGTTCTTAAGGGGAAAGGCTAAATAAACAATACAAAATTAAATAATGAATTTAATATTTAAATTGTGAAGTAATGCTTTGTACTGACTTCTGTGTTCATAGGATTTAAGAATTTAAGAATCAGAACACTTATTTTACCATGACTTTTTTTAAATTTGACTATATTATACTAATAAAAGCATCCAATGTTACATTTCAGGACTTGACATTTCCCACATTTTATTAATGACAATAAACATATCAAGCTATGACTAACAGGTTATTGATGATAGGGTTATAAAGTGACTATTTAATTGCTGAATTAACAGTGTTAATGGATCATTCTCCATTGCCACAGCCCACCGCCGCCCTCCGTCTCTATAACTAAGTGGGAGGTGGCTCCCAGACTGAGGCACAGTAAAGTTTATTAAACACATCAGCTGGTTTGCAGCAGACCATTACTGAAATGCTGTATTCCAGCAATGAGAGATCAACAAATAGGCCTGGGAAATAACAAGCAAGGGGACTTTGGTCTTTTAAACCAGAGAGCATTATGCAAACTTTGAAGGAAGAATTTATTAAATCTCTTACAGCAACTGAGGGGCTCTATATTTAACTTTGCCAGAGCACTTCGGACAAGTATTGGCTGTGGTTTCCAATTGGCTCTGAGAGCAGTCTGGTGGCTGCGAGGCAAACTTCTGGAGTCCTCGGTTCCCTAAAATGAAACAGCTGCATAGTGTGACACAGTGAGAGCAGTGGGGTGTAGGGAGGAGGAGTTTTTCATGAATGAAGTCAGTGGGAGGGGGAGGAGAGTGAAGGTTGGCTCAGGGCTGAACCCTGCTAGGTAGGTGTGTCATTAAAGGGGTTGGGGGGCGGGGGGCATACAAAGTATGGGTGTGGACTCAGACATGGGTCATATAAGTTCAGTTTGATTCATAGTATGAGAGGGGAAATGGTGTTGTTGTTTACACTGGCTCAGGGTGCACAGCAACCCACTGTGTAATTTGTAGTGTAGTGTGCACAGATCTGCCCCCAGGGAGCCATGAGAGGCTGTCCCACATCAGCTGTTCCCCCTCTGCCAGAGCCCTGCGTGTCCCTGCACTGCACCGCCGACAGAGACAGAACAGAGCACCACTTGGACCACGCAGAGGGATATTAAAGTACAACGCTGAAATTAAACTTCAGCGTCCCACTTTAGATTAACCTCCAAAGCTATCTAGCAGCCCTCTTGCACTCTTGCCAGAACAATATCTGTATAATTAATAACCACAGGAAGAGAGAGAGAGAAATGCACTTTGCCAAGCCAAACCAGAGCCATGTGTATGACGGTATGGAGCACACACACACATTGTTTGGATTGGTGAGACAAAAAAATGCACTATAAAATACTTTCTGCTGAATCTGTGGAAAAATTGCAGGGAGAAGCAACGCGCTCTTTGCGTCTACCTGTCCAGTCAGCGCTGGGAAGCTGGGCGGGGATGGCATCCAGCTGGTGTTGGCGTATGAGTCACAGTCACAACCAAAAACGTCTGGTGTGGCAGATTACTTGCTGTCCAATATCACTGCTCTCTATTATTACTTATATCCAGATCTTTCTTTCAGTCAAAAAAAAAAGTAGAAGAATCTGATTGAAATTAAAGGTTCACTTAATGTAAAAAGCATTGCACTACATCTGTCCTGTGTCATGCAGAAAGAGTATTTTTCACTCATCTTCTGTTTTTTACAGGCTAGATTCAAGTTATTACATTTTAACATAAATCATTTTACCGAGCGACAGGCTGACGAGCAGTATTTTTTACGCCTTCTGATTCCTGTTAATTCACAGCTTCTCTCTGACATAAAGCCAGACTTTAACTTCAGTTTTAGCTCTATGATGCAGGTATTCAGCTATGGTTACATCTGCATAACATATGCCAACAGTACTTTACAGTGGCATGAGAGCATAGCTTACATTTTAAGGATGGGTGGTCTCAGTGGTATTTTAAGCCATTATTTTTACTAACCCTGCATTCTTTTCACCCTGCTTGATCCCTTTTTTCCTCCCTAATTTCTGTTTTTAAGCATGTTGTTATTTAACTCTCTCACATAGGCCTTCTTTTTTCTTGTTGCTTTTAATCATTTTAATATGTAACAAAATAATAAAAAATAATAAAAATAAGCTAACATTATACCCTTCACATGCATGGAGCTCCACATAAACTTCCTCACCCCTGCTGTGTTTTACTCTTTGCAGAGATGCTTGTGCTTTTCTTGCTGGTGTGTGGCGATCTATCTCACACCCCTCCTCGAGCTCTCCTGATCAATATGGTGAGCCAGTGGTCATCATCACTCATTGGGAACTGACACGCACAGGTGTATGTGTATGTGTGCACTCACACACACAAGCACACACATACATGCACACATCTGTGGCCTTTTAAAACCTCCGTATCTCCTAAAGTAAGCAACAGGACATAACCCAAAGAGCACATAATCCATCTGGCTTTGATTAATGGATTTGCCATCCATTTTCAGAGCCATACAATGCCCCTGTATGAATTTTATCAGAGTACAGTGACAAATAGCTGTTCTGTTCTCTGCTAAGAGCCTTCATTGTTCCTCTGACAGAGAGTCATGCAGATGTCACCGCCTCGGCCAGGCTGCCCACTGACTTGTTTAGAAAATATAAATGTAACAGGCCGTCGTCTGACATCATTGTCTCAGCATTATAGATGCCTATTTTGTTAGCACATAATCAGTATAAATGTATGAATGGATACTATTTTTCCAGAGAATAATATCTACACTGTGTTTGGGGTGTTATTGTGCATGTGTATTCTCATGAAATAAAAACAGAAGCATTTTCTTTAAATAAAAGATGTCACAAATATCCCTTGAGTCATTTTAATCTACAAGTCTGCATGTAGAATGAAGTTGACTGAATGTATGTATGCATTTAGTCGGCATCCTCTCAGAATTCATTTGGAAAGTTGCGGGGTTAAAGTGTGGTACAGACTTTTCTGTTACCATGCCTGGAGTCTGCTGACTGTAATATCAGTAGGCTATGAAGCACTGATCAGGATGGCATGACTGGCTCAGGATTTGGGTGTCCTGGCACTGAATAATGCAGCTTTTTCCTCTGTGGCCCTGTATCCTTTGGGCTCTGTCATTGAAGATGCCCTCTCATCTCATCTCTCACTGACACATGGAAATGTTCTCCAAGTAAGAGTTTACATCACTCTGAGAGGCTCGGTGATGAGGTTTTTACAATGGTAAACGGCCTGGCCTAAGTGGCGTGCGTCTCCCTCTGAGTATGTCTCCTGACTGTCCTCCTAATGACTCAGAAAATATGCACGCCGCTCCATTTATGGGCAGTAAAAACAGTCATCCAGCCGCATGCTAACAGACTGTGAAGAGCGCCATAAAAAACTGTCTCCGTCATATTCACTTACAGCATAGTGCAGACTGGCAGCTCAACTGGTTATCATAACATCCAGGGTGACTGTCACTGAGCTCTACAGCACCTCTCTGCCCGTCACGAGCAGCCAAACATGAAGTAAAACAGCAGGCGTACCCTCCCCTGCTACAGAGGGTGACATGAACTAGCAGCCCTGCACATAGGAAGTGACATAAACAAGCAGGCCCCAGAGAGGAAGGCCATCAGCAGCGATGATGAGCGACTCTCTGGATGCTCCTTGACATGTGTGGCTGCAACAGTGAGGGGGTGAAGGGAGCAGAGGTGGGGAGGCAGTGGGTGTGGGGTGTGGGGGGGAGCAGTTGATGGCGGGTGTTGCAGGGGTGAGCGGTAGAAGTGTGCGCACGACTGCATTATCCGGCTGATTTAGTTATGACAGCTGGTGCCCAAGAGGAACGCAGCAGTAGGGGATAGGATCGCCCAGGCTGCAGACAAATGATGATGAAGAGATCACTTTAAAGAACAATCTCCATAATATTTCATGCTCGCTCGGCAGCTCCCAGGCAGCTCGGGCTGCAAGGCTAACTGCTCTATCAATTGATTTGATTCACTGCCGGAGCTACTCCTCGCACATAGTATTTCAAATAAATGACACAGCAGATAGGAATGATATCTACATCAATATTAACCCTGAAAAGAACTAATGGATGCCGGCTGCAATTTGCGCTATATCCTGAGTAATGCATGCGAGGCAGAAGGCAGGTGATGGAAGAGTTATAACTTTTCCTGTCTCCCCCCAAGGCACAAGAGGATACAATTTGACCTACACCCACCCCGCCCAATACAAATATACAAGCTACATCTTTCCTCCTCCCTAGGCAACCATTTGTTTTTGTATTTATAAAGCACATTATGGCAGACTAGGCTAAACTAAACCATCTCTCAGGCTTGTGGAACACAAAAGCAGTTTATCAGATAAATCACCCTTGACCAGTTAGCTATTAGAGCAGCCAGGAAGTGAAGCCCGGGCACGTATGGTGCTCATAATGATAGCATAGTAGCCTTTTATTAATGCGTGGACATGATGCATGCTCCTGTGTAGCAGTGGTTTAACATGGCTCAGCACTCTTTAACCTGATCCCACTTACTAACCTGCTGTATTATGAATTCAGATCAGGTACCAGGATAGATGGACAGATCATTCCCGATAAAAAGATCACAGTAGCTTTCCATACAGGGGCCATGATTCTAAGACGGAGGCGGACAGCAGAATGTTGTAGTGAGGTTTATCTTTAAAAATTTGCTCAATGGATAAAATAAATATTCCTAACATGTTCCAAGTTGATAATTTGTGTCGATTTGTTTTTTTATTCATTTTATATTTACTGCAAATAAATTATGTTGTAACATGCACACAGATAAGAAAACATGTATGTCACAACAGACATCCTAAAGTCCTATTATCTGGTCACATTAGGTGTTTCTTCATTGTGATACTGTATATTTAGGTGGCAACACTTGTGTAAAAGCGATGCCAGAACATTCATTAGCCTGGATGATGTTCACTGAGTAGCTACTGATCACTGCTGTCCCTGATATCTGACCCCTGCCCTAGTAAGAGGAGACCTCAAGCACACACAAACACACACACACACACACAGATAGCAGGAGGTTTGTGGCTTGCCGATAAGGTGGTGATTAATCACAGAGCTGACGAGAGTGTGTAGGGTTTCCATCAGTGATGCTTAATGAATGTCATAATAATACGAGCATCTGATTGCTCAGGTCAGCAAGTGGTGAGTGTGTGTGTGAGTGTGGGTTGAGGGGGGCTGTATTTAGGTAGGTATATGTGTGTATTTGGGGATTGGGGGAGAGTAGGAGGGAGTTTGCTCCTTAGCTGAGACCCCCACTGCTGTGCAGTCTGCTAATGAGTCCACTAGAGACCCTCCCAATACCTTTGATTGTGATGCCATGGAGGAGAGGGGAGCAGTGCAATCTTTAGTTGGATTAAGTATCTCTTAAGGAGATCTACTTTCAGCCACAATGTTATCAACCCTTGAGTGTGTATTAATTAGGCCTATTGCAGAGGCGAAGCGGACGAATTTTGCAGTATTCCCTCTACTCCTCTGCAGACACACATGCACGCACAAGCAGGCATGCAGAACAAAAAAAAATATGTCTGATAGCCTGTTGCAGAAATTCACTCCCACAAAAACACAAACCTCCTGTGCAGTGTAGTATCGCAGGCATACATGCTTAAAGCGAAGCATACACTTCATCTACATACATGCTCCAGCATGTTTGTGTAAGCTTTAATTTGACACCCCATTACATCCCCATCTACATGTTACAGTCCACACATCTGTATGCATGTTTTGGTATTGTATACATCATCCTGTTCTCATTAGCAGAGCTTTTGATATGAAGTGATGCATTATCTACACACTAGGCAACAGTTGATTGACTGTGGGCCGGTAATACTGTTTAGCCCCACTTAAAGCAGTCTGGCTTTGATGTAAGTACATATTTCCTGGTGAAGGGGTTGTTATGATTTCAAACATTCACTGACTCATCATATGGAAGGTTGACATTGTTGCGGTTCACTTGCTTTTTTTTATCTTTTACATGTGTTTCCTGTACGTGGAATCCACTATTTTCCTCTTCCCTGCAAGTCATCAAGAAAATGCCTGTTACTAGCCTGCAGGTATACTGTTTACCTTGTTTCCCTGTATGACTCAAACCCTTCAGCATATGCTAGCAGAAGGTATTGCACAAAGCACTGATATTCAATCCAGTTGCACTCCCGCCCCCATCTCCATCATAACCCGGATGTTTAAGAAGCATGTCCAACCGGTATGTTTTGACTTGGTTTAAGTGGTGTTTAATGACAGTGGACGGCCTGTTCTGTTCCGGAGCTGTGTTAAGAGTTTCTAATCAAACGTTCTGCTCCATCAATAATGCAGTGCCTTGGATCCCATGGAGGACTTAATTGTGGGTGTAGGGCTGATAGGGAGAGCCTTGGCTAGGGGTGTCTCGTTGCACTCTTTAATTAGAGACCCCCGTCATGTCAAGAGCAGGAGCTTTGGGTGTTTACTATGCAGCAACGTGCCCAGCACTGCTTTGGCAAGAACCCTACTGTAACCCTGCCATCAGCTACCGCTCATAGCTGGCTCTCTCTGGAAGAGAGAACCAGGTGGGCGGGGGAGAGAGAGGGAGGGTGTGAGAAAGAGAGAGAGAGTGTGTGTGAGAAAGGGAGAGAGAGAATCCTTTTTGGCTGTAGGCACACATGAGAAACTTTCATAGGAATGAATGGGACCCTGCCTCAAAAACTGTATCCACTTTCTCTGTCATACATCCATAGGTGCGAGTTGCCATCCCAAACTTTCTGCAATCTAAAATGATGTTATTCTTCTAAGGCAGAACCACAGATTATCTCTGTTAGGGCTAGTTGGGAGCTTTATTAGCCTATGTGTTGGCAAGGTAATGGAATTTGTAGAAAAAAATTTAGTTTGTCAATGAAACAAAAAATTTTCATACCTTTGGAGGTTGGAATACCAGTTTAATTTAGTAAATGAGTAACCATATCCCATGTGACATGAACATCATGAACTCACCAGAATGACTCAGTTGTATGCAAGGATGAGTTGGGGGGTGTTATTGGACCAGATCAACAGGAGACTGGGAGAAACTGAGAACAAATGAAGGAAATGAGACACAATGAGTCTCTAACATTTTAGTGTCAGTAAAGCTACTGGTGGTTACACATCCACTTATTTTCCCCACTGAACCAGAGTCACACATTCACAAAAAAGTCTGTTTACAGGTCTTTGGGAGTCGCTACTACTGATGGTTAGATTAAGCTATCTATATTGAATTGCATTATATCCAATAAAACGCTCCAAGTGATGTTTAGCAATAACAATGCAAAAAATATAAAATCTCAGTGAGTGATGATACGTGACCTCTGTGAACTGCCCCTTATCTATGCTTAAGGCTAGCTGCTCACGGCAAGATAGCCGCCATTAGCATTACACACAAATCTCAGAGCTAGCAGTTGCTGGTCAAGTTGTATTGTGGGTGATGCACAAGGGTTAGACAAGTATAAAAAATGTAGATTAGACTAATATGATGCTTCTGCTGTATTGATATTGATTCTCTTTAATATTTTAACTGTAATTCCAATGTGTCATATGAGTGTGATACTAATTCAACAGAGTACTAATGCAAGGACAATGAGAACTGAGTATTAAACTGAAGGTAAATTTAATTATTTTCTAAATTTACTGTTCATAATTCTTTACTTTAAAATAAGTATTTTCATGAATTTTAATCAGTTTTTTTTTTCTTGCTCCTATCATAAAGTAGAAATTGTAACATAAATCAAAACCTTCCTTCCTTTGCAAGTGCTTATACTGCAAAGTAACACGACTATCAAACATTTCACATTTTAAGTAAAAGTAAAACAAATACATAGATTGGGGAATAGATAAAGATATACACAATGAAGTTAAATACTAAAGTTAAATGCAATGAAAAGAATGGCTTCTTTCAGACACTTTCAGTTATTATTAATGCATTTGAAAGCATTTACTTGTAGTTGGTAGCTCAGAAAGCTAATGCTAATCCAAAATGCCTCTGAAGTAATGCAAGTTCATAGTAATAGTAGTAGTATTTTATTTCATTTTAAATCAAAAGTTACTTTCTGTTACAGCTCATTGTAATGACCATCATGTCTGTTCATTATGTATTTTCTTTATCTTTTTTCAGGAGCCTTTTAAACAATATCAAACACAAAAGAGATAAACTGAGTAAATTAAATGATAAAAACACAGGCCTGGAAAAACACAAATGTAGGACGAAGATAAAAATATTAAAACAAAAATATCTCACAAAGCCATTTGTCAGATATCTCTCCCCCTGAGCGTGTCAGGTCTAGATGTGTGTTTCCTTTTTTTCTGCCCGTCATGGTTATTAGACCAATTATTGATAACAGGCAAACATTCCACTTCTGGAGTCTCAGCTTCATGTTTTTTAAAAATCAATACTCCCCCTCTGGCCTTATCTTCTATCCAAAAGAAAAATGACAGAACAAATTTGGTGTATGATGAATGATGGTGCCTTTATGTGGCTCGTGTAATGGAGCTGATGATAAGGAGCTGAATGGACTTCCAATTAGGATGCTTCTTCTATAGTGATATGGATTAGTGCGTTGTGTGAAATGGTGACCTGGCTTCATTGAATTGGCACTCTGACTTCACTGCAATGAGTGACAGAAAAATTGGGAGCAAAATGAGGGCAATGGGATGACAAGAGTCTGACTCTGTCACTTTTAATGTGTCCTACTTGACCTGATTTTAGCTGTTCTGGTGTTCTGATGAAATATAGAGATGCATGTATGCATGTTTTCAATGAAGAAATGAGAACGACAAATTACATAATTTATGTTTTTGCAAGGCAGCCTGAATCCTTTCACATTTGACCTGATGGCTGTATACACTGTGATCCATCTTGATGCTTGCTAGCAGTAAAGTGGCTAAGATGGAGAGCTACAGAAGGAGATATCATTCAGTGTCCAATCATTCTATCAGGGCATGATGTGCCTTGTGTTTGTGGGGTGTCGGAGGTGGAGGGAGACCCCGACCAAACATCAGGTGTCACACTCAACGCCAATGAATGGACAATGGCTATCCATCAATCTTCCATGCCAGCTTGTCTCACGGCCTGAACCCAACTACAATGTCCATCTCAAAGCAATTTGATCTCCTCAGCTGACTCATTCATCAGCCTGACCTCATTTGCAATCCAGACTGGTTTCTTGAAGAGAGGAGAGTTGGATTTAAAGGAGAGGATGAGTGCAAAATATTGAATTTGAAGGAACCAATGACCAGTAGTCCAAAATATTGCCTGAAGCACAGTAGGTGAGCAACGGTCTTTATCTCAGTACCATGGTGGCTCATTTATTTAGTTGATGGATTGTTTATCAGTCAGCCTGACCAGGCGTGTATTTGAGTAGCTGGAGGGAAGTTTAGAGGGCTTTTATTTAGCAGCGCTGTAGCACAACCATGTACATCCCCTTCAGCCAACTGACCTCGTCGGGTCATCAGGACTTAAGTAAGAGTGAAAGTCGCTTTAAATGGAGCGAGGCTCCCAGGGACCCAGCCTTGGCTGAGCAGCTGCTGCCGGCCGTTGACTATTACTTTTCCAGGGGCTGACTTTGATGTTTTAACAATCCATACATATTGATTCAGACTGATAATAAACAATTTGATTAGCCTCTTTCTATAGGCTGTCATTTCAATCACTTTCAGGGCTCCGATGGAGTGGAAGTGAGGGGCTGTGGATGCAGGATGGGGTGAGGGGCGGGCAACAGAGATGGAGAGACAGGGAGAGAAGCCAAAGCTGAAAGAGAGGGTGGAGGGCTAGAGCCCCCTCCTCAGACAGAAAAAGGAATCCAGCCCTGATTAGGCCTCTGCCTTTGGTGAATTGGACAAGACAGCTGAGCTGCCAGGTTATTAACTCCCTCAGAAAATTCTCAGCCCTCTCTCAGGCCAGCCTGAATACTACGATCTGGATCGATAAGCAATCTCCGGTGTGTACCAAATGCCTGCTGGATTCATTTGTCTCCCAGCACCCTCTCCCTCCGCTGGACAATACACCTGCACAACTGAAGCCCCCCTCCCGCCCCTACGCCTCTCCTCCTCCCTCCCTCCCCTCTTCCCTGAGTGCCGCTCTCACTCTCTCTCTCTCTCTCCTCTCCTTCCTCACCTCTCTCACGTTCGCTCACTGGAGTCTCTGTCACTTTTTAAATAATGACCCTGGGGCTGAAGGAACAACTGCCTACCTCTATTTCATCACAGTGAGACCCTCTTCTGCAGGCCTGGGTGACCAAGCTGTCTAGAGGGGAGAGAGACAGAGAGACTGAAAGAGAGCGAGAGAGAGGAGCAGTAGAGGGGGGTTTGCCCACGGCGATGGGGAAGGCGGGGGCCGCAGCAGCATCATGACTGACAGAAGCACAGATGTCACTATCAGAGCTCAATCTAAGCATATAAATGACCAGCCCATGGCAACTTTGTAGTAAACATGAAAACATAGAAAATAACTGTTTGCATGGTTGATATCATAAAGAGAGACTAAACATCTGAAAGCATGCAAGGCACTCATTATGTATCTATTTGTGTTTGTTATTGAGCTGTTGTGTGCCTCTAGTGTGGGAGTTTGTTGATTCTAGTAAGAATATGTAACTCCTCTAAAAAAGAAACTCTGAGCATTGTGCTGAGAACTGTGTTCTGAACCATATACTTTAATGTGCTGAGGTTCAGCAACCAGCCAGAGTTGCCAATATTCTCCATTTCAATGCACATTAAGTTCTCAAAGAAAGCAGCTTCACTCATACTCAGAGCTCCCTTACACTCAAAGCAAGCTTGTCTTCGTGGAGGAGAAGTAAAGATGGATTTACATAGTGATTGTGTTTGCTGATTTGGCAGGGCTTCAGCTGATAAGTTTTAGTGATTCGCTGCCGCATTGATCTCCCTGATGGATTTATTGACGGGGGTGGAGGGCTGGAGGTGGGGGTCGAGTTGGTGGGAGAAGGGAGAGGGGAGGAGATGGGGAGGGTGTGAGGAGAAAACAGTAGATAGCCACTCAAGCGAGGTGGACAGTGGATGAGCTTGAAGTTACCTGCTTTACTTGTTGGTGTTGTTATTCCCCCAAAGGAGCTCAAAGCCATGTTGTTTCTCATAGCTCATTTCTGTGGTTTGTCTTTTCTATTGTCTTTCTATTGTCTCTGTGCGCCTGCAGAGTTGCGACCCCAGAGGGAATTGTCTGTCAGCATACAATAAAGGCAGGGCCTGAGACCGAGGACTCCATTTCTCAGGGCTAATTGTCAGAGACAATGCACGCCACTGAAAACACAGCCTATGAAGGATAAACCTGGCGGATGTTTACATTTTCTTATCACTGTAATCTCCCATGGAGCAAAATCAAACTTGAGCTGCAGATTTGCTTATAAGCTGAGAGACAGAAAACAAAACCTGTGAGGGAAATGCAGTTATTAAAAGGAGCTCTGTAAATATTTGAGAGGCCTTTAATGGAGCAAAGCAGAAAAACACTCGCAGGGTGCTGTCCGTAAGCAGGGATGTGGGACAGACCAAACAGGAAGTCCCTCAAAAATGTATGCTGGAGTTTTTAATCAGTAAAAGATGGCTTACTCACCAGGGGTTGATTGCAGTGGAACAGTTTTGGTTTATGATGGGGTTTTTTTTCTTAAAAAGATCATAGGCTGTGATATCATCAAAGAAAATTGGTAATAATCTAAATCATCTGATAACATGATACAGAAAACGGATCTTTTGATTGGTGTAATTATAGCCCTTCATAATTGTCATCCTGCCTAACCCCAGCAGTGTTCCTGCCATGTGATGAGTCGAGTCCCAAGTAAGCACCTTTCCACTAATAGTTTTTTCCTACATGCACTGAAAACTGGTGCGTTCAGTGAATACAGCCGGCTTTGTTCCTTTATCAACCATTTGAAACCATTTTAACCTCCTCTGTAACTCTATCCCAGCAAGCACTTTTTTCATTAGCATCTTTTCCCTTTCTTCTCAAGGTCATTTGTAATGTGGAATCCATAAAATTCTCAATGAAGAAAGTTATTTGAATTCTTAGATTTTAATGGCTGAGCTTAAAAATTCCCATTTCAGACCTGCAGATTTAAAATGATCCTACAATGTGTATGTCAGCAGACCAAATTACTGAGGGTAATTGCTCTCATGCCATGCATCCCTCTCCCCATCTAACTCTTCAACACACTCTTAAAGAAGTACCCTTCCACACACACACTTCACACACTGTCTCACTTACATTTTCTTCATTATTTAAAATCTTTTTAGCTATTATATATTTTGAACCCATGGCAGAGATGGCAAAAAAATATTACTCTTGCACAACACTTCTTTAATGTAACAGCAACCTTACAAACAGTTTTAAAAAAAGTTCAAAGCCACAAAGCCCTTGCAGTAGCATTTAGTGGTGAAATAAACCTTCTTGAATGGAATATCTATGGGATGAAAATAATTTTTAACCTACTTGCTTTACTCTCTCCTTCAAAAGTTTGACTTCTTTGAACAGTTATTTAGGTTTCTCGTTTGACACTACAACCAGGCTCTAAAACATTTTCTTACAGTAGATTTACATTAAAAATGGTGGAAAATTTACACAATTTTACAGAAAAAGACTTGCAAGAAATGACTGCACTTGGTCTGTGTTTTGTGTAATCCCATCCCTTCCAAAGAAAACCCAATTTTGCTAACTCTTGCTAACAAAATGTCCACCAAATTAAATACAAAACATATGGTTTTTTACTGCCTTCTAAGACACCCCTACTAGAGAGGCAATGTCAATCCTTACTGCCCTCCAACAATCAAACCATAATGTGATCATTGCTCTGATTCAGATAAGTTATATTTATGAATAACATCTTTGCTGTCAGAGAGGGAAGGACTAATTACAAGTGGTTTGAGTTGAAAAACCTGGGTTTACGACTGTTTCTGTAGGATATACAGTCTTGGTGCTATTAATATATATATATATATATATATATATATATATATATATTTCCCTTAACCTTTACCTGAATTAGCAAGAGAAATTTAAAATAGAAAAATGTAGCAAACATTTTTAGATTATTCCTTTAATGTGACATGTAATGTCAGGAATACTGCTTGCAGTTTCCAGGTGCTGAGAGTCTTGCTCTTTGTGGTTACCATGGATAAGGAAAACTCTCCTTCTCCCTCCCCCCTCATTGTCCCCTCCTGACAGTGACGGTAATGTGCGGGTAGGTGAGCCCCCCTCAGGGCTCCGTACATCCACGTCCACCTCAATAAAAATCAGCACTTGTCATCGCAGGCTCATATCACACGTACTGATCCCACATCCCCTCCACAATTGTGCAGATACCTCCTTGTTGTTCGATACCATCCGAGGTGCCGGTGGCCACAGCATTAAACCTGTCCAGCCTCACCGGCAGTGTCTCCCTCTCCCTGTGCCGCTTTGTTTTCTCCCTCCTAGACCTGTAGGTGCTGCCTGCCGGATGGTGAAGTTAAACAGATGTGACTGCATTAGATTCAGCCCAGACAGCAGCACACCTCTGCTGCCCTGAATGCATTCTATAATTATCCGCCACACCTTGTATCAGGAAGTCAGCTCATGTCAAAAGTGCAAGTGAAAGCTAGGGTCACTGTCAGGAAAATGAGTCTGATGGTGACAAGAGCCCAAACAGATGCACAGGAGTGAAACAAGATTTACAAAGTGTTGTTGGAAACATGTGGTCTGACTGTAAAAGTGGCTCATTGGCTGCCTTTTCAGCTCCTGAATGATTATTTTTATTGTAAATATGCAGTATTTCTACATTTTTGGCTGTGTGTTGTGAACTTGCCTTGTACAGTGATGTCCTGGTTACCTTTAGCACGTTTTTTTTACAATTTTAAGTACATCACCATCTATGTAAAGAGTCAACAGGCATACTCAGAGTTCCATGAGGCTGTACTTAAACAAAGAAGCCCTGCATGAGCTAAATGCTAACATCAGCATGTGAACACTTTCTCAGTGTCAAATGCTGTGGATGATATGTGCTTCCCATGTTCATCATCCAACACATATACATATACATATGTTAGCATATATCATGGTAATCATTGTAACGGTTTGGGCTCATTTAAGTCATTAGGGTTGATCCTATGGGGACCATGAATGTCTCGACAGAATTTCATGAGATGTTTCATTCACGATCAAAGTGTTGAAAGAACCCAGCCAACACACTGACCAATTTTGCCAGCCCTAAAATCAAGTTGTTAGTATGGTCAAAAACATATTTCATTCAGTTCTATAAATCACAATCATTACAATTACTTCACTGAAAATATATTTGTCCTGAGAAGCTTCCAGGTTAAATAGTGTGGATTGGTAAATGTGTGGAATTATTTATTTATAAAAGAGCATAAATTCCAAGTCAGATGTCCTACGACTGTTAAAAACCAGGGTCCTTCAGTGGCAGCGTGCATTTTGACTTTTACTGCTCTGTATAGACTGAATCAATTTAAATATAGTTGTTTTATTTCTAAATAAAAACTCAAACATCATATTAATTCTTGTCTGCATTATCAAAGATACATGCTGGGTATATAAACCGCATTAAACTTCCTCATCAAGAATTACGATTCATTTGATGCCTCAGAGATTTTTTGATGGAAGAGGAGCAGCTGCCTTGGCCTGGATTCATCCAGCCACTCTGATTGTGGCCACTGATTGATTTTTAAGTTAGGAAGAGGCAATCAGTAAATACCACCCAATCAGGGGCCAAGAACACAGAAAAGATTAGACAATTTGAGGTAATCAATGAAAATATTCTCTGATTTGTAGGCACTCAATTACTGCCATAAATCAGGCATCATAGCACACAAGTTAGTTTGCAATAAAACAAAGGCCAGCGACAGGCAAACTATAAGAGATGAATTAAAGGGCCGGAGGAGGAAGTGCAGACTGGCGTGGTAATGAGACAGAATTACAGGCCACAGATTCCAGCCTGCTTCCCTTGCAGAAGCTGTCAACAACTAATGGGCTGCAGCGAGAGCTGCTATCCGTCATCCTGCTTCCTGTCCACATATTTATGCACTTATTTATCGCCTTGATGCAATATCATCATTTTTAATGTTAAACACCCTCCACTCCCAACAACACAGACTGCTCCAGAGGACAGGATATGGATATAGGCAGACAGGATATTGCTCTTGGTAAATCAAGACTTATTTTGATTTAAGAAGGCTGGAAATTTGTCTCGGTCCGCAAAGGTGACACTGTATCGATTGGGTGACTTCTAGTTTTGCTTTTTTTTATCAAGATCATAATTGACATAGAGATACAAGAACTCAGGGTAGGGCAGCCTTGTGGTTTGGTTAAGAGACCATCACATGACCAGCAGGTCACAATATGTCTATCAGCCACAGAATGGCCCAAGACACCGCCTCCCTACCTGCCCTATCATTGTAAGGTGCCGTGGTTAAGACCATGTTTGCTGAATTGTAGACAGTTAACCCTTTATTTAGGTTGGTGGGGCTTCATGCTGTCTTGGCAGTGAAGTCGGAGCTCCCACGTTCAGCCTTAATGGACTGACTAGACAGATGATACTGACAGCGACCCGCACAAGTGCTTTTGATTCTATCATCCGCCATGGGGTCGGACTGCTTTATCAGAGGAATTACCTAAAGTGCCTCTTATTTCATCATCCAGAATGTCAACAAGATGGCGTTCTTTTAATTTATGCACACCCCAAACAATCACCACATCATACATCACACAACTGCCTCTGAAAAATCATTGTTTTGAGTCGAGTCCAGGTGCAGACTCATTAACCTATGCTGTGGTTTTTAGAGCAAGGTCATTATACAACGCTCCTGCAATATTTTTCTGAGAGTGTCTTTTGTTACTTGACCTCTCTGTTATAACACTATCTACACAGACGGAGGCGTGCATCGATAAACTCATTTCCTCCTCCCCCAGACGAGGAAAGAAATGTGTTTTTCAACTAAAACTCACCTCAGTTTCGGATCTGAACTTTAATCTGGGTTACAGAAATTCTTTTTTTTCCTCATGACTTCCTCAAAATGTATTTCCTGAAGTGAGGTTGCCTTTGATATCTAAATCTTGTATCATGTCAGAGCTTTTTCCACACTGTCTTTAAGAGTCTATTCCTTTTGTGAGATATAAAGAAAATACATTACCTACAAAAAGCTCTTTGCTGCAGCCCACATGGAGTAATGAGCTCCCAATGATGTGAATGATCAGATATGTTTTATCAATATCAGCTTAGCTTAGCTTAGCTTTAGTCATGTAAAAGTAAACAAAATCTGTCCCTTTCAAATAAAAATCAAGTTTAAACAAATTTAAAAAATACATTATTCTTTTTAATCAAATCATGTGCTCCCCTAATAGCATTTTTTAATTATTGTTGTTGCTGCAGGACTTCGATCTGATTTTTTTGGGGCAAGACATTGACCTGACACTGATATCATTTTGATTCAGTTTCCACCAAATTATAAGGCTCCCCAATATCCAGCCAGACAGAGGAAGGGGTTGGACATTAAATAAGGGTGATAAAGTGATAAACACTGTTAAACTCCAAACTCATTGTTTTCAGTTCAGTGTAACCATGCAAACTCCTGCAGTTCATGATGACAACCCAAAGGAAAAATCTCCGGTCAGACACTGAGGTGACCAACCCAGAGTTAAACACTGTTACAAATTAATAACTGATTATGTGGATGATCACATAGCTGCAAACAACCCACGTCTTCCACTTTTAGAGCTTGAAATCTAGCTGTTAACTACAAGTTCTCCTGCAGGATCATTATTAATATTGCTCCATGACCATCATTGCAACTTACGAGAAATCGAAAAACTTTACAAAGGAAGCGGAACATGGTGGTTTAAATGGATTAACCACAGGACTTTCAGCTGGGTGACTGGGGTTTGCATCCCATGTGGGACATTGTGTTGTTTTATTGACTTAATCTCAAACTTAGTTGACTTATTATTTTTTCATTTGCTTTGTTTGTTTCCAGTTTTCTGTTGCAGTTTGTTTAAATTTAGAGAACATAACTACTCGCTAGGTTTAGGACAACATCATGTTTTGGGTTTAAATAGACCCTTTCACAAGCTTGGCCCTTCATCACAGAAAGACTCCTTTCACATGCATATTTTTCCCGAGTTGGAAAGCTTTGACACCACAAAAATATAATTGGTCAGTGATAATGATCCTAGACTAACATGGATTATGATGTTTTAGAAACAACAGCAACAAAGGTGTTATTAGACTGTGCAATAACAGAGTTTCTGTTTGGTGAAGTTAGCCACTGAAGAGTAGCATGGCTGTAAAGAACATTGTGTCTAATTGCGTAAATCAGAATTGTAAGGAAATTAATGCATGTGGATAAATTTGCAAGGTGACATTGAAGAAAAATAGTGGCCTATAAATACACAACTTCTTACTATTTTACATTGAAGAAAGACCTCACCTAGAGTGCAGACAAATGGTGCAAGAAAACACTGTGACATGTGAATTAGTCATGTTGGTGGAGGCATGTGCTGGTACAGTACTGACTCCTCTGACTTTGCTTACCCTTGGAAAGCTTTCTGCGCCCTATGATCCAACATCTGAAGAGCTGATAAAAACCCCTCAGTTGCCTCAAAGCAGCTGCGAGGCTTAACATTGTCAAAAAGGGGTTTTTATTTCCCTACCGTTTCGACCTCCTGTGTATATTTTATTGAGCCGTTCTCATCCCACAGCGGTGCGCGGCAGCCATAAGCTGCCGAAAATGTATTTGGAGGCTCATTAACACAGGACGTGCATGCTTGGAACATGTAGCATCCTTCTTCAGAGACACTTGTGAAAGAGTGTGAAGGCGATGACGAGGAGCTCAGAAATCGTTGTTTTTGATATTCAGTGAGCTTTTCATCTTTTTTTTTTTTCTGCTGCAACACCACATGAAAGGATTAGAGAAGTTAATGAATTATCCTCACAGGGGCCAAGACAGTATGTGCAAGCTGCACTATCCCACGTCTCATAACATGGAGCTGTTTGAATTTATTGAACCGAGGGCTGAATTTTCCCACACTGATCTGACCTAGTTCAACATTATAGCCAGTCCCCATTCTCTGTAATCAAGATGACAATGTGAAAGCCTTCTTAATCTTTGTAAGTCAGAAATATCATTAGACTTGAATAAAAGTGAAAGTAAAGTGCATAGTTTAATGTTCACTGCAGCTTTACTGCTTACTCTACAAGTTGCTAGACACCCACAAAAGTTTGTGCGATCAAATCAAGGGCTTTAGGTGTGTGTCTGTGTGTGTGTGTGCATGGAGTGTTAGTGGGGGCATGAGTCAGTGGATCCCCCCAGGCAGCTAATGTTGGAAATTGTATGCTCCTGAACTTCTGGTAAGTGAAAACAGTCCACAAAAGTGAAATATCACTTTAAGATGTCGCCTCTCGCCAGTGGCGTCTGTTTGCTCAACCCCCAGAGGCAGCCCAGTATCAAATGCACCAGCACAAATGATAATAACACAGCAAGACCTTTCTATTTTTTCAAATTAGGTTGAGCCTCAGATCAGTGCCCTTGAGGCCGGCACAGAGGCTCTAATTCTTCCCCGAAGATTTTTCTCTTCAGTTTTCTATCATATAAAGCAAATATCAAAAATGTGATTTGAATCCTGGAAAAAATTAAAGCTGAAGGGCAGCAGAAGGAGGAAGAGTGCAGTGTGGTGGGTTGACAACACACCACCTCACTTGCCTCTCTTTTACAGGCATCGATTGAGTCTGTTTAGCTCACTCTCAAATGGCTACACTGCTAGGCAAAGCATGGAGAGGCTGTGCCCGGAGTCACTGAGCTGCAGATCAAACTGCCCCAGGGGTTAATTAAAGTCCCTCGAGTGACTCAAATGCCCTCTCTTTAATGGGTCAACCCATAAAATGTTGGATTTCTACACTGCAATGGGAAAAAATGTATCCTCTTGTTGGCCTTTTTTTTTCATTACTCCTATTCTTCAGAGGGGGACTCGGATGTGGTTGTACTTAACAAACACTTAGGCCTCAACTTCCTGAGCTTGAATAACAAAAGAAAACTCTTGAACAGAGTTAGGCTGATCATAATATGACGCTCCTGTTTCCTGTGATTTTTCTTTTTTTTTGCTTTTGCTGTGACCACAAGTATTTCTTTAATAAGAGCAAGTAGGTGGTGCTCACTTAAAGATGTTTTTTTGACCTCCGGAATGATCATCTATATATAAAACTGGGCTGTCCATGCAGAGAGAAATGTACATTTTGAAATTAGGACTGTATGACTACAGAAAACATATCAAAACCTCAACAGGATTCCCTTTTGCTTAAAAGGTCGAAACCCACAACAACCAAAATGAAGTGCAATGAACTGATAAGTGGTGGTTGTACTGCAGGATGAGAGATGATCATTTTAGACTTCCATGTTTTTCTTTTTTCCCCATTTATCATAAATCACTCATAATGGACAAAAACATAGGAGAGACAGTATGACAGTAGCTGATCAGTATTACAATCTATATGACATGAAGCGTTTCTTAGTTCAGCATGCCTAACTCCAACATGTACACATACTTCTATTTTAGGGCTGCAGCTGAATCTACACCACAATCCGTTCTGACATTTTTTCTGATAATTTTCTGTACAAAATGAAAAAAACAAATGTTCATCCATTTTGAAACAGGAAGCAACATGAGGTCCAGCTGATTGTGAACAATCTGCTTTTACAATAAAAAATTTTATGAAATCGTGTTTCTGACGACACTTTAAACGAGACGTGAGCAGTGCAGTAACAGAGTCCTTCATACTTGATCAACACTGCCTCTCTTTACTATTTCATCTGAATCTGGTGAGCAGCCCTTCTCTGTTAATCTGATTTCTGTACTCTTTCTGACTGTTAAGAGGGAATATAAAATTGTGGAAGTCCAATCTATAGTTTAAAAACAGTCCTAGAGTCAGCAAAATTCTAAGAGGTGACATCTTTTAAGAACTTTCGCAAAGGACAATGGAGAGAAGTTCATCAAAGTTCATTTTCACAAATTATCCATACTGAATTGATACAAAGCTGGCTGAACAATAAAACATTGCTTCAAAGGTTAAACCTATAGTTTATAAGAAAGTCAGGAAAAGTCCCCATGAAAGTTTACAAGAACCTTTTCTCTTAAAGGAGCGGTATAACCAGTGAGCTTCACTTGTTTTTTGTGAGTCCAAACATTAGTCTGATACCACTGTGGTGTCAGAATTCTCATCTAATCCTAGCAAAGAGAGCAAAAAGGTGTTTTCCCAAAACACCAAGCTATATTTTTTTAAGAATTACAATTAAAGTGCTCATGAGCAAGGCATTGATGATCCAGCTAATGGCGCCATCAACAAAAAGTTGAGGCCTATATGTTAGGCAGCTAGAAAGTGACATATCATCCAATAATACATAGAGCAAACAAACACAGTATGTATGACATGCATAAATGTAAGAGGAGGCTGGAGAGAATTCACATTGCATAACAGTGTATCAATACTCCTCCTTGTATTGTAAAATAATTGCGGAGTTCACAGCAGTGAATATTAGGAAAACTGTAGCTGATTTTACATTGTGGTTAGGGCCACTCCCCCCACAGTTCATACATACAAACACATACATATAGTGGAGCAGAGATAAGACTGGTGAAGTTAACCAAGTAAATGATATTGCATTATGTTACTGTAAGTGTAATAAAAGATTCCCAGTAAGATCAATTCATGTATCTAGTCAGTCTAAAACCCAAAAGGGAACAAGTTAAGATATCACCAATCATTTTTATGTATTTCTGTATCACTAATTTTTGATCTAGTGACATTGTTATTTTTTAGGGATGGTGTGATAAAACTTAAGAAGCTTAAGCTAAAAGGCTAAGATCACCTATGATGCACAGCAAATGTTCCTTGAACAAAGTAAAAGAGTTCAGAGAGAAAATGTGAGGTAAATACTGTTCCATAATAAAGCCTGGCTTTGCGGTGTCAACACATTTTTCAGAGCTCCACCATCTATCAGTTTCAATCACCAGTGATTCCCTGTGCTACATTGAATCAGAGGTATCTGCAAATGAAATCTTTAAACATCTTAAATCTTTAAAAACTAATTTACTTAATGTCTTACCGTTCCCGATTAAAAGCTCTGTCTGCAATTATATTAGGCCAGTGATTACCAAGTTCCATGATTCACTCTGCTACTGTGTAATGAGTGTGTGTGTCTGCTTGTGCATGTGCTTTTCCTATGTGCCACTTCATGGAAGTTATGCATTAAAGCGGTGAATCATTGTATGAGGGTTCACTTTCAGGTGTGTGTTGTGAGTTTGTGTGTGTGTGTGGGGGGGGGGGGGGGGGGGGGGGGTTAAAAAAAAAAAAAAAAAGATTTTTTTTTTTTTAATTTTTAAAAAAATAAAAAAAAAAAAAAATAAAATTTTT
>JAQMCX010000001.1:19155027-19290951 GCA_029814765.1 Acanthurus leucopareius | reverse complement strand
CCCCCCCCCCCCCCCCCCCCCCCCCCCCCCCCCCCCCCCCCCCCCCCCCCCCCCCCCCCCCCCCCCCCCCCCCGTTAGAGAAAAACAAGATGGTGAGAGATGATTTTATTGGCCAGGTTTCAGAACGTCTTCCTTGCATCTTTGTCATTTGTTGGAAGACAATCTTGCCATCGATTCGTAAAAATGCTTGAAAATGAAACGAGAGGTTCTCATCCCACTTAATCAAGAGAGCCTATTGATCAGGTTTCTAATGAAGGATCATTTAGATAGGGTGGAGAAGAATAGGCCGGCGTATCATATCATGTCAAGCAGTAATAGGATGTCTTTATCTGAAGATTCCCGGATATCAGTAAAAGCAAACCCTCTACATCTTCATAATGGAAACCTGTTATCTGCTTAAAGGGATATTCCAAAATAATACACAGTGAAAATAATAGCAAAGTGCCTCGGTACTTCCTGTGTTAAAGTTTTATTTGATCTCAAAATCAATAGCAGCCTTCTTCTTTATTTTGCCAGTTATTTATTTGTTGCCAAGTGATTGTGTCAGAAGACACAATCTGTATGATTGAAAATACATATAGTCTTTTTTACTGATTAAATGCTAACAAACACACAGAAATTCTGGATGGCCAAAGTCTTCCTAACGCCATCTTGTTCAATGACCACAAGTCACATGCCACACTTGTGTCTGTTAATAAAAAATATGTCTGGGACCTAATGATTAACATACATTTTAGATGTTTTTTATGGATTGCTTTCTTTTGCTTTTATGAGATGGCTACTACATTTGCATTAAAGACTTTACAGAAATTGTCTAATTTTAAAGTGAAGTTTCCTTTTGGCACAATACGTGACTTGTAGAAAGTTGGTCAGGTCAGTGTGACAGGTTTTTGCGTCAGAAGTCAGCAGTTTGTGTACTAAACATGAACACTAACAACAATGTCATAAAATGTGTGCATTTATGAGACTGTCCTTCCATAAAATAAAAGACAGCATCAATCATTTGAACAAGTGGCCCAAAATGACACATGCTTATGTGTCAGGTGTCAAAGCCCTCTGTGACTGTGTATCAGGAGGTCAGGGTGGACAAATAGCTTTATTTCAATCTACCAAACAACACTGTAATGTCCGAATCATGACAATTTTTTATGTCCCAACATTAATCACATGTTTTTTAATGCGACCATAATGTCCAGGTTCCCTTACTCTTAAGAAGAACTGAGTTTAATCCAAACCAAACTGTTCCCTAACTGTAGCTAAGTACTTGTTTTAGAACAGACAACATTTGTTTTCCCTAAACCGAACCAAAGCTTCACCAAAGTGTTGTCAGATCATTGAACTGATTGATTAAATTTAAAAATACAAGTCATTACAAAATTTAAGAAAAACAATATTTAAATACTGTTTGAATTGTATTTTTAGCAAGCCATTTATTTAAGTGTTTTGTATCTTTAAAGCCACCATACAGAATTGGCAACTAGATTAAGACTCAATAAAGGAACTGAAGTTATTTACCAGGACTGGATACAGAACAGTGAGTGTGTATATTGTTGGCCCATGTGGTCACAGGAGTAATCGTACCAAACCCAGAGTTATGTTCTGGTGTCAGGCTCTATGCACTGAGCTGCTCTGCTCCGCAGGACCATCCCAGTCTATCGCTGTGCTGTAGGTATGACACATAGAGTAAAGGTCTTGGCAGTGAAGTGACCATTACACTGAGTAAACTGAGTGGCCTTCCTCTAACAAAAAAAGGTTATGGACTCACTTTGTTGTTCTGTTTGTTTCCTTTCACATGTCTTTGTTGGCACTCTTACACAAATTTTAAATCCGTAATGCACTTCCCATAAAGGCCAAAAGAGTCGTTCACACCTAATGGCGGTGTGTTAAAAACACACTGAGCGCAGCCTCCAGGGGTCTATATACTACCCAGAGTGCATTGACCACTGTGACAGCGTCCAGAAGGGCACTGTGTTTTGATCAAAAGACGGCAGTGGAGCTAAAGGGGATGGAGGAGCAGAATCAGCTCTCATTATGGCTGTGAGACATCCATTTGAGCATTTTTAATATGTGTATCCTATTAGGCAGTTTAAGTGCTTTTTGATAATTGTGCTTTGTACTTTTACAGCACTTCAGTCTATTCCCAGTTCAATTTCCTCTTTTATCGGACGTTTGAAATATTGATCTCTGACAGATAAAAGCAAACACCATAATCTCACTCGGTTGAGCTGGTGAGTGAGTGAGCGCGCCGTGCGAGGGGGAATACACCGGGGACTGGTCGCCCCCCCCCCACCCCTCTCTGTTTTATTACCTTTATTCGTCAACAGAATTTGCTTACTGCTCTGGGATGTTTATGTAGAGCACCTGCACACTGATGGGTGGTTGATATGACCATCTCTCCCAGTGCCCCTCACCCCACCCCAGTTCTCTCTGCCAGCCCACCCGTCTCCTCCCTTTCCATCAACCCCCCCCCCATGACATTTTGCAAAATGCAGCGCGGGGGCTCCAGAGGTGCTTCTGATGATTGCCGCTGCTTAAACTGCTGTCACCGCTGTCAGGATAACAGTGATTTATCTCCATAGCACTTTATGGAAGTTAGTGTTTTCTGTTAACCTGAGCGCTGAATGCTGCTTGGTGCTTGCTTGCAGTCACATTAACCTGAATCAATCACATCTTGATTTTTCCATATAAGAAAAACCCTCTGTAAATAACACTCGAGAAATTGGCGCATTGAATACACTAAGCCCAGCAGCAGCCCTGCTGAGCTTGATGTTGATGTGCAGATATCATTGTTACCTGTTTCCAATATCCTCATGCCAACGCAGGGATTTGATGCTTTGACTTGTGCGCGTAATTTCTTCAAATGGGGCAACACTTAATACCAGTACTGTCAAGAGACACACACTGAACCTGTGGTGTTAGGCCAAGAAGCATGGAAAAAAAAAAGTTTTTGAAATCACAATCTTACAGAAGTGAAAAAAAATAATGCACATTGATTGTGTATGAAGCAGCATATTCTTTGGTGTGAGCTGGTTTTTAGATGGCAGGTCCCTCTTGAGATAATAGAAAGGGCTGTTTTGATGTTTGAAGCATTGCTAATCTCCTAAAGCCTTAGTCTACTCATCCCATCGCATATTTGCAGGCCTGTCAGTTTGAGTGGGGATGCAAAAGGATGGTCCTCTGAGCAAATGAATTTCTTTTTTTCTTTTTTTTTTTGTGGTCTGTTTTTCCTTTTTAGCTTTGCAGACACTATTTGAGATTTACTGCAAACATTTGACCACCGGCCTGGTGTATTGACTGCATTTGACAAGCGTAATCCTTTTCTTCTTTCCAGTCACTTCCATTCTGCGATCAATCAGAGCATCAATGCCCTGAAGGCTGCTATGAAGTGCAGACGCAGTGTTCGATCATGAGCCAGGCACCTTGTGGACTTTCACTATAATATAGTGATTGATTCATCTTCAAAGATATCTTAAGTGGTTGGCTGGGCACAGTATATAATGCCTTTTGTTGACTGCAGCCTTTTCCCTTACCCAGCTTGCAATCCTTTAAAACATCAACACAAGCACACGCACACACATCAAAACTTAACTGAAGACAAATACGCTGCTTTTTTTTTTCATGTGATTCATTCCTGCTCACCTCTTGAATTTCTCTTGTGGGACAGAACTTTGATTTAAAAAATGATAAAGTGTTGAGTATTGTACAAGCAGACTATGCATTTTTGTATCCCCTTTGGATTTTGCCATTACTTTCCTGTTTGAAAATTGCTAATTTGAACCTGGATTGAAGTTGAAAACTGTTCCATAATAATCTGGCAGTAACCCTGTACTTTAAGGGAAAGTTTTAGTAGACCTATACTTTAAACAAACAGAATAAGGCCAAATGATAGACTTTAAAGTCTCGGTGCAGAACAGACCAAACCCATATGTCTGCATTGGCTTTTATGTCCATTTCATTTAGTGTGTGTTCACCTTCCTCAGCTGTGATCCTTTTGATCAACACTGTGACCTGAAGTTTAATGCCACAGTCACGTTACCAGAAACCAAAGAGCTTCTATTATTACGTATCTTATTCCCCTATTGATAGTCAGTGAAGTGAAAAAGGGGGATAAGAAATATCTTTCCCTTGCATGATCCAGAGGTTTGGTTAAAGGGTCACAAACTCACTCTTTGTCATCTAATATCAACAAGATCAGCACATTAAAACGCTCAGACCTGAGAAAATGAAGACAGAATGGTGCTCACACAATACAGCTGTAACAATGAACACTTGTTCTCTTACTGATGTGTTCATGTTCCTCTGGCAGAGGTGTGTGTGTGTGTATGTTGGGGGGGAGCCGATGGGGTGGGTGAGCAGTTGCATTGCAGAAGTATTAAAGGAAGTGTAGTAATTACAGCAGAGGCAGTGTCAGTGACCTCCAGATTACACTATCTTGTCTCCTTTGTGCCTGCCTTTGCAGCCCGCCTCATTGAGTGAAATTGTATCTTTTCACTTTGGCTCTCTAAAAAATGTGCATGGTATTGGGAGCCAGTGAGGCGTGATTTTTTTTTTCATGCCTTTTCTCCACCTCCTCCTCCCCCATCCCTCCCTCCAGCCTCCTCCAGCTGCCCTCTCCTCCATCCCCACTGTCTTACTGGGAGGTATTTCATGAACAGCTGGGTCCCGGGAGAGGAGAGGTTAGTGAAAGAGGCGCGCTGTGTATAATTCAATGATTATCAGGTGTGTGTATGTGTGTGTTTATATGTGTGTGTGTGTGTGTGTGTGTGTGTGTGTGTATTTGTCTGTGAGTGTGCGTGTGGCCCTCCCCCCTCTATTGGCAGGTGTCAGGTGACGGGCAGGCCATGTCACTGGCTGTCAGCTGGCTTTCTATTGGAGCAGTCACACTGTTCACAACATTACCATAAGCTGATGAGGAACGCTCAGGCCCGTCTCGGCACACACACTCTGATCTGATGTCACACGAGAGACTCAGACCATGTCAACTCCAAAGAACATGCATCTAAAAAAAAAAAAAAAAATCTTTTCCTTTTCTGTTGTTTGGCTTCCTTTCACACTAAGCACACAGTTTCTACCAAAAACAATCATATTTATCCTGAGTGGATGGATTTTGAGAACATTGGCACATGTTGTCATATAAAAAGTTAAAGTTTTTTTAAAGAAGTAGATAAGTGATTGTCAACCTTCTTCTAATGGATTATTAAAACTGTATAGTACACCATGTGATCACTTATGAGTTTTAAGTTTTATGCTTGTAGGTGAAGTTTTACGCTCTCAGGCAACTGCAAAAATCTAAAAATTAAAGTGAACTGATAGTGTTGCATATTAAATCATTTATTTATTGTTTGGTTTTTAGTAAGAATTCATGACTTGATTGAATACCCATTGGTACTCTGACACTCTAACACTCTGACAACAGACAAAGAAAGTAAAGTCAATTACAATAACATGTCTTGTATGTTTTGCTCTTGCAAACACAAAATGAGTAACCACAGAGAGAATCTGAGGCAGCAGAACAAGTCTGCCGAGACTAGAAGAGCAGCCATTAGTCAATGAATTGATTAGTTAGTTCACAGTAAATTAAGCATCAACAATTTTAATAACAGATATGATATTTTAGTCTTTTTGAGAGCAAAAAAATTAAACCATTTTGTGATTGCAACTCCTCTATTATGAGTATTTTCTGATTTCCACAGTTTTATATCATTAAAACAGGATATCTTTGGGTTTTGGACTGTTCTTCAGATAAAACCTGACATTAAAATATGAGTGTTGGAACAAATTTTACTGTTGGGGACTGCACTGGATACGTGCTTGTACATAATCACTGACATGATTGAAAATTCATTTAAAAATGTAGCAAATTTCCTCTAGTTAAATCTGAAACTCTTGTGGAAATATATTTTAACAGGATAAACAATAAGCTCCATTTGATCAAGACTATTTAAAGCTGCAACAAGCTCAGTGGCTGCTGACTCATCAAAACTGCAAAACTAAGAAGAGAAAAAATCCTAATCATAACAACTTAACATCAGGCTGATTACCACTTTCACTTAGAAATGTTTTATTTAACATGTTATTAGTGATACAACATGGTTCAGATACTGTAGGTGTTCATCCTGTCTGCCCTCAGAATCAGCAGCTGTCAAGAGTTTCTCTGTGCAGGGTGTTCACTTTTATTTTCTCACTTCCACACATTGACAGTGCCTTAGTTGTTGCTACACAAGATGACACTGAGATTTTGACACAGTACCATCTTTCAGAAGTAATGCATTAAGCAACAGCTGAATGGATAATTAAATTAAAACTTAGTTGCAATTATATGTTAGATGTTTTAGAATAGAGGGACTAAAGTTTTTATCTGCCTTTGGCATAAATGTACTAATATTGTTAAATAGATCAAGTTTTACACCTAAAAAAAAGGACCATTTAAACAGCGTGTCCGTCGCTTCAGCTAGGCCACATGTGAGGCTCCAGGTTTCAGATCCCTGCTGACTGACTCTCTGACCCTCAGTTTAACACAAGTTAGCCTCCAAACTCTGCTCACTAAACTCCATATGCTCGATTATCCTGTATAAACACTGAGCTTTGAGGGGATTCAAAGATGGTCTCGCTTTAGTGCTACCTTTAGCATGCTAATTGCTATTCTTCTCCTCAGTGGGGATTCTGTTTGAGATGGAGGGGACATGTGAACAGCGCTCAATCCCGAGTTTCTTTTCAGGGCTGTAATGTCAACAATGCTCTGGAACAGGGAGGAGAGGAGAGCTGATGCCAACACCAGTCAGAGATCTTCAAACCCACCTGCTTTTCTCTCATTTATCTCTTTTATCAGAGACAACATGGCATCTTAGCACTGATGTAAGAGCCGATTCTTTATTGCTGTCTGCTGACGTAACCACCAATGACAGGGTAATATCACAAACATGCAAGTTTACCTTTGAGTTTGACTTTTACAAGAGATTTCATGAATTCAAAATCTTTAGATTGTGATCAAAACATTGTACAGTATCAGAAGAAGTAATAGCATATTTTTGTTTAGGACATCTGATCATTTTAATCTTCCAAATACACAGAGCAGATGTAGCTCATCAAACCATTCTTTAAAGTTCCTCCCTGGTTTCGAGAGGCATAATCTCTTCAAGGAGAATTAATGCCTCTTAAAGGACATCAGACACTTTTGAGGCTAAATGGCACACAAAAAAGAATTTGTGTAAGTTTTAAAGGGGGCATGGTAAGAGGCAGCTCTGATCGATAGCATTAGCTGTGACAAAATACATAAAAAGGGGAATCAATGCTAATAAAGTGAGCTCAGCCTCGAAAAGAAAGCCTCCACCTCCTCCATTCACCTCCAGATCTGTTATCCTCCTTGTCCAGTCATATGTGAGACATGGTCAACTATCAGTGACACAAGGCCCAGGTCAGGGATCACATCTATTAACAATTATCAATGGACAAGTTCCAGAAAAAGAGGAATTAAAAAAAAAAAATGGGGGACAAAATCCACTTTTTTTTCAAATAAGTAGAAAGCAAATATTAAACTATAATAAACCTGCATTATAACATAATTTGCAAAAGTGAATAATTAACATAGGAATAGTGTGCTGTTAAATGTTGTGCAATGGCATGAATATGTTCCATCTGCTTGTCACAGTGTTTTTCCAACGGCAACAACCAGGACTCCACTTTACATACCTGTGCTAACCTCCACTCTGTGAGCACGTCTCCCTCTCTTGAGTCTCAAGCACGTGTTAAACTGGGAGAACACTTGACTGCATGACTGTGTCCTCAAAAAAAAACAAAAAAAAACCTTGAAACAGCCAGTTTTGCCTGGGAAAGTACAGTGTCTTTGTGAGCCCCTCAAATAGTTTTGTGGTTATGATAAAACGGAAATGCCAGAAATTGTAATGCTGGTAATGGGATTTAAGAAATTAAAGCTTTTTCTGCTTTTACACTTATTACATGTTGATGTGAATACATTTAGTCGTGTAGTGTAAGAGGAACTGTAGAGCTTAGACAGAAAACAGTTTATTCCAAATAATATATCACACACCATAACTTCTAAGAAAATTCAGTTTTATTTTATGTAGTTTTTATGTTTTTCTCATCTTAATATTCACTGAAATATCAGAAGTCTTATATAATCTCATGAATCTAGTTTACATGTGCATAGCACAGTCCTTCCAGGATAGCACATAGAGGTCAAGTTACACAAGGCCTGTTTGATTTATTCTACATTCATGGAATAAATGTTCATGGAAATTAAATGAACTCTACTCTTTTTCGTCAAACTGAAACACTACTTTGTTTAGCTGGCGATCATCGTGTTGAAAGGTCCAAACATGCATAGGCACATGAACTTTAAGCTTGTTTAACTTTAGTTTCATTGTGCAAAAATATTGAGTTCTTCCATGGAATCATTACATCTCAATACAAAATCAAATATGAGAAGCAGAGTGCAGCTGAATTGCTGAAAAACTGAAATAAAAATTAATTTTAAAAGTGTTGTGAAATTGATTTACAGAATACCACAAAGCTCTGAACTTTTTATTAGAATTATTAGTATTATCCCTGCATATAGCAATTTGTTATGTTTGACAAGTGGTCTAATATGATTTTTGAGGCAAGAAAAGAGAAAACTAACACCACTGGTGTGTGTCGAATGCTTCCTGATACCAAAAGGGTGCATTTGAACTCAGTTTATTCAAAGAAAAGTGGCCCAACTAAATGACTACAGCTAATATGAGCATCTATGTGTGAGTGTGTGTGTCATTATCACACAAAAGCCGTGTACAAACTGGATATGTTTGTGTATTCATGTGAGCTCTGTCTGATAAGAGTTTGTGATCTGGAGCACAGCGCCCCACAGTGGCCTAACCTGGAACAGTGATCCTCTCACCCGACACCTCACCTCTTCACTGCATGAGACTCAGCTTCAAGGTGGACAGCACATTTCCATGGAGGAGCGAACCCCTGTGCCTCCGTGATCATCAGCACTGTTTATCGTTTGATCAGCTATGATTGATGCTCTGTTAATACAAATTCAACTTAGCGTATTTTCCCTGCCAAGGGACCCATGAAGAGGTTCAATTACAGAGCAATCTCATTAATTCGAGAGCTTGTTACAGAGAGAGGACGGCAGTTTTTTTTTTTTTTCTTTAAATTCTGGAATGCAGATGTGTAAGGGACATAATTAGTAGATAAGAGTCCTAATTGGATCCTGCTGTGTGGCTGCAGAGGGTGTAGCCCTCGCTATGTTTTACAAGTTGCACGGTGTGGAAGTACACTTTTTTATAACCTGCTCGCACACACGCACCATCGCTCACACACCAAGTGGGAGGGGAGTCTGTCAGGGTTTTGTCAGCCAAAGATCATCTCTGTGGATGTATTATACTTTGCAAACCATCTCTTCATATGTGTGATGGGGTTAAACAGAGTGAGGCTAGTTCTATTTATAGTATTCAAATTTAATAAAAGTAATATTTGCTGACAAGAGATCATTAAGTTCAGAGGTTGGTGGAGTTAAGTCAAAAGAGTAAAGTAAAAGTATACTCAGAGCAGAGTGAAGGTAGACATGTTTTTTTGGTTGATGAAGAATGCAGGGTGAAAACATCAAACAGTGCTGTGTGTCTGCTTCACAGCACTGTTGTAACGTTTTTATGACACAGGTCCTTTTTCGCAGCCTTCTCTCCTAGGCCATGTAAAATGTCAGAGAGGCGGAGGGGCTGAGCGAGCCCACGGGGGCTTCTCCACAGAGGCATATCAAAAGGCCGACCACCCCCTGCTCCAGCACAAATAGCCAGCTTCACTGCCCTCGTTAGATGGCCATGTTATTTAAGCATGCCTGTCTCTTGGCCTCTGTGGGGGGACCTGCTGGGAACGGACTAGGCAACACATCCACCCTCCTCCTCTGACAGTCCTCATCACGGTGGTCCACCCACGTGTGCAAACTCCCACGCCTACCTCCCCCTTCTGTTAGCAGGGAGCACCGTGCAGCAGTCTAAAGGCTCAGGGCCCAGCAGTGGCTCAGCAGGACTTGGATGTAGGAGCGGGAGGGAGGAGGCCACAGCTGGGTGTGTGTGTGTGTGGAGGAGGGGGGGGTAACCCCAGCACTGGGTGGCGGATCTCCCCCAGCTGTGCCCATCTGAGGGGAAAAGCGGCACAGAGGAAGCTCCATTAGTTCCAGGAGCAGCCCGGGCGCTGAGTAGCCGATGGCAGCAGCAGAGCAGAAACACACTCTCCCTCTCCTCCAGCATCAGCGACCCTCCACACTCAATTACTTCTCTTGGAAAGAGGTGTATGGACAATGAACACAGCCTCTGGAGCCCTGATTTAAACTTCACACAAGTTTCTTAATGTTCTCAGTGAAATAAGCTCTTGGAAAAACGTGCATTGGAATTGTACTTGAGTCTTACCTCCAGTGAGAGCTCTTTAAAGCATGTTTCTCTCTGCTGGAGGCTGCTGACTGTGAGCAGGGTCAAGCTTGTACTTTGTTTCAAGTATTGTATCACTGAAAAAAGCAATCAGCCAACAAAGTCTTACCACATTTCATGTCTACACTACACAACATGGACGCAGAGAGGAAGTTGAACTCTAAGTATCTGATGACTTGTCCTGTCTTCCACAGTGCAACACCTGTATAATGAAGCCAAACTAGTATCGGTACAGATGTATAAAGTGTGCAGCAGTTCGATAATACTGTTTAACTTAACATCCGAACTGCTGTGGAACAAAGGTTGTGTGGGACACTTTTGTAAAGGAGGATTGTGTTAACATGAAAGTCAGAAATGCTCTCAGTTCTTCCCTGAGTGCTTTGGCAAAAGTTGATTCACTTACATCAGGGTGGTTTTTTTTAGCCAGAAGGAAACAGAAAATGTCTATTTTAGAAGATGAGACTCACTTCTCAAGAAAGAAAAAAGAACAACAGATAGAGCCAGTTGGCAAACAAGGCCCGGGTTGCTCACTGACCCACATCTCTGTTAATTACAAATGTAGTTTGTCTCTCGCACCCCCAGATTTTACAGTGAGGCCACTTTTCCCATAAAAACGGACAACACACAGATTTGTGTCAGCTCTGGGGCCTCTCTGTCACACAAAGAGCTCCTATCTGTTCACCCCGGAGATGTTGTTGTAGCATTTGACATGTGACACTGACAACTGAGAACATGTTTTCTTCATGCTAAATATCATATTTTAGCCTTGATGTGGCTGATTTATTCCTGTTTGTCTTAAAAGAAGAAACACTTCAGAAGTCTGTGTGTGCGCAGCGGAAATTGATTAATTGTTTCAGTACTTTACATGCAACCGACATTTTGTCCTCTTGATAAACATCTTGGTTTTCAGGGGCCAGGTTTTTTAACCTCTATCCTCGTGCTCCTTTGAAGGCAAAACACATTAGTCATCTTCCCAATCCTCTTGCTTTTATTTGTCTGTTGCGCCCCCTTTTTTGTAGTTGATACCACCTACTTTGGCTCTGTGTCTGTGTCTCTATGTTAACTTGGTTTGTGTGTGTTTGTTTATGTGTCTCGTAAGTCTTGGCCAAGCAATCTCAGCCTGGTTGCCTGCTGTGCTGTCTGTCATTCTTGCTTCCATTGACATTCAGACTGAGCAGCTGTGCCTCTTCATGTTTTTCAATTAGACATCACTTCAAACCAGCCTGTTCGGAATTTAAAGGGCTCCCTCCTTGTTTACACGCTCTGGAAACACAGGGAATAAAAATCTCTAGTGAGGACTTTTTTTTTTAAGAAATAAGTGTGTGTACATTTTTCTTGTGACCTTGTACTGTACTTTATTCAATACCCATGATGTTTTCTTGCCTCTGTAACTCTGTGGTACATCAAAAAGAAAGAATAAAAGAGGTTGAGATTTACATGAATTTTGCAGCTCTGAACCTGCTCATTGGTTGAGTAAAACAAATATTTATATCATTGGATTTTTATTTTAAAGGAAAAAATTATTTTAATTCATTTAACTATTTTGGTCAAGAAAGCTGCCATAGATAATCAGAGAAGTTTCGACTCATCTCAACAGGTGTTCCCTCCAGGCGTTGGGAAAAGACGGAGCACCCAGAAGGGGGATTAAACAACCCAAAAGGCTTGCATTTTTCCAATCACAACAGAGGTGTCATTTACGTCCCCGTCACCAGGCGTGACCTGGACCCAGACTGAGCCCTGAGGAGACACGCTATTGATCCGCACAGCCAAGAAAGCCAGCTGCCATTAAAGCCATGACAGTGGAACTGTACGGTATCGATCGGCAGCGCCGTGGCCCCACCATATTATTTATAGAGGAGAGCTCCATCCACTACTCTCTTATGTCTGATAATTGATGGCAAGTGGGGCCTTGCTTTCTACCCTGACCCCGACAAACTGAAAGTCAGACGGATTACATCTAACACAATTATGATTGATATTATCAGATTACGGCATGCATGACAAGCCAGGCTGTGGGCTGAGCTGAGGTATTCACTCTCTAGGATTGTCTCACTTAATTCCTCCAGTGGGAGGAAAATGGTGTGTCTGTGGTGAAGGGAGGTTCATGTGGTTGTGTACAATATATATTTAATAATATATGTGTGTGTGTGTGTGTGTGTGTGTATGTGCGTGTGTGTGTGTGTGTATAATGAAGTAATGAGCTGGTGCATGGAAGCTTAGACATAAGAACTTATCAGCCTTTAAATTCAAAGGATGGGGAAAATCAAACCAATATCCTTATCTTAATAAGGCTAATATTGCCACTGTAATATCTGCAGGTAAATCAGAGTTTCCAACTTCTGTAGAAGATGTAAAAATAGCCTTGCAGTTGACTTTGCTTGATAAAGTTTTTTTTTAAGGTTTGCTGAAATCCAAGTTTGTACATTCTCCCATTGATTTTTTTCCACCACATTTATATGAGTTTTCCAAGTGTAATGATTTGATTGGGCACCTCACATTTTCTTCCACCTCAATACATTAACATTGTTTTATGGTTTTGTGGTTTTCCTCTTCTTTTGGAAAAAAGCTCTGTCTTTCTTTGTCACGAGAAATGTGTTCAAATAACACAGCACTTTCATCTGTTTTTAATATTCTTGAGTTCACCAAAATAAATATTTTAAGTTACTTCGCCATAGTAATAATAGCTTAACATGGAGTCAGAGGCTGTGGGACGACTTCAGAACCTGAAGCTGAGACATAATTATGTATGTTTTACCTACACTTTATATGTAGTTTATGAAACCTCTGCAAAGACAAGACAGGCTCAAACTGGCGCTTTCAGAGAGCGGCAGCAGCATAGACTCTTTCTGTCCCATCAATGACCAGCATACTGTTGTCAATCCATTTCTTTATATGTTATTATTATGTGGTTCACTTGCATTTTTCCTCAAATCCAATTACCCCGAATGACTATAATGCAATTTAGACATTGTTTATTATTCAATTACAGGACATATCTCTCCCTCTCAAACATGCAAAGCTTGCCCTTAAAGCCTCTCTTTATGGTTCAGAAGTTTCTACTTTCAGTGCAGATCATCGTGATCGGGAATTGAATCAGCGTGACAGAAGGGGGAGCTCCTTATGAGACCTAAATTGTAACGACAGGCCCGTTAAAATTAATTTTCCACTCTGATTAGATTTAGTGTTATCATCATTGCTTCATGTCTGTTCTTTATTCATATTTGAGAGGAAAAAAAAAAACATAAATCTCACAAATTGGTTCCCGTCTCCTCTTGTTAAAGTGATGGTGATTTATGGCTCGGCCACATCGCAAGGTCTCAAACGCTCGCCTGTCCTCAACATCAGCTTCGTAAATTTACCAACAAAAATGTTTCATTCTCCAATTGTCACAGCAATTGCAGCAGATTAAATTAAATCTGCATCTGTCTCCTGGTAGATTTTTATGTCCAATTAATTAGCAAAACTAACATTCCAATTACACACTGAGAGTGTGTGTTGCACAGTGGAGCACTTGACTAAATGTCTAAGTGTTTTAGAAGGAAGTGCTCCGTTCAAAATCATAATAAGCAATTGCAATAAGAGTTAGCCTCTCACTTATGGATTTATGGTTGTGTGAGTGTGTGTGTGTGTGTGTGTGTGCTCTTATATTTTTATACAACTTTCATGCATCCTTATGGAGCACATTTAGATTTTAGACTTGATTGGGTGAAATGTTCACAGTGGGCTTAGTGTAAAGGTTATTCTAACAGTAGAGATGGTCATATGGTTGGTGGTTAATTAATGCTCTAAATTAATGTCCTCACTTCATGCTTGTCTGTCATTCGGGAAATATAATATGTATTTGTTAAAGTGTATTAATTTGACTGTGTGTGTCTCTGCAGCAGGCAGACCTGGTGTTCCCTCTTACACCGTTGAGGAGCTGAGGAGGAGCAGTGTGTGTCTGGCTGCCTCCTCCTGCCGGTCTGGCTGACAAGCTGAGCCAAGTGCATTTTAACACCTGGAGTCCTGGCTCGGCCCTCTCTAAGCACCACACCATAATGACTAGTTAAGGAGCTCAACAGAGGCAATTCACCTGATGAAAAAGAGGGGTGGGGGGGACAAGTTGAGATATTGAGTGTCAGCTAAAAACAAAAATGTCCATTCAAAGGGTGGTGTGTGTTACACTACAGTTAGTCTCTATCATCTTAATTTAATGGCTTCTTCTCATTTGTGATATTTGATTTCATTTTTGACTTCAGCAAAGACAGGAGGTCCTATATGTATGGTCAACATATGGCACATATTAGATTACTCATATGTTGTGTTTTGTTTCTAAAGTATCACCTTTCTCATCCAGTGGCTTCATGCAACATATGTTCTCTCCCATTCCTCATATCACACCATCTATTGAAGTCTATCTGCTATCTGATAGCAGCTATTACAGCACTTTATATCTGCATAAAGGACTCTGAAGCTCCAAGTAACTAATAGGTTTTTGTATTTTTAAAAACAAAAAAAGCTTACTGTAAAATTGTTACAAACGTAGGGGCTTTGCTTCAAACACACACACTGACCCACCTAATATTTTTAAGCAATTAAGCACATTTATTACAACCATTTAGGATCAGAGTTTTACTTAGATGGCACTTCAGTGGTGGTTGTTCAAGGAGAAAAACCTCTTAAAGGCTATTAAAACCATTTAGTCCACAGCCATGCCAGCAACTATGTGAGGCTCAAGATTTGGTGATTTTGACTTGGAACACTTGAATGAGCTTCACAATATATGTAATATGGTTAAGGAAAACAAACCAAGTTGCATGACATTGAGTGTTGACCATTATCACCATCATAACATGTCTCCATGCTAATGTTCACTAATGAGGAATGCACTCAAAGCATAGCGAAAAAGGGACATTTGTACACAAGATATTTCTTTAACAACCTGGTTATAAAAAGTATTTGGCAACAACTGCAACAGATGTAGTTAAAAGATCACCAAAGTTATTATAGTTCAATTAGAGGCCACTGTTGACAGTCAAATCACTGAAAAACACAGCCATCACAAACTGCATGGTGATGCTGGAGAAAAAGTCATGGGATCATCAAAGTCAGTAGAACTCATCATATGGTGGCCGTAAATGTTGGTGTAAAATTTCATTACAAACAATCCAACAGCTAGACTGACATATCAACACTGCCATCCGTAAAAGTGTGCCACCAGCATAGCTACTTTAAACAACACAGCTGCCTGAACACAATTTGCTAGTGACACATCCCACTGTAATGTTGCTTTTCTCCATGTTTTTTCAGACAGAAGTAAAATCACATTTGAACACACACGTGATTGAAATGATAAGGTCGAACTGATATTTTTTTATCCCACAGTTTTTTTGTTTTTTGTTTTATTTTTTGCAGTTTATTGTTACAACTAGCGAGCTATGCATGACACTTTTTATGTTAAATGGCAAATAAAATGGGTTGTCAATATTTTATTAACTTGTAGTACTATTACTCTCACTCACTATATTACTATATCACTATTAGTTGTTGTAATGGTTATTATCATGGCAGCAGGCCTCTTACTAAGCCTTTTAATTTTGATGAGTACATGTTATATAACTTTGTCTGAATCTTAACCAACTTACATTAACAAACCAGTGACGCTTTTTGGCTGCATCCCTCTCTCACACAGCGCAACAGCAGAGACAACAGAGCTGTGGAAGCACTAGCAAAAAGCTTTGCTGAAGGGTGAAAAGTGACATCATCCTGGTCACTACTGGACACCACAAGCTTCCTGTTTTTTCCCCCCTCACAAAACATAATGGTTGTCTCTTTAATGGTGTCCAGTCTTTGTATCTCTCCTCAGGAAGAGGAAATCCATGCTGAAGATGAGCTGTGGCAATTCAAAAGAAAGTGATGACTGCAGAGGAAACCCTTTTAACATAAAAACTGTCATAAATAGCTGGCCAGGTTGACCTGCTGTGATGAGTTGCATTGCAAAAAATAAAAATTCTCTACCAGCACACAAGGAAGAAATAAGTTGAAGCGCTTTCAAGATTATATTATTTGTTTTATCTTTAGTTAGAAATTACATAATGTTGCTGAGATGAGGTTTATTCTCTTCCATCTTGTCCAGCCTGGCTTCCTAAATGAATCATCAATTGTCTCATGTCTCTGTCTTTATCTAAATTGTATTAAAAAGTCAAAATGCGCTGCAATACATCTTCAGCAAAGCTATCGTGGCAAGTAATTGAACATATCAGTTCAGAGAAGCTAATAAGACCTGCTTTTGTAATGTAGGAATTGTACATTGACAAACGGATTGCATTTACGCCTTCCTGCCCTGCTTATTATCAGTAACTTGTAATATAAATATGCAAATCTGCAGCTTGAACTTTACAATCCTCCGTCGAGGCTATTCATCTCCTTTAAAGTGTTCATTTACATGTGGAGAGCCCCCATGCATCAAGCCGTGTCATTTTGAAAGCAAATATTAATCAATTTTGCATTGTGGATTGGCCCGGAGCGGTGTGTAATACATGTGGTGTGTTTGCCAGGATGGATGTACGCAGATACTTGCCCCACTCAAACTTCTGATGATAACTGTGGAGAGGCTTCACCATTAAGAGAATTCTTTCACTAACCTTTATCGTATTAGATGCACACAGGCCCAGCCATGCCCCACTCTGAGGCCGTTTTTTAAAATATATATCTTTAGGTAGTGCGAAAACAGTTTTTGCTTACCCTTTATCCCTCCTGGACAGACATGTCCAGCATTTCAGCCTGATATTCTCCTGGTGACAGTGTGGTGTCTGGTTTCTTATATTAGAGGAGAACTTTGTTTCCTGGCTTGATTGGAAAATAATTGGGACACACACCACTTGTTTTAGAGTCTTAGATATGATCTTTATAACAGATGATTACAAAGAATCTGCAGAGCCAGCTGGCGATGTTAGCTTACTGGCAGTGGCACATGTGTTAACTGACACTGAATCATCCATATCATCCAACTAGCGCTTTGCCTATTAAGTTCATAATACCTACCGAGCCACCCATGATAATCATTCATAAACAAGTTTGTCTGAGTCATGCAAACCGGTCTGTTTCAGCCGACATGGTCCGTTAATGTTAATACCAGTCAGAACTCATTAACCTCATTCCACTGGGCCGCAGCATGACTATTCAGTTTCACAGGAAGCTACATCAGTTTCACTTGAGCGTAATGCTTTGGAATAATACTGTGATTTCCTGTGTTCAGGCTCACAGGCCATGTAATTTGCTTGTCTGCATCATAATGTTGGACTAATGAGCTCCCAGTGTTGTGTCATGTTTTCATATGGTGGATGCTGCTAATATCATCTACTGGTGATAGGGAGAGACTGTCTTGGCCTTGTTACAGAGTGTTAGAAGCTGAGATGGATTCAAGGCTGTCTGTCCATCTGCCAGTACCGCATGCACCGAGTGTCTCTCCTCATGGCTGCACAAAAAGAGGTACTTTTAGTGTAAGAAGAAAACAACTACGATGACAGAGAAAAGGAAGAGTTTCTATGGACTTTGGGATTTTTTAGATATGCTGCAAGTTGTTGGTCCAACACTTTGGTTCTGACTGAAATATCTTAATCTGTACAAGATGGACTGACACCAAAAAATTGTACCGATATCTGCCATTTTTACTGCACCACTGGAGTTTGATGTAAGTGGTTTTCAGTGAAATGAAACAGTAACTACTTGATAGATTACCATGTAATCTGGCACAGACACCTATATGACCTGGTATACTTTGCGTTTGGCACTGATTAGCACATGTTAGCATGCTAACACAATAGAGTAAAATGGCTGAAGATAGTGAACATTATACCTGCAAATCATCTAATCAATATAAATGCTAATTAGCATTTTATTTAAAGTGGCTTGGTCGTGGTCTCACCTGGAAACACCAAATATTTTTCTTTGAAGTATTTAACTAATAATAGAGAAATAACACAATTAATTGGGAAAAGAGCTTTAAAAGTAAAGTCACTGTTTCCATACTGTGTGCAAAATAGAAAACCAGAAGAATCACACACAGTTGCCCTGCATCTTTGACCAATAAGTGCTGTATTCATATGTTCTGAATGTGTGTAAAGGCAGCTTTGTTGTAGTGCCACTGAGGCCTTGACGAGCCGTCATACTGAGTAATACCACGCAAGACCAGCCGACTGGTGTTTGGGAGCCGTGTAACAAACCTTACAAAGCAATTTGACAGGCTGAAACAACAATCCTGATAAAGCCAAGCTAGCGACTAAGTAAAAACGGAGCATACAGCAAATACAGCAACCAGCCCCCATTTCCCTAAGGGCTCCCTCCTACTCAATAGCGTCAGACACGGCAGACAAACGATGATAAAGTGATCCTCTCATGACTTTGACAGGCACGACAGACAGCAGCAGGGCCGGCCCACGCAATAACGCCAGTCAACCAGGCTCTCGCTCAAAGCACAACACTGAGACATGCGTTTCATCTGCAACAATGCAGCCAAAGTAAACACCTACGCTCACAGTCATGCTCCTAATTACTGGCAACAGCACGTTAATAAATAAAAGCGTATTGCTGCTGTCAGATCAATAGCACACGCCTCAAGATGACAATTCTTTATTAAGATTTCAGATGGACAAGCATTTCTAAAGAGCATAATGGCTTTTAATGGGATTATTAAGGACACAAGGGTTTTTGTTTCTCATGTTTTAAAACATTCACATTATACAAGCTAGTGTGAAGTAAATGATCCATCTTAATTCTTTCTTTGAGGGGGACTTATTCCATATTGTTTCCATGTTACATTTTGACACTGTTCTGGAGTCACACAAATGATTTTTCCACCTTTCATGTGCATTTGAGAAAAAGACAGGGGTTTTAAATGTAACGTATGGATGTTATCAAACACTTTCAGACCAAAGAAAAGGGAAAAGTACAGAGTTGCAGCCACAATCACTCAATATTATTAGCATCACACATCCAGAGGTTAGCATTAACAGCCAAGGATTTTTTTACAGGTGACCACATATTCCTTTGCTTTAGTTTATGATATAAATAATTAATGAGCCTTTTCATAATCTGTACAGGACTTTTGTCATCCATCTGTCTTACAGCACACACATTATTCTGTGGCAATACTACGATGCCATCAGGCATAGCACAAACCATCTCTTCAGGTATTGCTCCAAGTGAAACACTAGTAAGTAAAAGTAGTATTTTTAGTCTATAGCTATATGGGTCCAATCGTTGCCTTGCTCAGTCTGACAGGTGATTTTAAAGTACCTGAAAAGCCCATATTTGATTTGAAGAAGCTCAGGAAATGCAACAAGGCCAAAAGAAGAGTGGCAGAGCCAAAAGGTCAAGCATGTAATATGAAGGAGACAGCGCACTTGTCTCCAGTGCACAATAGCCTCCGGCAAACAGCCTCAAGCCATTTCAACATAAGCCATCCATTTCTGTGTTAATTATAGTCATATTGCCGTATTGAAGTCCAGCGTTCCTTAACATATTCTTTGTTTCGAGTCCTTTTGTCTCAGGTAATGGAATGTCAGCTCGGTGTGATTCTCGCGTGTTGCAGAGTGTTGATCAAAGTGACCTCTGCACCCCTCTGCTCTTGCAAATCAATACACACAGTCAACAGGAGCTGACAGAGGCAGGCACAACATATAATAAATGACAATTCACCATCACAATGGCAAGAGCATATCTGACAACTACTGCTCATGGCAGTAATTTTCATGTGATGCCAAGCTGTTATGCTCAAAGTGGGATTCATTTGCCAGGACTGTCTCACACAGATGCTGATATTACAAGGCTGACTTGTAAGCACCTCATCCCCCAGTCATACGTTCCCACTGAAGCTGTCCCAGCCAAGTGCTGACAGAGGCCACAGCATTACAGTTGTATCTTTTTATTGTTGTTGTCTTTCAAAGGGAGCTTATATTGAAAGCAATTTTCCTCTTAAGGGAACAAATTGTTCACAGAAAATTGTAACTGCCATCGCTTTGAGATGATTGGCTGCATCTTTTGGTGTTGGCAGCCAAGAATGGAAGGATTTCATATGCGGGAGGGGAGAGGGAGAAAAAAAAAGGGAGCAGCGCACATTAAAAGATGTGTTGTGAAAAATGAGTGTGAAATTTCACACGCTCCGGATGATGAAAATGGCTGCTGTTGTGCCAGGTGGAGAGGAAATAGAAATCTGATGTGTATTTGTCGATGTGCAAAGAGGCAGAGGCAATGTGTCGTGGGGTTGGGAGGTGCAGGTTTTTATTATAAACTACACTGTGGGCCCATCAGAAAAAAAAAAACTAGGGCCAGGCCATTTCCCTTCATGTTTTGCAGCTTTGAAAGGATCAAGAGGATTTGTTTCTGCTGGCAGTTTGCCTGTCACCTGACGGCCTAGTCAGCTTTAAAAATGTTTACAGTTTATGTTTCTGAAAGTAAAGCAAACATTTAATTTGCTTATATCTATGTTTCAACAGTATGTTTAAACTTGACATAGGTTTGATTATCTGTAGGCCTATATGAGGAGAAATTTCTCACTGAGATACTGAAGGGGATGGCAGTGAGGAAGGTGATGTATTTGATGATTTTTTCTGAATTCTAAGCAAACAATTTTTGTTCCTGAACCTAACTGAGCCTTAACCACTGAAATGTAAAGTTTCACTGACAAAAAAATGTCAAATTCCGCAGATATGGTCAGCAGAAATGTACATTGCTAATATTAATGCATGATGGCTGCACCTGAAACAGAAAAAAACAATGTAAGGAAAAGGGGTTCTGGATTATGTTGACACTAAGTCAATCACAACTGATGTCAATGTCATAAGTCTGCAAGCTGAGTCAAAAACAGTCAGTCATACATCACATCCTTGGCTCAAATACTCATTCAGTTTTTGTTTGTTTTTTGATTTTACCCAGCTGTAAATGTTTCTGCCTGTTTAATAATTCTGAAGATTCATTGTATTTTAGCTTGTGGCACACCTCTTGTGCATTACATGCCTATAGCCAGTACGAGTGAAACATATCATCCTCAGTATTATGCTCACTGGATGTCACGCAGGAGGCCGACTGATTCTGCCATTTTTGAACTCTGACACAAACTGCTTGTAAACAGTGAAACACAAAAGCATTACTGTACGCTCTCTTTCGTTGCCAGAGTTTAGTTAATCTCACTGTAGTCGTTTCTGCTCCATCTCTGTCCGTTCTCCATTAAGCTGCCCCCCCAGCAGCACCCCCAACCCCCTCCTCCTCCTCCTCCTCCACCAACCAACAGGTCCCTGCAGCTGCTGCTAATTGCCCCGATCCTGACATTTCTCTTACTATAGACATAATGAATTATGAAAGTGTCAGACCGAGTGCAGCACGCACACGCATAAACACACATGGACATGCACACCTTCCCACACCTCCCAATAAACCTATTTGCTTTGGGCTGACCTGCCCCATCCATTAGTTGTTATTGTTTTCTCTAAACATGACATTGATTCAATTTACCACCAATCAATTTCAAATGGTTCTGACATTCAGATATGACCTTAAAGCCAGGCTGACCAAGAACTATGATTAGGATTAAACTTTTGTTAATGAGGTGATTTCTCTTCACACGGGGGCGTGTGACACGACCCAACAGGAATGGTCAGTAAAAATTAGATCAATTATAGTGAACGAAACCGCTTTAACTTGATTACCCTATGCACCCGCTAGTTTGTGTAATTAATAACCCCCTCTCAGCTGCAGAGAGCAGTTTATTAATAATAGTCTATATCTGTGCTCCTTAATGAAATGGCAGGGGCCTGGCCATCCGTTCTGCAGGTAATGTCATAATCAATGGTGCCCAACACACATGTTAATTACCGTAGTTATTAATTGTTACAGTTGGACTTGAATGCTACATGCTGTCAGCTCCTTTGTCCTACCATGTATAGCAATCAGTGGATTGAAAATGGCAAATCTAATTAGCCATTCAGCAAGCAGGCTGGGAATCCAAATGAGACGGTATCAGCCCTGACAGCTGGCAGCCGAGGCGCCGTTCACACTGGGCTGTGAACAAAACCAGCATTATCCACTGCCCCGGGAACAACAGGAAAAGGCATGTATCGCAAACTAATAAATACATTCACAGCAGCGGCCTGCCATATCACACAATGGTCTAATGAAATGCCTGCTTGATGCCTTTGTTTGGGTACAAGGAGTGTTTATGCATTTATATGTACAGGGTGCACCTCGTCCATCCAGCAGGCGGCACGGAGTCATATTGGGGAAAGAGAAAGATTATGCACTGAGTGGTACTTCTGGTAACATGATCATATGGGAAAGGGTTGAATGTTACTTTCTTTGTTTTTTGGTTTTGTTTTGTTTTGTTTTAAATAATAATGCATGGATGTAAATCACTGACGTCTCAATGCTGACAAACTAAAAGCCTTATGTGCATTTTCCATCTGCTTTTCTGTCTTTAAAAGGTGAAACAAAAAGAAAACACAGGTGAATTTTGTCATTTTGGGCTATTTACCTTAATAACATGTTCACAACATTTTCTAACAAAGAAGTGAAAATAAGAAGCCCTGAATACATATTTGGGTGTTTATTTTAGATTAGACTTATGTTCCTGATTTTTACACAAATCTGCACATATTTAATTATATATAATAATTTGCATATTTAGAGGATTCCCTTTGTAAAAACATTTGACCAAAAATTCAACAAAATAACAAGGATCTGTGAAGACTGATGTCTCCAAAGTCCAGATTTCAGTTCTGGAAATGTATGCAAATGACCTTATATTTTATAAGATAGTGCCTCATTTACATATTCAAACAAAACTCCTTACAAAAAATTGTGAAGATAAAATGAATAGTTTTAACATGAGTAATCAAGTGATATTTGTTGGCTACAATGTTTACTCTGTTCATCTGCACTGTCCCTTCATCAAGTCAACTGGAAAAAAAGAAAGCTTTTTTCTTCGATGATCATAAGTTCCCCTCAGGCTACTCATTTAATTTTCCTTTGATCATTACATCATTATTTGTTTCAGATAAGTGCAAGTCATTTCAACTATATCAGCCCAATCTGAGCATTGTTGCTTAGTTTGTGAGAGGAAATTGTGAGGGGGATTATTAAAGGTCACTGATGAGGAGAACAGGACATACTGTATTTAGTCTAATGTAACCCTTACAGTCATTTTGTTCCCATTACAGTGGATGATGATATGCAGCTCACGAAAGTTCAGTTTCCGTAGGTACTGTCCTCATAACACACAATGGCAAACATTGTATCTGGTAATGATTTTATCTGAAACACATATTCATGTGCAAGAATTTAGTTCAGCTAGAGTGGAAACTTTGCAGAGTGAGGACTGGCTGTTACCTTCTGTGGTCTTACAGCATAAACCACATCAGAGTGTTGGTAGATGGTCACAGATTCACTTGCCTCCACACCCTGTGCTGTGTGCAGCCTGTAGAGAGAACAAGTGAACATCACACACACACACACACATGCACACAGAGTTTACTGTACATCCACACAAAAACACACACACAACCATCCATATTCAAAGATGACAGCCGCTTGTGTCTCCATCCACTAAGCACCTGTAACTAATGCAGTGTTAAAGGTGACAGCCAGAAAAGAATTAGAGGGAGAACAGGTGGATGGACCCCCTCTCCAACTCCCCCCACCCCCCACCCATACACCCATCTATGCACCCACCCATGAACCATCCCCAAAACAACATGCTGCCATGCCAAGTCTCACTCTCAGCCTCACCATCTCTAGTCTTAACACCACAGGTGCTGAGCACCAGCATGGCGGGCCCAAGGGGGCCGCCGGCCTTTCCTCTCGCCATACTCAAAGCAGTGATGGGCAATAAAAACACTTCACACCTTAAGTGAAAGATACGACTTTAAATATTTTACACACATTCTGCATATGCAATTTATCCACACCTGGCTCTTAGGAGCAACAACATCTGGTAGCTGTTGCTTTAGAGGCAATTAATTCTTTATCCAAGCGGCCAGGGTCCTCTCGGAAAATGTGGGAGAAGAACTTATGTGTTACTTAGATGAGTAAAAATGTTGAAGTTACAATGCAATTTAGTAGCATGGAAAAGTACCCAATGGTGAAACAAAAAAATGTCAACACCCTGCAGCATCAAAGACATCAGAAGGTGGAAGAATTAGGAATTTAATCGCTCTTAAAAAAAACAACACAAATTTGAATTAATTTCTCTGCATCTTAAGAATGAAATGAAGGAAAATATTGTCTGACTATATGTCACTTATAAATATTAATGTAAAGAACAGAAAAATAATCAATGAAAATGATTTTTAGTGAGATAAGTAATAACTTGTTTAACTTTTTCTTTTTAATGCTGCAGAACTCACTGAAAACAGAGAACAACAAAGACGGGAGATAGAAATGTTCATTTTGAGTCCTGACAACATTCAAGCCAGAGGCACTTGTATCCCCGTAATGATAAACTGAACAGATAGATAAGCTCAATGTCTGAGTGTAATGTTGGAGGGGCAAGTGTCCACAGGAAGAAAACCCATCGTGGTAATGATGAAAAATAACTGTCTGGTGAGGCCTGAAGAAAAACTGAAACCAAAGATTTTAAGATAGTTTCCAGTGACTGAGTAACTGCTGAGTTAATACTTTTGGCTATCAACATTTAGGTTGATTACACTACTTTGACTTCATCAGAAACTGACCTTTGAAGATACTAAATAAAACTGGTTATCATGATGGAGTTAAAACAACACCTAAGTGGTATATTGAGTTAGGACTGATTGGCTTACAAGCGCTCGTGCTCCATTCTTTTTCATCTTTAGTGCCGGAAATCACTGCTTTCCTGTTGTCTTAATGACCTTAAACATTTACCTTCCTCCTGCACTGATAGGATTCCTTTGTTTAATGCTGTCTTTTCCCATGGGAATGAAAGTAGATGTGGAGCTCAGTGCTAAGTGAGAGCTGTCCTGCATTCCCATGTATTTTACAACAGCTGGGGGACAGCATATTACCTTTGGAGATGCTGTTTGCTATGACCATACTGCTACCAAGGCCTGTGTGCATGGCATGCATGTGAGAATCACAGCAATGAAGTCTTGACAAGGTTATAAAAGAACAAAACAGTCAGTGAGAAAGAACAGAGAAGTCAGACTTTTCTTAAAAAAACATGCAACAAAATAAGAGTTTCTGTTTTGGGAGAATTTTACAGTTTAAGGTCAAGGGGGGGTAAAAGAGGGCTTGTTGTGGGGGATAGAGATGATGGAAGCGGAGTAGAGTAAGTCATACTGTACTTCCTGTCTTCTGTGTGTTTGGGTTTGCCTGCTGTTTGGGTGAATGGAGCCGGAATGAAGTGCAGGTGAGGTTAAGCTACTGTAATCCTCCATCCTGTCAGTTAGTTTGCAGGGTGGAGTCAAGCTTGTTGTTCACAGGCTTTTCTGGCATGTTACCTTGAGATGAGATGCTGAAAATATTTACAGCCTGACCCCACAATTTCTATCCGTCATCAAAAATGTCAGGGGATGCAAGCTAACCAAAAAAAAAAAAGAGCTTAATTTTAGAGAGGTAAAAATAAGTTAGCAGCAAACTTCTGTTTATTTTCTCTGTATAAATCATATTTGTTGATCTTACTTTAACTCTCTATCTTTCTCCTGGTTATCTGAATCCCACCTGCAGGGGCTCTGTGCCCCACCAGTGTGGCCTGCCCCACAGTTTGAGAACCACTGGTTTAAGGTGTTCGATGGACACTGGTAGTACTGGCTGTTTATCATAAACACAGCCTAGCCCAGAGAGGTCCATCTGCTTTGATTTTATTTAGTGATTCCCCCCAGGGCCCCTGAGCTGGAGCGAGAATAACAATACTTGAGCCCATCTGTTCGTGTAGAACCAGCCCCGGCTAAATTACCACACGCTACGAGCGGCTGGCATATGCTGTGGCATAAAGCTACAAGAGGGCATTGTGTGCCAGCTGTTCTGTTGACAAATACTTATCTGGCACTTCTGAACTCAGCTTGCTAAGCTGGTTTCAAGTTTGACTAAAAACTAAACGGGGTGAGGTGTGGAATAGGGTTCCTGTGGGGGGGATGCATGTATAATACATGCTGATTTATCCCTGGGTATCGTTTTATCAGAGACTGTCTGGGAAAATTGGGTCACTGGATGTAGACTTAATCTGAACATATAGGCCAGATAGAAAACTAAAGCCAAACACACGGTCAAAACAGACTATACTTACTGTAATCTTTCTCATCCTCCTGTAAGCAAGCTGTGATCATATTGTGGTTGCATGTTTACAAGTCAGTGGATGATCACTGTGTCAGAGGCCTAAATTGGGCTTGATCATAGTAATCCTATCAGTAAAGACTCAGATCATTGTAAGAGTGAACAATACGCATCTTAAACACTGAAAAATACACCACAAAGCCTGTTTTTACAAGGACTTATTGCTACAGAGTAAAACACTCAAAGGACATTTATTATTTTTAAAATAATTCTTTTCATTATTATTATTATTATTATCATTATTATTATTTTTTTTTTATATATTTTTTTTTTATTGATTTTCAACTTTTAACACATTACTTCTCTTTTATAGCATAAATTGTTAACATTGTGTTATTATTGTTGTTATTATTATTATTATTATTATTAAATAATACATAACTATATATATATCATCACTAATATTACAGTTTTTATTTTTTATTTTCCTTAGTATTGTCATAATATGTGAGATTTTCACTTATGGGTCAGCAAATAAACTAAAAGTTCAGTCTTGCAGTAAAATGTGTGTGTTGACAGGGCTGTGCCACACTAATCAGTAGTTATAGAGTTGATAAACTTGTCACTATAAATAGAAAACATAGTATTTAAGACAGACTCAGATGTATTGTTTTTGTAAAGTTGGTTTTTACAGCAAATAGACACCCTGTTTTCATGCAGAAACTTTCTGTTTTAGCAGCATGAGTAACAGGATGAGCCATAAGAGCCCGCGGTGATACTTGCTGCAGTGTACTGTATATTAACATGGTGGAGGACAGTTTTCTTGGGAGAAAGAATTCAACATTCAGTTGTAAATGCTATTTTGGGAGGTCTTCAGTGCTGCTCCTATTGGTCTCTTGGTAGTCACCGTTGTCAGCACTTCAGCCGCAGTAAAGCTGCTAAAACTCCCTGCTTTTAGACTCACACAAAACATTTACAGTCAGACAACCAGTATAAAAAAAAAACTGTTCATAAAAGGTTTAAAATTTCCCAATTCATTTAAAAGCTGGTGGGCTTAACTTGAAAAATAGCTCCTTGTATTGTCTTACAGTATTTAGTCTCTGGATGAGTGGATAGGTCGATGTACACTCATGCTTTAAAGAGTTACTTAATAAAGGATAAACACAAGTGTGTCACTGCGATCTCTGGTTAAATATTTCAAGTCTGAATGTCTGACCACAGTGATGTCATGATGTACTGAGCAGTGAACTTTTCTCTAATCTTTGGGTTGGGTCAAATATTTAGCAATTTTAACTCTTTAGGCCTCAGCAGTTATTAAATAAAGCTATGAAGGAATGTTTATAGAAAAAAGGTTTCTATTGTTACAACAGGTAACAATTTATACACATCTGAAACATGACAAGTGGCTCCAAATACACATAAATTATTTTTGTATGAGGTCACAAGCAAAAAAAAAGAAAGAAAGAAAAGGGTTGGGGGATATTCACTGAATATTTAACAATTATATTCCACTTTTAAGATGATGTGTGTTTATTTATGTAAAATCTTAATCTGCAAAGTAACTTAGCACTTCTGAAATGTCATGATGTAGAGGGAGCAAAGTTAAAATACCCAAAATTGTGTCAATTTTCACTAGCTCTGACTCCACCTGGAGTTAAGCTTTACATCATCTCTAGCTGGTGTTCATTTGCTTTCTCAAAGGGATATTTGGCTAATTGCTTCATTTCTTATGGGAGTCCCTCCATTTTTGTGCTGCTGTAGTTGTATCCCTCAAAGTTGTTTGTTTAAGTCAAAAAGTGATTTTATGTTCAAGCAGTTTATCATCTGTAGCTATTGTTTCTACCCTTACTGGTGTCTCTGTGCTGTTAAGAAAATAACTGATGAAAAAGTGGTGCTCTTTTCCCTCAAAAACATCTCACTTCCTTTAAAAAAAATCTTATATTGTGCTTACAAATCGCCTCCCACACCCACAGCTTCTGGAAAAGTCGACCCTCAGTCCTTGATGCTCACCTACGCTGGCCTTGCTGAGTATGCAAGAGCTGTTATCACACCTCGGAACATGCTGTGTAGCCTTCAAAATGGGCTTTATTTTGTTAACATTTACAGGAACATCACTGACATTAATTTTCCACCCGTTACATATGTCTATACTGTACAGATGCAACAGAAAGAAAAAAAATCAAATCCCATCCTCCGTTCTGAGACTTCTCTCACAGAGAACAGAGCTCCAGTCAGTGACAAGCTTCAGCAGTGCAGAAAAAAAGTTCACACAGGAAGGTCTCCTGTCAGGATCCCTGGGACAGTGGAAATGACCACAGAGCAAAATGGAAGTTGTCAGCTGGAACCTAATTTAGAAAACGCCCTTACACACTTGTTTTACTCTCACAACCAAATCCTGGATCAAGTTGTGATTTAGGAAAATATATTTATATATATATATATATATAATGCTGAAGCCAACATAAGCAGTTTGTTGGTTTTATTCAATTGTGTGTAATATATAAAAACCAACAAATAATTTATATTGACCTAGGGTATGACCGGTTAGGTTTTAGGTTCTCTTCAAATTAAAACAGAAAGGAATCGAGGGCCTCTTTAATGTATTGTTTCTGTTTTTTGGGGGTTTTTTTGTATAACTTAAATTTATTTATTTTTAATTTGGCCCTTAGATTACCAGCCTTGTGCCTCATTCATTAACCTTCCTTTAACTCCACACTGTTCAACATGTCACAATTAACATTCAGTAGTTGCTAGACAGCGTAAACTACAATAACTCACTTCAACATACAGTGAAAGAGGACAAGGAGTACTCAAACCAGTATCATCAACCCTGTTTCATTTTTCTTAAAAAAGGGACAATATATAAGTTTGTAATATAATTAGAGTAGAATAAATAATTATATTTGATCACAACTGGTTTGTTATCGGGTGCATGGCTGGAAACATTACATGTCACATCTTCATGGAAGGCAGCTAGTCATACTTGCCATGTTGGGCAGAGAAAAGGCTTCATAAACATAAAATATAATTCAGATTAGACCTGAAAAAAAAAACACTGCATGTTAAAATTCTTCACGTCCTACTTTCTTTGTTTAAAGAAAACAACCAGACATTTCCAGTATTTCACCTCATTGACCCTATGAATGCATGGAGTGCTCCACCAAGCAACAACAGGAGCCATTGTACAAGTCTCCCTTCATGCATTTATCTGGCATCTACTCTGCATTAGCAATGCAGAGTGTTCTTTACAGCTACAGAGGAGAAGCAAATTTGTATTCTGTAACACAAAACTCTGATGTCTCCCAACCAACAAATTAGAACTCACTGTGACTTCCAATGGGAAGGAGGAAAAAAAAAAAAAAAAACAGGAGCAAAACCTAAATGTTTCCTGATAGGTCTACTTGGGAATAGAGCAACAGTGCAGCATTGGTTGAGCAAGTACGCAATAAAATATGAGACTTTTACAATGGCTACATCTGTTCTGCAAAAACATGTACTGTAAAAGACATTTACACAGCGTGATGAGGGAATATGCATACCGGTTCACAAAGAGCAAAATACCCTGGTCTTAATGCAACTGCACAGTAGGTTGACATCTACACTGTTGCTGTAACTACCTTGAGAAATCTATGCTACCAAGAGATTTTACACAAGTTTTTAGAACAGTACACACAGGTTGGATGAGGATTTGCGCACTGCATTGCTTCCTTAATGTGGCGTTATGGAAAGCTCCCATCTTTTACAGTGATTAAGAAAAGCAGTACTCCTCTTTTCTTAAGGTAAATGAGGTGGACGAGGTCCTCCCACTAGCTTGTCATGTTTTTGTTGGACATGTTTTGTCGGCCGCTGCGACCGAACATGCCCTCCCGCGCATCACCATACCTCCCTCCTCCCTGAACAGAGAGTGAACCTTCATAAGGCCTACCTTTGCATCGACATCCACCACCAACGCTCAGCTGTGAGACACAGGGAAGCTACATTGGACTACATGAAGAACACAACACTTCCACTAATGCACAGTGCAAATAGGCTTCTCCCCCTCTCCTCCATCTCTCCAACCTTCAGAGATGGGCAGGCGTGGAGGAGAAGTGGGGTGGAGAGGGTTAACTCTGGAAAGCACCCCTGCTGGCAGGCAGCCTGTCTTCTTTTAGTTTATTTTTCATTTTTAGTCTTTCTGAGAATCTCCTGCCTTGGGAGAGGGGGAGGTGGTGTGGCTGAAGGGTGGATGGGGCTGGGGGTCAGGGTGAGGAATCTACTTGTACAGGCTCATGGTTGGGCTCTGGTACATGCACATGTAGGCATCACACAGCAGGCGGCGGGCCTGGCCCTGGATGCTCTTTGGATCCAGGGTGTGCAGCTCCTCTGGGCTCATTTTCAGGTAGGCCTCCACCTCCGGACAGGGGGACACCTGGGGGATGTTGAAACCATTCTGCCCTCCTGCAAAGTCAAGTGCATGATTATTAAAAAATACAAGAATCTGGGACAGCAAAACCCTGGTCTGTCATATTTAGAAGTTATTCTGGTGTTTGGAACACAACAAACAAATGTAATTTATTTTATAAATCAAATATCATCTTTCAAAGATCATTATGTTGTTTTATATGTCCTAAACAAGCATGCACCAAGAAAATTTTCACCAAAGTTTTAAAAATATCAGCAACTGAAGGTAAAACTAGAAGTCAATTAAGAAAAGGATCAATTCAAAAGAAAGAAATCAAAAACTACTGCGACGATCAGCTTATTACCTCTTCCTCTGGCTTCCATTATTTAGTATTTGCTGCTACTCACTGTCTTAATGTGACCATTTTTCTACTTTGTCACTTATCAAACAATTCATTAAGTATAAAACAAATTTGGGAGTTGTTTTTTTTTTTTAATGAAAATAATCTACACTTGTATTCCTCAAAGTAATTTTAGGAAAGACGGATGCTGAATTTACTGCAGAGCTCCCTAGCTCTGGAAGTTATTTTTGATAAACATTTGAAGAACAAACATAGTAACAACGTACCTCAAAATTGAACATTGCAATACAATAAAACAAAACATATATTTACATTGTATTAATGTGATTTATCAGTTTAGTGTATTCTCTATCATAATATCTGTGTCACTGAACCCTGTGAAATTCTTTCACTGCTGCTGAAACACTTTCCTGTACAACATGTACATCATATTTTTTTCTAGGATCAGTATGACATAACAAACTCACTTTTCAAAGGCCATGACACCTACCATCACGGTCAGCCATGCTGTCAAAGAAGAGCCAGGCGGAATCTGCGCTGCCGTACTTGACAAAGGCCACGTAGTGACTGGTTTCGATGCACAGCACGGCGAACAGCTCCATCCTCTGGCGGGGAAAACTGCCCTGCCGCCCCGTACCATCTTGCAGCTCCTTGGGGACAGACAGTTTGCCATGCCGATGGGTTTTCCTCCTCGGGTGGAGATGAACCTAAATCAGAATGAGCAGGTAAACACCATCACACAGACTGTTTTGAAGCACGGCCTATTAAGGTTAAGCTAAACATTGTCAACATGACTCATATGGTATATAAATAAAAGATCACAAGAAACAAATGCTCAGAAGTACATCTGAGAATTTTTGTTTCCAGATGGGCCATTAGATATAAAAATCAAACAATATTTCAGTACATGTACTGAGTATTGGCAAGTGAAATGAACAGCCAATGTGTTACAATCCACTATAGAAGCCACTACTCTGCAACTTAACTTCTGTACCGAGAAAGCATCATTCCTTTGGATTTGGCGCCACCAAATGGATGATCCTGACCCACACTTAAAAGCTTAATTTATGTTGAACTGGTGTTGCAATAATGCCCTCTGTTGTTTACCTGTGTATTGCACTTTTCACAGAACTGTTTAATCTTGCCGGCGGTGATATCCCCGTCCTCATAACAGTCTCGACACTCATAGAGAGCCAGGCCTCCGCAAATTCGACATTCCCTTGGAGCTGGATAATTAAAACACAGAGTTTTATCTTGGCTGACTACACACAAGTGTAGATCTTAAAAAAGCTGAGAAAGGTTTTGAAAGTGAGTAAAAACAAATAAAGGGGTTCCTTCATCACAGCTGAGGAGCAGTGACCGCTGTTCAGAAAGAACACATCACATTTACAAACCAGAAAAAATTATTAGTTACAACTCACTGTCTTCAAGAAGGTCAGTTATGTCTAACTCTAGCGAAGGGAAAATCTTGTTGAACATTTTGAAGTCCTTGCCAAAGCGAGGCATCTGGATGATAAGGCAGGAGGGAGCCTGGGGGGGCAGGGAAACAGAGAAGCTGAACATCAGCAAAAATTCATGTAAACAGGAAGTAAACCCCGGCTTTCAGAACAGAGTGTACACTATATGCTTGATATGTAACATTTTGCAGATCTATATTTATTCATTTTCAATAAACAGAGATGAAAGACAGTCTATGAAATGTTACTCAGTCTTGGTTTGTTTGTTGTTGGTTGTCTGATAAGCAGTAGACACTGCTTATGACGGTTTAGGCTGTTAATGTGTGTTCAGTTTCTTGGACCCCAACACATCTACAAATGAACCGTATAATGCACAAATGTTGATGTTTTTTCAAGATCTTAATCTACCCAAATATCTCATACTCCATTTGTATTCTCCTAAGGTCTGTTATCTGTTTAGGCTGGATAAAAAGTTGGATAAACTATTAAAGACTAAAATACATTTTTATATTTTATGAACCTCATTAAAGCACAATTGTATTACTACTGAAATATAACTGAAACTATTGGGCATAAAAAAAATCTGTGTTAAGGTGATGTTTCATAAAATATGATGACAGACATTGGGAGATTCAGTTTGAATTGTCAATACAAGCTTTAAATGTAAGAATAAAGACATTTTCAGCAGCTTAAGAGCTGAGAGAAGCTGAACTAAATTAACATCAATAAGAGGAATCAAATCACAATATCATCAATCTTCTAACTCAAACTGATCAATTAAAAAGAACTGAAACTAAAGGAAATTCACCTCTGCAAACTTTAGGTCGCTGTTGATGAAGCTCCACTCCAGGAGTTGCTGGATGGTGGGAACTCCAACCTTGTCCTTCTTGTCCATGAAGATCTGGTAGAAGTAACAGTCTTGGACCTTTTGTCCTGCTGACCTGAAAAACAGCAACAAAGTTTCTGATCATTTACTTTTTTAAGTTTTATTCACATCCTCCCTTATCAGGAAAAAGCTGACATGATTAAAATTTATCTTAACTAAAAGAAAAAAAATATAAAAATGTGCTAGGAAAGGACCAACTTTTTTTAATATCTTGAGGAATTTTCTAAACCCTTAAGAATTAAATGTGAATAAAATAATGTCTGTGGGAGTTTCTTGCTCTAATAAAGTCAGCTTTTAGTCTCCTCACACACACCAGTTTGTTTACAGGAGGTGCAAAAGTTTTGCTTCTCCTATGACAGCCACTCAATCAACAGGTAGTTCATCTTGACATTCAGCAAGCTTGAGATGTGACAAACACGTTTTCTGTAACACCTGTGTCCTGATCAACTTTGAAGTCAGATTTTAAACTACAGAACATTAATTACTGAGTCAGCTGCTTGTTTCAGATAAGCCATGTTGTACAAGATGGCTTTACAACAATAGAAGTGTTATAGAACAATGGAAATAGAAGTGTTATAGAACAGAAATGTCACAGAAGTACAGGGTAAATACTACTGTGTAATCCAATTGTATTCTTTAGAATTACAAAGATCCTTAAAAATGAGAGGGAGTTTTCATGATGTAACCAAAAACTCCTACAGTTGACCCCATTTGGTCAGCTGTGCACGATTCAATATCCGGATATCCTACAGCACAACTGAAACTTTATGTAAATGTACAGATCTACACAATGCAGATTTAGACCAGCTCTGGTGTACTTCAATGCTCATTGAGTACTTTGACATTTTAAAACTATATTTGCAGAGTCTGGTATCAGCAATGAGTGATATTGGTTTTGCTACATCATACACATGGTTTGTGTGTGAAAAGTAAAAACTGCATCATTAAACTATGTCAGCCTTCTGAAAATAATGTAAATGATGTAAACAAATGGCCCTTACCTCAGCTTGAGCAATGGGTCCACCCTCAGTATGTGATGGAAAAGGATATTGAGGAACTCCTCAGGATCTGCAGAATATGAGATGAGGTAAATGAGACGAAAGGTAACATGTAGATACTTTAAAAACCCTAAAGTCAATAGAATAGATCTTTTTCTAAACCGTTTGTTTTATCTTCAAGAAGTTGTTTTATTTAATCAGTATGGCAGCTGTGGATGTTCACATCAAAATCCAGATTCTCAAAGGGAATCTAGATTAGAAATCAACGCCAGTACAAAGAGTCTGAAACTATCATACATATTAACTCTTGATGATGAGCCTATCGAAAAATAATAAGAATTTGTAAAAGGGCTTGTAAACAAATTGTCTGCATCAACCCCTTGCCTTTTTCTTCAGAGGTAAACCCAGAGGCAGCTTCTACTTTCTCCAGGATTCTCCTCAACTTCATCACTTTGGTGGCACACACATACCCATGTCTGGAAGACAGAAGACAGGCAGGTTAGAGCTAGCTAAATAGCACAAGAGGTATACTGACGTGAGTTTTACCAATGAAATTTACATTAGATCTTACATTTAGGGTATTAGGAAGTGAATAATTAAACCAATTATATTGTGGACATTATATGTGAAAACAAAATGGTCTGGTTTTTTTTTTCATTTATCTGAATTAAAACCTTTATTAAAAAGTCTGGGGAAGTTTATGCATCTAGTCTAGAGTAGTTTGAGGAGTAGCGTTGAGCTTCTTGTAAAAAAAAAAAAGGCTGGTTACAGGTTATAATAATACTGATTTAAGAACCCACATTGTGAATCAGTGCCATAAACTTACAGCAGAGTTTGTGTGAAGCACACCACTGAGACTTACATGCGCAGAGGGTTGACTATCTCTGTTCGTAACAGCTCTTGGGTCTCTCTGTAATACTCCACATCAGTCTTTGAGCGTGGTCTCAGCAGAACTGTGTCCAGTACAGAACTAAAAGAGAACAAGCTGCAGAGCAAAACACACAACAATGGGATTATAATAAATAATTATGCAATCTTTTTTTTTTATTTTGCCAAGGTAAATCATTGTTAGCCATTAAGATGATGATTAACCTTAGTGTAAAAAAACAACAATACAAACTATAATTATAAAGTTTATAATGCGGTTTGCTTTACTACATTTTATTGTTAAGTAAATAAAAAATACCTTCCATTGAATGCCCTTTACCAAAGTTTACTATAGAATCTAATTAATTTTTAAGTTTTTTTTTTCCTGGAAATAGTCAAAATTAAATCTAAAATTCAAAACTCCAAACTGTTCAATACTCAAGGCATGAAATCTCGTTTGGGTTGACTGCTTTGTTCAATGGCCCTTTGGCAGTGTTGGCAGAAACAACAGATCCACTGTGCACCAGCCTGCTCACAGCAGGAGTACACCCCCCTGTTACAGCCAGTGGGCAAAGTCAAAACAGTTTACTAATAAGCCTCTGCCTCTGGGCAACACAGCACTGCCGGCTGAGGAAGCACCATATAGCCAATCAATGTGACTGAAGTCCAGAGACATTAATATGGCATAAACTATAGCTGATAAAGTATTTACTGGCAGACTAGAACGGGACTGACCAGAAGAGGGTAGAATCCAAGTAGCAGGAGTTGTAGTGGCCCTGGATGCCTTTCTTTTTTCCCACCATGACATCCAGACCATCGTTCTCTGTGCGAGGAGGTGTGTTCTCATGTACAACCTCACTTAAGTAACCTCCAAACGCTACATAAAAAACACAAAATGTAAGTGTAAAGGTTTTTGGGGCAATAGTTAATTCAGTGCCTTAAATCATCCCTATTTTCTCCTGCTGGCTTACCGATGGAGTTGCAGCGCTCTATGGGGTTGGAGGAGTGATGCAGGGATGGGAAGCGGGAATCAGGACGGCAACACTTAAGCTTCACAAACAGGGCTTTCTTTGGTGGACAGGTGAAGTACCGAGTACCTTTGAAGGTGCCGTCAGTGCAACCAGGGCACTCTTCCTCCTGGAAGAGAAGGTCAAGTTCACATCATCCACTTACAGTCAGGTACTGTATATGTGCACAGTGAAAGAACTTTCATTTATTCTGCCCTTTTCTAAATGCCTCTGTCGGCAATGACTGGCTGTTCACAGAGGAATATGGTGCATTTTAGTCAGACCTTCTTCTAACAGCAGCTCAGTTGCATACAAGTTATCAGTGTAAAAATGTTAATATGTCACCGTGTATGAGAAAAACAGTTTGACATTTCGGGAAATATGTTTGTTCGCTTTTATGCAGGACACAGTGACTTTCTGTCGTCCTGTTGTCACCATGAGGTTGCCAGGCAACCAGCAGAAAAACAAGGACTATTTCTTGGCTGGGCACAGTATTTGTTGTTATTTTTGCACTTTGGTTTTTGTGTGGGATTACACAAACAAAATATGACATGTTGTTTAACAATTTTAAGGGATGCTGATAGGTGGCTTTGTTAACTTTGACACAACAGGTTCAGCTGTTTCCCTGTTTCCAGTCTTTATGCAAAGCTAAGCTAACAAGCATCAATTTTATCAACATGGCAACACAGGACATGGTAATACTATAACTATTCCAGAGTAGGAGCTTTAGAAATGTGTAGATACAAGCTGTCAATATGTTTTTTATAGCAGATAATCACCGCAGAAAAACTGTGCCAAAAAAATTAAGTCAGATGAAGATTTTTATTTTTCCAACACACCTTTTCTTGGTATACAATTATATTATTTTCTCTGCAAATACTGTACAGTATCTGTAATTTTTTACCCCCATGCTGAATCTAAAACTAAATCTAACTTCAACTTTAACTAACTTTGCACTCACCAGCTCCAGCCCAGCTAAAGGCTCCAGCAGGCCCGGAGGCAGACCCACCCAGCGGATGACACCACACAGAGGAGGGTTCTCCTTCACCTCCACCAGAGAGCCCACCTCCAGACCTGGCTGTCCTCGAGGAGGTGACGGAGGCCGTGGTGAGGGTGGGGCAGCAGGTGACGGGGGCTCAGGCTGCTCTCCCATCACAGACTGGACAGACAGGGAGAGAGGCCCATGACTCATGCTGTCAATGGGCCCAGTCTTTCGGTTCAGGCTAAAGGGCAGAGAGTGAAACTTGTTGTCACTGGACAACGAGGCAGAGGGCGGGGCTCTGGAGGGCGGGGATGACTGATTGAAGTCAGGGGGCGTGTCAGTAAGTGACTTGGCAGGGTCCTCCCCAACTGTAGGAGAAAAACCAGAAACCAAAACTTAAGGTGAGAACACATCATGTTAGTCATCATTATTACTGTAGAGTTTTCGGTCTTTAAATAGTAAAAAAAAAAATTCTAAAAAATTCCAGATTTAACTAATCTCTTTAGTCTAAAAGTTTGTTGCAATATGAGAACTTCAACCACTTTTTTGTGTGTAAACTGTTCATGATGAACCCCTTGATTCACAGAAATCACAAGTATTTGGAGCAAGTGTAAAAATACCCTATGTGTCTGTTGTTTTACACTTCCCATCAGATGATGCTGTGCAGTAAGTTTCACTATGCTTTTGAGATGACACACTGAAACAACTATGAGCACATCATTCCATTTATATGGAGTATTAAATTCATAATTTTCACTGATATCACAACTGAAGTCAGTATTCTTCGATGGATTAGTATTTTGGGATGTTACTGGGATTCAATATCAGGTGCTACTTAATTAACTCTTTGTTAAGGTTTTTTATTCCTGTGCAAGTTCTTGAAACTTGGAAAGCTTAAAAGCAGGCGACAAGAACTTTACACATGAGAATTTGCAGGAGCGCCCTATTAGTCATCACAATGGAATCAGTCGGAACAGTACATTTCTGTTTTTTCTCTGCTGCTGAAGTTCATATGTGAGACTACAGACAGATTATGACACCTGATAAAATTTAGTGTTTAAGCTAAACAAACTGTCACCAAGGTAGATGCTTCACAGTGACCTGGTCAACATCATGTAATAAATTGGGAATATGGTTGTCGTAAGTCAACCATATTCATAGTAAGTCATACAGTATTTACTTTATGAGCACCTGATTTTATGAGCTACGGCCATTAACACAGTTTCTTTTTTTTTTCAAAAAAAAATTTATCTAAGATCAGAAGCACAGACTGAACTATCTTATGGAGTGGTGTCCATCTCTAAAGCTAGAATATCCACATACAAACTATTCCCTCGCTGAAAGAACTGTAGTAGTCTGGAGTCTAGTCTGGTAAATTCCTCCTAACAGAAATGAAAGCACCATAACCACAAGGAGAAAAAAAACCCCAAATGTGGAAAGTGACCCCTGAGGAAGATGAAAATGATTACACATTCACAGGATGAATAAGCAGATGTTAGAACAGCACGTCAGCCACTTCTGACTGACCTTCCCTAATATTTACATTAGTACTGAAATACCATACCAGACACCCAAGTATTCTGTTTTGCGTTGGAGGGTGGTAACACCACAATTATTTCACACACACCCAACTTTTCTGAGTATGTGTAGTAATTACACAACTTGTTATCCAGTAACTTGTTTTCCACAACACCAAGATGCATGATTTCTTGTGTATCTTGTTTTGCTCTTTATTTTTTAGTTGATTTCCAGGGTTTTCAGGCTTTGATGAAGAATTATCATTATGCATTTTTCATGATGAGAATCAATGACTGTAAATAAAGATCAGGACACATCCCTACTTCATCCAACTGTACAAAAATGAAGCCACAATTAACCATACTAACACCAGGGTTTAATCATGTTGTTTAAGCTTCACTTTTGAGGAGTTGTAAAGTTGTCCATCTTTATACAGTCATTGGACCAGAACATCAAGAGGATAATGACTTAATATCCACATTGCTATCTACATAAAAACATGGTAAGTGATTATCTACCTCCATCCTGTTGACTGAAGATGATATCTATAACTGTAAATCTTCAAAACTGACATTTGCTGAGGATTAAAGAGCCAAGTACTAAAATTACCCTCTTCTTGAAAATAAAGGTCAAACGTGTGTCCCAAAACAGAACAAAAAAATATAATAAAGAAAAATAAATAAATAAAATGACAAAAACGTGTTGACAGTCAGTCTTGACGTGAGAGATGAAGGCTTTCATTGATGCTTTGGCCTGCAAATACTATTGAGCAGAAATTTGAATCTTTTGCCTGCATCTGCAGTCAAGAGAAGACAAGGCCAGTTAAGGAGCCATTTGTGGCAGAGAGCATTATTAAAAGCCTTCAGGGAAAACCAGTTACTCCATGCAGGTGGACCATCACACTGAAATGCTGATGAAGGACAAGACTAGTGGAGGGGTCTATATAGCAAGCTACTGAAACAAACTACTGATTGAATTATTTTTGCTTTTGTTTTTTAAACAATGTGTAGGGCATGCATTTACTAAAACTTTGTTGTAACAAGATTGAGTTGTCCTTCTAAAGCAGGTTTGGGGGGCGTTTTGTCTTTAGAATAAAGTAATTACAGTATTCTGGGACATGTATGCAATTTATTTGTTATGAATGGAACTCCATTTCATCCACTTGTTAAAGAATAAAACAAAAACATTGATGATATTAAACTTTTCCCTATTCTATTGTGACTTTAAATTTCTTACAGTTTTCCATATAAATGTCATTCCACATGAGTAATGTGTATCGATATGCAGCCCATGTGTTCTTTTATTCTCCAAGTCTGTCTATTTTGTTTCACACAGCTTTAGAAGCAGACAGCCAAAGCACAGAGATCTCCTGCTTTGTGTTTGCTGTTAGCTTAATACAACTTACAACTACAGTTTATATCTAAGATGCTTAGTTAGGCCATGAAATATACAAAAACCTTTAATTGAAGCAAATGAATCAATAATTCCCACTTTTCTCTTGTATACATGCAAAATGTACCACTTCTGTTACTTACTGGAAAAGAATTTTTGTGGTGATGAAGACAACTGACTTCTGCTGTTTCTACACTGTAGCTTTATCAAGTCACTGCTGAAATGTTATCATGAAGTCCACTAAGTCATCTTCTGTTTGACAATATTACAAAATTAAAGAACTCGTTACTCATAATTATACCTTAAACTAGATTTTAGTACAATTAAGTATTAATGTGAATGATCAGCTATTAAAAATGAGTTTCAAACTTTTGAAAAACTCATTATTGTGATTTTACATTTCATCAACTATAAAAAAAAAAAATCATGAAGTATTTATATAAAAAATTAACCTGTTAAAAAATAATCCTAAAAAAAATTATCATGTGTGTTTTTTTAGCAGGTGGGAGAAATAAGTTCCAATACATGACTTTACCGGTTTCTAAAACTATCATCATGGCATTGAGTGCTACTGTTGAAGGACACTGGTATTTGGGGCAATTCACAGGGCAGGAATGTAGAGGTCTGATAGTATATGTAATGTTTAAATTACCCGTGTTGGCAAATTAAAAGACATTATGGCATTAGTAGCCGTGTGCCATAGTGAACCACATTAGCATGTAGCTTGTTGTAAACAGTAGCTTGCTGGTAAGATGGTTTACATTCCATGAGTACCCAGGTTTTACCTTCATCAATGTACCATGTGGTTTTGGATTTGGACTGGACTGGGGGATCAACAGAGCTGCCATTTAAAGTATAGTAAAATTCAGACTTGCTTCTACTTCCACACTGATGACCTAATCCTGTAAATAACACAAGTACATAAAAAAGCACACAAGGTAAGCAAAATGAGTGTGTGTGTGTGTGTGCGTGTGTGTGTTTTATCCCCATTTCTTGAAAGAGAGAGAAATAAAACCGTATGAAATAAAAGGAATAATAGTCAATTAATCTGCAGCTGTAATCAGTTTTCTCCATGCAAGAAACACATCAAAAAAAAATCATTGTTTTGACACATTACAATCCCATCAAATCATAGCAGCTGTGATAGACAGTACTCATAATAATTGGAGTTAAGTGTGCTCTTCGTTTTAAGTCATCTTTTTAAAGGGACTTTCCACCAAAACTGTTTGCTGCTTTGCTTGCATAAAATATTACTAGTTTGACTAAGCTGTTTCATTTTAAATGTTCTCTAAAACAAAAACTTCCTGTACTACAAAGTGGCCTCAGAGGGCTCGCAAGGATTTTTGTGAGACTAGCATCAGTGCAAAGAGTTTTATTGCTTTTTTATATTTGTGGAATCACAACCACACAACTTCGATGAAATGCCCCTTTAAGAATTAGCATAACACCAAGCTGTGCTTAGGTCAGTTAGGTGTGTATCATAACAGCAGTGCAGTACCTTTGCTCTTTGGTTTGCTTTGGCCAGAGGACGACTTGTCACTGGTGCTGCCTCTGGGGGCAAAACTGTGCTTTTGCAGCCTTTGGTCCTGCATGGAATATTCTGCACAGTCCAAATAGATCCACATTAGAAAAACAGCACCCCTATCAGCCCACTTTAAACAACTATGCACCTAATTTCTTCCACAGCAAATTTATATTAAGCCTTTACCGTTTTACTCTGTGATTTTCAATTTATAACTGCAGTTGGAAAAAATAATTTAAATGCATTTTGTGTTTCCACAGTTATTCATCCATTGATGAGATATACTGAACTTTTGCTGAAGTAGTCTGTCATGCAGAACAGTGTGCTATATCACAGTCAGTGAAGTAATAAAAGTAAAAAAAGTAATGCAATAACCTCTCCTCCAATGACACGAGATTGTGCCTTGCACAGGGAAGGTTCCTGGCTAAATTTATTGCATTTAACCACAAAATTTACCACAACTTTAACCATGAATGTTCTTAAATCTCAGTTTAAACAAGCACTAACAGTCACAAAGGGTGGTTTTAACTGTTGGTCACTACAAACTAAGAACCAGTTCATAGCCCATTTTGTATAAGGGGCCATATTTCAAAGTAGCTCAACTTAGCAACAAAGTACTTTTATGTAGCCTGTCTAGAGGGTGCACAAGGAAGAGTATAAAGACAAGTGTCAAATTTGCAAAACAGGAATCCCAATCTTCAAGGTTTCCTTTATGGAAGCCTAAAAAGTCAGAGAGGCAGCAGTAGCACACATAAACAAAATCAATATGCCAATGTGGAGAACAAAGAGCCTGAGTATCTCACTTGACTTTCAAAAACAAGCGAGCCATGTCCACAAAAGGCTCTCTGTTCCCACGGCAAGCAAAACACAAACTGGAAACGCTCAGAAGGAGCTTAGCACTGGTCCATTAGAAGGACAGCTGAATGTTTTTGCAAAACACAAATAACTAGGTGACTCACCTGGCATTACGTCACAGATGGGGACAAGTCGAGTGTGCTCCAAACTGGCAAAATTACACAGCAGCTTTCCATCAAACACGCCATCCCAGTCCCCAATGGGATTGTCCTGAAAGAGTTGGAGACATGAAAACCATAAAACCCTCCCAAGCGATCTCCATATCTGTAAAACTGATCAAGCTGCTGCCACAGTGCTTCTTTTTGGTGACAATGAGATTTATTGTCTTATCGCCTAAAATGATGCTTAAGCTTGATCCTCTGTGTTGTGTGTCCACTGTATCCTCATCTTCTCCACCAAAACAATAGATCTTCCACTTCAAATCCTTCCACTTGAGAGCTTTACTTTCTCTGCAAGCACAACCAAACCATTCTTCTTCTTAAGTTTGGAATCCGGGATTCAGCTCCAGCAGCCTAACCTAAGATAAGCATGAAGCAAGTGAAACCAAAGCTAGAAAAGGCAGGGCGAGGCTGGACGCAGAGTGAGGCAGAGCAGTGGGCTCTCCTCAGCTGCCTGCTGGCCCCTTGCCATGCTGTTGGGTCATACAGCACTAAGTCTTTACCTCACTCCCCGCGTGACTGCCTTGCCTTTGTGTGGGTGGCTCAGATGCACTGAGTGGGCTGCTGCTGCTGCTGTTGGCGCTGCTGCTAACGATCAGCAGTCAAATGCCTCAGTTATGTGTTTCAATCTCTCTATGACTACAATACAACTCCCGCCTGACAACAGTAGTCATAGATACCAGCTACTGGCAACAAGACATGTTCCCTCAGCACACAGAGGAGCGGTCATAAAAGAAAAAGAAAAACACAAGCAAGTCATGAAAGACAACCTGAGACGTTAGCTATAATAATGTGACTAGAGAGTCACATTTAAGCTGCCTTACAACTGAAATGTGTAACTTTCTGCACGTTGCCGCCCTCTACTGTGGCGAGGACAGTTTAAATGGAGCATCCTTTGGACATAACTAAACGTCAGTTTGCCGGAAGCAGCTATCTAACTGATATAAATATCGCACTCACCAAGCAATAAAATCTCAAAAATTGATTAAATTAATCTATTAAGAAGGTTTGGAAAATGTGGACTTTTCTATTAATGGAGAAGGTTTCCTTTCCTCTGTGACAGATCTGGTTGGAAGTAAGGCTGCGCAATATGAGTATCATGTGACAAACAGAAAAAACGTCTTATCATGCCTTTTTTTTTTTTATTTGTTTTTTTTTGCATCCCGAATCACACTCTTTTTCAGCATTGTCTTTCATCATTTGGATGACACTTTGCCTTCCTCTACAAAACACTGAAGCAAGCAGGAAATTTGCTTGAAGGGCAGGCAACAATCATGTAGGAGAGTGAACATGACAGGATATAAGCACTTCTAAGGTGCCTAAACTAACAATGTCCAGACTCTCAAAACCTTGAAAAATGAAATTCCAAAATTGGACAATAAAGACAATTTTGACGATAAAATTGTAACTTTATGTAATTTATTGGTGGTTAATATCAACTTTGACTGTAAATTTTGATCATTATTATTTAATGCTTGTTGATTTCAACATCAGGAGGCCAACTCCTCTTTGTATCTGCAGTAATGTTCACTAGTTCCTGGGACACAGTGTGCTCCATGTCAGTGATTGCTTCATGGTGCTACTACTGTTAAGCATCAAATCTATTTGGTGCCATTGTGACAATTAACAGTCTGCAGTCTCCTTCGTAGCCAATGGGGAGCCAGAACAGTGCCTGTCTGTGGTTTACACCAAAAGAGCTTTTCGCAGCAATTAATCGTTAATGTTTATTATGCCATAAATAATTAAAACTTGAATAGTCAAATCCGCAGGACAAACAGCACAGGATTCAGGATTTCAGGAAAACGTTTTATAATACTGGACTGTCCCAAATTATCAGGATGTCTCATAAAGCTATTAACTATTTCCTGGTCAGGACAAGTTCCCAGGCAAGCAGCAGAGACTCTAGGGAGTTACTGACAGGAACATAGAGAGAGCCTTTCTTACCATGTCAACGCCCACATAGTAGCCTAGACTCTCATTGCCCGGTAACAGGTCACAGAAAATGATGGTGCCTCGCTCTGGTCCGTCCCTTGTCTGTACCAGGACCCTGGAGTTAATCTCCAGTGGAGGGAAGTCCTGGTCCTCTTCCACCAGACTGATGTGGTCAACCTCCAGCTCACCCAAGGCTTCATCATCATCATCCTCCCAAAGTTCAAGCTTGTCAAGGGCTACAAACACACCACATTCATCCTCACAGCGGAAAAGTTGACGGCCCTGGTAGGAGCCTTCCGTGAAGCCCTGGCCCCGGCCCTCCTCCTGGGAGACAAAAGTAAAAAAAAACAGATGATGAGACAAAAGAAGGGAGAGAGACAGAACAGGAGCCAGAGGGATGTGCAACTTATTGTCATCATAAGTAGGGCAGGTGGCGAGGCTGCTTGCTCAGCATTCTTCAGTGAATGGAAGTCAACATCATAGAGCTGTGAGCGCATATGATCGATTACTGCAGTAAGAACATGACTTGACTTTCTGTGATGATAAATACATCCAAACATTCCTAGCCCAGACACTGGATGCTCTCACAAACCATGCTGTAACACACTGTGCTTCTTTACTCAGCAACAGGCTTTAAATATGAAAAAGGTGCTAAATTACTTTTATTTTTGGCACATATTAGCAAAAGGAACACAGTATTAGGTAAGGGGCATAAAATCAGAATTTTATCTGAGGCATGTGTGCAAACTTTGAGGTCTTTATTTTGAGCTATAGTCTGGTCTGAATACTTGAGCTCCATCAGCCTACTCAAGAAGACTACAGCTGGACTCAGTAGCATAAAAACAACATTGTGCTGCAATAAGCAATCCTTTGTGTTTTGTTACATACTGTGCTGTACACACTGTTCAGAATGAATGGCATGAAATCAAATAAGCAGTTTAGTGTTGAGATTAAAGGAATAGTAAACACAAAAATAAAAAAGGCTGTTATTATCTGCTTCAACTTATATTAGTCAGTAAACAACAGCTTTGTTAAGAAAAGTCAGAAATCAACACAAAACTTTAAATTTTCAGAATACAACCCAAGAATTTTCAAGCTAAACAGTAAGACTAAAAAAAATTAACATGTGCTTCATTTAATCCTGTTTTTGTCATAACTATATATGGATTTATGTTTCACAACACAATTTTATGGCAAAAGTCACACAAAAGTGAACATTAAGCCTATCTATCTAACTGGGCAGCATTACCACTAGTAACCAAGATCGCTCTACAATAGTTTATACAAACTTTGGATTTTTTTTCTGGGTCCATTGTGATATTTTTCAAATTTTCTGAAAATTTTGTTTACCTTTCCAAAAAGGAAAATTTATGAATGTGACAATTCACATGAGAGCTGCAAGACACTTACATTTGTGTACAAAGAGGTACTGAATGAATAGATCTAGTTGTGCTCATTCATATCCTCTTTTTAAAAAATTTGCACTTTAACTCCAGCAAATGGTTGTTTTGTTTTTGTTTCTTTTTTTATAAAATCAGATTTGTCTGTCTTATATATTAGGAACAACAGCACAAAAGTTTCATTGCATTTCAACTGCCATGGGCACTTTTACAAATGAACAGGGTGGTTCATTAGGTTGTATTTCTCTTCCTAACAAATAGAGACAGCAAGGAGTTTGTGTTCCTTTGCTGGACTGTGGTTTTTTTACAGAGCTGCTCTTCGCAGGTAAGTGATAGCTCTCCACTCATGCATGATTAAATATGTTAATGATGCTTGCTAGCTAAATTAATGATCCAAGAATGTTTATTAGCTTTATGAGCTAATTTGTTGGCTAACACGTGATAAATTACAACACTAACTAAGCAAAAATTCATTAAAATATATTTAATCATGCATGACGGGTGAGTTATCACTTACCTTTGGAAAGCGGATACCAAATACTGAGCAGCTGTTTCATGTTCACTCTAATTCATAATGCAGACTGCACAAATGTAATACTGTGTAATCACATGTGACTGGCTAAAAGGAAGTAAACATCTTACAGGCAACTGATAAGGGCTTGTGAATCAAGCTACAGCAGAGGAGTCTCAAAACATCCACACATAAATGCAGATAAGTTGACAGATGACAAGCAGTTTGGAAATGCATGTTCACCACAATAAAAACATGCTTGTGAATCTTTCCAGTCATTACTATCAAGACTTACCTAACTGCACCAAACACCATCTCCCAAAAAAAACCCACAAAAGACACAAAGGTTCTCACCAGTAGCTCCACTCCAAACCAGATTCCAGAGAGGGCTCTGTCCGGGAGCAGTGAGCCCTTGAAGCGGACAACACCAGGCAGAGGTTCATCCCCTGAGCGCAGCTGGACACGCACCTTTGAGCCACAGTCAATATCTCGGACGCGCTCTAGCCGTGACTTGTTGCAGAGCAGAGCATATCGCTCCTCACAGTTGGTAATTGGGAACAGCAGCTCAGCCAGTTTCTCATCAAGCTCCAAAACATCCCGCTCGTCCAGGCTCAGCACCACATTGGTCTGGTCAAGAATGCGGAGACTTTTCTTGCCCTTGCATGGGGGCAGTGTTCGCCCCAGGCTGTTGCGTTCCTGGCAGGCCTGACCGAGACTGCCACGGGGGATCCTCAGGGTCTTCTGGGGAGGCTTTTCCACTGTACACTCCTTAATGACCATGTAGAAGCGCCAGTCCTCCCTGAAGCCACCACTGGGCTTCTCCTGGCTCCACAGGGCTGAGCTCATGGCTGCATTCTAGGCAGGAGGTCCAACATCAAGGCGAGCTTGATCTTTTGTCTGTAGGAACAAGTTATAAATAAACTTTAATAGATGTTCTGAGGAAAAACAAGACACATACAATTGAAATTATAAGTAACAGCTTGTTGGCACAGTTATTGTCATGGATTTAAATGGTGTGTTTTTAATTATTTGGCAGTAAATGATGCCTAATAGATACCACAGCACAAATGACGTACACCAATCACCACAACTAAAAGGCGATTACATTTTAAGTGTAAAACTTTGTAAAACTAGTAAAACTAGTGCCATACATCACAGGACACCACCACAGGTCCTGTGTTCATATCTCAACAGGTCTGACTTGTTTCGGCAGCTCAAGGGGGACCTACACCACCTTAGACTGGTGGTTTCAACATTGTGGCTGATCAGTCTGTATCTTTCCATATGTAAAAGTTAGTATGTTTTGAAAGCCAAAGCATTCTGCAATTTTGGAAACTTCAAGTGTTTTCATACCAAAAAATATCAAACAGAAGTTTAAGTGTAACAATGGATAAAATATTGAGCAAAGAATATTGTGAGGCATTATTTTAGCTCTTAATGTAATCCAGTTCACAAACTGCATTTCAGTTCATACCACTGCATATCTCATTCCTAAGCACAGATAGAAACCAAGAAACTTGAACAGTCAGTGTTTATTCTGGCTGAAAGCAGACTTCAGCATTATTAAGTGGAAAAAGTCTGATAAGTGAGAAAAAAATCAACCATGACTGAACATTTAGCAGAACAGTCTCAATTGCACTGAGGTGAAGGAAAATATTCTTTGAGTAATACTGAATGGTGAACTCCGAAAATAGACTCAAACCTCTGAGGTAACTCTACTCCTTCATTTGCTAATTACTTATCATTATTTAACGGATATCTAAAGTTGTATAAAATCGACTATTTTATGATGGTCTGGGCTGTGCATTCCCCCTGTCTACTGCCCACTCATGTCTGAGCATTACAGTTTTTGGTAGTTCCTCGTGTGACATTACTCATAGCTACTGTTTTGAATATTCTAAAAAAAAATAGACGGTGGGAAGACAGTCGACTTATTCTGACACACAGGTCAACTCTTCAATACCAGACAACTGGATTTCCCCTGATGACACCTCTCATATCATGATGAACCACCCGACACAGTCAAGAGCACACTATCACTACATCTGACATTTGATTAAAAATGATACACACAATATTACCAGGCTGTTATATTTTTTTGCTTTTAATAAATGATGTAAGGGCAGCATAACGACATATCAACAGAAGAAACATCACATGTAGATTACTGAAATTACATCTAACTTGACACGGGCTAACGCTGTCCTGATATGACATTTATTTAGCGTGGTCTTTGAGCTGACAGCCGAGAAGTTGATTACAGTATTGTTTCTTGTTGAGTCGGCGTCACTGACAGCAATATCATGACTCCTGTCCTCCAGTATTTTCCCTGACAACCACAGCAGCAATGTGTCACCAGGTAAAAGCTGTCAGTAAAAGGCCCTTTAGAGGGAAGTAGCTAGCATACCGTAGGCTAAACTGGTACGAATAGTCATTTACGTTCACTTCTAACAACGTGGAAACCTTACCTTTGATATAGTGTCAGTTAAGTCATGGGCTACAGATGACTGTCATTTCAAATGTTCATCTCAATTAGGTGCAGGCCTCTTAACACAAGCTAGATTCCTCCCGTAATAACCTCTGATTAGCTAAGTAGCTAGCTAATGCTAGCGTCTTAACAGGCAGACTACCACGCTAAAGTTAGCCTAGCGCGCTGCTCGACAGAGAGCAGGCTGGCAGAGGACTGCCACCCTCTACAGTATGCTATCTGCATTTAGATAAATCTGTTCTCCATGGGAAATACGTAAATTAATACAGTGTATGACTACAGCTATTTCATATATTATTTACAGAAGACGACCTCACGAACATAACGTATTACATCATTGCGCTCCCTGACAAGCATTGGTCTTTCGCTTCTTTATCAAGTGTCGATTGGCTGTTCATCCTGTTTGTAATCAGTAGCGCTCTGCGGGGTTTTCCCATGAACGGCAAAAGACGTAGTTAGGTTGAAGTGCAGCTGTCAGTCTGATCTACTGCAGGCAGTGGTGGAAAGAATATTTGCATGGGCCAAATAAACGAATAGATACCAAATCAGAGATTTACTCAAAAAGTAAGTTTAACCAAATCAACTGGAAATATTTTATCCTCAGCAACATAGAATCAATAGTAGAAATGCCTTATATTCAGAAATGGCCCCTTGTAGAGTGTTATATAATGTGTGTTTCATTTGATTAGTGGATTATTATGTTATTTATTTTTATCTATTAAGCGTTTTAATTTGCTGTCGGTCATTGAAGAGCTATTTACCACTGCTCTGTGTAGCGTGGGGAGGTACCACTGGGTTTTATTTTCTAAGATGATTACATGGTTTGTTTTAAGATTTTTGTTTGAAACTAGTAAAGATAGCCATCAAATAACTCAAAACAGTGAGCTAATTTGTTTTGGCTCATTTCCACAATTAATTTGTACAAACTTTATCATTGTAATTTCCTTCTTCTTCTTCTTCTTCTTAGTAACAGGATTACTAGTAGTAATGTCACATCCCATTTAGGTTAGATTGAACCCATATCATTTGGGTATGGGTAAAAAAAAATGCTCCTGCAGTTTTGTATTTCTTAATTTAACCACAACAGCCCACTGCCTTAGAGCAGAGTAGTAATGGTGGTGGTGGTCTTGTGTGTTCCAAAAAGAATTTTACAAAAAGACAAAAAAAAAAGACGATGTAGGTGGAAATATTTTGTGTGTTTGTATAAACTCTGAAAAGTGATTTTTTGATTCTCTAAACAGAAAACAGCAAAAACATTTTATATTTCACATTTTAATAGAGAACATTTCTTATAATAAATAGAACTGGTTCTTAGAGCCATGCATTGTGTCCTGTGTAAACTTGATACGTATTCAGAAGACAAGTCTTGATTCACGTTGTGTCATCTCCTCTACTTCTTCCAAGGTGAGGTCATTGTTTCTCAACCTGCATCGAAATATGATAAGATAATATTAAAGATAATATAAATCACTGACAATGTCCAGTCAATTTGAAAAAATAGACTTATTTTAAAGCCATATTAACATTCTTATTTGGCAAAATTAAGATGCATTGTTAATGATCATGGTTTCTCTTGGCACAAAAACCAGCAGTGCAGCCATGCATAGTTCCAAATCCATGATGTAAACAGTCACCACTTGTTCTAACCCCATAAGTCACAAACAGTGTAACTTGTGTATGTGATTGTAAGGCTCAGTAGTTATCACATACCATATTGATTTCACATGGTTGTTCTGTTCTAGGGCTTGAATCAGGCATTCCACCCCTGTTTTGGTAATGCAGTTCTCTGTCAACCTTTCACAGGAAATAAGAGGGTGGAGTAGCTTAAGCACAATTGCATAATTAGTGTTTAAATGTCAAAATAACTGCTGGTTCAATACAAATGTCATGCACATTGTCATGCCAGTAAACCCTGTCTCCAACACTTACCAAAGTTCTTCTAGTGTCGTACTGTTCTTGACAACATTGGCGAGAGCACTCACTCCTGCACTCCCCACACCATTGTCCACCAGGCTGCCATCACACAAATAATGTTGTACAATTAATATATACAGACCATTGTGGTCATTGTGCAACTTCACACATAAAAGTCAATATATTTGTAAAACATTTCCAAGACTGTGTCTTAATTCAGTCTATCTTGTGATAGTATTTAAAGAAAATATTACCTTAGCCATACCAGAGTTTTACTGCTCTCAAGGACTCTGGCAAGGGCCTCTGCTCCTTCATCCCCTATTCTATTGCCCCAAAGCCTGGAAACAAAAAGAAAGAGCCATGAATGGGAATGCACCACCAATAGAAAGCATTAGGTTTTGAAGGAAGGCTTTTACCCTAAATACTGCAGTGAATGATTGAATTTCAGTCCCTCTGCCAGCTGTCTTGCTCCTTCAGCAGTTATGTTATTATTGCCAAGCCTGAAAGAAAAAAGTTAACTTGTTGTGTATTTATATTTATATATATGTACATCGCATTGACTGCTTGGTTTTTATTACAATTTTTTATATTAGTCTCATATCTGATGAGAATCGTGTGTGCAGACCTTAGAGAAAGGAAATCCTGTTTGCTCTTCAGAAGAAGAGAAAAGTGATGTGTGCAAGCATCGGTTAGCTTGTTGTTGAAGAGCCTTATGAGACACAAAATGAAAGTTTAAGAGAATTCACCAAACTTTATTTGTAACTTTACAATTGGAATAATTTATTTTTTTATTGATTATTATTCATCTTTTCTAATATAAATTTTGACAATACTTACGCAATTTTCCTGAAGTTGGCACACTGGATACCTTTAGCAATCAATTTGCGTATCCCCTCATCTGTAATGTTATTATTCCTGAGGCTGATATAGGGAAATATGATACACATTTTTTTGTTTTTGGGTGGGGGTGGGGGTGGGTGGGGAATGAAGTTAATATTGTGGAAGTTTAGTTCATCAAGATGAATAGATTGTAGGAAGAATGTAAACTCTAAATACTCACTAGAGAGAACTACAGATATGCATGCAGGGAAGAAGCTGCTCCACTCCAACATCACCTACAGAGTTGTTGTCCAGCTGGAGGCCTATAGGATTCTTTAAATGCTGGAGCACATAGGCTAATGCAGTGCACTCTACAGGGCCTATGTTACAGTAGGTCAGTTTCAGGTGGTCAACCTCCAGCTTACTCATGGCATCTTTAGCAATCCTGCTCTCCTGCATCTCATAGATGCATTTGATAAGCCAGACAAAGCCTGGCATTGCATGCATGCTCTTCTTCTCCCCTTCCACAGGTTGAGGGATAGACTTGAAGTGTTTCAGCATGCCTTTAGACAGGCATCTCACCACCTGTCTGACTTTCTTATCTATCACAGTGCTTGGGCAGCAGTGGAGCCACAGGCTCTGATGGCGCTGTGACAGTAGTCCTGAAACAAATGTGGCTGTGATTTGCAGATTCTGTCTTTCTGCTGCTGTGGCTTCCCTCTCTAAAACCCTCTCCTGCTGGTGAGCAGAGGGCAAGCAGGCCCTGAAGCATGCGCTGCTCAGAGCTGTGTCCCTTGTGTCCTTCAGTTCAAAGAGCTTAGGGATAGTCTGACGGTCACTGTCAGTTGACAAAACAATGTACAGAGCAGCAAAGAAACACTGCATGGTCACATGAAAGAATTCATAGTGTTTACTGTGGGTGGAGGACATGGCTTTGCTTTGTATGAGAAAGCCCATACAGATGTCCTTTTCAGTTACACCGCATGTCTCCAAGGTTGCACCTGAAAAGATGTAACAGATGGTTCCTATCCCCTCAAAGGCAAGCTTCCCTAGATGCAAGGCTGTTTTTAGGTTCTCCTGAAGCCAGTTTAACCCAACGGCACTCTTCAGGGAGGTTTGGCGCTGAAAAAAGTGCTGTAAGATCATCAGATACACATCTGTGATAGTCTGTGGGCTGCCCTTCCCACAGCCTAGCAGCTCCTTGTGACACTGTGAGACAATCCAGCAGAGGACAGGACTATGACACAATCCAAGTAAAGCAGTGTTTGACTGTAGAGATTCTAAAACCTTAGCGGCCACATTGGGATCGTTGTGATGCTTCCTCACAAAACAGTCAATCCCACTTGGTGAAAAGCCCTTCAGGAGAAACTCTTTGCGGAGGTGTTTCTTCAGTACAGGGCCCACTGCCTCAGGGCGACTAGTTACCACCTTACGCACTCCTTTCATTAGTGAGCCCTGGATTAAGTTGAACAAAAGTACGTGAACAGGTGCACGCTGGGTGGGGCAACAGACCCTGTGCTCATCCGAAAAGCTCTGCTTGAGCTCATCAAGGCCATCGAAAGTGAAGAGGATGAGATGTGGGTGGTCCAAGATGAACTGGAAAATTTCCTCTTGTTCTCTGTCAGGCCAGCAGCAGTGTTGAAACAGCAATTCTTTAACAGACAGTTCCCTGTTCTCTGAGTTCAAACTGCGACAGCTGAATGGAAACAGAAGGAGAAATTCCCGGAGGGCTGTCCCCTGACCCCAGAGCAATTGCAGCCTCAGGAGTAAGGTGCTTTTCCCGGTGCCTGCCTCCCCAGACACCAGCACTGTGTCTGCTTCCTCATTCACTGTGCCTACCGCGCCAACAATGTCCTCTGGACTTAAAGGTCCATGAACATCAACAGAGTCGTGAGCTAGTTCCAGCTGGCCTTCAGTGTAGATATCCTCCAGAGACATGTGGCTGGTTCCTCCATAAGTGCTGAGAAAGCAGGACTGAGCACATACAGAACTGCTGAGCTTCTTCTGATACTTGAAGAACTCTGTAACAAAAAGTGCACATATGAAATAAAGTACAGTACGCACAGCACTGCAAAGTGACACATACCGACAACTGGTCTTTTCATAACCTTGAATAGCTTATTTTTCCACTAGTTTTTTAACTACACACAGGAAATGCCAAAAAGTCAGGTTTTCACCAGGAGGTGCATCTTTTATAAAATGACTTTGCACATTCAGTCTCCTATTGCTACTGACTGTATGGTTGTGTACCCAGTTTTTGTCATGATTAAATAATGACATACCTTTGGGAGGAGTCAGTTGTTCCTGGTTAACTGGTTCAGATCCAGATTCTTGTGTTCGCTGAAGGTACTGCAGCACGACCTTCGCCGCAGATTCTCCTTTCGATGTGACATGATCAAGCAAACGCCTTGCCTGGTTGACACATGAATGAAATATGATTATTTGCTTTATCATTGAGAGTTAAATTAGCAGATTGATACAACTTTTGAGTCTAGGTTTGTGAGTCTAGCTAGGTGTGAAAGTAGCAGCAGCAGAATGGCACAAAGTCTGGAAACAAGAGTGAAACAGCGAGCCTGGCACCTGTCTGGAGGCAGAAAACCAAACAGCATCTCACTGACTCAAATCAAATCCCTGGTGTTAAAAATACACATTGTGGTTTTATGGGGGTTATGTGGGGAATTCTGTCTTGACCAGTCAGAGTAACTTCTTAAAAAAAGACTTTGGTTTAACAGTGACCTTTATAAGTATAGGTGAATTTTGTTGTCTTATAGTAGTATAGAGCTAGGCCAACTGTATCTCACTGTTTCAAGTCTTTGTGCTAAGTTAAGCTAACAGGCTGTTGGTGCTGGCTTAATATTAATAGTAAAAATATGATAGTGGTATTCGTATTCTCATCCAGCTCTTAAATGAGCAGTGATACAAAGGCCTTTTTGTATGGTTGTTAAATCTAATTGAGGTGAAAAAAAAATCTATGAGAAAAAAGCAAAAATCAAGCATGAGTTTCATTCTAATACAACAAAATAGGTAAAGAATGATATCACAAAAATGTGAAACCACTGTTGAAAAATGTGCATGTAGGTTATTTAGATTACCTGCTGAGAGGGGGTGTGTATAGGCAGGTGCACTTCATTACAGTCTGCTGAGGTAAAGTGACCTGATGTGACGAGAGCTTCTAGAACACCCTTCATGCAGCCTTGTAACTTGCTGACCAGGCTGGGTCTTTGAATTAGAAGAGTCTGAAGAGATGTGCTCTGGCATTCCTCCTTTTCTTCTAGATTGGAACAACAACCTAAAAGTGAGAGGCCAACTCCCTGCGCATCAGGCAGGACCTGTTTGAGAGCAGCAAGGAAGAGCTCACAAGTGTCCACACCTTTTGTATAAACCAGGTCGAGCAACTGTCTGGCATTGGTATACAGTGCCCTACCTGGTACCTGTATGTTCTGGTAGTCCTCCCATATGAGCTCCCCATGGGCGAGCAGAATGTCCAAAACCTGCTCCAGAGGCTCAGCTGACCCACTGCTGCACAGTGCATGCAGTATCTCTGTCCGATGTTTCAGCACAAGCTCCTGAACAAGCATGCTTTTTGCAAGTCAGCTGCCATACTCCGGAACATCCAGTGATATTTATGCTACTTCCTGTATCACAGTCCGGTCCAGCAAATACCAAAATGCCATCACATGCAGCCATGAGTTACATTCACGTTCCATCAGATTACCTGGGATCAGTGTCAAGCACAATAACCACCTCATTTATTACATAAAAACACACACAAAATGAATTAAGTAACTTAACTGTGTTTAAAGACATTAAAGACATTGAAAGATCATCACTCACATTAGTTTCCACCACAGAGAGTTTTCTTCCGCCCTAATGTCAGTAGACAAACTGCACGGCTGTAGGCTTACATCTTCCTCATTCCACAGCTGAAACCGAAACACGCTCTACTTCCAAGCCCCTCCTGTAAAATTTGAAACCCAACATTCTCCTCCCTTGCCTGCAAGTGAAACTGAATGAAACTTAAACAAAACTCAAACATGTACAGAACTGAATAGCAATACACCTAAATACATGTGCGCACACATCAGCAAAAAATTGTTCTCACTTCCCTGTTTTGTTTTGTTTCTTTCCTTAAATAGAACAAAGGTGATGTTTTGCCATTGGTTGAAATTCAAATGAGTAGAAATCCAGTTTTCCACACGCTAATGCCTATTGTTCAATGAGAGGTAATGATGTTTCAACATCCTCTTACCACGGGTTTTCAGTGTGAAACAGTGGTGTATTTAGAAAAACCGCAAAGGGGAAATTTTGTTTTTCAAAAAGCAGAAGCTCTGGTGTTGTGCACTGAGTAGAGGTGGCGCATTTGTCATATTTACAAGAAAGCGATCAAAAATACACTGAGGGGAAAAGCTGCACATTCAAGTAGAAAGTTCTATTAAGTGGTTGCAATTTGGTTACACAACCACTTGATGGTGCTATTGCATAAATAAACCAATCTGCTTTTTTCAAGAAGCTGGCACTGTTTTATTTTAGTTCCTTTTTTCTTCTTTGTTGCCCTTATTGACGCATTTCTTTATTGCATTTTATACTTGTTTGCTCTTTATTTCTTTAAATCTGATTTCTCTCCTGTTCTGTGTCCAATATAGAGTCAATTTTCAGGGAAGATCGTTCGATCATTACAAGCTCTTGTATGTAGGTCTTAGGGGGTTTGTTGAAAATAAGAGTACAATATGATTAGCCTAATACTGCAATATTTATACACTGTTTAAGCAAACAAAGATTGTTTTTATAATTTTTTGAATAATGTAGTCACTGGGTATCTGTTATCTTTCCAGTGTTCTGTGTATCTGGTGTAAACTTTAAAAAGTATATATGAAACACAACTCTGAAAACAGCTCATATTGTGATTTCCTCTCACCTTGCATTCTTTAAGTCAAGATTTTTTTTTTTTTAAAGTTCAGGAATTACTTTTTGGACAGGCAGATGATTCATCAATATTTTTATTATCGCTCCCTCCTGAGTTCAATGATTAGTTTACGGTGTGTCTTCACTGTGCCCTGTGGTGGAAAAGCCTCAGACACACAAAGGCAGAAGTAATCAAAGACAAACTGGAATAAAACTTTCTAAAGTGAGTTTCTGTTTTTTATTCTTCTTGTCTAAGAAACAGGCAACTCCACCAAGGGGAGTGTATTGCAGAGTACTCTCCGTCAGGCATCCTACATGAAGCTCTAATGTGGAGTTCTGTCATCCAAATCACAGTAGGGGGTCCAGGCAAGTTTGGATGGATAAGAAAGAAGGTAAGACATTGTCAATAGAAAAAAATATAGATACAATCCCAAAAGACATTTTTGAGTATTCCTGTCCTGTGTTGCAACAGAATTCTTAACACCTTGTGTCAAAAGTAAGGAAAATATGTGGCTCCTACCTCATCCATTTGGACTATATAGCTGTCTTTATTATTTATGGAGCAATGTTGGGATCCGTTAAGCTTAGACTTTTTCCACATATGTAGCCAAAGGTTAAATTTGAACTACTTAAAAATAAGCCTTGGATAAAATCTGAATTGGATTAAGTCACAGATGTTTGGATAGTCTGTCCTCTTGTTGTAAACCTCATATCTACAGATAGTTGGCTGTCTAGGTATTAAGAAAATCAGTTTAAATTAGATGAATGAGAGATCAAGCTTCTATAGTTTTTGGAGCAATACATGGGACTGTATTATATCAGCACAGAGTCACAGCCTGATGGCTCTGTACTCAGCCTTGATCGGAAGCTGACTTGTTAAGAGGCATCAGGCCTCTGCTGTTTTCAAAGACAGTTTTCAACATCTGGGCTTTTGGATCAAGAGAATAAACTATTCTGGGTCTCTAACCCTCAAAATCACTTCATTATGATCAGAAAATATGCATTTTCCACGATACACAGACAGATAGATTTATTCACACTTGGCTTGGATGATCCACTCCTCAGCTTACAGTTTTCTGGGCATGAACATTAAGACTTGCTCCATATGGGGTCAGTTCTGCTCTGTGTGCTCCAGTAACGCTGCTGCCCAATACTAAATATACTTGTCCATCCAAGTTGAGTTTTACACTGTATGTCAAGTGAACAACAGTGTGGTTCAGTGTTGGATCCACCCGTCTCTCATAGCAGAGACTGAATACTTGGCTCTGGTCATTTCAAGGCTGTGCATTCTTTCTGTGCAGATATCAAAAGCACATGTGGTGAGCTCAGTGTCAGGCCAGGTGCACAGATAAAGTGTGTGTGTGCTGAGTTGTTTTCCAGAGAGACCGGACTCCCAGAAGCAAATCAACCCATTTCATCTTCAATGGAATCTGTAGTGACACTACATGTGAGTTGTCACACATAACCAATTGTCCTGATGTTCAGATATTATTTCTTGATCTTTTAAAATTCAAAAGATAAACAGTTACTGTTTTACACCAACAGGAGTACTATAAGAGCAACATTTAACACAACCAAAGATTCAATCAATCAATCAATCAAAACAAAAAGTTTAATTCTATCATTGAAATAGAAATGGCATAAATCAATCTTCACGTGTTTGTATTGATCGAAAGTCAAAAGGCCCTTTGCTTTTAGTGTGAGAGACTGGGGGCAAAATCCTGTGAATGTGACAAGTGCAAAATTTAAATTCTTGTTTCCATGTTAGTGTTAAATGAAGCAATATTGGAAATAGAAAAATATTGTAATCTAAAGACTGGCTTTGTCAAACTCAGACTGCTGAATTCTGATAAATTTCAAAGGTGTTTGTCACTGATCATGCACTACAGATTTTGTCATCTTCTCTTTGTCATCTTAAATATTGTTTTTCATGGCTATTTTTATTGCCGGGGAAACAATTAAGGAATCTGTTTGAAAATGTAGTTGGGCTTTAGGGTTTAAAACTTGAAAACATATGAACCATTCCATTACAATTGAAGAAACAACAGTACTTGAAAAAATATCTATTTAGGTATCTGGGTTTTTTACCTTGTTAGAAGAGAGACACTAAAGCTCACATCAACTCTCATACTCATTTTTAAATTAAATATAACTCACTGCTTATTTCTCAAGAGCAAAACACATTTATGACTTTGGGAAAACATAAAACATTTGAATATCAGAGATGTATGCTAGTTTAGATGGTTATTGGTATGTGTTTACTGTTAAATTACCACAAAGTCACAGACTGGTTAGTCTGTAGGCGTAAATGTTTTGTCGTACATTACAATTTTTTAATGGGTGGCAAAAACTTAAATTAAAATTAATCAATATATATATATAGATAACTTTAGGTAAGCAAACATCAGTCAGGATGTGCAGTGGACACCTCTAACAGGTGCAGCAAATGCAACTGTCTAGTGCATTTATTTCTACAGCCCTTAGTATAACTGCAGCAATGCAGACACTCAGGCCTCAGATTGACTCATACATTGAAGGGATTACTTTGTTATTAGACATGCCTCCCCAAGCCACAGAGAGGTGTTCAACAGAGGAAGTGAATGGCATCCCTTTCACACACATGTGCATGACCATCTGTACATGGGTGTGTGTGTCAATCAGGATTTAATTGACAGGAAGATTAAAGCTCACATCTGAAAGCGTCGTTTTTTTCTTTCAGGAGCAGCCAGGTTGAAGGAGTCTGGTCTCCAGCCTCTGCCTGAAGTTTGGGGTGCTGCACTCAAGGTTAGCCCAGGCACCCTGCTGAGCGTGCGCTGTCTGAGATGGGTCCTACTTGTTGGACATTCATTATCAAACTCTGTTTGCTCCTTTCATCTGCAGCTCTCTGCAGCACTCAACGTAAACTACAGAGGCACCTTGCAGCTTGACATCTCTCCATTCACTCTGTACCTTAAACAGCATGCTGCCACATCAAAGAGCTGCGGCTGCCTTTGATGTTGCAAAAAGAAAGAGGTCCAATGATCTACTAAAAACCAATGCAACTTTCTGGAGCCTTGTTTTATTCATTTGCTATCTCTCAAAGTCTGGAGTCAGTCTCGGGAAGTCCAGACAGCACACTTGTAATTTGGAAAAGTTGAACTGTGCTCTCTGCAAAAATGAAGTGACTGAACAACTGCTGAAAAGAGAGTCTACTATCTTTCACATTCCCTTGGTGGGGTTTGAGTTTTCGGCAATATATTTTCTAGGTTGAATGTCACATCTTATTAATCTGTGGAGTGCTGTCTTTGAGTTTCAGCTTTCAAGTGTGTGCATAATGACAGTGACATAAGGTGAAGGCAAACATCCATAGCTGTTGCCTCCGCATGCCCCTGTAATACTGGGCATCATATTAATGCATAATAATAATGTTAATAAATGAAATAAATGAAAATGAAAAACATGATTTTGACAGGCTGTCTAATTCTACCACTGCTAGTTGATATAATTCAATGGATATTCATCATTCTTGACCATGAGATTGCTTAGCTTGAACTTTGATGCATAAACTTATGCAAATTGCATCGTCTTAGCCAAATGAATGTTTGGGTATCCTTTTTTTGTCTTGTCTTTTTTTTGTCATTACAAATCCCATAAAAGAACTACTGTCTTGCTATAGCATCCTGTTTCACTTGTCTGCATTGTCACACTCATGTATTCCTATTGAAGATGTAAATTATTAAAAAGGGGTTTTAAAAACTTTGGTTTTTGTTTTAAAGGTTAAGTAATTTCTAAAAAAAAACAGCTGGGTATGTTGACTTTCAGATGCTTAATTTTCAGATACTTTACTGAAACATAGAAAACGGAACTTTTTTTTTACTATTTTTAGCAGGGTATTTACACATACAATCTAGTTTGTATATACAGGTGCAGAGTAGTGTGTGTGGGGTTGACTCAGGATAAATTAAAGTTGTAGTGTTCATTTTAATAAAGGAAGTGCATCAGTGTGGGTTATTTATGCTTATAATTTCTGGACAAAACTGGAACTCAATGGTAAACACCAATAATATATATCTGGCTTTGGTGAGACCGACGAAACTCATGGGGGGATTGCTTCATTGTGTTTTGGGGTCTTTCCACAGGATCTGATGACAACATGTAAAAATGCGTGTTATCCCCAGAAAAGTCACTAAATGAAAAGCGAGGAAGTACAATCAAGTCATCAAAAAGTTTCGATGATACAGCAAATGAGGAAGTAATAAAATGTCCTTTGTTTCAGGATATGAATCACAGAAGCCCTGATGTATGCACATGCATGCAAATACACACAACTATATTTCTTAAGTAATTAACTCTCAAGTGTTTTGTGTTTTATTTCCCTTAAGGTTTTTTTGTTTGCTTTTCCCAGCCTTTAAATGAAAGGTGGAATCACCACAAGATGAAAAGTCCCTCCTGAAGACAAACGAACCTTTTGTGGCTTAGCTGACTGTCATTTATCGGAAGGATCCTTAAAAATAGACAAGAACTCAGTTTGGTGTTTGTTACTCAGTGCATGTTGACTTCAGCTCTTAGTCATGAAAGTGATCGCTAGCTATTGCCAAACTGTACTGCTTTGTTTATAAAGAGATTTCTTTTAAAGTGAAGATGTTTTAGGCATGTTTGGAGGGCATGGGATTAACGGGCCATTATCCCATGCCCCTGAGCCGCAAAACATTGGACCAGCAGATGAAAAACTTTTACCCACAGGCCCCAGGCATGGTTGCATCAGGGCTGAACAAAGCAACCTCTCTCTCCAATGCCAGCTTGGTGATTATTGAGTGGATTTAATCCTGCTAATTATGATTTCATCAGATAAAAAGAGAGAAATGGCCACAGTGAAAAGTGACATTTAATGCAAATTGATGTCGGGTCGGGCACACTGAACTTCAGCACTTTGTCAGCTTGTTTCCTAATTGAATGAACTTGACAATAATTGAAGTGTTTTATATTTGCCCTTCTTTTCACACATAAAAGAGTGCCATGCCAATTAGCTTTAATTCTCCCTTTCCTCTCTTTCTTTTCATGCTCTTGAGTAGGCAGGAACCGGCATATTCCGATCATTTGCATTATCCAAAGCAAATCTGCTTTGAAGTTCTGAGAAAGTAAGGAAAAGAATCCACTTATCCCACATGAAAAAAATGTTCAAAGCTCATAAATTCACGGGAACAGATGTACATTATCATTGGATTTGCCTCTTTTTCTCTTTGCTCCTGTATTGGTAATAGACTACCTCATGTCCTTCTCATCCTTAGCGTTTAGCATCTTGCCTTTACAGAAGCTAGCACCCTGCTGTGCCAATCCACACTTCAAAGCTCTCTGCCTATCTGCTGGAAACAAAGCACACAGAACATATTATGGCAGCCTCTCATTTCCACATATTTAAGTCAATATCATTGCTTTTTTTGCCAGTGGCAACACAGAGATAGGGTTTTATTCCTTCCTAAAAAGGCCACTGCCTGTAACCTGTGTCTCCCAACAACACAAATACAACACAGTACACATGCACTGGAATGGTTTATCTCATTTTAGGCCTGTCTAATGCAGAATTTTTCAATGACAATCACCACGGTGTTTGGAGTGCCAAATATGAAAAAGCAGAAGTGTGGGCTATTTTTAACAAAAAAAAATTTCATTGAACTAATTTTTTAGTAAGCAAATAAACAAACATTATTGTCTGAACTCGTTAGTTTGTCTGTTACTCAGTAATTAGCAAAATCCCATCTGTTGGACTCCTCATTTCTTAACTTGTTCAAACCCTCTGACAACATTGTAGAGTCTGAATGTATAATCCAAAAAATATCAACAGGCCATTGGATCTTAAATACATCTCTGTTGAAATTTCTTAAGAGCATCACTCCACTCTTCATTTTCTTCTACACATGCAGGTGTGCAGGTCTCTGGGGGATATTCTCAGAGTAATTGCTCACTGTAATTGCTGTATGTAGCATTTGGTGCCATTTATCTTCTTAGGTAGAAAAGTTCACTCTCTTTTGCTTTATATTCCAAGTTTGATTAGTTACTATCTGTCATACAGTATGTTATCATTTATAAACATGCCCATGTATTTTGGTGGTTTCTTTGTGATACAGTTTGAAACTTTACCAAACGCAAATAAAAACTATAATGATCCATAAAGACTGTATGTCGGCAGCAGTGGTGGTAGCAGTATTTGCTTTACTTGAAGCTAATAATAGTGTAGCAAAAAGCTAACTGTTGATGAGCGTGTGTGTGTGTGTGTGCGTGTGCGTGTTTATGATCGACTCTAAATTTTACCTACAGGAGGCAGGATCTAAGAAAATAAGGTCCTCTGTTCTTCTAGAAAAAAAAAAGAATAAATAAAATTATAAGGGTCAAGTGAAACTTTAGCAACACAGTAACTATGTACTGGTTTTAATGTTATATGACCAAGTGAATAAGTGTAGAACACTTTCCCTCACAACTCCAAAGCAAACTTTGGTTTGAACTTGTAAAACAGGCTCTACACCCCTCCCTCTCTTACCTGACTGACTTATGAAGAGTCCTGAACCAAAGAGATTGAGCAGCAGAGACAGGCTTATATAGATGAGAGGAAGGACACTGTCTCCAGTGCTGTCATTTCAAAAGGCGTGAATGCATTATCCACCCGTTACTCTGCACTGGAGGAGAAAATCTCCATGAACACCAAGGCTATTACCAACATACTGTATGTGAAGAGTTGAAAGGAGTGCAGATCAAAGTCAAAGTAAAAAAAAAAAAAAAAAATGAGGAAAGTGTTGGAAAAAAAAAGTCTCATGCCAGGCTACAGAGAAGAGAGGATGCAAGAGGATACAGTAGGAAATGACCCCTTCAGCTATACAGCATTAGAGATTTGCAATAAAGATGCAAGGAAGAGTGTTTTTGAGCTTTTTTTTTCAAATAGTGCTTCAGAGGGCAAAAATAATCTTGAGTTTGTTGCAAACAATTTGATTTCACGCAACAACAAAACAAGACGTCACCACCAGTATGTCACAAGATCCTACCTCTGACACAGTTCAGGGTTTATTACCAGCCAGGACAGTTTGGCATGAGATAAAATAATCTGTTGTTTAGAAAGAGCATGGATATGTCTGTCATAATGTCTGTCTGTCTGTGGTCAGACTTGTTGAAACAATAGTGTCACAACTGTCACAAAACTTTACATGTGTGTAGTCGAGATAAAAAATGAAGGGGAAGTTCAAAAAATAGGGGTGGTCCAAGCCATCAGCATTAAGTACCCATGTACCGGTCTAATGACTTCATGTGTCAAAATCTCAACATGTTGACAAGTGTCACAGCTGCAAGATGGCTTGAAAACTTATATCTTACAAATTTTCTTCATTTTAATACATCAGGTTTATGGCCTGTGATATATGTTAATATTAGGTTAGCAAGCCCTTAACTTAGTCCCTCTCCTTTTATGTTGCATTACATGTAAAAATGTGACCTACATTTTCCTGGATGAGTCACTGACTGTATAATATTTAGAGATATTACCTATTAGTTTTACCATTTGTTTTGAAGCATTGAGTTTGGCATAATGGCTGTCTTGTTTTTTTCTGGAGCCAAAAGTGATCATATTTGAAGAAAGGGGTGGAGGTTACCAGCACACATATTGCCAAAAATGCCAATGTAGGACTAGCAAACAGAAAAATATTAGCAGAAAAAGTATAGAAATATTAAGCAAATATATTCTTTTGTGATGTGAAATCTAGCTATACCAAATATTTTTCTATTACCTCCCTCAGAAAATCTGCTAATATAATCGTAACCACTTAACTTCCACTGATATAGACATTAACTGCTTTTAATAGCAGAAATGTGTCAAGCAGCAGTAATAATAACCTAGTGGGCTGTGCTGGGATGGAAACCATTTGTAATAAAGTTCTATGGGTTACACTGCCTTGCTTACACAAATAGCCATGTTCGTGAGAGGAAGGCGTATCACATTGCCAAGAGGCAGACTCTCTGTGGTTGCCCCGACCAGAGATAAGCTGCTAAGCTGCAGATGAAAGTGTGTGTGCATGTAGAGAGTGTGGCGTGGTGAGCAGCTGTGGTCAGCCAGATTTGGGAACCCTCTGTGACACCGTGGTTAGGATACGGTGGAGAAGAGCTGTACTTTACTACACACACGCTCACACACAGACACACACATCAATCCAGCTGACTTCTTGGAAATTAGAAATAAAAAAGCAGATAAATGGAAAAGATACACTAAAAAAAGTGCACATGACTGAGACTTGAACAGCACTTAATATATAACCTTTCAGTGACAAATTAAGTTAACTTTTGGTCTGATTTTATAAGTATTCCAGGCCACAGTAAACATGTTGTTCCAAATAGTACAGGCCCTGTCTCATCCAAATCCGGTGTCATCTTGTTTTGATTCTAAAGGCCCCATATGGCCATGTTGTTCATTGGATAACCCGTCAGTTCACAGCAAGACCTTGGGGTTTTCAGTGTGGAGTGTACACGTTGTCACTATGCCAGAGTGAGCCGAGTGAAATGGAGGGTCACTGCGGGTCTACATACATAGTTTGTTGATGTTAGATTGTGAACTTTGCACATGATAAATATAGATAGAGGTGGATGGACCTGGTTGATCTTTTGTAACAAAGTACAAATAAAAAATATCTACTAAAAGTAAATAAAGAAAAGATCAAGAATGTATTGCAGCCATGTATAACAAAACAGTTTAAATGATTGCAGCTATTTAAAGAGGGTTCGTAGTAAGCCAGTGATATTTGTGCATACAACCACAGGGGACTATTACACTCACCTTGCAATTCAACAAGTGGATTCCAGATATGTTCAAACATTTGGAGCTTAATGCCTGAGTGAAAGTAAATAAGGAAGTAATGCCACTCTCAAGTTGCGAACTAGAAACAGAGTGAAACAGCTCAGCTGGCTCTTTTTTTAACTAAGTTCCCCATCACGAGCCTCTGAATCTCATATATGAACACTTTACAACTCATCTATTTGTGAAAAATTTACATGTTTTTAAGGTGGATATGTGCTGGACTATTATTTTGATTTCTTGACCAGGCACAGCAACTTTCTCAAGTCTCTGCTGTTTGCAAGAAAACCTCACAGTGATGAAAAGACCCCAGACATATGAGTGGTTCCGATACTCTCATCAGACTCTCAGTAAAAAAGCAGCTTGTTAATTTCCAAATGTCAAAGACATGATGAAAAATGTTTTAATGTAAATGTTGTGTTGAGCATAATAAGGCAACATTGTTTAGGCTGATGTATTTTTAAGATTCAGAAGTAATATCTTTACATTGTAAAGTGAGGGTTCACTTGCAAAAACAGGTGTTTTTATTTATTTTGCAACAGTTGAAATTCATGTCTTGTGGTTTTGAAATCTAGGTCCATTGAACTTGCGCCCGGTCGTTTTGACATCTCTTTTTTTAACCGTCCTAAATCTTGTGGTTTATTATGAGAATTCAAAAAAAATTATCAAACTGGTGTTGATCTTTTCTATTTAAGTGATGGATTTTATATTTTTGCAAATGAAACCTTTAACATGAACTGTGCATAAGTGCACCATAACATACACACCTGACAGTAAAGTAGAGAAAATGACCCCACAAGTCAGTTTATTATAAGGAACAGGTTCATACTTTAATAAAAGGGTATTTTCTCTTGGCACAGATCTGCTATCAAATAAATAAAGCAATTAATCAAGTACAGTCTACGAATATATAAACTAAACAGAGTCATGAGAAAACAGGGAGGGGGGAGGGAAATGAACAGCTAGTGCTAAACAACTTTCTTTTACAACAAACACCAAGTGAAAGTGTGTCCATGTGGAGAGAGAAACAGCTTGAGTTATAGACAAATAAGTATTCCTCCCTGCTAAGTGGGACTGGCGTGGCGGATACTTGAGTACTAGCTGTCAGTAGGCAAATGAGATAGCTTGACAGTTATTTAATAATAATTAAGCCATATATTCTTTCTACATGATGCTGGTTTATCCTTTCTGCAGTCCACTATATACATCAGATTTTTCAAAATGGCAATACATGGATCTAACATAGCAATTTAGTGGTGCAATACATGTGTTAACATGAGGGAGTGGCTCTGAATACTGAAAAGTCTGTACAAGAGAACAGCGGACAGTGGAAGATCGTATGACATGATTTGAACTTTGATGATTTCTATAAACACGCATTCATGATTTGATATGATTGAAAAAATAATGAAAAAACAGTCTGGTAGATTGATGGGTACGGGTAGTTTAAAAACCCTTTGTATTGTTTACTTAAGTTTATTTTCTGAAGCATCTGGTGGAGACTCTGTAACACAACAGAGAAAAAAATGCTTTCAACTCCTCCAGTCACTTCAATGTGCTGCTGTGGAAACAACGATGCGTAGGCATTTTTTAAAACTTTCTAATATGAGTTGAGCTAATTGTATGAATGTGAAGCAGGGTATTACAAAAGGGGAGTTCAGTCTGATCAGTAAAACTCTCTCAAAAGAAAAAGAAGTTCAGCAAATTTAGAAACTTGCCACCTGGCTGTGGGTCTGACTGAGTGTTATCTTTACCCCAAGTCCTTCAGAAGCTCCTGCACACCTTGTCCAATCAGACCACCCTGCTCGCTGTCTGCTCCCACCACCAGACCAACATTTCCATAATAAATATATCTGAAGCGTCACACTGATATCAACACTGTTTCGGGTGAGGGGAATCCATCAACAAAGTAGTTACAATGCTACGAGGGCTTCAGCAGCAAGGACCTGTTGTCCGGGAAAAGCAGTGTGAGGTGAGGAAGCTGAGGTATGGAGAGCAGCTGTGACCCCCCTCTGGGAAAAGACGCCGTTTCCACCAGTGGGTCCGATGAGATGACCCGTCTGACTGGTGCCTCTACTGAAGGACAGTCTGCAGCTGTAAGAGGACACTGCAGTGCTGAAGGCAAGACTGGCATACAGAGCATTCTTGCTCACCACGAACACATGCACAAACATATAGCAGGCTAACATAACCAAACAGGATGGATATAGTGTGAACACTAGTAGGCCTAGGGATCATAAACATGCAGATGTTTATGGCAGCACCCATTGGACAGGATGAACAGACAGTGCCTGTTGCTGGCAGCAGAGCAGCAGTGGTGAGTTATGGGTCTAGTAGAGACTGCAGGCCGGGCCCAGTGTTATCCAGCACCAGAGGAATGGGACAGCTGAAAGAGCCCTCGCACCGCCGTACCACAAACAGAGCTTTGTTGGCTGAGCTCTGAGGCCACATGGCGGCACGGTGAAAGACCTGCTGACAGCTGGAGGACAGGAAGATGCCATGGAAACTGAGGGAGCAGCCGCATGACCCCAGGCAGGCCAAAAGTTGGACGACAGAGTTGCTACGAGTCACGGAGAGCCAATGGATCCGAATCAGGGCTGTGGTGAAAAATCCTCATGTGTACCCTCAAGACATTTCCCTGCATAAATAACTGTAAAAAAAGACTTTCCTTGAAGGTCAGACTTCATACTGATGAATGAATATACCAATCTCGAACTGGCTGGATGCAGAAGGGTTTCCGTAAATACGTCAAAAGCAATGATGTCAAGATCACACCATGTCTAGTTTTGCAAGTGTATCATGTGACAAAGCACAAGTCATCTAGAAAATGACATTTTGGATATTGCAAAAAAAAGAGAGAGAGAGAGAGCGTTTGCTACAAACACAGTCTGACTTCCAGGGACATGACATGAGCTCTGTGATGGATGTATTTTAAAGGGCAATATAGGATGACTGGACTCGCACTGTTAAGTTTCTGCTTCATCTTTATGCAGAACCCACATACTAGGATATAAAAGCCGACATGAACAGCATGAGTGACATTAAATTACAGCTTAGTTTACATGAACTAAACTTGAGTAATATGCTTTGATATGCATTTTAAATGACAGCCTTGTATCTTAAAATAACCACTTGTTTTTGCATGCGGGACAGTCAAGCCTGCACTTACATTTGATGTGAGGTCGAACAAATGTACAGCACTGTAGAGCATTGGCCTTTTGTCATTTCTGGCAAAATTATTGGATTATATTTCAGTATCTAATCAAATAGTGAGACATGTGAGACACAGAGAATGAGAAAGGGTATGAGACTGAGTGAGTGATACAGTTGTACAGTCAAAATTAGGCTCCTAGTGGTCTTACAAAATGCAGTTGTAAAGGAAAGCAAACATAAAAGCTTGAGATAGTGAATGCAAAGGTATCACATTATCAATAAAGCTTATAAAATCGATAACAATATATACCTTATGTACAGTAAATGTTAGTTAATAAAAGTAAGGAGCTTTTCGACACTTCAGTACTGCAGATTTTGAGACGATTTCTCTTTCAAAAAAGTTTTGAAGTAATTTGAAAATAACCTCTGAATGCTTAGTCAAAGTTACCATCACAACAACAACAATTAGGATAAAATTAGAGGTAGCAGCAGATTTGGGGTCTCTTTTTTTTTCTTTTACTTTAAACATTTCAACTTCATCTTACTTTTCGTTTTTTGCTTACAGGGTATTGCGTGCTTGAATCAGAATCTTCATTTTTCATCTTCAAAAACCTGCCTGACAGTCTGCTTTAAATACTCACGCAGCCATGAGCGCACTTCAAGTGGTTTTCAACAGACACCAGTGTCGTGACACTCTCTCACATACACACAGACACTCACACACACACACACACACACATTCAGTCTTGCTAAAGCTACACATTCACACACTTTTTTTAAAAATACTCACACACACACGCACACAGTATGCCCTGCTCTATCTCTGCTATTACCAATATTCCTTCATATATTTTCATCTCTACACCACAGTCTTTCTTCCTCTCTCCCCTCCTTTTCCTCAAGAACCTTTTGGCTTAGTGGTCTGGAAAGGTTGTGGTGCTGGTTTGGAGCCGTAGAGTTCATCTGGAAGAGGATCACAGGGTCTAGGGGGAGAGGGACTTCTGGGTTGTTTGCTAAATAGTCCTTTTGTGCCTCATCTCCAGCCCCAGCATGATCCTCAGTCCAGGCCATACTGTGGCCCTGAATCACTGTCCTGCTGCATTCCCCGAGCTTTTTTTTGTCCAAACAACTTCTTTATAACACTGATTAATAACCTCCCAGCACTGGGACACCCCTCCCATAATCCTCCTCTCCTACCCATGTCCTGTGTCCACTACAAAGCCACGGCAGTGTGGCACAATGTAAGGTAGCACAGCGTTGGACTGCTGACTGTAGTGTCTGCTGTGAGGGTGCGGGAGTCATCCCAGGCAAAGTTGACATTCAGGACTGGTAAAAGTGGTGGTAGTGGTGATGGTGTTCATGGTGGTGGTGATGCTCATGCCGCTGCACCACTTGTGCCAGCCCCCCCTCGTATAGCAGCACACTGGGAAGATCCCTCACATGCTCTTTCTCCACCACTGGTCCAGCAGCTGTCAGAGAGCCTAAGGCCCTGTAGCCCTGGTTCTCCTTGGACCGCTGCTTGTGCTTGCGGTAGGGGGCTGTGGATTGGTGAGGGGGGGTCTGACTGGGTAGTGCGGGGGGAGGAGGCACACCTCGGCTTCTCATCACCCTGCCGCTGATCTGAGCCGGAGGTGTGCGGCTGTGGGTCTTAGGAGAGCGAAGGGCATGTTTCCCTGAGTCTTGGCCTCGTGTACGGGGGGCAGGGTGTAGGCTGTCAGCAGCAACAGTGTCCACAACAGTCTGCAAGCGGCGGTGGTGGGAATGGGAGTGGCCATTTTCTGGTTCGTGGGAGCGGGAGCGAGTCTGGTTGGAGGAGCGGGTCTGCGGCTCAGCCTTCGTCGGCTCTGTGGAGGGGGCTGTGAGGGAGACAAAAACAAAAATGTATTTTAACTGCAAAAAAACAGGATGTCCAAATTCATTAAATGGGATCTTAAAGCCGTTAAAAAGTGAAGAAAAATAACCCATTATGTTCAAATTATTGTGCCAACAGCTTACTATTTAAGATCCACAAAATGGCTCCACGCTGAGATTTTAGCAGCTTTACTTCTGGTTCTTTCTTCAAACAGATGACCGCGAAACAATGTGACATAGAGCAGATCTCTGTTAGTACTTGGCTAGGAAGACCTACATTGAAATAATCGCATGTCATCACTGGTCGTCAGATCAAGGCTGCTGCTTATTAGACCTAATATTTTACTTCATAACGGCTTGCTCTGTTGATGGGCTTCAGCCTTGAACACTTCATGTATTGTGCTTGCCTGAGCCCAGATGTTTGTACTGGCAAGCAGCACAGTGGACTGGTAGTTCCACCTAATGGCTCCAAGCAGGTGCCACAGTAATGAGGGCCCCTGGATGCAGCTTCAAACGACTGCAGCCTGCATTTCCCCCTACACCTCTCCCCCCTCTACACCCCCTGGCCCTGGTCCACTCACCGGCTCCGAAGCGGGATGTGTAGTTTTCGATGCCTGCCAGGTCCAAGTAGTGGTTCCTGCGTTCCAGGTTCTCATCCACACAGTGGCGCTGGCAGCCTGGCTGGGTGTGGTGGTCACTGTGGTGGCGCCTGTGGATACATGCGGCACCTCTCATTAGGCAGCAGTTTGGGCCAGAGAGGCTCAGTATGGTAGTGTTTGGAGAAAGTAAAACAAGTGTTCCTTATGATCAGGCAGCAGCAGAGTAATTGTTAGAGAAGTGAGATTGTGACTAGAAAATTACAGGTTTAAACCCTCAACTGGGAGTATGTGAGCAGCACAGTCAGAGGGCTGACTCTCCGCTCCACTGTTAGCTCCTCCTCAGTACTTTGGTGGTACAATTTGGCAAGTCCAATTAAAGAGTAGAGGATGACTGCAGCTCCCAAGTGTGAATCCTTCCTCAAACAACCACAGCTCCTTGCTGCTTTGAATGAAAAAGTTTCTGGTTTTCTCTTTAAAAAGCAGATATTGTAACTAGTGAAATTATAAAAAAATATGTGACAGTAACTACAAAATTAAGTCATTTTCTTGTAAACGTCAAAAGCTTCAGCAATAAAGAGTGAAGTGTGCAGGGGAGGTGGGTTTACCTTAGGAGCGCTCGAGTCTTCTTGTCTGTACTCTTGGGGTCTTCTATGCACTTGTCATTTTTCTCTCTGGGGTGGGACATGTCTGTGTATGTGTGAAAGACAGGAGGCTATTATCAAAGAGAGCTGCACGGAGCAGCTACACACACACACACACACACGAAAACAGTCACACGAGCCTCAGAAGAAAGCAACCTTTGTTTTGGGGGGTTTTACTTTGAAGATCTATAGAAAAGGAAAAACAACAATGCTTTATTTATTCTATTTTCAACTCCAGGCCTCTTATAAGGCATGGAATGAAATAAAAAATCATGCAGACTTCAGAAATAGTTTATTAAAGACGCAAGATCTGATGGAGTTTCAAATTAGCATGAAGGCAACCAGCGATATTTTCAAAGCCTGCTCTGTTTGAATCTCTTGACGGATATTTATAGCTGAAACAATAGGAAACAAACAGACAGGAATATATACTTTTTGAGATATTTTTCCCTGACTACTTGTTTACCAAGTCGTCAGTGAGAAAAGTTAAGTTGAACGCAGCTATATTTTTCCCGGCAGCTCTAGGAGGGGGGTGCGGGAACAGAGGGGGAAAAGGGGGGGGGGGGGGAGGGAACTTTGGAGAAAAGAAAAATGGCTGTGGTTATCAAAAGGACTCGGCACATCTCTTAAGGTTTCTTTCAGAGTATTTGAAGGCGCTGAGGGAGGGGGGCCCTCTCTTAGCTCTGTCACTCCCCCCATCATTAAAAATGAACCCCATTGAGTTGGAGAGATGGAGCGACGCCGAGAGTGCGAGGAACAAAGCTTTGACAGGCCTGAAGCAGACGCCTTTCTGCATGACAACAAACACATCTCTGGGTGAGCTGACAGCATGCAACTCAAGGGGGACCCCAAAATGCCCTCTCTTCTCCTCCACCTGCTACTTTGTCAATATGAGCCTTACCTGCCACACCCTGCGTGCAGCTCTTCCACCGCTGGCTGGAGTCAGGAGCCACCGAGAGCTTGACCCGCAATGTTTTGCTGCTGCTGGGAGAATGGTTGACGGAGGCGTCCACCACCTCATAGATGGTGTGGAGCAGGCTTGTGATATCCTGCAGGACATGAGAGGTGTGAAGGTGTGTTTTTAAAGTAGGCTTTTTGATACACAGCTTTTATTTAAGAGAGAGGAGAACCATTTGATCACCAAGTTTAAAAAGATTCTTGAAGATTCTCAGTGATGTTGGTGCACAGACACAGACTGTGGTGCACATATTTCACAAAAAATCGAGAAAAAGAACAGAGGAGACTATTTTTATCACTATTATGTGTGAATTCAACATTCTGGAGCTTTGTGCATTAAAATTGTATCAAACTTCATGCTAGCTAGGAATTTAAAGAAGTGACTCAGACAACAGTGACAAGAGAAATGCACTGATGTCAGTTGTTTTAGTTCAGCTTTCCAAGTGAAGCGATCAGACAGGCTGTAAAGACAAGTTATAAATTCATGAAACAGAGATGTCTTGGTGGTAGCAGCAGAAGTTGACTCAGATGTCAGGCTTGAAACGAATCGTGTTACAGTTTGTCTGTGCTCCACACAAACTCTGTTAAATTCCTCAGTGTCTCTTAAAATTGCATCTGCATTGGCAGCAACACCTGTGCACAATTTCTGATGAATGCTTGAAAACATAAACAAGCACAAAAAATTCAAAAAAAAACACTCACACACAAAAAAACATAAACACAAACATACACTCATACAAAACACCTGATGTCCACACGTGCAGAAAAAAATGAAGCATGCAAAGATAGCTTCCACTATGGGTTATTTTAAAGCTTTGACATCAGGTCAGTAAAGGCAAAGGAAATTAAGCGGTTTACAGACAGAGAATTATAGCATGAAAAAAACAAGTTGATAATCAGCAGCAATGCTCTCAATTTAAAATGAATAAGGTAGAAAAAAGGTAACTGCTTAATTTGCACGTCTCTAGTGGCTCTTTAGAGGCAATATTTTGCACTGCTAAGTGATTTAGTAACCATGCTAGCTAATGACTCTCTCCTGGGTGTTAGCAGCTATGCTGAGTCTTTTCAATTGCAAACCAATTTCTAATAGTCTGAAATAAATCTTACCCAGTGCAGATGTGAAATGATCTGATACACACTGTATATCATTAGATCTCATTAGAAGGTAACACAGCTTCAACAAAAGAAGAGCTCCTTTGACTGCTGAACTGTTGAGAATTAAGCCACAAAAGACTCCAGCAGCATGATTTCCACTCACTAGAGCACCCTGACTCTTAACAAAAAGGACTATTATGCATTCTTCAGGGACCGGTTCCACATACTGGTTTTAGACATACACGCACTGTAAAAAAAATATATATATATAAAAGAAATAAAATGAAAAACTTCCTGTGTCATTTTCTGGTTTCATCCTTTTTTTATATTTGTGTGAAGGGATAAATAAAACAGAAGAAAGCTTTTCCTTCACCCTCCAAGCCGCCGCCTGACGTCTCATGAGCCATGGAGCCACAGGCAATGCCAAAAAAACTGCACAACCAACCACACAGAGGACAGCTCCAGTCTCTTTGCCCCGTTTCAAGTTGTTTTCAAAAAAACACAGGCCTTTCTGGATGTTCTCTCAGATCTCTACCAAGCAGAAGCATACAACAAGTACCTCGCAGGAACACAAACACACAGATGTCGCTGGATTTGGTTGTCAGGAGTTACACTGGGTTAGAGGCTTGTTAACTCTCTACTCACTTTCTTTCTGGGGTGTATGGAATCCAGAATAGGCCAAAAAAAAAATTTAAGACTTAAGTTTTTACAGGGAAGTCATTTCCATTCCCAAAAGGAGGGTGTTTTTTAGCTGTGAGCCATGGCCAGCTCTTTTTTTTCCACTTATAATCTGTGTATTTAGAAATGCATTTTGGTTTTCTTTAATTGACACAATGAAATTAACTAAATTTACAGTTTTTAAGGCCTCATATTGCAATGTTAAAAAAAGCAATGCAATACTGATTTGTAAGGGTCTGCAACAAAGTAAAATAGTCTATACTTTTTCAAGGAATTCTAACTACCGCTGTTGTGTGGTGTTTGTTTGATGTCTCTTCACTGTAATTATTTACTTGTTCATTTATTTATAAAAGCTTTATTTCTCCAGATTAATCACTGCTCAAAGCAGAAGATCATTACCTCTCTTGTGACTTTGCCGTTATTGTCAAAGTCATAGAGGGTGAAGGTCCACTCCTGCCTGTTATCCTCCTCCACAGACACAGCACACTCCAGCTCCTGAAACAGCACAATGTCAAACTATCAGTATCATCCGGTGAATGTGTTAGTTTGTATTTGTGTGTGTCCATCCACTGCCCCAGTTTCATCCCGAGGGGAAGCAATAAACGTCCTGTTCGGTGTTGACACTCACTTCAAACTGGAGCTGTTTCTGTGGCCCTGCGGGAGATTGGCTGTCCCTCTCCTGCATCTTCTCCTCCACACAGCAGCTGTCTGTCTTCTCTGGGGGTAGAGCGACTGCAGTGACACACACACAGACACACACATAGATAAAAGAGAAAGCCTGAGGATGGAAACTTCTGCTGCAGTCATAACCTGCGGATATGTCGTCGCCTTCAAGTGTTCCTTGTAAGCTCCTACTTCCGAGTTTGGCATCCGCAATTAAGATGTGTCGCACATTCAAGTGCTCCTCGTTAGAAAAGAACCTACACAGCCAGGTTCCTCATAGTTTTTGTCCCACTGCTTGTATGCTGTAATTAAATTTTTATAGCAAAATCAACATAGTCATTGGTACTTGTACTTGGTACATGTTCAAAGGATTGTAATCTGTTTGAACTTTTGAATAAGTACCTTATTTTGCTGTGTTTTACATGAGGTAACAAGTTAATTATTGCCTAATTATTGCCTTATTTTAGAGTTAACAAGAACTGCTGAGTGCAGTGATCTTAAACATTAAACTGGAAACCAAAATGTCAATCCTGTGCAAAAAGGAAAAACTAGCGAAACGATGACAGACTGCAATTCTCTAACGGCAAAAACTGTTCCATCAGTCACACATATAGTGATAGATTTCAAGCACTTAGCTACAGTATATATATATCTCACTGGCTTCAAACTGAGGGGGGATGTCAAACATTAAACTGAGTGACATTAACATATCTAAAACATGATAGATTATTAGGTGGCATTCGGATATATAAATGGTGAATCGGGGAACAGCAAGTTAACATCAAAAAGCCAACCAGAGACCCCGGAGACCCTTGTTCACTGCAGCAGAGCTCATCATTTCATGAAATGACATTCATCATACATTACCATCCAGACATATATAGAAGTTAAGACAGATGATCCAGAGGGAGTAAGGTGTCATATGCACTTAAACTGAGGACTTGATAGAGTCTCACAACATTTCTGTACCACAGAAGTCAGTGATGTGTCACTGTGCCTTGAATGCAAGAACTGTGGGTGGGACTCAACAAGCGGGTGGGGAGAGAAAATGCAGACCTTTCAGTTAATACAATCCAATACAATTATCCACCAAAGCAAATTGTTTAGGCTTTAATCATGATTACATTTAGTATGACTGTGTAATGTTCTGGTTAATGAAACCTTTAGTGGCCACTGTGTATTTTGGGATTGCACTATACTGTAAGGTGGTCCATCCTGTTCCACCAAAATAACACAACAGTCACAGTCTGGTTTGATGTTACAGTTTTAGTGCTGGATGTTGGCCCAGGTGTAATGCTCCCGGATATCCCTCTCTGGTTTGAAATCCAGCATTTGTTTGACACACAAGACCACAGACATGTGACTGAGATTTGGGAGGTGTGCATGTCAGCCTTTCTGTGAGCCTCTATGAGCTACAGTTCCCCTGACATCCCCTTACTTTAGTCCCGTATATGTTCTTGTATATGTCTATGTTCTGTTTTTGGAGAAGTCAGTGACAGCCACACAGCTGCAGTCCCCTTATGTTTCACCTCTGGTCATTCAGCTTCGAACATCAGCCCCTTCCTCATCCAATCATAGTGCTGCAAGTTGCGCACACACCCATAAACCCACATAGACCACACCCCTCTCTCACTCTCTCTACCCTCCCCCTGCTCCTCTCTCCTCCTGCCACACTTTGAAGTCCCATTCTCAAACCTTTTGGAAGAAGATCAGACCCGCTGTAAAACAGAATCACTAATTAATTAAGCCAAGTCAAATCTGAAACACTGTTTGTTTGCTCGCCAATGGAGCAGACACAACAGCCCAATTTCTTTCCTCCTGATCCAAAGCGGATCAAAGCAGACCTGTCTCATCCCTGGGTAGGGGAAAATGCCAGAAATGAAAGGCATCATCCCAGGGAGCTTTTACCAACTTTTTGGAGAGGAGCAGCATTTGGGGTCCCACTGTTTGATCATATGAGGTGCTCAAAGGGAACATTGTGTGCGAGGGCAAATCTGTTCTGTAGCAGGCTCAATATGGTGGTGCGATGCTTATCTCAGAGCTAATGAAATGCCGGGAGGAGTAACAGTAAGCAGCTATCACCCTCCTCCCCCTCTGACACCCCCCCACTACCGCTGCCACCACAGACATAAGCCGACTCTTTATGAGAGGAGCTGAGCCAGGGGATTGGCTGCACATCAGATCTGAGGGGCAATGCGAGGGCAGCCGAGGAAGGCACCCTCCAAGCCAAGCCCAAGCCTGTTCCAGCAGCCCTGCCGCACACACACTTACATGCATACACTCACAATCACATACAGAAAAAAAGACAGGTCGAGAGAGCTGTCACACACTGAACAATGAAAGCTCAGCTAGGCTACTGTATTAGACTTAGCTAGGCCTACCCTCTTGCTTTCATTTATTCATTTATTTTCAGGAACAACAGCACTACACTATGCCAGATATCATGTGACCTGAAACAAGGTGTTGATCAGCAACACAGTGTTGATTTTCTTCTCAGACTCTTTCCTTGTTAAGAAAAGCTTATCAAAATTTTGATACAAAGCCCATGTAGGCTGTCTTTCACACATGAATAAACTACCAACCTAAAAAATCCTTAACACAGTTCCAACACTGAGCTCTTCTTGTTTCCTTTAGACTTTTTTTCCCCTGAACCCGGATGAAAAGAAGAATTTTACATGTTTGGTTGTCCTATCATTGCTGCTCAGATACACTGCAACGTGGGGTAGCTACATTGTGTCCCATCCTGCCTGACTGAGACCCAGTTTACCCTATTTTACTTCAGGTGTGGAGACATTTCTCTACCCAAATTTCACGCAGTTGATTCTCCTTGCTAGCTGTCAATAAGTGAGGTTAAGAAACAGATTCATTTGTATTATGGAAAAAATACACAATCACTGCAATGTTTTACTGAAATAAGTTGTGCATGTATTTATCTTTTAATCACTGAGATTGGACGCAGCATCCTGTTTTAATTAACAACAGTTTTAAGAGAGGACAACTTCCATCAAGACCAAGGTTCAGCCCAATATTAAAAATCATTCCTTGTCTTTTTTTATCTGTTATCACTTGTCTTTCCACTTTGTCTTCTATCCAGTGAATCTGAGCTAAAATAACAATGGAATTCTCTGCCACACTCTAGGCTGGTTATTATTTCTGCCTCCATCTCACGTTCAGTGCTGTCTTTAAAGGGGAGGTAGGGAGAGACTTTTTCCTCCCGGAGCTCTTAATCCAGGATCATATCACATTGGGGAAAAAACATGGAGGAATGGACGAGAACACCATGGGGGGAGGGGCAGATAGGAGATGGAGGAAGTGGAGAGGCAGGAGGGAAGGTAAAGGGGACCTTATCAGCACATTGTTGGGGCTTAGAGAATGGGTGTGGAGCAGGGGGGAAAGAAACGACTAAAAAGAACCACACAAATCCCTGAAAGGCAGTTGTAAAGAGTATTTTTGCAGGTTCTCTTTCAAAATAAAACAGCACATTTGCTAAAATGAGCTGGTTTAGCATACGGGGATGATAACGACAAAGATCAGGGGGCCTACCTTCTAAACGATAGTGTTCATCACCGATACCCTCTGCACATGCCTCATCCATGGAGTCCTGAAGAGAAAAAAAGGGAGAAAAGAAACATATATCAACTTTTTAAGTCATATAATGGACAGGCATTATATTTTTGTGACGTAAAAACACACATCTTTAACAGTGCAAATCCACAGCACAGCTTTCCAACAGAGTGACATGCCTGAATCAAAATTACAGCGTTTATATGTCTATATACAGAATGAACAAAGTTTGACAACTATGCACCGAGTTTAAACAGCAGCAGAAAGTTTTAGAGGACCGTAATTGCAGGTCTGAGACAAACTGAGCGTTAGGACTGGCAGAGCTGAAACTATGAAACTAAATTGTTGCCGCCAGCCCTGCACGGAATTCTAAGAAAGAGGGCCAGTAGTAATTCTATTTTGGTGGGGGGCTATCATCGCAGCGATACTCTTGTTTTTATCCCAGACTTTTTTCGCTCGGGCCGTCTCTCCTGACAGCTCTGTCTGCTAGTGCATACCACAGAGACTGGAGAGACATGTGATCCCTAAAGCTTCTCTATGGAAAAGTCTGGCTCAGGTATCCATGTGGCATTACAGTTATCTGGTCGAAAAAACCATTACTCACTGGCTGACAAATGCAAACACACGTGCAAATGTCCATACACATAGAGTCAAACACATATGTATGTGTATATATACACATTTAAAGACCAAACCCATGGCCCTTTTAAACTTTTCCACTGCACCTAAACTACCACAAAATAAATTTCCCGTCAGTCATCAAAAAACTTTATAAAAGTTAATAATTAACTTCATAAAATGCCTCTCTGGATATGAGTATAGGATTATGCGAGTTTATTGCACATGATGTGGTAGGGTGTTCACAAGTGTGTGTGTGTGTGTGTGTGTGTGATGTGTGTGTGATGTGTGTGTGTGTCAGAGGCCAGTTTGACAGCATGAAAGGGGATTTCTGTGTAATCCAGAGGGGTAGAAGGTCAGTGATTGTGATCCTACCCTCCTCAGACTAGAGCCGGTGGAGCCATGGGGGCTGTGGGTGGCCTCAGGAAGAGAATACAGCAAACCACAGGACAGGACTAGCCCAAACCCTGACTGGTTGGCAGGGTGGCAGACTGATACCCTGAAGCAGGGAGCTGGGATAAACCTGTGTTTGTTGTTGGTATAAATGGATCATTACACATTCTGATCTGGCTTAATGGGCCAGGCGAGGTGGTTTTATTGTGGTCTGCTCAAATTTTGGTATTAGGGAGACCAATCAGTAGTTTCTGTGAGAACTGAAGGAATACACTGGGGCATCTATAGAACACAGGCAAATGGTAGTAAAACTATGAACTATGAAAAACCATTCAGCCTACAACTGACCAAATCAGATGTCACAGGTTAATCACCAACTTTCACTATTGGCAAACTGAATTACATTGCATCATCACCAGACAATGTTACGATGAGCGTAATTTTGACAACTTCTCAGATTTACCCAAGGTCACAAAGGAGAGATAGTTGTTACATGTTTAACCCTTCAAATAAATTATACACACAAGTATGACCAGTGTCACTATGTTGATCTAAGTATTGGACTGTGGGAACATCAACTTTAGCCTCTGTTTCCACGTAGCCCCACAAACACACACACAGAAAAAAAAATCACCCCACAATAAACATTCCTCCAAATCTTCTCACACAAAGACACGAAACACGGATACTGCATCTTGAATGTATTTCTGGTTTACTGATGAATGATCCCAAATTATCCAGGGGTTAACCAAGAACATGAGAAAAAGGGGGAAGAGGAATGTGCTAATTAGTTGTTGTCTGTGGTGATGGATATTATTAGTGTGTTAGGGTTACTCTGGGGTTTGTTCTGGTCAGTGTATAAAATATCCCATGCTTTTTACACACACACACACACACACACACACACACACAGCTGAAAAGGTCATGAGAAGAATTTTCACAAGATTTTTCAAAAGGAGAAGAAAACCTCTTTTTCCTCAGTCTGTGAATCTTTTTCTTTTCTTATTTCTGACAGTTTTCTTCCCCATTCAAGACTTTGTTGTTGATATAATGTCAGATGTATGTCTTGATCTATTTGATGAAAACAAATCAATGGAAATATTTCCTGTGGTAATGAAGCTCCGAACCAGTGATTGCATCTATTTCTCTTGATAATTACCTGATTTGACTCATCCTCAAGTCTGTTTTAATACTTTTTTTAAAGAGCATCTCAAAAGCAAGTGAACTGATGAAACGACCACCTTTGACCTCAGCTCTCTGGTTTCTGGCTTTGGATGTGATTGATACAGTTGTCCAGCGCCAAAAAATGACATACTGCAGTTCTTAAAATAAGGAATTTCTGTTTCAGAGTTTCTTGAGTTCCCACCAACCAATTAAAAAGAGGACGAGAACAAGTATAATGAGGTACAATTCTTTGCACTGCTTTGTAACAGTGAAATTTTAATGACAAAAAAATTAAAAGTTCTGCTACACTATTCAGACCCAGGAGAAAGAAATTCATCACCTCAGCCCCACCTGTATCTCGTGTGATACACTTTTAAGTTCGGTCATTCCTACTTGAAGGATTTAACATACTTTCGATTCGGCTCTTCACCTCAGCTACACTCTAAAATCTACATTTCTCCTTGTCTTGATTTGTCTTGATTTAGTAATCAAGCATAAAATCTCCTTTTTCATGTTTTATTTCTGTTAAAAATGCAACCATATCTGGTTGTACATCTATCTTCTTGACACCCTCTGGCTTAAACTTGTATCTCTGTGAGTAGGGGTGTAATGATACTCCAGATCTGCAATTTGGCTCTTTTTTCTTTCCTAAAATTGATTTTTTTTTTGTTTCTCTTCTTTGTTTCTCTGTGTGTTTACAGGAAGTGAATAAGACAAATATAAAGAAATGTCTGTGTTTTGTATTATCAACTACAATTCGTGTACAAAGAAAACTTAAGAACACTATAAAGATAGATTTAACTGTTTAATTTATCTCACATTAATTAAATATGTAGACATGACAAAAATAAATACATATTTCAAAAAAACCTCTTAAGATGAGTCAATATATTAAGTAATTGCAGAGGAGAGTTTTATAAAAGTTGGATGCGACTGGAATTAAACATATTGTTTGTAATCTATGACCTGCCTCTAAATGCACCATGTAGAACCAAGTCAATCGGCAGGAGCAGCTGTTTACTGCAATCCGACACAGAGAAAGACCACAGTCAAACAGTCTGACAAGACATGTTTAAGCTGGTGTTTGACAAGATAGTAAGACAGTCTGGTTTAAGTCACAGAGAATGAAAGCTTAAATTCGCTCCCTTCAGTTTGATTTGAAATGAAAGAGCTCAGTGTGGATTTACCCCAAACTGCAGTGCTGGTCATTCCCCTCTGAAGTGATTTCTCAACTACTGACTAAAGATGAGACTCAGCTGATGCAACATTTGCAAACAGTTAGTGATTCTAGAAAGGGGGTCTCATTAAATTCCAGTACTCACAGTTTGCGTGCCCAATGACCATGATGACTATACGTATGATAAACGGTAGGAATAGCTGTCGGTATCTTTTGGTCCAATAATGGGCCAATGAGGCTCCTCTTGAGATCCTTGCTAATTCAAGGGTCAGAGGTCACCGTGGGAGAGTGTTTGAGACCAAAGGAGAAGCAAATCCACCCTCCCACCCACAGTGGCTCAACTATAGATTTGGAAATGCAAAAATGGGAGTCGCTGATGTAAAACCAAGACTGTATGATTCAATTACATCACGGATTAATGTTGCTACACACTGCGGTATTTGCACATTTGGTTGCTGCTTGACTTTGTATCTTGGGGCCCAAACAGTTTTATAAAACCTTCAGGTTGGTGTTAGTTTCCTGCGTCTCTGCAGGATTCAGTTAGAGGTGCTGGCTGCGGGGTACAAACAAGCATCTTTCTACTCCACTTGGGAGCAGCTAAAACAATTTTCCAGACATGATGTTAAATGTTCTGTGGAGACCAAAACATAAGTGTTCTGCTTTTAACAGCAGCCAGGTCCTTCAGAGCTTCTTCGGGGCATTTAGGACACAGGGTTGTATGGCCCCTGTGTGCATTAAAGTAGTTCAAGCCCCTTCACAGACAGTGATTTATTACTGGTTTGTAACACAGAACATAGTGTGCCTGCCCCATTACAACACCCCATCTACATCACTTGCTGGCCTGAAGGCATGTTTGGTTTGGCTACTAGAACTTTTTGGCAAACCTCATAAATTGCACATTTTAAGAATATGACTTTGGATATATCAAAGGCAGATCAGCATATTTAAAAATAATAACATTTACTGAACAAACACTATATCAACTTATTTCTTTGAAAATTTGGGCTCTCCTCAGTGTGTTTTCTTTACTAGGGAAAGGTCAGCTCTTAAACATTGCAGCGTGGCACGCTCATTCAACATCAGACCTTTATAATGCAAACACCGTAGTTATTATTTTTTATTGTTATATTGTCTACATTATTCAATTATACATTTTGAGGGGTGGGCTAATCTACATTTAACCTAACAAAGTTTCAAAACCCTGCACCTTGATTGGCTAGGGGAGCCTGAATGAGCCTGAGATTAAATAAGATTTGAAAAAGCTTTTGCCATTGAATTTGGCATTTCAGGGTCTATATTTTATGCTGATGTCTTCCTCTCATTTTTCTGGACAGAAAGTGACCACCAAAGTGAACGCATACTGGCACAGAACTGACTTGGTGATTTAAGAAAGGAACTTGCTTCCTTGTCCTCCTTAACTCTGGCTCTGCAGAAAAGGACCCACCAGGCCAGTTTCTTTTTTTTCTGCTGTGAGTGTTTGAAAGCAAAAGGGCACATTAAAGTGCAAATAATATGTACTTGTACGTGGTTGTGGGAAAGTCCCACAAGGCCTCTTGGTCTCTCTGCTGTCTGCCTCCGCGACCCGCCACACAGGCTGACAATTTATGCGTCCGACGACAGCTCCCCCTGATCGCTCGCCAGGGCCCGATGGAGGCAGGCCTGTAGAGCAATGGCAGCGCTACTGGCACTCCATCAAAACCCAGGAAAAATCTCATTAGGACTGCGCCTGGGTGCCTCCTGCACCGTCCCCCACCCATCACAAGAGAACACCTTCAGGACTGAGACATTTAGAGCAGCGGAGCCAACTTGAAGTGGGTAGCGACACACATGAGGGACCATTTAACCAAGTGGGCGAGACAGGCAGACTGACAACGATAAGGGAGAATATGGAAATAGCGGTAGTGCTTCTCCAAGTACATGTCTGCTTCCTTTGGGTCTTTCTAGCAGGAGACTGCTAAGGTCACTGACACTCACACAAAAGCCACCCAGCACTGACAGAGTGAAACAGGGCAAACAGAGCAACACAAAATGGGAGGTAACACATAATAGCGACGGCATGTCCATTTTCTATAAAATTGCATTATTGACCTTAGTAGACTTCAGGTAGTAACATAAAATATAACGGTACAGTGCAAGACATGAAATGTTTTGCTGTCTTTGTACCAGGTAGGTCAAGATACACTAAACTTGTCATCATGTCTTTGTACTTTGTCCTATAAATGTAGTGCACTTGGCAAATAAAATGATTTGGACTGATTCTGTCCAGCCTGGAAAGCAGCCATCCGCTTAAGTTTATGAATTACTAATGGTGAAAACAGCTGTACAACATGGGAATTTTAAAGTAGCCTGAATGTTGAAAACCAAGAGGTAAAACAAGAAAAAAACTCATATTAGCTTTAGTGCTGCAAATTAGCTTATAGGTGTAGAGTTACTTGCGTGAGATCTCATGAGAGGAAATACCCATCCCCCTTCCACCATTGCAAAGAGTAAACTGAGATACACCGGAGGCAGTTTCAAAGGACCAAGCAGTACAACTCTTGCAATTTGGGGCAGAGCCTATCCTACAATGTGTGGCAAGTATGGTGGTGCTGCCGGAGGAGAAAAGAAAAACGATATAAAAGCCACACACAACTAGTCAGCATCAGACAGATGTTGAAGTCCAGCCTTTTGCAGTTCTTTACCCTGGAGTGCTCAGCACCTACAGCAACATTAAACAGCCTCATTCAGAGCCCCATGTACCAGTAAAACATGACGCCCCAAGATGGAGCCAAGATAGAGGGTGTTGATGTGAGCTAGTGAAGCGCCGCACTGCGTTTGAGTGAGGCTTCAAAGGGGATCAGCTTTCACACATGAAATAAAGATCTCAGATAATCATATGGCATAGCAAAACTGAGACGGCCCCATTTGGGGTGGAGGGGGAGACAGGGCCAATTTTCACACAACACCTTCAAACTAAGAGCCATTGCAAATTAATGTGTCTGCATTTCTCTCTAACGAGATAAGATAACTCTTTTTTTGTAAAGAGATTATCAGGGTCATCATCATATGATGTGTTGAGGTAGTTTGAACTTGCTCCAGTATAACAGAATCTTGGGTCTTTCAACATTATAGAGATTTACAACAAACCCAGAAAAGAAAGTCATATCTGCAGCATCTTATAATGCAAAATTATGTCTTTGATAAGAAACTCAGTGTCTCTCCAGAGGTCACAGACTGCAAATTGTTTGATGTTGAGTCCTTCACATGCACCATTACCACAATATAAGCTGTCTAGTGGATGCTAATCGGAAACAGCTTACAGTGCATTTGGTGTGCAAGTTTTATTTTTCAGGAGAAATATTACATGGCTGAGCACTGCTATTATCAAGTTAACTGTTCAACAAAGCATTCATCATTTAGGGATTTCATCCAATGGGAAAATTGTGCAAATATCAAGGAGTTACCACACCCAGCTCTAAAACCACACGTAGACCACAAATGATCACCAAAGCTTCCGCCTCTGAGTTACAACCACTTTGTCTGCTTTCATTTTTCACAATCTCTAAAGAGGGAGCAATGCTTGAATTCAGCAGACAATAAACTGGATAAATTATTGGACAAATACATCCTGTAACTCTGCTGCCTGAAAGGGGCTAACATGTAATTTGACATGTCAAAGGGAGCATCAAAGACAGAAACCTTTTCTCCTGGCGCTGTGCCTGACACCCCTCAGTCAAGGCACACCCACTTCTCTTCCTGCGCCCCAGGAAGGAAATTATAGTCATGGAGTTGGGATCCATCACCAGGCAGGTTGGAGGAAGCTGCTCTATGATTAAAGTGTGCATGGTCAGCAACTCTAAGACTGGAGGGGCTTGAGGAGGCAGCATGTGCTGGAGGGCTTACCATGTTAACTCTAGTTCATGACACAGGTTTTACAGAGATTCTTCACACACACACACACCCACACTTTGTTTCCTATACTTTGAGTCAGATTATGCTGTGTGTCTGTGTTAATGAACTCTCTGACATTGTTAGATAAGAAGGTGCAAAGACACGTGTCTGTGCGGTGTGTGAGCATGTGTGTGTACATTCATGTGTGAATTTTTATTCATGTGTTGTTTGCTCTAGGAATTACTTTTTTTTTTTTTTTTTGCAAGACCAACATGAGCCATGATTGGTTGCTTTCCTTTTGTACAGCGATAGTGCACAGCCACCACTCATTTCTCCGCGTCAGATTTACATTGCAAACACTGCTGGTCACATTACCTCACCCACATCAAAGGCTGCCTCCTGAAAAGCTCAGTGGAATATTAGCAGAGATTTACAGCCCTCATCTCTACGCTTCAGAAACATGCTGATCTGAAGTAATCTCCCTCCCCCTCTCCCTTTTTGTGTTTCATGTGTGAAGTTGGCCAACACTTTAATGACCCATTTACAAAACTTTTACACCTGCAAAGATAAGCTTTTACAACTCAGCCAGCCCCTCAGGCTCTAAACCTTACCTTTTACTCAAGGTAACAGCCTTTATTAGCTTTTGAAGAATATATAACCACAGCAATTAACATTTATCACACTGTTTATCAAAGCCTTATCTCACAGGAGAGGGCAGAAGGAGAGGATACAAGGTGTCAAGATCAAGAGTCTGGCTGCATGATCACCCCTCCAGCAGTTTAGAGACACTAACTGCTAAGAGTTCTTTCATTTTCTACATCGTGAGAAACATAGGGCCTCAGTTACAAATGTTATAAAAATTTAATAATACAAAAGTAGAGACCCTCTACTAACTGTTGTACAAAAGTTATGTGAGTTCCAGCATTTAGCATATGTAGCAGGTCACATAGCTGTGAACGCTGCTGTTACCTGATATGATAAATGAGACCAGTTCTACCACTGTTACTATAGTAATCATTGTCATTCTGAGTCATTGCTGAGTTGGCTGCAGCTTCACCTCTATGAAATAATACACATAAACAGTCGTGTACTGTGCATTAAGGAAACATGGGGGTAGACAGCCTGAGAAAAGCCACTTCTGTTTTTATCCTCAAGTTTTCTTGGGAGTCACAGAGTTAAAGGGGGAATCTGAGCTAGAGGTGAATCCTTGAAACACATTCTCCACCAGCCAATGAACTCCACTTTGGGACCTTGCATTCCCAAGAGGAAGCTAGGGTTTGGAAGGGAATGGAGACAGCCTGTCGTTTGGCCTTGATTTACAGGTGGTCTCTGCCTGCCAAAAGTAACAAATCATGACATTATGGCCCTCTGAGTTCAGAGTAAAGCCCAGTTCCAAAGAGTGAGAAAAGAGGAGACAGAGAAAAGAGGGAGTCTTACGCAAAATGACACACCTCATTTCAAAAAGCTTGTGCAGTTAGTATAGCAATAGCATATCTTCCCCTTCATGACCAAAATTTGTTTGCTCTGGAGCCTATAACTTCCTTGGCAAAACTGACAGAAAAGTCCTGCTAAAGTGACATTGGCTTTAAGAGTGTGCACTGCGAGTGTGCCAGTCCTTAATGCAAAAATAGGATGGATTATACATTTAAGACAACTGGCTGGCAACACACTAGCTTTCATGCAGGTTGTGTTTAACGGAGTGCGCTACACTGTGACTAGAGGGTCTAAGTAATTAGTCAAAGCTTTCGTAGTGAAGAAACAGTTCTTCAGTCATAAGAGTGGCTTCAGACGCCAGTTTCAAGTGCTGCAAAGTGCAAGAGAAACAAGGTTTTAGTCAGTAAATCTGCCTCGAGGGCAGTAAGAAAGTGACAACCACTTTAACCTTTAACCACAGCCAAATGAGAAGAGACACTTATAAGTTGACATGTCAGCAGCTACGGCTTAAGCATCTCTCTCTAAAACAGAACATTTTTGCTGAAACAACTGATCCTTGATGTTTACATAATATGCAACTGTGGTTTAAAAATTCAAAAGGTTACATTACCTAAAAAAAATATCTTACTAGCAAATTACCTTTAAGAGAAGACAGTAGACTTAGACAAGCCTTCAGTTCATTATGTTTTATAGTAAAAAGACATCTTAGTTTACAGCTCTTTTCTGTAATGTGGTTTTAAATCATCTGATCTGATTGGGAAATGTTAGATAAAAGGCTGAAATGTACAAAATCGATAATGGTTTCAGCTCATCATACCATCCGAGCTACTGAGTCAGTTGTCAGAGTTGCATTGTGAGTGTAGTTCTGCAGTCTGCAATGCATTCCAGCCACTATATATGCACAGTGAAACAGAAGCTAACTGTGGATGAGGAGATGTCATAAAAACTAATCTTTATAATCAGACCTATACAATTCCTCCAAATGAGAGTTCAGTAACGTCTGTAACTACCAGCCTTTTCTCATTTCATTTAGAGCCAGCTACTAAACCTCATCACTGTAATCAACAGCGGAGCTCCATGTGGTAGGTGGCAGTTATGGAAACCTCTGAGGAGTGCATGTTGACCAGATGGAACTGACCTCAACACCAAGGTGGCCATTCTTCCTTTCTGCCTATGCACACATGCTGTACATCCATATGATCACACACATGAGCGTACACACAGACACACGCACAGCATGTTTGGAGCAGACATCCTGCCAGCCACAAGCCACTACCTCTAAACATCCCTCACATCTGACCTTTTAACTGTGGACCTAAAATCTCTGTAATTACAGAGAGTGTTTCAACTTTGCAAGTAAACATAGCAGCAGAAATAGACACTTGAACTACTATATACATGTGCGCTGGTGCCAGGGGCTGGTTTCTATTCATAGCTGACTGGAATTAGTGGCTTGTGTCACTGCTCACCATAATGAACTTAGAGAGGAGTAGGTTACTTGGTTGCAAACAGCTACCAAATTCTACGACAGATGCTCATTGCTTGCATGCATGTTACTCGATGCTTGTCAACTCACATTTTTCAAAACTAAACCCAGACAACACTCTGCAATATGTGCAATGCAATATGCAAAGCTGACCAAAGCAAACAAAAAAATCTATCTAAAAACTGAAGAGTTTAAAGTATTTTTTAATTCCTGCCAGCCAATTCCACCTCAGCAACCACAGCTAACTTTGTCAGCAATGCCAAGGAAGTTATAACTTCTATGGACGTAGACACTAAGTGAGGAATTTATAACGTCATCCCCATTTTTATGTAATTAAATATCTTGAAAGGTAATTTGTGAGCTAGAGATAACAGGACTTTTCTTTTTTTACACTGCCTAGGTTGACATTGAGTTTAGCATTTTTACTGGCATTTGCCAAAACTCTGCTAACATGCTATTTAGTAAGCTACAACAATATTTTTGAGATTTTTATTGTGTTTTGAACCTTATCATGAAACTAAAAGTCTGTGAATTGCTAACTGTTACTAGGAAAATATTACTATGTACTGTTGACAACAAGTAGATGCTAAAATGGCATATGGCAATGCTCCCTATAGTTTAGTAATTTTTCTTTCGACAGTTTTGATAGTCAACAGTTTTTCTGCTATCAACATTTCTAGGCTGCCAGATGCAGTTTTTCAACCTTGAGCACACTTTTGGGTGGAGAAGTTGGGGATTAGACAGACAGGCCAAATGTCCTTTTGCAGAGTTGAGGGTTGGCCTGCTTTATTGTGAGTCTAGAGGGTGCGCTTCTCTTAAGGTTGTGCCACCTGTGGAGCATAAACACACCAGGGAAGGACAGCTTTCCTTTCAGCAGGACCACTAGACTGTTTAGCTTCCCTTCCACCGAAAACATCCCCTAACAGACAATCCAGACCTCCTTCAGCCATGGCGCCACAGGAAGAGCTGCAGAGCCCTGGAACCTCTGTCTGAGGAAGGCACAATACTCTCCCAACTCTGTTTACCTAGTTCCACTTCCTTCATTCCCTCTACCTCAGGTGGCCTTAGAGCCTCGGTCACAAAAACTCTCAAACATAAGGAAGATAAATACAGCAGGGCTCATGGAAGCTGCAGAGTCCATCATTGGTGTTTTCCTAAGACCAGTTTGCTAGAAAAACAAGTGAGAGGACACCACGCTGGGAATGTTAGCAGTGATAAATGGATTCATATTTTACTGTAAATGTGTATACGTATGTCTGTGAGTGTCTGTGTGCTTCACGACACTTAAGTGTGCATGCACCATCCTCTGCATGTATGCACTCTCATGAAAGCAGCTTTTTACAGATGCTGGTTTCATCCTATTTGAGAGCCACTCTGAGTGCTCAGTCAAATTATTCAGCGCTTACTGCACAGGCCAGAGCGCAACCCACAGGGGAGCCTGATAAACAAACAAGAGAGAATTATTCAGGGTTTAAACACTTAAACTTCCACTTAAGCAGAGCCTTTTAAGTGGGTGATTAAAATGGGCACCCAGCTCCCACTGAGAGCTCAGAGGAGCTCAGTGCCATCACAAGAGTCCAACTACCTAACTCCCTCCCCCTCTCCCTAGACTGACATCCTTGTCAATCCCTAAATTATAACCTACAGAGATGTTTAGAATGAAGACAGACTAAAGTATATGAGCACATCATCTACGATGGTGAACCTGACTCAGAGTTTTGTCAGTCAAATTGGAGTTTCAATCCAAAGATTCAGTTTGTTTAATTTCTTTAAAGTTCAGTGCCACACCAAACCCCTGATATCAGCCCACATGAATATCATATTTTACTGATTAGACTTAGGTTTAATGCTTTCCTTCATCATTTGGGATAAGAAAAGACCAGATTTCAATGCTATAAGAAAATGTAGAAGTGTCCTTCCTGCTTACAATTCAGTCATGAAAAGTTCAGCGCACCATAGAGGGTCTCTCATGTCAGAGCTGTCAGCCAGTGCATGTAGCACTACAACAACATATGGCAGTATACTAACTTAACCAAGATCTCTTCATTTATATTCACCCTCCTCAAGTTCGAATCATTGATTTCTTCACGGCAGCCCTGTCATCTTCCACATGAAGAATGATTACTCAGTCAGCTATCACCTCTGGTTTCTGTTCTTTCCACTCCTCAACACTTTACATACAATGGCATGTCAAAGCAGGAAAAGAAAAGGTGTAATTAAACGTTTTTGCTGCATTCCATTTCGATGAACTGAGTCAAGACTCGAGGTATTTTGCTTGTTTGATCACTGTCACTGCTAACTGGGACATTTAAGGAACAGATTATAATTGTCAATAGATACACCTGTGCTACAAATCAAAAAATTTGCAGTGACTTTTTAAAATTTTTACACTGTGATGGTTGTTTATCAATAAAATACTGTCCATGCCACTGGGCAATTTTGCAGTTTCATGATGTTTTGCATTTACCAATGCAACCCTCCTCTTCTATGTAGTTTGGTGCAGAAGGAACATGGTAACCGGCATGTGGTCTCTCATATTGAATGTTTTATTAGATAAAAACATATCCCTAAAGTACTCGCATTCATTATAATCAATTTAATCATATCATAGGAGTTTAAATACTTGCCTAGTTGTAAATTGCTTTAATCTACAATATAGACCGCAAACTAGCCATTATCAACTTAAATATTTGACAAGTAATTGCTCTCCTTTGCATTTAATATTTCAAGTCAAAAGTGGGAAAAAACACTCTTCCAAAGCTTTTTAAAAGGTATTAGCATGTTCAAGGCACACATAAAGATCAAAAGGTTGAAGATGCATTAGTGTTACTGAAAATATGATGATGTTGGTTTGGAGAATTCCAGATTTTTTACGTCTTATATGCACATTATTTGTGCAATTTAGTAGGTACATGCTTGTCAATCGAAGTCATTTTAATCTGAGGTGGAATCCTGTTTTGAAACAAAGAAAAACTAAATTACTAAAACATCCTAAAAATTTACCATAGAGAAAGAAATAAATGCCACCCTCGAGTGTCACCCTGCAGCCTAAATGTAACTGTGAAATGGTGGTGAGAGACACTTTGATCAACAGCTATCCGTTGCTCCAAACTGAGCATATATTTGGGGAAACAAAGCACAATCTCAGCTGCTAATCCCCTGAGATTTAGAGCACATTCCCCCAGAAGCCTTTGATCTCTGGAGTGCATCTGTACAGCTGACTCCACACATACAGCACACTCACATGCACACGCATGAACTGATTTTGCACGTACATGCAAGATTTCTCTTTTAATATTAAGATGCCAAATACATGGTTTTACTTCTATGACACCTACAATTGATAACTGATCATCGCTTTTCGAAACTTAAACATATTATTATGCTTGTTTATGAATTATGGGGGCATGATGACAACAAATTCGATACTGTATTTCTTGATAAAATTAGAAAATGGTATGCATTATTTTTTGTATTGTGAAGTAGAAAGGGGAGATGCTTTAACACGTCATGAGAGAAAAGTGGATAAACCTGATCAAATGTATAAATGCCACTAGATCTTTCACCTTATTTTAAATCACTATCTTCTTTTCACAGAAATCCTTCCCAGAATGCACCATTCACAACAACAGAGAGTTATCTGCACTACTTTGTCAGACAGGAGAAATTCCTCCAGCTTTTTGTAATCTATGTGACATACAATGCCAGATGTGACATTAAAGCCACCTGCATGTCCCTGAACCTCCCAGTCCCCAAGCTACACTGACGTCAGCCCAAGACTTCCACACCATCTTCTCATGGGAAAATTTAACAAATATCTCACAGAGTCGCTCTATAGCCAGGTGCTACCCCTCCTCCCCAAAGGCTAGGGCTTTTCTTCTCTTTAGTGTGTGGCTCCAAACTTTTCTCCCAGCCTCTTCAAAGAGCAACAACAGACCCTGCGTCCCTTGGGAGCATAGAGGGGGTAGAGCCCGGTGGGAGAGGGGCATACGTCACAAGCACGCACAAGAGGCCAGCCGTTGGGAAAAGAAAACGCAGAGGGAGAGGACAGAAAAAAGGAGAGAAAGAGGAAGAGTGGTCTGCATTTGAAAGGTGCTTTCAGCTTCTAGACAAGGGCCCTCGCTTTGTGAGAACAACAAGGAGAGAAAAAGCACAACAGCAGAATTGAAAGACGAAGGGGGCGCAAAACCTGCCATGTCTTTTATCAGACTCGGAGAGCTGAGAGAATGCATTTAAAAGCTTTAGGCCTACTTCCAAAAAATCCTTTCTACTTTCAAAATAAAATCAAAGGGCTGGCAACCAACTGCGAGACCAGGGGGTTGGGGGCAGAAGTTTCGCTGTGATTCACTTCCGAGTTGCATCCTGTCATCAGTTGTAACTTTGCTTTCTTTGTCTACAATTTCACACCAGTCGATGAAAACTCAGTTTGAAAAAATATATATTTAAGATACATATATAGCTTTGGATCTGTGAGAGGTGAAACTTGGGAAGACTGGAGATTGCTTTTGCCACACAGAAGGTAGGGCTTCACAGCGGAGGAGGAGCCATCAGTGTCACTACAAACACCTCCCTGCATGGCCTACTTCAAATGCAGTCCCATTTCATCAGCCACAACCAACACAGGGCCACAGGGTAAACTGAAGAAACAGATGGAGGCTAGGAGGGGAGAGTGGAGCAGAGGGGAGCACCCAGAGAGGGGGAGGGGGATTTTAAGAATATAAAGGGGGAAACTTTGTAAAGAATAACCATTAAAACAGATTATTTTTAAAACCTGATGGCCTTTTCTTTAATCCCCTGCCAAGAGAAGCAACCTAATAAACTAACCAACAGAAATTTGAACTTCCAAGTCACAAGTTGTGAAAACGTTCCGCCCTATCAATGTCTATGTCAGCCACATAGTTCCGCAGGGTGCACATAACATATCAAATTTACGGGTAGGTGTAGACACCATGCTGTTCACAGGGGAGAAAGTGTGCAGAGGCTCACATGACCTGGACCTCATGTTGAGACCCACAGATCCACCTGCACCGCTCACTCACTGTCTGCCAAAGAGACGCTGCATCTGACTGCTGAACTCATGAATGGGTGTAACATCTGCGTGAAATCATCATCAAGGCTCAGTTGCATCTTTATTTCTCTGTCTAGCTGTGCTTAATTTAATTTCAGTTCTAAAATCCACTAATAGAGACGAACTGCTGGTGTTGAAAAGCTCTTCCAAACAATGACTTTCATGAAACTGGCATTGCTCCGACAGGGAATATGGTTTGGAAAGGATCAGATCAAAAGAATTCCAAGCGTGGACTCCCTACTGTTGACACCTGACCCACATTCTCCTGGACCCTGGTTAAGCTGGGAGGGGGGCTCAAAGAACAGCAGCTATAAATAACTGTCTTACCAGGTACTCTATACAATATAGATAACTCTTAAAGCTGAGAGAATTTCATTCACATTCTCTCACCTAAGAGGTTAGCTGTTTTTATCTGAAAGCACAGCGGGGTCGAGCTTTTAAACTTCTTCTCACAGAGCGCTTAGTCTTTAAATACAGTTAAAGCATGTGTCACAAAGGGCTATAGATTCACTTTGAAGAATAATTTATAATTCAAGATTTGAGAGCATTTTGATCCTTTATTATTTTTTGAGTACATCTTCTGAAGTAAAATTACTTTCATTCATTAAATTTAATTCATAAATGCTCTCAAAGTGTGCGGACCTTACAACATTTGCATAACTCCTCCTCAACAGCTCTTTTGTGAACAAAAGCAGCAAACAGAGCATTTGCTTGCAATGTTCTACGGCACTGAAATCATGCTTAGACCACAAATGACATAAGAAAATGTACAAGTATACAGTTTGATGGATTTTAGGGCTTTAAAAATCCCTGGCAGGTATAACTTTTGCGGGTACAGAAACATTAGAAATGATCAGCTTACAAGTGGCACAACCATTCAACTCCAGAGTAGAGCTTAAAATTAACCATCTACAATGTCCTTATTTTACAACTCAACACTAACTTAAAGTATCAGTACCACCATTAGAGATGAGAGAGGAAAAAAAGAAATCAAGGTCTGAATGTGTTTTTAATATTTGATTGTTGCCATACCTAAAGCTCCAAGAGGGGACAAAGATTTTTTCTGCAAACCATGCATTTCTAAATATGTAGTAGAAACATGTTCTGAGATGCTCAAAAAATTGCAAGCAAACAAATTATTTATATTTCAGAATTAAACATTAAAGATTTAAATATACATTGAAATCACTTAACAATTACGTTAAAGCCCCCAAATAAATATTGATGATGGAAGCACTTTTCTTCTTTTGATCATTCCCTCTAAATCTAAGTGCCTCATGGCTTTTATTGCTCAATTATTTAAACAAACTGAGCTCCACCAACATCAATTTTTTTAAACATCTAACTTTTTCAGCAGGAATTCTTCTTCAATCCTGAGTCAAAATGTTATACACCTTCATTGTTGGAAAAAGTACCCCACGAACATTTCCAGGAAAAAAATCCATGAAAATTTGTTTTTGTGGTAATAATTTACACTAATTGCATGGTAATAATGTGGTTTTAAATGCTTAAATTGTCTAAACTGTATGGCCTCCGCTCAAAACATAAGCAACCATATAAGAAGCATGACTTTTCTTCTGGAGCAACATAGACATTCTCTAGAAAATAAACATGGTTTTAAGTGTTTCTCATTGAGCCAATCCCTAAAAAAAGGTGGTCAGGAGACGCAGGGCCCGGAGTGAGTGGGATCTTGTTACTATATGAAAAGGTTTACTGCAGCTTCAGGGCATAGCGTCAGGATTAGCTACTTTGACACCATGTGGTGTAACATGCAAAGCCTGTCACAATCTTATAAGAACCACTACCTCTCTTGTCATTAATTCACCAAGCAAAGCTATCAAAAACACATTCAGAAGACAAAACAACAGTGGACTTTAGACCCGACTGAAGCGGAAATTTCAGTTGCCGAAGACTTCTACAAGTGATTTTGCCCTCTCACCAGTATACCGGTAAGTCCTCATACTAACAACTTCCTTTTCTGAGAATCTACATCATCATGTGCAGTTTTGTCTGGCTTGCAGTTTTAATGCATGGTACAGCATGAGCTTTACACCACAACTGGTACTTGCTCTAAATGCAAAACTTGTATTGTGATAAGTGATAGGTAAGGAGAGGGGAAAGAAAGACTGTTTTTCACATTTAGTGATTAAAAGATTCTAGTTTTTCAAAATGGCAAATAACTTGAACAGGGTTGTTAAGTATGTTTTAAAAAACATTTGAAGGAGAAGGATTATATGCACATCATGTAGGTGCACGGCTAACCGGATAACAGCATCCATAAAAGAAAAGTCATGCCAGCACTTACACAATAGCACAAAACTTTATTATTAATTACAGCGTTTGATTCAACTTGGAACTATGTCAGGTCTGATTGCCGCAACATGGAGAACACACCCATGTTTATAACATCATTATTGACAGGCTAACAAGCTCTTTAATGGCAGGTCTGGTCATTCAGACAAATTGCCCAAAGTGATTAATATTCAGAAACACAACCAACAATTTTACAAAAAAAAAAAACACATGGAAAAAAACCCAGAAGAAAAAAACAATACAGAAGTAATCATTTAAAACATCCAAAATTCTAAATATTATCCATCATGCCAAAATCCACAGTACCTATATTAGCAAAAGTATAGGGTATCAAGCCAGATGAAAAATGGGTAAGGATCTAAAACTCTATACAAAAATTTAGTCTCTAACCCCTTCTATGAAAAAAGAACAACCAAAAAATTAAAACTTAATAAAAATTAGACCTGATCACAGCAAAAGAAAACAGATAAATCTGTTTCATTTTTGAACAAGTAGGCTTTTAAACAAGTATAATTTTTAAAAATGTCTGTGTCAGTGTCCAGAAAAATTTACTGACATGCTTTAGAGAAAATGTTCGATCTAATCTTCCTCATTTAGACTTTTAGGTTACTGAGGCATAAAAATATATAAAATTTTTGGAGTAAATAGCAAGTACTGATCTTATACCAGTGTGTCTGTGTACATTATTATTATTATTATTATTATTATTATTATTATTATTATTGTTGTATTTATTATTATTATTATTATTTATGAGCTGTAGAGTAACATTATGTGGATGTTATTTTATGGATGTGCTTGAAGTTACACAGTTAGTTTGCCATTTATGGACATTGGCTAAGTGTGCAATAAAAAAATCTCATAAGTCTCATTCAGGTGTGCAGGACACTGCTGCAGAATAGAGGGTCCTGTTTCCTATAAATAATCTATGTGTTATGATCAGTTCGGAGATCAGCGTACTCGCTCATGCCTGATTCAGCCTTTTAGCATTTCCAATACTGGTATCAAAACAACCAGTTTCTGCTCAGAGTGCTTGGATCGTGGGTGGAGGAACTGATTTTCCTTTTGCCTTGATGGGCTCCAGTTCCTCAAACATGCTGCCTTTGAGGAAGGCATTGCTAACCAAAGAGGCTTAAGGCTCCTCTGAAGCAATTCCAAAGGATTTCCTCACTTGACAACAACAGCACAGTGTTTACGGCATTGCCAAAATACAAAACAAGCATGGCCTTCAACATTTCTCCCCAGCCTTTCCAATCCACACTTGTCACCAGACTGTCACGATGCAATGCTTTCAACTCAGGCTTGATCTATTGTTACCCAAAAAACCCTTCAGATCAGTGCAGAGGCTGAACCAACATTTGTTCTCTACAGGAGAGGATGAGAGGTCTACCAAAGGAGTGTTAAGACCTAGCCTTTCAATTTGTCAACCTGAACTGGAAAACAGGAGAACAGAGGTAAAAACAAAACTGGAGGAGGCAGTGGTTAACTCAAGAGTATATATTTTTTTATATATTAAATGTTTTCAACTTCAGAGTAAATCATTGATTGGCAGAATGGCAAAAAAAAAAAAAAATCACTGCCTGAAAACAGAAACATTTAACTTCTCCGTGCAGCAAACATAATACATCCACTCGCCACTATTGTTAAAAGTTTGTCCACCAACAAAGCTAAAAGAGTTTTTCTCAAGTCTACGAGAGGATCAGAGGAGCAGACTCGTCATATACAAGCACACAAGCACACACACACACACAAGCTGTGAGACCAAGTGTAGCCTCACTCAAACTGCTGATAAGATGAAAAGCCTTGAACGGCACAGGGTGAAAAATCTCATTTTAATTGTGTTGAATGCGTCCAATCACCATCAAGAGAGCTTTTCACACGCATTTCTAATATGCTGCTTCTCCATGAGCAGCCTACGTGAACCTCGTGGACAGCGTCGTACTCACCCGTGCAGTCAAACCGCAGTTATTCTTGTGGTGACAGTCCCGTTGCTCGAGCCGAGAGCTCGTGCAGTAGTATTTCTGCTTCACGAGCCAGTCGTCGATCCCCTTTCTCGCCAAACAGGCATTTACTACAAAACTGTCGCCTGCAACAAAGAAGCGCATTATTATTACACAGTAGTGTGACTGTTACATTATTAGAGACTACAAACTATATTTTGTAGCGCTGCACTCATGTTTTCCATGAGCGGTCCATCTTCAAAGAGTCAGACTCAGCGCTGGAAAGCTGCTCCGAGGAGCTGGGAGCTCAGCTCAGTCTGAAAACTGCTCACAAACTGACCGAAATTTCACATTTTCACATAAAGAATAAGATAATAAGTGTCCTTACCTTCTGGGCTCTCCCTCGGTTTACAAATAGCGGCTTGAAGGAGAGAAAGTCAGAAGACAATGAACATTGTTACTCGAAAGTATCAGAGCACCAAGAGTGGAGCTATAGCTGTGATTTCTCTTAGGAATATGAAATCTTACCATGTTTCGAGTGCAGTTTACCCATTTCTATGCATCGAGTTGGAGTTTAAAACCATCAGAAGAATATAATCCAAAGAAAAATAGGAACGGGCTACGATATCCAGGCACAGGAGCGTCCGTGGAGACCGAGGGCAGACTCTGCTCAGCACAGGACCGTATGACTGGGGAGCCAAACGAGCCTTTGATCCAGAGCGCCGCCACTCTCAACACACACACATACATACACACACACACACACACACACACGGGGCGATATGCCACTTCCTGCTCACGCCTTCACAATAAAAGACTTAATTGATGGAACACGTGGGCTCTACAAAATGATCATTAGCAAAGCGAAAATACAGATGATGACACGTGGCTAACGACTGCCAGGTTCAAAACGAAAAGAACAAACATTTTCATAGAATTAACGCTATTTTTACGCTGGTCATTCATATATTTCATGATTCCTGAAACATCTTACAATGCGTACTTTCTTATGCCTACATTTTAAACACAATGCACATTCTAAATTCCTTTTAAAAGTTGTAGGAAAACTATCGGCTAAAAAGTACAGAAACATATATCAGCAGCGGCATATAGACAAGTCAATGCCGTCTTTTTCATTGTATGATTTTATTACGAAAATAAATTTAATGCCCACCGGTCTTTGTTTACTCTCTTTAGCAGACTTGACGTATCTCGCTCATTTTCCCTGTTGTCTTCAAAGTGCAGAAGTACGACAAAAAATATATACATATCATTTTAACCGGATATGTACCTCACCCCAGACCGAAAGCAAGTGTATTTAAACGCACACCAGTGTGTCTGCGGATTTCCACTGGTTACTGCCAGCATTTCTGCAGGTTAACTGGAACAATATTGCGCTCAAGTGACTTTAAGACAAATCATTTTTAAGAGCAAATAGAAAAAGCAAAACGCCACATCTTAATAGGAATTGCAAAAGTTTGTTTTAATAAAGAGGACTATTATTCATGTATAATCATATAGCATTAAGCCCACAAACTATTAATTGACATATCTTTTCCATGCTTTTGCATAATTTGGAAAGAATTCATACCCATACAGACCATGTTTGTATTGCTTCTTGACTTATATATTTGTTAATTTTAGTATTTAATAATATTGGTAATGATCCTCTCAAATGGGCCTCCTCCAGGAAAAGATCTTATGGTACTAAGTTTTGTGGTCATTGTGTGTCTGTATGTTTGGGGTCCTTGACATAAGAATAAGGTTTAGAAATCCCAGTCTTATTGGTCTGAGGCAGCAGATGAAAGCAGACTAAAATTCTTTTGAAGTCTTCAATTATATATCTAATAAGGGACAGAAGCCACTGTGCCATGTGAGGCTCAATGTGAGAGTAATACATGTGCTCTACAGGCATCGTCTGCAGGCATGTATGTGAGAACGCATTGATGATAAGCATCATCTAATTTTAAAGCAAAAATCAACCCATGTCATTTCTGTTTTATTCTCTTTTTTCTTTTTAAGTCTAAAAACAGCAGATTAAAAACTTAGTGGAGGCTTCTTTCATTTTAAGGACAGAATCTTGTAAACTAAATGTCTTTTTCGGCAAATTAACTTGTTGAAGTGCTGATTATGTTGTAAACTACATCTCCATTTTAGAAAAAGGCTCTCATATAGCTTGGTGGTATGACCTCTTAATTATAATAGGCCTCTACAGTCCAGATTGTCTTTAAGTTTACCAGTTAGTTTTCCCAACCTATAGGCCTAAAGCACATAGATTTGGACCATCTAGTGCTTTTAAAATTCAGTTAGTCACAGCAGTTACTTGCAAATGTAGAAAATTGTAACAATCCTGCAAATCACCTTTTGTGGTAGGAAAAAAAAACAAATATTCACACATAAAAAGACCTAAAATGCCCCTGTCACTGGCATTACCTGTGGGTAAAATGTGCCAGAAAGCAAATGTAAAACTGTTTTTATGTGCTGTGATTGCTTTTGGTTCCTTTCGGCCCATGTTTCACAAAAGGCTAGAATCATCAGTGTTGCAGATGTCCACCAGCTGATGATGTCACATGAACCAATGCTTTCTACCAAATCAGTGCCAAAATTCTGAAAACATTGCCAAATAATTTTTCCACATCACTAAAGGCACTATACCTCACACCCCAGAAGAAGGAATATGTCTACCAGCACATAAGAAGAACAAACTTAAGGATACGATGGTGACAAGTGCAACTGCTGCGATAGCTCTGCCTTGTCTCATCAAAAAGAAAAACAGTAAAATCATGTGTGGGTTTGTTTTGCATTTGAGGCAGTTCATCTGGGATTAATAATGCATTTTTCATATACAGTATGCAGACCACAGCATCAAACTTTTCAGATGAAAGGAGGAAACACCTCTAACTTAGCACAGTTCCATAGAGGCAGATATCCAGATTTCATTTGAAAAAGCTGATTTTGCTTTTTAGTCAGCCATATTACATACAAGGTTTACTAAGAGCTGCAGTGTTTTGGTTAATGTAGTTACCACTGCTCAAAGAAGTCAGTGTCAGAGTCATCTGTCATCAAAAAATTATGTTCACCTTTCTTATAAATATTTCCAGGCTACTGATCTCTACAAATAACAGAATATTTAATCATTTGTTTGTTTGTTGGGTTGGGGTTTTGTTGTTGTTGTTTTTCTTTTTTGTGGTATCAGATTGGGTTTTTGAGAATCGTTGAAGTTCACTGCTCTTGGTATAAGTTAAAAAAAAATTCTGGTATCATAACATCCTTATGTTTGTCATTTGTCATAAGCTCATTTAGTTACGTTATAGGAATTGAGCAAAACAATTGCAACAACTCAAGTCGTGGCTCACAGGATGGAAGTTTGTGCATCGCTGGTTTTGTGCTTTATAATATTTACTATAGTAACTGGTTTTACATTATTTTGTTAATTCTGTGATACAGAAATAAAGATGGACTGCACCTATAATTTCAAAGCTGAAGTCTAATGAGAAGACTGCCATGAAATCGCAATGTTTATTATATTTTTATTTTTTTATCATTACGACAGAGATCATAATCATAATGACCTGAAAGTTTGCACTGGAGATTGATGTGTAATGCAAGAAAGCACCAAAATTATTAGGGTCCCTCTTCAACTTCTTTATTGTTGTTTTTACTATCAGTAACCTAAAATGAGCAATCACCGTTCTAGTGGCTCACTCATGGTGCCTCCATAGTCATAATAGCCACAACATGTCAAGCAGGTGTACATCATTTATGGTGTAGACAAAATGCCTACACACATATGCCACAGGCTTTTTAATGTCTTAATACACTGTAAGCTTGAACCTTCATCGAGTTAAATACACAATCTACCTGCAAAAAAGATTCTATGAATATCTAGTTTAGGAGCTGATGGCCAAAGGTAACATATGTTCATGTAGCTGAGTTGTGATGATTTCTGAGGAAGACAAGATCAAAAAAAGTAACCTGACCCCAATTTTCTGCAAAGGATTTTCACATCTTTATGGATGTGACTATATACTGGACATGTGTCTCCACAATGCAGCCTTCCAGTTGCATTTCTACTAAACACTGGTTTCCGCATCCTGACTCTATCATCACATGTTGTACCAAGAGGAATCAGGCTCCCCTTTGAACTAGTCTGCCACAGACACACAGATGAGCTTGTTATTATAGCAACTCGCCTGAATTTGCTGGGAAAGAAGGCCTGTCCCTCTGACACACTTCCTGTCCTTTGAAGAGGCCAACGGAGAGATGGCTTTGCGGGCCCTATTTCCAAGCTTCGCCTTTGATGCCTGCGAGAGAGGAGGTGGCGGGGGTTTAAAGCTAGAGTTCTATCTCATGGATGTGAACCCCCAAACCTCCAATCAATCTCCATTATCATGGGATGCAGTTATTTTAGCCTGACACATCATCAAATCAGAAAATAAATTTAGCAAATATTTGGTTTTTTTTATTGAGGTATTTGTTAGCTCCAGTGGATATCTGACTGCTGAATTCTATTGTGTATCTCCTTTTGCAGTGAAACAGCTTCATGGAACAGCTTCATGGAACAAAAGCAAAATTCTTTAAGCACCTGCCTGATTGATGTAGGTATTTATTGACCTAGGGGAGCTCCTTCCATGGTGGCCAACTCTAGCTCATTCCACCATAAAACTCAGCATTCTCCCTGGAAACAAACATAGTGTGAGGCATTCAGAGGGGTAGATTCAGGGACATCTAATGGCTTGTCTGTGTTTATGTCCTTGTAACAATGTTTGGGGCCTGATGCCTGGAGAGCCCACCGGAGGGAATGCTGCCTGGTGGTAAGGAGGGGGATGTGAAGCATATAGAGGGACAGAGGAGCAGCTGCTGGGCGCTTAAAGCTTAAACATGTGACTGTTGCCTTTATCTTGAGGAACAAAAGGGCATAGATGTTGTAAAGGGCAGAAGACAATCGTGACTGAAGTACAGTGTTGATTCCTGCAGCGGTGGTGACTCAGCCCATTGTGGTGGCCCAGCGTGTGATGTGTCAGGCAAAGGGTCTGCAGGGAGGGAAAGACAGCCTGGCATGCGTTTGCCATTCTGCATACTGGAAGCAATGGAAATAGCCTGGGTTCAAAATATTTCTGGAAACATTGGTATGTGTAGGGCGTTTACAGCAAACGGCAGAGTGGATTAAAATTCAAAGTCAAAGCAGAAGAAACTACACAAACTTGCGGATCCTTCCTTTGAGAGCATGTGATGCCTCACAAGGCTTTTGACACACTAATTTTATATGGCAGTGTATGAGAGGTAGGCACAGGCACAAAAGATGTGCTTCAAACATTTTCAATTTAGAGTTTTTTTAATCAAATTCTTTTTGTAAATGCACACTGTAATGAATACAAAATCTAAAGATGGATTGTATTTTGTGTATAAAGTACTGAAGTTTATTTTTAATTTAGAGCATACATAGAGCAAAAGCTCAAGACCTGGATTTGAAGATCAGCGCTCCACTTCACATTTCTCTGCTTTTTTGGTCTTAAAAAAATGAAAATTACATCAGAATTTGAAAAAAAAATCAAATAAAGCGCCCTAAGATTTATCTTAATAATGTAGCTGATTACATTGTTTACATTACAAGGTGTCATGTAAAACAGGGAAATCCTTCTCGCCCAACTAAAAAATTCCTTTTTATCTTAAAAAGCAGCATATAAAACATTCAATAAAATCGCCTTAAGTCCACTTACATTTCCTTTTTGCAAAATGTGTTTACAGTAAAACTGAACAGATCAAGTGATGTGCATTAAATAATCACACACACACACACACACACACACACACACACACACACACACACACACTTGACTTTTAGGCACGCTGCTAATCAACTAGTAATGCTCCCAACGACAAAAACTCTCCACATTTGGGCCTGTATAATCAATACTTTCTGCTCCTGTACTTCTCTTTACTATCTGCACTCAGCACTGGCTGCTTTTTTGAAGCGGTGGGGGTGTAGCCCCATCCAGAACGAGGACACAATTAGTGTATTCAGCCGAAAACAGTGGGGTTCCCCCTTTGATGTGAGGATCAAATGAAGGAGCTGTGTGTTTTTGTCCAAAATGACAGGCTTGCCAGGTTTACTAATGGGTAGCTAATAGAAAGAGAGGTTTATGATGCTCATTAATTACACAGTCTGTCATGTGTTGGAAGGATAGAATAGAGGAGATAGAGAAAAAGAAAAAGAGAGTGGGGTGCAGCAGAGGAAAAGAAGAGTGGGGGAAAGAGAATGGGGGTGGGGGTGGAAAGAGGAATGGGTGTACTCTGAAAGAGGAAAACAGAAAATGAGTGTAGTAAAAGCAAGAAGATCTCCAGTCTGCACAAAACCTGAGGTAATAGAAAGTGAGAAGAGGAAGGAGAAGAAGAAGAAGCAGAAGATGAAGAAGAAGAAAAAGAAAGAAAGAAAGAAAGAAACAGGAGGAGATAAAATAATCCTTTCCCAAGATAAGAGCAGCCACCGAGACAGGAGCTTCAAAGAGCAGGAGACACTCTCATGGGAGCGTGCCATAAACCTTTTCCTCATCTTCAGAGGAAAATTCAGTCCCTGATCCAAACACGCCCAAGCTCTCAGCACCCACCACCCCGCAGGTGTCCGAGGCCCAGCGACTCCTGGGGTGGCGTGCACACTTCCAAGCAACGCCGCCTTTGAACTGCCTGGACCCATGTCGAGTGGCGATGGTGATCTGCACATAAGGTGCAAATGTGAATAGTTAATGAGCAGAGGAGAAAAAAAATCAGAGGCTGTCACTCCCACCACAGGGAAGACCAGTGATCTCTGCTATCAGCTTCAACCAGCACAACTCCTATGAACCCTCCGTAGACGCAGTTTGTCATTTCAAGCTGAGCCATGAACAATGCCCTTGCCAACAGTAGCCTATCCTTTGTGACAGAGAGGTGTGACTTGTGGGATGTTGCTAGTAGATGGAACGGTGAGTTTAGGGTAAATGAGGCTGTCATTAACACTGAGCCTGTCCAGTGACCTGTGAGAAACCAGGCTGCTCTCGTCCTTATAGGGCCGGGCACCAGTGGGGCCACTCAGCCAGACAAGGTTTATTTAGCTAAGCTCTGAGTCTCCCACACATAGAGGCCCGCACTGCCATGGAATTCATTATCCTGGGCCGTTAACAGGCCGCTGGTGTTTTGAATAGTTTCAGCAGCCTTTGAAATTGCACTCTCTGCTTGGGTTCAATTGCAGAGGCCATGATCAAATTGCACTGAGTGTTATATCATCTTCAGGGCATTCTGCTTGAGACGCACGGCTGAGGTCCACACAGGAAAACAATGGCAGGCTAATACCAAAATATTTAGCAGCACTATCCATAGCAAAGAGCTCTGTTTCTGAATAACATGTCTCTGGCTGGACGCAGCGAGCCTCTGGGCTCTTGTTGCAGAGATTCTTCCTGTCTAAAAACTTGCAACCTTTTCCTGACAGTCCAAAGGAAAACAAGCAGGACTTTTCGCGATCTCTTTTTGGAGATTGCAAAATCAAAATACATACCTGTGCTGATAAAAGTCCACATATATTACAACAACATAAATCCTTTTAAATTCCTTTTTTAGAGCTTGATGTTTGGAATGTTGTGAATCCTCAAAAAGATATAATACAGATGAACTTAGTTCTTTTTGGGAAACAAACACATTCCTTCTTGTAGCTAAATTTAAGCACTTCAAGGAGAAGTTGAAGCACAATAGAGGCCATCAAGGTTGCATATCCCACAGCTGTGTCCTCTGCAACAAAAGCCAATGGAAGCCAATGCAGATTTGATGTGATATTTTCAAACAGTTGGAGCGGAGCAGAGATGGAGCAGAGATGGAGCACTGTGGCAGAATTAAGCCCCTTTTACACAGTCAACATATTGTTCCATTATTTTACCAGACTGGTCTGTGTAAAAGTCAAACACGTGAAATGGAGGATCATTGTTGTTCTGCCTTTGACCCAGGAAGGATACTGGTAATCACACTGAATCAGTATCTTTGTAAAAAGCTGGGTCTGCAGTTTTGATGATATGTTACTGTCCTACTGTCGGGAGATTTAAAAACAATTAGAAGCAGCTAGAAGATACTTGAAAGAACAAGCTTGAGGAGACAACAAGGTTCTTACTCCTAGTAAAAACATGGTAAATCATATAATAGAGGCAGTAAATGATTGTTATTGCCAGGTTATAGTATAGTTATTGTATAGAAAGCATTGCCTGACGCATGTGTTATATTTGTCACACTAAACACAAACTCTATTGTGTTAAATGTTATCCCCTTTCTGCATTGTTAAGCAAGACCAGCATGTTGTCTGAAAATTTAAAAAAAAAGAGACATTTAGACAACAGCCAACAAAAAAGTATGAGAGAGACACTTTGAAAGTTAAGCAGCTATAACATATATATATATATATATATATATATATATATATATATATATTTATCTAATTTAGTGGTCCATTTCTGTAGGGAAATCAAAGTGAGGTTACAAGAACTTAATATAAGAATTTCATATAGCATTGGATGCATGAACATAACAAAGCCCATTGCATTTCTTCCAAAGAGAACACTGCAGAGCTGCTGGTGATCAGGTATGTAGAAGTGCTCATGCATTTACTGATCTTGCTTAACAAAAAGGTATATTATACAGAATGTTTTCTGAACGGATCTATTCCAAAGAGCATTTCACAACACACTGTTCTGACATTGTTCTTTTTATGTGTTTACTTTAAAAATCTTGTAAAGCATATCATTTAACCAGACAAAAGCTCAAGTGCTGTCAGCAGAAGCAGGCATGCCTCAAGCAGCATTGTAAAGCAAGTACTTAAAATAATTTTTCCACAACAATAAAACATCTCTGAATTGGCTCATAGCCACCCCCACAGACTTCTGCCTGTAGCTGCCTGGCAAGAAAGCACAGAGGACATTTGAGAAGAAGAGCTGTAAAAGCAACACTAATTCTTTACTGGCTGCTTTCTACCTCTATAAAATGTTTCAATGACTGTATGTTACAATGAACAAATAAATAACAAAGCATATTGATTCCTTTTATTGCTCTATTCTTGGCACAAGGCAAATTAGTGCCAGCCTCAACACTTGAATATGGTCCAAGTGTAATGACAGAACAAAGTTAGATTTCAAGTTTTCATCTCTAAGCAGGATTCTTTCTGTCAAAACAACTTTCATGGTTTTGATCATTCAAGTGCTGAAGGGAAGGAATGGAAAGGCAAGCATCAGCTTTTTTCTTATTACACCCACTTTATGGATACTGTGATTGCAATGGACAGCTCAATTAATGTGTTTAACTCAGTTTGGAAACAACAAGTATGCTCACCAGTGTGCTAAAAGAACAGTTAAAAAACTTAAGTCTGCAGCCATGTTAGCAGCTCTGTAAAGCAGCATAGCAGAGCTTTATGCTAAATGCTAGCTTAAGCAAGGCAATGTGCTCATAATGTTTCATAGGATTAATGTTTATCATGTTCACCATACAAGTTTTACATGTTAGTGTGCTAATGTTTGGTAATTTGCACAAAACACAAACTACAGCTCAGAATGACTGAAATAGCATACATACAACAAAATACTATGCAAAATTGCTACAACTTAGATTTTGATGATACTATTAAAAGTCAGGTGATCACCAAAGATGTTACAGTTCGACATAAACATGTAAAAAATTTCACTCTGCACCAAAGTGATGGACCAACAAACCCACCAACATTGTCATTCCAGACCCTTCCTGTTAGTGTTGTTAAAATTGCTGAAATTCTTTGAAAGTCTGAAAACAAGACAAAAGCAGGATGAAATTTACTGAGTATAACTGATACGTCCATTTGCAAAAACAGATATGTTAACTGATCTGGCTCCAAGGGTTCATGTGTCTACTGCCTACTCTGCGAAATGGACAGATTTTCCATACACAGATGATAAAGCTGAGTGGACCTGACATTACACACGCCTTGCAAAGAAATTGTCCTCTTCCCTACAGATGGTGACCAAGGTCAGCTGTTAGTCTTCAAATAGACCACCATCAAAGACTTGAAATTCTGCCTGTGCCAGTAAATGACCATCCACAAACTGCTTTCATCGTGAGAGGGGGGAAGTACCTTCAGGGTCACATCACAGAATACTACTGAAACAAATTCAAAATGCAGGAATTAAATAAGGAGACAACAATATTGCTCAAGTAGAGGTAGAGATGCAGGCAGGATTGCATGGCTGAAAAACAACCAACCAACAAACAGTTAAAAGTATAAAACTCAATTGTCAAAATGTATTAATCATTTTAAATATTTCTGAATGTTTTCTAGATTTATAAATAAATAATCTGATTACTTTGACATAAAAAGTCACGTGTTATGATGCATGTGGTGTACATTAGTCTGCACTCATTAAGTATTGTACAAAATATGCAAAGATGCTCGGCACATTGAGGCTTGGTGTGGCTGTGAGAGGGCCCTCGGCTGAGAAGAGGGGGCAGTCATCCAGTGATGCGTTACGTGAGATGCTTTTCAAACAGTGGGTGAACTGACCCCTGAAGCCGGGTCACCGCACGATGCCCCGATGTCCAGCGAGGCCCCACCCTCATCTGAAAAAAGGGGGCAGTTGGGTCTTCACAATAAGACAATTCATTTCTGTAATGAAGTCCTGTTCCCAGAGAGAGAGAGAGAGAGAGAGAAAGAGGCTGGTCGGACGGATAGCTCGCGGTCCAACAAATGGCTCTGAAGGTGGGGGCGGGGGTGAAGGTGAGGGGAGAGGGGGTGGAGGGTCCATAGAGGCCAGTGATGTCATCCTGATGGAGGATGCGCCCTGTGTTGCCTACTGGTACAAGGATAAAATTTGGAGTGGAATAGGAACCGGATCCAAGAACTTCTGAACTTTGCAAGAAAGCTAAGAAGTTTTTCAGGATTTAAACATCCTGTAATGTACCACAACATTTACTGAATGGACACATCAGCAACTGCTTTTTACTGCTAGCTGCATCTGTGAAGTGTAAAATTCATTTTTAATTGTGTTTAAGCTCCTGTATTTATTGGTTAAAGACTTAAAGCCAAATGTTTGCTGATGTGTTTTATTTGTTACTGATTTTACAAAAACACATACACAGCAAAACTTTTATGCTCATAGTTAATGAGACATGGAAAAAGCAAAAAAGCAGTAAACCTCCATTCTGTTCTCTCCTGCTCTTTGATCATTTATACTTGGTTTTAATGCAACTGAATTTATAATAATTATAATAATAATAAAATATAATTATCTGTCCTTTTTCTCTTATCAGGCATCTGACCGAGAAAGAAATGATTACAGTTTGTAAATACCTTGTTTACCAGCAGCCATTACCAAGGTCCTCAGACAGAATGAGCAAAAATACAAGTTAGTGACAGCAAAACAATTCACGTATGACTAAAGAGTATCTGTTGTCACATCTAAATGTGCCCCAAATTTGAAAAACAGCTACAAACTGTATTGTACATTATGTCAGGCAAGATTCTTGCTGACTGCAGTCTGTTCATGTGTGTTCACCACTCTGCTTCCTCAGCTGAGAGACAAGCTAACGTCACTGGACAGTTGTGTTTTACAAAGTTTTACAAAGTCTGTCCTCTGCAAAGTCAGCAAACCCACAGACCGCATCACTGGACCACTGTAAACCTTGAGGTCAAAAAGAAGATCACAGGTTGAATATTAAATTCTTTTATATGTTTGATGAGTTGTTCAATTTCCCAGATTAAAAGTTACACAAAGTAGAACCTTACATGGTTTCTGTGTTGTTTCTACTCCACTCTATCTGGATTGTTACTATTCTACTGACTTTGATGCATGATGGCTGCTAGTGGACCCTTGACCTAAAAATGGTAGTGTAACTTAATCCAAGCATGTTTTCACAGTACAAAAAAACAAATCTGCCTCCCTCCCTCCCCATCCTTCAAAGCAAAAATGCTTCTGAAAAATTGGGAAATGGCTCAGTATAAATCTAGGAGGATATAAAGATGTTGAGGCTGAACCAAAAACAGCTACAAAGACCATTTGTAAGATTTCATTTTTGACCTCTCTGGATTTTATGGCCTTGTATGTATTTGGCACAGAACAACCCCAAAGTTCAAAGAGAAGTCAGCCGGACTGGACGGTTTTATTTTCTCACACAAATTTATTGGAAAACACGTCGTATTCCCATTCCTTCTTATGTGGCTACTGCACATCCAGACTTTGCTTGCTAAGTCAGAACATCTTACGTATTCACATGCACAACACAGCTTTTGCTTATATCCTCTAAAACCCGCTGACGCCTCGATTTGAGGTAAAAGTGTCATCAGATGATCACACACAGATCCACACCTTGCTAGACCCGCCGGTGGCCAGTTTGTTTTCTCCGGGTCTCAGGTTGTTCCTCTCGGTTTCATAACAGTTTGAAGTCTTTTTCCGTGGAGGAATTTGCGAGGCTGTAATTGGGAGCAGATGAGGAGGCCCCTGCGTGCCTCCATGGTGATGTCAGCCTTGGTGGAGGGAAAAGCATGGCGGGATGTAGGGGTGGGGGTGGGGGGGGGCATGTGGTGAGCCAGAATGTCTGAGAAGCAGCCGGCTCACTGCAGGTCTACAGGTGGGCTGACTGGCAGCAACACCAGTCCAAAGCACAGCCAAAGAGCCGAAGCATTTATCAAATGTGAAGAAATAATTTATCAAAAAATCCCTCATAAACATCTAAGGAGAAAATTAAATAGGATGATTGTATTTTCTCATAAAACATGGAGGCGAAAACGGAAATTATAGCCTCATTATCTGTTCCTGAATATTAAAGAAAAGGTGTCTTTGTAATACAAGACACATTAATATGCTGCACAATGTTTTCACCATCCATTATCCAATCAAAGAGACTTGTGAGGCCATTTTTCATTTTAGGCATTAGCGTAGCTGCTTTTTGTTGTGCTCGGCTTGTTGAGAATCTGTGATCTAAAATGTAAATTCGTTAAGCACTTTGCTCTTATCCTGGTACACACAAACTGTGCCCACCTAGTGCTGCCCTGACCCATTTCACTGCATGCAGGACATTTGCATGAAAGGAATGAAACTGGATGCCAAAATAAACATCAATTAAAGCTGTCAAACAGCACCAAAAACAGCTGCAGCTTTGAACAGCTCGACCAGCAGGCTTCAAAAGCGAGCCGTCTTTAAAGGACTGCCTCACATGTACGAAAGGCCAGGCTGGAATTAGCGCGGCCGAGGTTAAAACAGAAATTACCTCTGCTAATGAACTAAGGCAACATGATTTCAATAAGACAGAAGTAATTCTGTCTGTTGTATATTATTACTTGAAAAGTATATATTAAAATTGGTCTTATAAAACAAGTGGAATTTAAAATGCATGTGCAGTTTTTTGGGATGAGATTAGATTCTAATACAGAAACATATTTGTTGTTCATTTGAAAAGGAGAATTTAAAAAAAAGACAGTTATTTTTAATGTAGACACAGTGAAGTCAGATCTGTTTGCTTTTTGCAGTTGTAAATCTGAGGGAAAGCAACCACACTATGGCTGAAGGTATTAACAGGTATTAACAGAGCTGACAGGTCCTCAGGGGGAGCAGAAAGCAAACAGGTTTTTGTTCCCTCCCGGTGATTTTGCTGAAAGCGCAGGAAGCGCTGCAGTGATTTGTCAATACAGGTTTTTGTCTGATTTTAATCTATGATGGCTCCTCTCCTCTTGTCCATTTGCTCATAAAGGGCTCCCATTGAGTAACTGCCACGGCTCATTACTGCTTCCTACCATTTTTTGCCCGGCCTGGCTGGATTAGGTTGTTCCTGAGATTTCATTTGTCTTCCTCACAGCTCAAACTGGCATTGAGAGAGGCAAAGGCTACTGTTGACCTTCATGTAAAGCAAGGTGAGATGAACAAAATTACAAATCTATACGATCTTCTAAGTTCTTCTTAAATCATTAGAATGATATCAACGGCCCAAAAGAGCCACAAAAATGCAGCAAAGAAAGTGTAATTTTTCTTTAAACGTTTAAAAAGAGTATGAGTGGACTCTGTGATGCATAAATTACACTGGGGTAAGAAAATGTGTTTGATTAAAAACGAAAATAATTTGTTATATGGAAACACAAGAATATATTTCATACAAACTGATATTATCACATTTTTTTTAAATTTAGTTGCCTAAATAAGGGTCTGAACTTAATCCATCTCACTTAAAAAGACAAGCTTTGCTACTTTTTCCAGTTTTTCATTCATAGATTTAAGTGGCTAGTCATTTTATCCATTTTATCCTCCTATCCAACATGTTGTGAATACAGGGGTACATGGTGTTCAGTTTCTGAAGCCTCTTTCTCAGGGGGCCAAAACCTCACTAACATCTACTAACTGGGTCAATAGACTCGGCAGAAGTCAAAGATGTTTATCTGCTCCAGTTTTAATAGGCAGTGATGGAAACCTGACATCAAGTGGTCAAGGGGGTTTTTTTTTTCGCCTTTAGTTTGTAACTTTTACAACTCTTTGTCACCTTAGCCACATATTGCATTCATGTCCGATTCATGCAGGGCTCAAACATCTGTCCGTAGGTTTTCAGTTGAAAGAGACAGTGACACAATGAAATAAGAATTGAATATATTTCATTATGGTATAAATAGGAAAGTATAAATGAAAAAGCCAAAACTCTGGTGATAGAAGTAACGGTGGCATGTATGACAAAATCCAGCCCACGGTGTTGCGTGTTTAATACACATTTAGATTTCTTTGACAAGTTTTTTTTTGTGTGTTTTAAACACTCATGACCCATAAAAAACAATAAGTAGACAGACATAACTGAACCTAATGATCTCCAGCAAGGCACAAACCACAAAATACTCACAAGTATTTAATGGGTATTCTAAATATGTTTCATAGAATAAATAAAATTTAAAACATCTCTGTCCTCTACGTACCATAAATGTTTGTACGAACTATTGTGGCAATTTACCCAATAGTTGTTGAAATACTTTGGTTAAAACCAAAGCTGTTAACTGAACAACCAAACAAGCAGTGCTGCCATCAATAATGTCACAAAGTAAGCATGGCTAAAGGGAGAAATTAAACAAAAGATAAACACTAAAATTGAATTCCTTTTGCAAACTGAGTCATAGATTGTAGCAATCAGTCTCTGGTCAGACTGTTAAATGAAATTTTGTTTATCACCGTTTCTTCTAAATGAAAGCAGACAGTGTGCATTCAGCAGTAATTCCTCTCAGAAGTGTACAAGAAATCATTTCTCACTCCTCAAGGTTTACACTTTCTCATACTGGTGGTGATAATGAGCACATTTATATTCTTAAAGACCAAAGTAAACGCTGGATTTTTTCGTTGTATATCGTATGAAAAAACGCAGCCAAGGAGGCCTTCAGACATTTCTCCAGACAGTGAAAAGGTAAACATACTTAAGCCTTAATACATGCAGAGTAAAGAACCAGCCAAATTACCAAATTAACACTGAGTCAGTGGAACATTGCAAAAGAAGAAAGAAAAGCTCTGCTCCACTTTGATCTGACGTCTTTGGGAGGAATCTTCTCGGCAAAATGTTAATCTACCCTCTATATTGCAGATTACTCCCACCCCCCTTCAAAATGTGACTGTTCTCAGATGGTCAAGGTAGTTTTGACCCACTTTGGCTGCTTTGATCCGAAACCCCTTTTAACAGATCTTCCGCACAAGAGTTCAAACTGATTCTGTCACTGTCGACCACAGCCTCTCCGCAAAGATTCAGAGCTCTTCCAAGCTGCCAGAGTTGGTGACAGCCAGCAGAGTTGAAAGCACTCTCTAATGCTGACGATCAGTGCGAGTGACTTGCTGCTAATGGCTTGCACTCCCACTTTCTCAAGCGGCGGGGTGGTGGAATAGCTCTGTCTCATACTTTAGGACAGAAACACTTTTTTTATTTCCTTTCAAGAAAATCATAAAGTTTGCAAATTATCTTATTTGCTCTTGTATTCCTCTGGCATTCGCTGAGCCTTTTTTGTGGCTCTCCTTTTAAAGTCTCTTTTACTGTGATTCTGGCTGCTCTGTTCTGAGGCGGTGAATCGGCTTGGATTTGCAACGGTACCCCACAGTAGCTGTGAGGTGACAGCAGCAAAGCACTGTCACAGCAGCGTCACAAAGGAACAGAAGTGTGATTAAAGAATCAGATAACGAGACAGCAACACAAGAGAGTGTTGAGAGATGTGTTCACAGACTCTTCAGAAGTGATCTCCAAGCCTCTTTACTTGGAGACCTGTTCCCTGTCAGCACTACTCTCTCTGCCAACTTTTTTTCAGGAATGTGTGAGCAGCACTCAGAGTTTACTTAACTCAGAAACCAGCTTTTGCACCAGAGGAGCAACAGCTTTACACTTCAGGGTCTCTCTCCTGTTGATGGATTGGTCATTTTTTCCAGTTTATCTGATGTCACCAAAGTAGCTGTTTCAGCTCATGTAGGCATTATGCCTGATGTGGAAGTATGGCAGAGGGAATGTCAGATTACAAGTTTCTAGAGCAGGAGTCTGATGAATAGTTCTGAAATCTCAAGGTTAAAATATTTTTGCATTGTTATCCTTGCATAAACCCCCATGCAAACATATCAAGTCAAACCCCCTAAATGGTTTTGAGACTTTGTTCGCTAGACATGTTACAAAAGTGTCAATACTTCACAATCAAGCTGTCAGTTTGGCAGCTAGAAACACAACAGGCAACGAGGGCATAACATGCTGCAGGTAGAGTTAAAAGGCAGTTTACTCTATCAAGATCCGACATGTGATGGTCAGTAAGAGGCAGGCAGGGAGGAAGAGAAAAAAACATCTGAAAAAAATCGACAGGTTCACATTTCTAACATGTAGTCAGAACAGGCAGAGAGGTTCCCTGTGGTGGTAGATGTCCACAGCAGGACCACAAGCAACCAGCATTTTAGAAACTGCAGTCACAGGCTCACTTCTAAGAAACCTAAGAAGCTTATTTCTAATGTATTTATATACAATTATATGCAATATATTATTTCTAATGCATAGAATTGTGAATTCTGACTCAATCATTCTGCACTTTAAACTGCATTTCTTTGAAGATTTCTTTGAAGAGAACTTAATGCAGTGGCACAATCATTTTTTTTTTTTTTAAATGGTGGATGGTTCACCTAAATAAATTTTATATGAAACACAAAGGGGGAAACAAGCAGGTAAAATAACAGGTGGTTGTTCTAACACAAATACCAGTAAATCTATGGTAATACTAATAGTATACATTAAATAATTAAGAAAAATAATTCAACTGAAAATATCTTTTTATCAGGGATTACAAAAACCAAGGACCCAAATGCAGACAAAAAGTCAATAATTTAACAAAAAATGAGCTTTATTGAAAAGCAAGCTGATAATTTGAAAATCAAACAAAATGCAATAAACAAAGAAGACAAAAAAGCCCCAAATGCTACAAGCCAAAAGACCCAGGGAGAACAGGATCAATGACAGGACCAAGGGATGACGAAAGCACGGGGGAGCGACAACAGACGACATAGTACAACAGCCGATCTGACCAAGACAAAGGGGAAACACAGAGACTGTATACACACTAGGATAATGAGACACAGGTAGAGCAATCAACAAAGGTGAAATGCATAAGGGCAAGGCAGGTAATTACAAAAGGAGGGAAACTTGACAGGATGTGGTTAGACAACACAGAACAGGGATTACTAAAATAAAATAGGAAACAATGAAACAATGAAACAAGGATACATACAAAAAGCAAACTTGACACTCAACTTAAGAATTAACTGAACTAAAACTACTCAAATAACAGATCATGACACTTGTTGCATTTATTTTTGACTCAGTTGGCCCCTACTATTTACATGGAAACAATTCAGCAAGGGCACAGTACTTTGTGTCTAGTTTGGTCTCTACCTCTATATGAGGGTTAGATTTTAAATGAGCTACACTACTGAGGTGTAAATCTTTTGTTCAGTCTATAAAAGTACTTCACTGATGAGTAAGATATAAGCAGCAGAAAAGAAGTTAATGTGGAGGATGTGAGCCTGTAATCTTGAGTATGTAAGACTTAACATACAGTTTATGTTGCAACTTGTGAAATGTTTGTTTTTATCTGTTTCTAAGCCAGAAAACATGCAACATTGGCAATAGGAAAGGCACAAGAGTGACAAAGGTCATTAAGAATTGCTTGGGGAGCTCAAATTCTGACATCAAAAATCTATGCCAAGTCTCTGCAAGTTGAATGAGCGTATAAGTGGAATCTCACATTTTTATTTCACTGTTTCCCAATTAATCAGCCACTAAAAAGATACCAGACAAAAAAAAATCAGGGGGACATTGGGCAATATTTCAAGGTAAACAACATGTTTAATACCATGCTACCATTAGCATTTAACCACTTCCTAGCTAATTTAACAGTTTAACAGCATTACGCAATAGATAAAAAAGACATAAATAATTTCTGAAATAGCAACACACATCTTGGATACATTCACTTAAGCCTGCATGAAGTAAAATTCATCAGATAAAATCAAGTCAAAGTGTAACTTAAAATAATGTTATAAAGCAGGCATGTCTTGTCAGCATCTTTATGCCACATAAAACAGTCACTTTTCAGGTGCTTGAAGCACACTTTTGGTCAGATGTAATCTGTGTGACAGAAACACCTCACAGAAATATGTTACAGTGGCATAACTTTACATAATGTTACTGACTTCACCAGGATATTACTGAGTTCAAGTGGAGAGACGGCTAAACAATTGGCATTACACAGTAAGTGTGTATACAGCCAACATGTTTTACTTACAGGCTCAAATAAATCTATCAAACCATAAGATAATTTTGCAGCTTGCAGTATATAGTTACAAATGTGCATGAGCCAGCAGTATTGTTCCACCCCTTCCATTTGATTTCTGGTCCACACTACAATCTACTCTCTTACTTTGTATAACAGCTAAATAAACAACTTCACCTCAAAGGAATTGGTTAATGAAGCTGTTTATCATAATTTAAATAATCCCACAACACAATATAATAGCATTTATACAGCAGATTTATTTTGTCCCACTATTCTAGGTTATATAAACAAGAACCTCATATGACAACAGCTTGAGTTCTCCCACAGAGATCCCCTCAGTGGGACCTGCACTTTTTACTTGGGAGTGGAATGTGTCCCAGCTCTCCATGCGGAGAAAGAGCAAGGCTTTAAACTTCCACTGAAAAATTCAAGAAATGTGGGAAGAATTTGAGTTTCTCCCATGGGTCATATTTGCACATTTGTGGCTAATGAAGAACCATTCGCTGTGTGTTTCACTGTGCTCTGTAATGAAGCCCTAATGGTAATTAATTGATTCCTAGCACTCTGTGGCAATTACTACAGTTCTCGGGAGAAATGAAAGAGACTGCCAACATGTTCTGCATAAATAGCATAACCTTCATTTGGACCCAAAGCAGAATGTGTGATGTTGTACCACAGAGACGGCTAATTTGCGGAAAAATAGAAGAAAAAAATGTGTTGAGTAGTTATTTAGGGAATTTTTGGCCTCCATATTCTCATCTGCTAATATCTGGACAATTGAAACAAAGACAAGAGTCCTTTATTTAACTGAGGTTGCTCAATGTTGAAACTCCAAAGACAGATGATTGAAGTGTAAATAAGTGTCCATTTAACATTACTCTTTCATTCAAAAAGAAAATAAAACTTTGAAAGCTGTTTTATGCTAATGTCAAGCTTAATTGGCATTAGAAAAATTGCTCTGGCATACGGAGGGGCTTCAAGATTAGCCAGAAGAGAAAGAACAAGATAAAGCCTTCAAAAGGCCTATTTCAGAGGAATTATAGTGTCCTTTGAACATCATCCAAGTTTTAAATACATTAAAAGCCTGTTGGCATACATGTAAATTAAGTGGTACCAAAGTGTTCCAAAGAATTCATGGTGAATCAAACCAAGGGTGCAAGAATAAAATGCAGGGGGAAATGTGTCCCAGAGGGAGACAGGGAGGAATCCTGCCATCTCCCAAGCCTCTCTACTCGTCCTTTCTTCTCCATGTCCATTCTGCCGCGGGCCAAGTGGCTTAACTTAGATGAAAAGAACAACAGCTAGAAGCTCCCTTGGCAGCAAAGCCCTCACGCTGTCCAAAGTGCCAGTGATGGAGCATTGTGTATAGCACATACAAAAGCCTGTTTAGCAGCACTAAGCACAGAGCACCAGGGATTCCTCTTATTTTTCTGACCGGCTGGCCAAACACTGGCACAGTTGGGTCAGAACAGGCTTGGGTGCAGGAATGTCTATTACTCACTATTTTGTACATCATGTATAGTGAACTGATAAATAGACAATCTGCATGGGTACACTGCTTGTACCAGCCTCCATATCATATCTTTGAAAGTATGGAGGGATCATAGTGCAAATGACATAGGGTGGCACAAGGATGAAGTATGTTTGTAGGCTAGCCTGGAAGTTAGCATTGTCCCACTTGCCTTGACTAAAAGTCAATGGAGTGTTTCCACTGGATTTAGGATTATTGCAGAAAATTAGCTCTGTGGCAAACAAAAGTTTATATTTACACATTTTGTTCAACAAGATAATCTTCACTAATTAATACCACTGATGAGATTTTTGAAGTGTAAATATAATTACCAGCAGTAAAAAGATAATGTTTATAAACTAACTTCTCTATGGATGCATAATTCAATATTAGTGCCAAAAGGCTTCATACTCCACTTTAGTGTATTGTTTATGTTTATAAACTAACTTCTCTATGGATGCATAATTCAATATTAGTGCGTAAAGGCTTCATATTCTACTTTAGTGTATTGCACTATTACTTTATATGTCTACAAGCTGGAAAGTTTGAATTTAAATGGCTTGTAAGAATGTGAGTATAAATACAACAAGGCTTTAAGGTGGACAAGCAAGTAGATAAGTTAACAGGCAACCTCTGTAGTCTAATTAAGCCAATTGTAAGCAACTGCCTTTTCAAAGAAACATAAAAGGTTAAAAAATACTAGGGGGGTAGGTTGCAGAACGATATGTAAAATCTCTTAAGCTTGTGTTAACTACAGACTTTATATCAAGCATCTAACCAAAAACCTTTCAAAACCACTGCCCCACAAAGGTGATCCCCAAGGCTCCACCCTGGGTCTTCTATTATTTATTATTTATACCTGTATACATCTGACAAATTGAACTTTTTTGATTTTAGCTTTTTTTAGTAGTAGCTTTTTCTGCCTATTAACACTAATGATATACTTTATAACATGTAACACAATAACAATTCTCTGATAATTTAATGTCTCTACATGTTCCAGCATGCCGTTAGTTGTTTTTGTTGTTATTTTGAAAATAATAGTTTCTGACAGAGAGATCATCTAAATCCTACCTGTATGCCAACTCTCAGCAAGATGGCAGCAAAGGGGCAAGTAGGTGTGAGTAAAGAAAACATGACATACATACATTTCAAAATGGCTGTTGATTAAACTATGCTTCTGTGGCTTGCAGCTAATCTGAATTAGGACGGTCTGTATATTTGTATATTTATTATCATGTATATTACTACTCAACCAACTAAGTGGATTTATTCCAGAATGTATAGTAATTAGGAGTGTTGTGATGTGTGGTATGATGCTTTACTATAAAAAAAAAATCTAACATTCCAGTACTCTTTCACTGTTGCAGCATAGGACGCCTGGTTTTAATTTAAATTTTAATCAAGTTTATTGAAGGGGAATTAGCTTCAGCTTGTGTGGTATAATATGGAGCTGCACCATTAGAAATCTATTACTGAGAATTCCTCATTGCAGTGTTTTGGAACCAATCATTAAATAAAATTCAAAAGGTACTGAGTGTCATGGTCAGCATAACAGGATTAAGAAGTGTTCAGCCAGAATGTACAGTAATTAATGATCAAACGAAAACGTTCAACAAATAGCAGATCTGAAGATCTGATCTTCAGCCAAAAAGCGAAACTGAATTCACTTTTTGTTAGACAGGTTATTTTCTACTGAATAGAACAATGACAGAGAGACTGAATGTTCATACTTGAGTTCCGACCATACTTGATCAACAGGATCAAGTCATCACGTCGCCAAGAGGATTTACATCTCAAGACAAGCAGTGACATGAAAGCTCTGAATCTTCAAGAGGCTGAAGCACTTCATTTAAAGTTAAGAAGATTTAGATCAAAAGGTTAGAGAGGGAAAAAAATACACTCAAAGGACGACCCTCTGAGAAAAAAATCGTGGCCTTCATAGTGCTAAGCTGTACAAGTTCACAGCCATGGCAGGACACAGTCCGTTCCTTCACAGCCTCAGAGAGATGAAAGGGAAGATTGTCTGCCTGCTTTGATTCAGACTTGGCCAAACGAAGTATAAAGAATGCCTTGCAAAGTTTGTTTTCTGAAACCTCAAAAAGTTCTTCAGTACCCTCACCCATCCCCACTTCTCCTACCTCCCCCGTTTTAGATCAAGCAAGCAGAGAGGGTTAGTTTAATGTTAATTGTTAATTACTTTGGCTTGCTGTCATGCTTAGGTGTGCATTTGGATTGCATTGTGTTGCTATGCTCTTTAAGGCCTCAGATCTCATTTTCTTGGAACATTAAAGTTAGAGATTCGTGTCTTGGAATAGTGTCTTGGACAGTGTGTGTTGCATATCCAAATGTGATGGAGAACAAAAAATTAAAAACATAAAGCAACAGCAAGCTGCTCCATCTGGTCTGTTTGGTAAGGTTTTGGTTGTGTTGCGAGCTCCAGCTGAATCTTTTTAAAGTATATGAGATTTTTTACTTCAGGACATTAAGACCTCTGCAAAATCTGCATTTATATTACTAACTATGTGAGTTAAGATCTTAATTAACAGCTGGTGTTAAATTATCATCTGCATTTTGATAGTTTTTCAGGATAAGGAAAATATTTGGCAACTCATGATGAAAATGCGCACAGAATGCAATGCAATTAAACTGATACTGAATTTTTTCTGATCACATTTGGTTTGGGTTGCAGTGTCTTCAGCTCTCAGATAGGTATAGTTGCACTCAACAATTTGTGATTATATCTCGCCCATGTTCCCTGTCTCTAAGCTAAAGGTATCACCTCCTGGCTCAAATTCTATATAAAAAGCCAGATATGTGAGCAGTATGAGTCTCTTCATTTTAATTGCAGCAGCAAAGTAAACAATTGCATTTTAAGCTCAAAGAGAACATTCAGGAATGCATTCCTATTTCTTAAGTTATAATGTTCGGTCAAGCATGATGAGCAATCATCTAAGTTAGCCTCTATTTGATATTTCAAGCAAACGTCTGTGAAGTAAAAGTAAGAAGAATTCATACAGCAGCATCCCCTTCACTGATTTAGTATGTATGTATGTTGTTGAGTAGCCCACCAGCTTTGCCTTCACTTAAAGAAATAAAGCAAGGATCAGCTAAAAAATTGTAGGAACCTTATCACACGAAAAAAAATTGTCTATAACTGAGTGTAATAAATTATTTAGTTTGCTCAGTTTATTATTCAGCTGACAAAAACATATTGAGCAAATAGCTTTTTTTAGCATTTTTTTTAGAAAATAAACACATACAAATATTAAATAATATTGTATATTAACATCAAATATTGATTTTTACATTAACATCTAATGCCCCAAATCCAGGACCCCCAGCTGTGAAATGCAGAGTGAATTGTGCAGCGATGATAAATAAAAAACAAAATCAGTCACTGTGCCACAACAACAGTCCCGGATGCACATGTCCACTCTGGAGAGGAATTCTGAAAAGCCAACATGTGTTTGACAGAACACATGTTGTGGAAAGTTTGAGTTCAGTGCTGTTTGATGATGGCTCTGGAGAGAATCACACATTTCTGAAATTCTAAAGCTTTAGATCAGCTTGACAAGAGTAACTGTTTGAAATAAATCTCTCAAATAACTTTCCATGAGAAAGCCAAAAAATCCAAAAGTATTTGATTTCAAGTTCTCCCTCTGATGTGCAGCTCAAAGTGATTCAATGTGAAAGACGTTTGGAATTAACTTCAGAGAAATCTTCAAGTAAACAATAATAGGAAACAATATTTAATCACATGCATTAGCTTGTATTCATGCCTGCACATCAGAGAAGCTGCTCCCTCTGTAGTGATGGATGATGCAAACTTCAAATGCAGATCACTTTAATTGACACACTGCTTCATCTTCAAACTACTGTTGACAATCCGCAATTCATGAGCATAATAATTACATAAATAACACATATGAAAGGCCCGTGTGGACCCGCAAAGGGTCTGAAACAGCATTATCAGAGAGTACATAGCTCCCTGTGATCAGAGTCTCTCCCAACTCGGGCGGTTTGATGGAGACGCCAGGGTAAGATTACAGCACAATGGCTTTATGCTGCCTGCAGCACTCGAATGCACATTTGTATATATTTTCACACTACTAATTAACTGAGCACTCACTTTCACCACTCCAGCTTTATAGGGATGAGGAATTATCACTGAAGCACTTTCAAGGAGCTTCAGTGCCACTATCAGAGTTTGGTCCCTTTGATTCTCTGATCAGAAATGTGTGTTTTTGTTTTTTGCTGCATAATAAAATCAAGCCTCCAAAAACATAGCAGACCCAGTGATGGAAACTTAAAACTAGAAGTGGTATCAGAGGTATCAGATTTTTATTCCACGTGTGTGTATGTTTGCACTTATCACAGTGTTCTTTTTCCAAAAAAGAATGTGCTAAAAATTACGGGAGTATTTTTGAAAGGCACACACGCATTGGGTGTGTCCTACGTTATATATAAAAGCAGAAAACACTCTTCAACCCCAACTATGGATCTAACTGAGGCTGCAACAGTCTTTGTAAGCAGACAGGCAGGTATTGAAAAAAGCAAGCACATCCGTGCTGGCTGGAATGCTGATGCATGAGATTATCAGCCACATTTTTACTTTAATTCCCATATGTATGTATGTATATGCAGTATGTTTTTAAGGACAATAGGACAAATTAGATAGCAACCAGACCCGCAGACTGAATGGGACATGGAATGAGGTGATGATATTTGAAGGTAACGTGGAGTCATTTTTGAAGGCAACATAGCAGGATGGAATACAACAGGCATCCCTGATGAATAAAAATTGAACTCTGAAAGCATTACACTACATCATTATTAATAATCAGCCTATCAAATCGTAATCCATTGTGAAAAACCTGGTATATTTGACTCTGATAGAAAGTTTTAGTGTTATGACAGATAGAAAAACAAAGCTGTGGTGATAACCTACATACAACACATAAAAAAACCTTTTGACAGAAACTGGATTACACACATTTACATGCAAATGGCCAATGATTCATTACTTAAAGCCCCTTTTCTGTTGTTGTTGTTGTTGTTGTTGTTGTTATTGTTGTTGTTGCAAGGTTGCTCAATTTTTCCTGTCAGAATCCAACTGAATTTTCAGTTGGATTAATATTTAGCTGCTGTTCAACTAATATAGATTTATTTGGATTTGAATATTTTGGAGTATTGATGGATTGCATTTAGTCAAAATAAAATCTTTCTCATGAGCGTGCACCCCTGTGAAAATTTAAGCTCATACCCAACATCAAAAAAAAAAAAACTTACGTTAACTGTTTTTTTGTTTAATTTTTTAACCCTGTAAAGGTAAACAAGTTTGGTGTTTACAGTCTTTAGAAAGAGGGTTTCACACTTACCAGCCTATCAGAAACAATATTAATGCCTATCAAATAAGAGACCTCTTCCATGGATGAACCTGCAAGGTGCCCCCCCAACCACAACAACCAACTCTGCTCTATCACCAGACAAGCTGCCAGGCATGTCTTTTGTTTTGACAGGACAGGGCTGCCCGGGGCGTGTGGTGTCTGTTCAGGGCGACTGGCCAGCAGGTTTACAGCGTTTGACAGAGATCTTGGCTCTTCCCCTTCTGCTCTGCCTTCCTGTTCTGCTCTGTCTGCTCTGCTGACTTTGCTCGTGTCAGTTTTTTCTGTTCAAAATATTTAAGCAGATTTTTAGACACATGTTGTTTTACTGATGACATGCAGCTTTAAGTACTTATAAGCATTACTTGATCGAATGTTCTCCTTAAATACACAGTAAAAAGTTAACAAAGATAGAATCTGTCTTTAATTATTCTCAAAATGTGAAAATTAACGCAACTTCGATCCTTATAGGAAGAAACAGAAAAGGCAGAGTTCCCTTAAGTCTTCAACACAGATGATATAAGAATCTTTTTTTTTTATCATAGAATATTTTTGAGTGACCTACAATGACTTTTTTAGACAAGATTTGTCTCTGCTTGCTTGTGCTATTTCTAAAGTTGTTTGTTTTTGTACTAATGATGGATCCTCATTTTTAGGTCGATACAATTTTTTTTAATTCTTTGATTTATCTGAAACCAGTCCTGCTTAAAACACATGAAATATGGTCAGATTTGACTGAATATTTGACTTTCTGCAGAGCATCTCTGTGTCTTTCATGCATTTTATGCTTTGAAATATTCTTCCTGTGAGGGTCAGAGCAGTGAAAAGATGTGGTGAAAGTACTGTCCTTCTATCCTGATCCAGCAGCTTAACAAAGGTCTTTTTCATCTTTTTCTGAGTTATGCTGATTTAAGTCTGTTGGAGTATTATGAATCTTTTATTCCCTCAACAAATAGTAGTCTCTTAAATCATGTGATTACTCCTCATTATATTGTTCTCCTCAAACTGTGTGTTTTGAAGCTACTGAAGGTTTCAGTTTGACCTTGTCTGATATAACTATGCAGCTTACAACACCCATATTAAGTTGTCATGTAGTGTCATAACATTCCTATAAAAAATAATATTAAATTTTGACAAATTAAAATTTAAATGTAAATATCAATGTACACAACCAATAACACTGCATTTAACAGTATCTTGTGTTGATTTAGGTTTGACTTTTTTGCAGGGAGTTTACAGGAATGTGTCACAGCACAAACTGGAGGTGGGCACAGTTCTTTTACTGTAATTAGAACTAAATCTCTCTACCAGCAATGGCAGATGTTGAAGAAGTCAAAGGCCGCTGGGAAAATGGCTGCTGACATGTTTAACTTCATCACTTGAGCAGAAGCAAAGACATGTAGGGTAACAACAAGACTGTTGTGAGAGAAGCAACAGGGTTGACAGGAAATCAAGTGTAACTTTGAGAAATGCAAGTATTACCATTATATTTGAGAGAATAATTATCAACGTAATGGTTTTATCACAGAATTCTTACATACCAAAGATTGGTCAAAACCCCCTTGGTTTTATTTTTTTAATGCACTGGTTACTCCTTTAGCATCTGTCTGTGTAACACAAGGCCATCCTGCCAGAGAGCTGTCCTTAATTTCTATGCTCCCCACCTGTGGAACACGCGTCCTGAATACCTGAGGTCTGCTACAACTGTTAGCTCATTGAAATCAGGGCTTAAAACATGTCTGTTTACTGTGGCTTTGCAATAAAGAAACAAAGCCTCATTTTAATCTGTAGCTGTTTTGGCTCTTCGCTTCACTTTTATTTAACTAATTATCATAATCTTCAGTGATTTATGTGTTTTGCTTCTTTTTTTAAATTCTTTTCTAAATGCATTTTTTTTTCAAAATTTAACTATTGTTCATTGTTATTTATTTTTTAATATCTCTTAAGTGGAATTTTCAGTTGTTTTTCACTTAATGTATTAAAGCACTTTGAGTTGCCTTGTGTCTAAATAGTGCTTTATAACTAACTTGAACTGCCTCAGACGTGGCTAACCTTGTAAAATGGTCACTGTTTGAAGTACATGTTTAATATTGGAAACAGCTTCAGTCAAAGCAACCATTTTTGCAAACTTTGCAAATATATATCAAAATGCAACACTATATTTAACAGTCAAATGACTTAAAGATATTTTTTTTTGTATGCATAAATAATATAAAAAATGTCGGACTTGTGTTTTTCATTAAGTGAAACTTTTCCATCATGTGTGCAATAATGCTGTTACAACAATAACTGATTCAGCTGTTGACAAGGTATTAAAACAATTACATTTACCTAAAAATATTTGATGATTCAGACATCCTCATGACTATGTTCTTCTTTTAATCAAATCAATCAAATCAATCAAACTTTATTTATAGAGCGCTTTTCATACATAGAATATAGCTCAAAGTGCTTTACATAGAGAAATAAAAACATAATGCCCAATTGGAACCAAAACACATAACCTAAAAATATATTCACACGGAATTCATTGAATCTGATGAAAGTTTTAAAGCAGTTACAGAGACGCCTTAACTATAAAACAATCAACAAACAGACATATATGTGACAGCCTGTGCTGGATGTGCAATGAATCAAGTGTCTGCTCGATGTCCCGGGGGCAGCATCCGTGGCACATGACTGCTCATTCCTGGGACACACATACTTGCTGTCACTGTTTCCATTTTGATCACAGCTGTGGAGCAAAGTGTTGCCAAGGCCAAACACAGTGAAGGGTAATTATGTTTTGCATTCATATCACTCTTTGAAGTTGGCAATAGAGTGAATAAAAAGAGAGCTTGTTTGATAAATACTACTTAATGATTGAATTCTGTGTGTTTTTCTCCATAAGCATTTTGTCTCCCTCTCTTAAGTTGATGGGCCATTTCCCTCTTTGGAAAAGAGTTGATGTGCAATGACTGTAGCCGTGCAGTTCGCTGAAAGGTTTATAAATGTTCTTCCTCTGTAGGGCCACTTTGGTATTCCCAGGCAAAGCAGCATCTCAGCCTGTGGCTCTAAATGATATTCCAGCAAATGCTACACAACATACCACATTTAGCAGTGGACACAATTAATAGGCTTGCCTCTTTTGCATGGGTAAAGTGATTTAAGCCATGGCAGGTGCCTCAGAGCGCAAAGAGTCGCTGCACAAAGAGCGCCGCTGTCCAGGCTTTGTACGAAGGATATCCACAGATGTGGAGCCAGACCAGATGGCATGTACATCTGAGACAGAGAGAGAAGCTAGAGACAGAGGGATAAAGACACATAGACTTGGAGGGGGACAAGGACAAGGGCCAAACACAGGCCTGCATTAAGCTATGTGAACATGGCCATGTGCGCCTGACATTTAGCCGGCCCCCGACTCTCCATTGACTCATTCTGCGTAGCTCAAAACATGCCTGCAGGCCACGGAGGACAATGGCCGCTTTTTCCTTTAACCAGCATCAAAAGGAGAGATGAAAACGGCCACACGATAGAGCGCCCCTCAGAAGTGTAAAAACGCAAATGTAATGTATGAATATAGCTCTGTGGTGTGGCCTCGTCCTGAAGACCAGCCTTTAAACAAATTGGCCTTGTTCAACCTCGCTCAGCCCCCCCACCACTTCATATCTGGAGTGTAATTTGTCTGGAGAGAATGCAAGATACAAGATGTAATGCATAAAATCTGAAAAAATTCCTCTTTTCGTACCCTTAGTGTCTTTCTACATCTGAGTCCATGTGGTTGCATAACAATGGGACAAAGAGAATATGAGATGAAAGCATAAGAGCGTTTTAAATAACTTTGTCTGCTTGTGAAACAGAGATACAGACGGAGATAAAAAGAGGTAGAGAGAGAGAGGGGGAGAAGAGAGAGAGAGACAAAAATGTGTGTCACCTAATTAAAGGTTCAGCGCAGCCTGTGGGAGAGCCAGAGAGAAACTATTACTTGGCTGTAGATACAAAGCCATGAACAGAAGGTCCTAATCTGTAAAAGTGATTAGATGCCCTGCTGTGCCCTGCAAAGGCAAATACTGTTAACTATTATTTGTGTGTTTTAAAGGTCAAAGATCTGAAGTACAATTTAGATTTCATGTCACAAATGGATCACACCCATAAAGCATGTTAAAACCATAGGATTATGTATCTCAGACTTCGGAGAGAGAATTGTAATTATTATATTAACAGTTGTAGGTTTGGTGATCGGTGTTCAGTTCAGCTTTGATTAGGCCTTCAACTTTCCGGTCTGGTGTTTTGGGTCTGTCATTACTGGTTCCATAAAGTGTTAAAGTGTTCCATTGCAGTTCGTGGTTGTCACATTTTGACAAAAACAAGGAAGCATATTATCATATAATATCCCTTTGACCAGCAGATCACAGTTTTTACTTGTATCACTTTTTACAACTCCCATATAAGGAAACTCCCTTCAGAGAATCTCTAACGACGATATAGCATGTAGTCGCCAGGAAACACACTGCTGGTACAGATAAAAAGCTGAGCCTCAGTATGAAATGGAAAACCTCTTTGATTCACATAATTAGCCCAACATTAAATGATTTTCTTACAATACACTTTCTTGGCAAGAGTTGGGTGAGGAGATTGATGCCACTCTGATGTCAGTGTTTTTGTCGCTAGAGACAAAAGGCATTTAGCTGAAATTAGCCTTTAGACTCAAAGATGAGGAGAGTAATAATGTTACTTTTTTAACAACTCACCCCCAACATTGTGTGTTGTTTAGACGGTGTTGTGGTCTTTCTGCCATGTGGTTATTGTGTGCTCCTGTGCTAGTTAGCCATAGTCAGTTGTGTTGGCTGTTAGATTGGCTATGCTTAGCATTTTGAAGCGAACAACCTCAGAACAGATACATCTTAATCAGTGAGATTTAGTGGTCCTTGCCAGTGGACACTTTTATTGAACTTTGGAGAACCAGAGTAGCTGTTTCTTCCTCCTTTCAGTGCTTTTATGTAACAAGGATTGCAGACTCAGATGACCACTGCGGTTTAAAGTCTTGGTATAAGCTGAAATCATATACATATATTTATTTTTGATAGGTCTGCTTGAATTTTTTGATCTTCTATATGACTCAATCATTTGACATATGTGGGTATAATTTTGGTTTGAGCTCTGACCAGCAGCCTCTAAAGAAAAAGGCAGAGGGATGTTGACTGCGGACAGATAGGTGACCACAGCTGGCATCTGCAAACCTCTGGATGCGACTACAAGAAAAACACTGACAGAATGATGCACAGGAGTTTAATTTCACTCTCATATTTACATAAACCATGCGAGTCAGTCTAAGTGACAGTGTTGGCTAAATAAAGAAACGACAAGGATGATACCACAAAGACAGTGGCAGACAGCTCAGACAGACATCTGGGAGGCTGAGAATAAAAACAAAAAAAAAAAAAAAGAAGATCGAGCGCCCACACTGAGTTTTACCAGCACATTTAACGTGACTGGCCATCTCTCCCTTGACTTTAAACAGAATTCTATTGAAAGGAAGATCCATTAAATATGGAATTTCAGTCCAATTTGTCTTCAAAAGGGGTAAAAGAGCTCATTATGTGGGCTCCGCTTTTTCTTGACTATTAGAAAGAGACGTTAGTCATGCCTGCTTATCTCACAACCTTATGAGCACAGGATTAAAAGATCAAAGGCTGACTTAGGTTTAATATTATAGAAAATGTAAGCTCCTTTTTCAGATGCACTTTGGACTGTGCCTTTTATCCGCTCTCAATGCTTAGATCAAAATGTTGAAAATTCATAATCATTTTATTCACTGTCCGATGCGAAATTTATGTCCACACCTCTTATATCAGGGGTGAGGGTGGATGTAAGCGAGTACTGATCTATTTCAAAGTGGACCCTTTAAGACCTTCAAGCCAATTCCCCGTTGATTACACGGGCTTCAAGACTGACAGAAATAAACGCAGAGCTAAGTTTCAAGTGAACTTTGAAGTACACTAAGCTGAGAGCAGAGACGTTCTGCTTGCCAGGGCCAGACAGCTACTTCTGACTTAATGAAAAATATTCTGTAACCACTCAATTATACACTTGAAAGTTTAGAGGTTAGAGAGTGATGCAAACACAATGGCTCACAAAAGCCAAAGTCTGGAGCTTTCTGTTCCCAGTAGCTGTGGACCAGCCTAACGAGGATGTGCATTTCTGGCACAAACTTCAGAGAGCGAAACCAGCTTTGCTGTCTGATCGCCTCATGCTCATTATTCCCCAAGGAGAACGTACTCCACAACAAAAGAGGACACTGACATCTAGCAGACAGAGCACTGCATAAAGCTCCCGTTTTAAGTAGTCATTTTTCGTTATTCAGCCGCAAATTGACAATATTCTTAACAAGTAAGAGTTCCTGCAATTTTACTTGTTTTCAGTTCAGTTCAATCTGCTTCAAAGTATATTATCATTTTCTGCTTAAACAAAGTACAAAATATCAAGCACATTATTTCACTAGCATAAAGTCAGGAAACTTCATGATAAAAAATTGCATGTAAAAAAATTTTAATTATTTTAGTCCCGTGTCAGTTGGTTTTGTGACATGCAGTGTCTGTCTCTTCCGTCTGACAACACAGACTAAATGTAGACCTGCTCCTGAGATTAAAGTCTTGGACTCAAGCACCATCTCAACAATAGCTACATTTACACAGACACAAATAAGTACAATAAAAGAATGATCAGAACAAAAATGCTTCATAATAACATGTCAGTTGGAAGATTCTGATCCGATGCGACCCACTCAGAAAAAAAATTCATTCCAAATGAAAGGGGTGGTTAATGCCGATCCTAATCCGAACGGTGTCCATGTACTCACTTGTTCCAACCGTGTCTTCTTAGTTGGCATGTCTGCCCCAAGTCAACATGACACATTGCCACCCTTGCGGCAGGCAGTCATTTTCCACCAAGCAGAAAATATTGTTTATTATGAATGGTTTATTCTGATTAAAAGCTTGGTGCATGTATTTGTATACAAATATGCATGATCTGATCACTTTTTTTAGTGTCCATGAAAACAGTGAATTTGGAATTTCCAATCAACAAAGGTTTAGATCGGATTAAAGGAATTTTGTACATGTAAACATAACTAACGTGCTGCTAATGCATTCATTTTTTTTAAGCTGGTCCATTTGGCTGGGCTTGCATGCCAGCATCCTTATGGCCTTTTTAAATGTTTTCAATGGGGCTGAGCCAAAGTCTCGCCTGACAAATTAACATTGTATTTTACTATTTTAGTAGGAAAACAAGCTATATGATCTAACACAGAAAAATCTGTTTAGTTTTTTTAAGGAGGAGAGAGAGGGAAAGTTATGTTGCTGTATTGTTATGACAACTTTCAAGCTATCAGTCTCTTCAAGTTCCTTTTTTTTATCCAGCTCTCTCAATCTTGTGATCAAAAACCGTGATCTGCACTCTGAGGGTCCCTTTTAGGAGCTGGATTTGATCTTGTTTAAAGTAAAGGTTTCCTGTCCCTCAAAAGCCAGAAGAACAGACAGCAGAACAGCCATGTAAACAACTCTGCACCAGGTTGTCAGTAAGGCCAACTCAGTCCCAACGATTCCTGAATTATGTGATTTTTTTAAAATTCATTTACACACGAAGAGATCCAGCAACCTGTAGAAAAAAAAAAAGAAAAGGACACTGTCCTAACAACTTAACAACCTGTACAAAATAAACTTTATTTAAACACCTTCAGATGCAGTTGTAGTTTATTTCCAACCATGCTCACACCTTCAAGCTACAAGCTAATTATTGATGCTAACTACACTTACCATTCTGATATGTCTGTTTAACACCAATTTTGGTGCACAACAGAATCCTAAACTTAGTCTGACTGAAGCTCTAATATGAACTCAAGCAGTTCTGGTAAGTGAGGCACAAGGCCTGTGATTCATAAATCCAGGACTTTTTGGAGTTTTGTTTGTTTGTTTCACTATTTGTGTGTTGAAAACCCTGTTAAGCATATATTCATCATATTTTGTGACTGTGTTTGAAGGGGTACTTCAATATAAGAAGCAGAACAACATAAATTTGCAATTTATCTTCAGTCCCTCTAGAGCCTCCAATGTGGTCCCCCCTCAGAGAGCAGACATGCCAACAAAAGCCTGCAGACCAGAAGAGCAGTAAAAAAAAGGGGATCATTGAGCTTTTATAATACCAAACATAAATTTACCCTGCTATATAATATATATTGGTGTATGTTCTTGTGAAGTGTTTCATAAATACATTCCAATCCAGTCCCAGCTAAAGTTGTCTCATGTTGTTTTTAGACTGGAAGTAGCTTGACAGGAGCAGAGGGTACGTGGAGCACTGGTGGCAGTGGGTTCAGTAAGGCTGTCTGTGTGCTCGGTGGCCTGTTCTGCAGGTTGTGGTGTGAGTGAGTGGAGGAAGAGCAGAGAGACAGGCCTGGCTGGAGGTCATTAGAGCTTGTTAGTGTCCCTGCTGCCTGGGGCATGGCAAGGGGGCCTCCGTTCAGGGTACCTCTCCTCTGATGCTACTGAGAGTTAAGCAGCATGTAAGGGGAACTGGGGGGGGCAGGGACAGAGGAAGGCTAAGGGGAAGGCGATGGGGGTCTTTGCCACTTACAGTAAAACACAACCCTGGAGACGTCCCAGCAGATCTGCAGGTCTGACTTTCATCTGCCTCATCCCCAAGGCCATTAGGCAGTTTAGCTGGGAAACGGCTGCTAAAATATACATCTGTCTTAGTGTCAGCACATACCAGCTCTCCTCTGTCTGCATGTCGCCGCTAGTCGGTTCAATATTTAAATCATCAGTCTCAATAAGCGTTTGATGTCAGCTCTTAACGAGCTCTGTCTCCAGCACTGACAGGCCTGTGGACGGAGCGGCTGTTTACTGTCAGGGATGGAAAATGCTGCCTTCCGTTGTTTCGTCATATGTCGATAAGATCCAATGAGACTACTTTGTTTGAATAACCGCATAAAGGGCTTCAAGCAATGTGCACTTCAGCAAGTCTATTTCATTCTTTCAGCAATTCTGATGACACTTTTGCCAATACTGAATTTCTGTCAGAATCAAAGAGTTGGTGTCGCATATATCAGTTGATGCAAATCAGTAGGAAGCTCTCAGATTATATCACAGTGCAAATATTAAGTTTATTAAGCAGAGATCTGGTGGCAGGGAATATTTTCAGCTTTGCATTCTGACATTTAGGTTAATGTACTTGAATGCATGATAAGTTGCATGTAACAGTTATTAAACAGCAGTTTGTTTTTTTAAAATAAATTCTTTCAGGCCTGATAGACAAAGTGTAGTCTGATCTTGTTTTAGTTTAGTTTTCAGTTTTTTTAGTTTAGTTGTTTTACTCTTATTTGTTATAATGCATGTACTAGATACAATGTCAAACTCACAATATCTGTCCGTCTCTAGGTATTTATGTCTGTCTTTTAATAATTTCGATGTTACTTTGCAGCAAAGTCCTGTGTTTGTTTGCCTTTTTTTGTTTTGCTACAATCAAACATTTTAATTATCATGAACCTATAAGAATGAACACTTTTGTTCTTGGAAATAGCCTTATTCCCAAAAAGTTAGCTGTTAGCAATGGCGCAACCAAACGGTGCATATATTCTTGCATTGTTAGAAACTGTGACCATGTCTTGACAGGGGAACTGTTCAAAGAAAGCTCAGTGTCCAGTGTGAAGTTGTTTGCGTGAGTGGTTCTCCAGAAAGCTGCAAACAGCAGCACCCAGGACCAAGGGACCGGCCCGTTTGGAGCAGGCATGTTTTTTACTGTCTGCAGACATTGATTTTGATGCTGACTTGAATTCATTGAATCATTTGCAAGTTCCTCTCTCACTGCGTTGAGCCGTTACATCTTTCATGTTATGTATCACATCTAATCATGTCAGTAAGGGATATATGAGACTTGTGTGAGTGTTTCCCATTTGGATATTCATTAAAATGAGTTTTTCCTGTGCAGAGCTCATTTGTTGAGATTCCAGTGTTTCTTCTGTTTCCCTAAATTCTCACATTTAACATGCAGCCCCCCACAGCTCTGCTGTCTAACCCTTGACCGGTGTCAGCATGAACCTTTCCTTCTTTCCTAAAGCTTCAAGAGTGGTGTTACACTGAAAAAAGACATTAAGACTGAAATTGAGGCCAGGAGGGTTTTAGTTTTATAAATACACTAATCAGTTTTTTTAGGCCATGTAATGTGATAATGTAACATAATTGTTCTGATTTCAGGCAGGAAAAATGTAATTCTAAAACATTCTCAATTTTCCAGGCAAACAGCTCAGGAACATGCTTCTCCAGAAACATTTGAGGTGGAAAAAGGCAATGCAGTAACAGAATCTTGGAGTGGACGGACCTGCAGCCAATCAGTGTGACAAAAGACTTTTCAAACATGGACCACAGCAGTAACACTTGTCTGTCAGCCACTGTATCATTGGCTCAACATGGGCCAAGTTATTTGGAAAACTGTCTGAATGGGAGGGGGCAGGTTCGGTTACCAGGTTATGAGTACATGACAATATGCATTTCCCTTTACCAGGGAGTACTTACTAAAAACAGGTAACACTGGGTATAATTACCACATTTTAGTTGCCAGTATTGGTATGTGAACGGTACCCCATCCAACACACGACGCCTCCTTTTCAGGACTGGTCTCCAGAAGAGAGTATCGTCCCGCCCCTCAGCAGGATCTTTCCCTCTCTGTAGGCCTCCCCTGGGCAAAAGGGAAGATTAAAACAAACAGGACTTTAATCAGTGGGCCCCGCTTCTCTCTGCTCAGCTGCCGACAGAAGGAGCCCTCTCCAGGAAGGCTGCCTCAAATCAAAGCTTCCTGCTCGCCACTTGCTGCTTCGCCGATCCGTATCACAACAACAAAACCAGCAGAAACAATTATTTATTCCTTTTGATGTGGGTTTTGAAGTTACCCCACCTCTTCCACTATGCCCCCCCTCCCCCCCTCCCTCACTCTCACACACCCCTTCCTCCACCCCTCCTCTTCGTCGCCCAGCCCCTCCAGCTTTCTGTGTCTTTTACTCCCAAGGAAACAAGGTCATGCCAGCTTCTCCGTATTGGAGGCTGCTTTGAAGGTTCCACACTCAATGTCTTTTTTCTTATTTTACACCAAGGAGAGAGTGTTTTTTGAGATAAAGCTGATGTGTTGTTTCATTCAACTTACTGCCGCCTGACTGAGTGTCCCAGGTTGTAGATGTCACTTTTAAAGTGTCATGTAGTACACAATACTTCATATTCTACTGAATTTGTTCATTTACATTGCATAATGGGATTATTCACATTATTAAATACACTTAGTTCTGCAAATATATTAAAAAAATAATAAACCAAACAACATAAGGGTTTTATTGTGAAGGCCTTGTTAGAGAGTATAAAGCAACATACTGTAATTGTAACAGATCTGGATGATGCTGCTGTCACTGCCACAGACCCAAAGTACCCTTTTTTTAATTCAAAGTGTACTAGTTCAAAACAATCACTCAACAGAACTGAAATGTCTGAGAGCTGCTTTTCTGCTCAGTAGACCACAACATCTGCTAAAGCTGTTGGATAACTCTGCAGCCTCATCAAAAGGCTTGGCAGAGAAAGAGCTCTTCAAACGTGCAGATGGTAATCATGTTTTTATCATTTGCTGAAAGTTGTGATCCTCTAAATTTATTTAATTGGTGGGGGGTCATAGAATCCCACCTTATATGTCTGCCAAGCTGATTTGTACAGATCAAATATTATATGCTCTTAAAAACAGTGGAAGAATTGTGTGCATAGGTGTGTGTGTGTG
>JAQMCX010000001.1:19135693-19154927 GCA_029814765.1 Acanthurus leucopareius | reverse complement strand
CCCCCCCCCCCCCCCCCCCCCCCCCCCCCCCCCCCCCCCCCCCCCCCCCCCCCCCCCCCCCCCCCCCCCCCGACACAAATCTGTTTGGTGTTTGGGATTAAAATCCAAAGAAAACTGACTTTGACCAACTGCAGTCTATGTGAGAATAATCAGGAAATCACAGCTTGTTCAACACATAACTCTATCTTCAGACCAGCATTCTGTAAAAGGAAAAACTAAAAAACAAAAGAAGAAAAGACGATGAAAAGGAAGAAGAAACAGAGAAAAGGTGAAGGCCATCAACAGGAGCAGCAACAGTGAAACGACACCGTGGAGATTTTATCTGAACAAAGTGAAACTGCATTTAAAAAGTTTGGAACCTGAGCTTCAGTTTTAGTCCTGCAAACGTGCTTCACTTCACTCAGAAAGTTTGGTACCAGTTGTGCCATCGTTCACCGACGGATCTGAGAGGCTGAACTGCTTCTCTCTCTGCAGAAGGCCCCCCCCCCCCATGCCTGGGTAAAAGTGTTTACCAAGGAATGGGTGTTTCCACCTGTCTCTCCATCTGAGCATGCCCTGACCTGACCTGACCTGACCTGTCGGGGAACCGCACCGTCAGTGACCCTCTCCTCTTCTTCTTCTCTCCTTCTCTTCTTCTCTGCCTCTTACTAACCCCCCTGCATCCAAACAGACACCTTGCGACTATGAGTGGGCACAAATTACCGTCCAGATCACTGCCTCTCACTTCTCTGTGTGTGTTAAGGCCTTTAAGTCCGGGTCTGATGATGATGCAGATGCTTTATTAAAGGGATTCATACGGTTATTTTAGGTCAACACAGAAGCATCTTCTGCACTGAAGTTGTAGAGTTTGTGAGAGATGTTTCACCACCTCAAGGGGCTTCATCCATTAATGCTTCTGCTGCATTTCAGAGAATGGTGATACCAAAACACTTGTGCCCACTCATAGTGGCCTTGTCTGATGTTCCACTTCCAGACCACAACATCTGCACAAAGCAGATCTCTGCGCCTCCTTTTCAATCCTCCTCTTCAGCTGTGGTTACTTCAGCAGTGACAAATGTTAACACTGTTATTCAGAGTGATGAAGCCAAATCCATCTTAATGTTCAGTCCATAAAACTGAGATGGAGTTGGCCTGTAACCTTCGTAAATGAGCAGGAGAATTTGAAAAAGAGGCCACGGTGGTTTGCATCAGTGTTTGATCTGCGACTCCACGTGTCTGAAGCCGAAGGCACTGACAGGCCTCTCTGTCCGTCAGGTTCCGGGGTGGACGACGCCGTGGGAGAGGTGTCCATCCACGTGGAGATTTTCACTCACCCCAACACCGGAGAGCACAAGGTCACCGTGAAAGGTAAAGCAACACCTGACCTCCGAACCAGCAGCTGCTTTTAGAGGCTTCGTAAGTAGTTAAAGGGATGAACCTGCACAGTGAGGAGGTTCAGTCGGCTGTCGTGCAAAACAATTTCAAAAAGTTAAAAAAAAAAGTAAGAAATGAGCACATATGTGAGAGTTTTGAAGTTAATAATAAATGCAATTATTTCAATGTCAAAGACTCAAGTTTGTGCAAAGTCACTCTCACATCTTGTGTAACAAAGACTTCAAAGCCGAAGCCTTAATGCTTCCAGCCGCCACAGAAGAATGTGACTGTAATAAAAAACCTCCGTCATCACTTTGTGAACAAGCTGCTGAACATGAGCTGTGAGGGAGAGCCAGTGTTCTCCTGCTTTCAGTTTGTCTCGTCACTCACACTTTCTCTCACTTTTCACACATTTTCTCTTTCATGAATCTCTACCTCTCTCCTTCCCACACCTTCCCTTCCTTTCCTCTCCTCGTCCCTCCCACTCCGTCTCAGTGGTGGCTGCCAATGACCTGAGGTGGCAGACGCAGGGAATATTCCGCCCTTTCGTGGAGGTCTACATCATCGGGCCTCACCTCAGCGACAAGAAGAGGAAATATGCCACCAAGTCGAAGAACAACAGCTGGGCTCCCAAATACAACGAGACCTTCACTTTGTGAGTGATGACGCTTGTGAAATCAGGTTTATGAAACCTTCTGAACAGACTGTCGCTGACTCTGCTCTCCTTTCCTCTGCAGCACCCTGAGCAACGAGGTGGGCCCCGAGTGCTACGAGCTGCAGGTGTGTGTGAAGGACTACTGCTTCGCTCGAGAGGACCGCACCGTGGGCATGGCCGTCCTGCAGCTGAAGGACGTGGCGTCCAAAGGCAGCGTGGCCTGCTGGCTGCCGCTGGGCAAACGCATCCACATGGACGAGACGGGCCTCACCGTCCTGCGCATCCTCTCCCAACGCAACAACGACGACGTCGCCAAGGAGTTCGTCAAGCTCAAGTCGGACCAGCGCTCCGCAGAGGAGGGCCGCAGCTAAGAGACACGACAGGTTTCAAACAAGCCCGTCTGAGGCTTCGATCAGACGTCGCCATCTACTGCCCTGGAGCTCCGCCTGAGCCACTGCTAGCCACTGCCCCGATGATCCAGAGTTGTAAAAGCACAGATAAGACGACAGTCACCACACATACATCCATGTCAGTGACGAGGACACAGTGCAAACAAATCACCACTAGTTTTCTCATCACGGCACCAGAGTCTCTGTCACCACAGATTATTATCAGCCATCTTTGGTGAACATGTCAGAGTTAAACCGCAGAGCGTTTGTCTCCTCTGTCTGCAGAGGAGAGTCCCGTCACACAAACACACACATCTTGTCCAACGGTAGGGTGAGAAATATCTCGTAGCCTTCAATGATTCTGGCTTTCTTTGTCACTTGTTGCTTTACCCCTTCTTCTTTCCACCTCCTCTCATTCCTTCTCTGGCCTGCATCCGCTGAGGAACCGCAAGTGCCGACACATAACCACTGAAATATGCCACGACCAGCCCGAAGCACAACAGGACCAAACGTCCGTCCGACCCGCTAACCACAGAAAACGGCTGCAAAGCCTCAAACATTCCAGATATTGGGTGGGGGGACACACACAGGGAACAAAAGCACTATTTAGTTATTAAGTAAATTTTTAATATTTATTTATTTATTTCTTCCAAATTATATTTATATTTGAATATATATCATGAAATATAATGTACAAAGGACGTATGAAAAGTTATATGCAGGGTTACTGGAGGGATGTGTGGTATCTGAAAGGTCGACCTCGTCCGTCCGTCCGTCCGTCCGTCCGTATGTCCGTCCACCCTGTAACAGAGCACACTGCCTGACACCCTCAATGCCTTCCGTCCTGTTCACCCTCGTACGGTGTGTTTGTGTCCCGTATCATGATTAATCTGATGAAAACACGTCTTCGAACACTGTGATTCATCAGAGCATGTATGGGAGAGTGTGTGAGTGCTTGCAGAGTCATGTGAGTGTGTGTGTGTGTGTGTGTGTGTGTGTGTTGTCATTTTGGATGCATGCCCTTGTGTCAAAAGTTTTCAAGGTTTGGTTGTTCTGTCTCACATTTTTAACACTTTTCAATGAGTTGACAGATTCAAAATCTTGAAACTGCACAAAATTTGCCAAAGACTCCACAGTGACTGAATTACAGCTGTCATATCTCTTCATGAACTGATCTATTACAGGGTTCAACACATTCTTTTTCATTTAGTCTTTACATCAGTTGTTCTCCATGTTTTTTATGTCAAGGCCCTCGAAACTGAAACAAATTAGACCACAGACCCCAATAAATAGATCAACTTGTCTTCAGCGCTAAATGTGCAGTGTGTGACTGCAGGAACCACTGAGTTGCACTTAATCCAGCGATGACAAGGACCAGACAGGCTTTTGTCTTTTTGGACTCTTCTGGAGCAGCTGGAGAGTAAACAAGCTCTTGTGTCTTACTTATATTAACTATCAATTGCTAACAGAGTTCCAGCATGAGACATTTTCTCTGAACTTCATTTAACTTATGAAAATTAAATCACCCACCAATTTTTGTTAATAATTCCATAAAACATGAAAATTAGGAAAATTAGCATATTTTTAAAACTCTCATGTTGGATGATGAAACTCATGAAGAGAAATATTCAATTTTTAATATTTTAAATGTTTTGCATTGGGTACAAACTTTAAATTTGTGTGATGCAGTAAGATTTAGACAGGCTTTAAAATATTTGTTGTGTCATGTTTTGATTTTAGAATCTCAGTGTTACAGTAATGATAATACTGAACTTTCAAACTGCAAATGTGCTGCACGCTGTAAAGGATCATGACGTAAATTATTTCCCTGAATGGTGATACTGAACTCGTTAACCATTTCATTTTCTGTTTTACGAATCTCTTTCATTTGCCTTTTTCGTCTGGCCATTTTTTTCAAATTGTCCTCTCATTAAACTCTGGCTAATTACATAACTCTTGAATGACTTTTGAATCCCCAGCTGGGCGTGGGAGGAGAAGAATCCTGCAGAGTTAAAAGTGAAACAGCAGCTGACACCCAGACATTTAATGCTGCCCAAACTCAAAACCAGAGCTTTATGGACACATACCTCGTCTGCTGAGGGCTCACTGGTGTTGATTGAGATCTATAAGTTGAACTCCTTGTTGTGCTGACTAGATCTTTTTGTTTATATTTTATACAATATAATATTTAAGATGGTTATTAAGGCAGTTTTATAAATAAATTTTAAAGAGCACATGGAGTAAAGATCATCAGATAAAGCTGCTGTGTTCAGATCACTTGATTCAGTTGTGGGTTGGGGTCAGCTGTCAGTCACAATGTTTAACCCCCTTTTTTTTTTAGTTATTTATTAAAAACAAATCAGAAGAATACACTTGAACATACAGCAGTGTGAACTTCAACAGAAAGAGCTCTCTTAGATGATGAAAACGATCTCTGGAAAAAACCTCATTTGGTTGGACTTATAGTTCGACTCATGTCCCATCTGCTAACATGGAGGGGGGGGGGGGTTTATGAGCTGTGCTGCAGTCAGACAGTTGGGGCCTATTGAGATGTTTTGGCTTTAGTTTTATACCACTGGGTGTTTAGCAAGTACAGTATAAGCTAATGTTTACTGTTTTCACTGTCTTAGTTTTGTGTGTAAACATTTACATAAACAATGAACAACATTGTAATACCAGAGCAATGCAGCCAATCTGATATTTTTATAAAACTGGTAAAGTGATCTATTAAATATTCATGCAGCAAGGAAGAATAAATGTCAGATTTAAAGGAAGCAGGCAACCATAGTAGATATTCTATTTTCTATAGGGACGCTACTCTCGGCTTAGACACACCCCTGAACATGAATCTTTGTCTGTATTTCTGCGATTGACTTTTTAATAAATGATTTGATCCTGAAACATTTGAACAGTTTTCTTTCTCCTGCTCTTTTAGATGTTATGAAATAAAGCATCCCCAATTCCCACAGTAGTTATGAGCATCAAAAATAACACTGATTGATGGAAGAATCTCTCCAAAATAGATGCACAAAAAATGATGTTTGCTGTCACTCAATAAGAAGCAGCAACATCAGAAGCATTTCATTTTAAGAGGATTTCGCACTGGCAAGCAAGCAAGGTTAATCCATATCAGAGTCAGAATCCCATTAATTGCAACATATGTCACTGAGAAAAATATCCTGTATGAGTGCAGAGACAAGCACAATGAAAAAGATGATGGACCCTTACATGCGTGTACGGGGTTGTGTTTTGGAAGAATTACACTGTAATGATCACAATACATATTTACCAGATAAAACCACACAGCATCTGATTGATTGGAGTGAAACTGGGTCACTTAGTTCTGTGACTTTAGGCATTATTTAGCCTGGTTGCACAGGTTGCTTTAAAGTACAGTTCTCTGACATGGTTTTACACTGAAAAGGATGGATAATACAGGACTTCCAGTTTTCCCTGAAAATAAGAGCCATTACCGGTTTTGACAAGCCACCACAGTCCAGCGGCCTGTCAGAAGAAACAGGCAAATGTGTTGAAATGGGGAGTGGCTCGGTTCCCCTGAGAGTAGCTAACAACCCCCTGCTCTGCAGCTGAGTGAGGGTCTGCAGACTATGACTGATCCATGCTCACTCCACTGAACACATCCATACCATATACTGCTCCAAGCAAACTATGAAAGCCTTCGGGAACCTGCTAGCTGTCTAGACGCCCCATCACACCACCCAGCACCATGCCAGAGCATCTTACAGTCCAGGCAGTGTGTTGCATCAGTGTCATGTTTTGCTTCACTTAGTGGTCAAAAGGGCACATTTGTCATCCTTTGGTGAAGTTAGCACTAATATATATTCAACTCCACATGAGACTTTCAAATTCGGCTTGTTAAGAAACATTTCTAGTGACGGGTAGTTTGGTTTAGCCATCAAAACCACCTGCACTGTCTCATTCCCAGGCTGTCAGATACGCTTTCTATTGCCCATGGGTGTTTCATCCAGATGCACAAGGTTCTCCTTAGCCTCCAAGCAAAATACAATGTAAACTTATATGTGTCGTTCTTAGATAGTCGTAGTAAATGTTCCACCATTAACAATAGTAAAACAGAGTCCCAAGAAGGGCAGAGACGAGGATCTGTGAGAAACCAAAATAAATAAACCAAACTAATAAATTAAGCTAATAAACCAATACAATAAATCAAAATAAACTTACAATGTAAAACAAGTCATCTCTACCTAAACCTAACCAAGCAGTTATGATGCCTAAACCTGACCAAACTGCAGCCATTTTACAGCTTCAAACAGTCCACAGCATTAGCAGCTAGTTCTGTAAGGCTTCCTGGCAGCAATGCTTCGCTTGTTACACACAGGTATTAAAGGGGCACTTTGTTCATCTGTATGTGGGGGTCAAGGGGAAACAAAGCAGTTTTGATGTTTGACTAGCAGGGACAAGAACCTGTTGAAATCACTTGATTAGTTTTGAAAAAAAAGATTGTAATTTGAAATAACTTATAATAATCAATATCTTGTGTATCCCCTAGCATCTTTCCTTTGTCATCCCTCTGTTAGTCTTTAGGCCAGTAGTGCTCAGACTTGTAGGTCATGGACTCCCAAACTTACACAAATTAGATCACTGACACCCATTTGATTAGATTTTGTCCTAGGGCCCCCCATCTGACAAGAATCCCATTCTTAGATGTTTTGTCACAAAGATGATATTGATCTAAATCCCAAGTCGTCATATGTTCTGTCGTTGTGTTACATAAATAAATTATTCCTCTTTATTTCGTGGAACCCTCTCAGGGATCCATGAGCATCTTTGGGCCTTACTTTGAGAAGCACTGCTTTACACTACAGCTGATGCTGCTTTTATCACTTCTTTCCTCATTATCAGCCTTGCTAGAACTGCACCTTCATACACACATACACTTTTCAAGCAAAGGCAAGGGGGAGAGCAGCACTGACACACTATCCTGTGGACTGGTGGGTCTATGTGATACTGGGTTGCCACCGGTCAAACTTGTGGATAAAACTGATGTCGACTACTACCTTTAAAAACTGTTTGACTTCCTTTAGCAAAGCTACAATGTGTTTCAGCTAAATACTCTGTTTAGTTGGGGGTTGAACAGTTTTACAACACCCACCGTTTCCTAGAAAGAAAAAGGACATATTGTACTATTGATATTGTTGCTATCAGGAATCAGTGTCACCTAAAAGTAAGATGTGAACCTGCAGTACACCAAGATGTCACCAAAAAGCAAGAATTGATTAGTCCAAGTGAAGGGATGAGGCTCCTTCCTGAGCAATAAATGAATACGGCAAAAGTGTGACAAAGAACTGAGTGGCTCTGATTAATGCTGTGGCTGTCAGCAAGCGCCAGGCCTGACTGGCACATCAAAGCCACCAAAAAACACAAGGAACTGGTGATATTTTCAACAGAAAAGGCACAATCTTCATCCTTCCACCATCATCACTAACTTTACCCCATACTCAGCACTGACCATTTAGCCTGAATTGAGTCACACTCAATGGGGGAGGAGAGCTTTGAAAATAACTCTTTATCTGTGTGTTGCTGTTTTTCAGGGAACACAAAAGGACTGACGAGACCATTTATCTGTAGATTCTTTAAAAGAAAAAGAAAGGCAAAGAAGAAAGGCGAGCCTACCTGATGTTTTCTCTCTCTCTCTCTCTCTCTCTCACTCTCTCTCTCTCTGTCTTTTTTTCATGAGGCGCTGTCTGTGCCGGCAATTCCTTTATCTGCCTTTCATTAGCGCCTCACTCGCCCTCTTAGTAGGGCGGGTGTCTGGGAGACAGTCACTTTCTCCCAGCCTGTGATGTTTCTACAGATTACAGAGGGCCTTTGAAGCCACTGCAGTCCTCATTGCCGGGGCCTTAGACAGGCCCATGCCATCTGTCAGAATGACGGCAAAGTAGCGGAATGGGGCTGAGACACCCTCTGTTGATCTACACTTTTGTCTTTTATGTGTCACATTTGGATGTCGTGCAAAAGCCACACCTTTGTAATCTGCTGTTGGCACCCGCCTGAAACGTCAGCCTCCGCAGCATACAAACACACACACACACCCACAGACAGAGGAGAATAATGGTCCTCCGCAATTACTCTTACCTGTGGGCATCAGTCTCTAAATGAGACAATTATCGTCATCCCCTCACAGTTATCTCTGATTTCCTCCCACTTTTCCAAGGCCCCGGAAATCACTGTCATATGGGTCTTTTTGTGCCTAACCAGTGGGACAGATTTGATTGTTCATGAGCTCAGGAGATGTGAGTTTGGCTGTTGCAGGCTGAACTAGACTGCAGAACAACCAGCCACCAGCAGCTCGAGGTTTCCTTTACAAGAAAGTTTTTAATAATGGAAAAATACAGGACAAACTGGATTTTCTACCAGCTGCTGATAAATGATCTAAAACATCTCTTTTATCTCAAGTCTCATTTCATTACCATTTTGTGATCACTAATAGCCATTTCCTCATTATTGTTGCAATGTTTATACAGAGGGATTTAGTCAAAATAAATGGGATATTTTATATTGTCCATCTTGCCCAGCCCTACATACATCCCTGTTTTTTGTGGTATTTTATATATTTTTCAAATACAACTTTATATTCCTTAAAAGGAAGAATATCCTGTCTTTGCATTTTATTTTGATCACATTCTCTTTTAAGCTGCTTGTAACATCACCGAAAATATATGGTTAATCAGAGACAGAGTAGGAACAGGTCTTGCTGCAAAGCATACTGGGTAAGAGCTCCCAGCAAGTTAAAGTCTCTCCTAAATACTATTTGATCTTGCAAGGTTACAACTTAATGTACTTAAATAGTCAGCCTGACAAATTGTGTACAAGTGAAATAACGTTAATACAAGTTCACAACAATGCTTGTGTTGTTGTTGGCAGGGCTAAGAAGGATGTCAGCTGAGATACCTTGTTTATAAGGACCCCAGCTTTATCCATTTTTGGGGAAGGAGGGGTCCCTGATGAAACCTCTGAAGGAGAGCGAGATTACAGGCAGCTCGTTTCCACCTCAAACGGCGCCTCTCCCTGTGTTGAGATGATAAATTCTCATTGAGATTGCAAAGACCATTTCCCAGTGGCTGTCTTTCAGTTTATATGAACTTTTCAAACGGCTAAGGATCTTACGGAGGACCGTCACCAAGCCAGCAGGCTTTTAATACGTCTCCCTTGTGTATTTTTCCCACCCCAGGACCACTGTCTTCAGAGGCTGCGAGAGAATAAAGGCCCAGATCGACAGAAATCAGTGGTCGCAACCCCCCCCCCCCCCCACACACACACACATCACACACACACACATACACTTTGCTTGTCCTATCACACACATGCTCACACCCACACATAACATTCTCTTGCAAAGTTATGACGCTTGTAAGCATTTTGATGTTTGCGTAGCATGAAAATGCACGCACAGACAACTGCCAACAAGCAACCCCATAGAGTCACACATCAGACCAGCCTCCTTAAAAAAAAAAGAAAAAAAAAAACATTAAAATGTAGTTTTCAAAAACAGAATAATACATTAAGTACCTTAAAGCAGAGGGTGACGATAAACTACAAAAACATTAAGCAAGCCGAATGAAATATACATTAGAGTAAATTGGATCAAAGAATTCTGTGGCTAACTATCGGAGGAGGCAGATGCTAAGACGAACACATTCACAAACTTCAAATAACTTCAAAAAGGCGCCGTGTCGGCTCAGTGGTCCATGATACTGACAATGAAAAAAACATAATGTCCTGGTTTTGAATATGATTGTGATTTTTTTTTTTTTATCACATCACTGTATCTTGTCAGTTGCCACTTTTGTTTGACTATGAAGTTTTTTGAGAAACAATATCTACACTAGAGTTATTATCAAAAATGTTTTCTCTACATTAAAACGTGTAATTATTCAACAAAAGATCAATGCAGGACTTTACTTGCATGGGATGTCGGGTGACCACAGGACTTGAACATTATGGAAATGAGCTGTAAAAATTGCTAATCAAAGCTGCACACAAGAGGTGTTTTGGTTGCAGGTAAAAATAGAGTCACCATTCACATAATGCTTTGACTGGAATGAGTGATTGATGCTCAAAGATGTTGCCGTGACAGACTAGCAGGTGGGAGAAAAACACTAAGGCAGAATGACTGGCTTCTCCTCTTTGATGTTTCGGTCTGACTTACTTGTGATGGCTGGTTACATCTTCAAAACCATTCTGCGTTGACAGCTGTAATGACCTCAAACATTTCATCTGTCATATCTGGACAGCACTCAACAACTTCTAGTGAGAAGAATATAGTTCTGTGACCAAACTTTATGCTTTTTGCGCGTATTTATCCCTTTAGTTTGATCTAATAACCAAAATTAACTTCAAAATCCAAGTTTTCAAACAAATGTCAAAGATGCAAAACCTGGACAAGTGATGTTAGTCTGTACACTGAGTGTGAAAATAAATCACTGTAAGGTTTGTTTTTAATTAACTATCAAGTGCAAGCAAAGAAAAATTAGCAAATGTGTTGATGACCGTTACAGGCATGTTCAAGCAGGGTAAAAGGTCAGCACTGATTTACTGCACAACTCCATCCTTCTTTGGAGCAGTTCAAACTGAATTATTGAAGCACTTTAAAAGAATGTGAAATAACCACAGTGCAGTAGCTCAGTGGCATCCAAACAGCATGTTTTATCTAAAATGCTGGTTCAGTCTAACCATGTGCAAGACAGATAAAGCCTGCCCTTGTGTGCCTGTTTGTATTTTTGTTTGTGTATATGTGGAGAGACCAAACATCCCAGTTCCATCCAGTCTGCAGAGTGGGAAGCGGTTTCCCATGGTTCTGCTGGAATGCTGCTTTCATGTGGAAACAGTCTCCGGGTCCCTTTGGTCCCTCTGTTGTGACAGAGGATAATGAAATTCACAACATCTGCCATTTTTTAGCCCTGTTTGGTGTAACTGATCTCCTTTTAATCCGTGGACTTCCAATGCATGTGCAGCTCCGCAGCTGGAATGAAGCAGACGGATCCCACGGCATCTCTGGGACTGTAGCCGGCCGGCCGGCCCAGGACAGGCATGTTTCCTGCCCTTCCCGTCCCCAGGCCCGAGACACGGAGGCAAAGCTGTCTTTCACCAGGATAATCATTACCACTACTTTCTTTGATGAAAGCAATATGAATCTAAGCTTTTTCACCTGTTATACTCACATGACTGTGCTGTTCCTCTGAGCTCTGTGAAACATTTTTAGCATCTTTCAACTCGTTGCTTTGATTTTACAGCCTGCAACTTTACTATTTTGGTTCACTGTCACTGCTGTCATCAGTGTCATTTTCAAACGTAGCACACTGTTTTTGGTGAAAAAGCTATGATAAGCACATTGTACACTATCTGCCAGCACCAAACAGAAAACAAAGTTAGTGACTAACCAGGAGCCAAGAGCTAATAGAAGAGTGACTATCTGACATATATTTATCAGGTGAACACAAACATGTTTCTAAGTTAATTCAAACATGGCTCCATATTTGCTTAACATTTTTATTAGTAATAGTTTATAAATAGGTTTGTCATATCAACAGTAGAGATCAAGTGTCATTGTTGTGTACATATGGTTTACACTGCCCCAAGTGGCCAAAAATATCACTTAATACAGGTTTAAGTATGTATACAACATTTCTGATAAATAATAATGAATCAGTGAATTCTGTCAAGTCAGTGATTTTAAAGATCTCTCCTCTTTTGCGTTAGTTCTTTTTAGTAGCATGAAAGGCTTTGGTTGAAGAAGCAAAGAAAACACTTCTATTACTTCTTGATTTCTTGATTTTTCTTTTGCAGCTTGTCATCATAATATCAGGGAAATATTCCTCTGACCCTGAATTTTTGGCCTTGTAATTTAAGCTTTTCTGATCATATTAACTACTAGTAGCTGTACCTGTATGTAAAGAGTGTACTATGTGACCAAAATTTCTTGACACAGATCAGGAGGTATCAGCGGGTGAGAGTAGAAGTAGGAGACTCAAGTAGGAGTGGGAAAGTAGGAGACTCAAAAAATCAACAGAGTATCTAAACCACCTCTACATTTGAAGGCAGGACTTGCTGAATGGTGGATTCAGTCAATCTTCATTCCTTTCAAACCTTCTGCCCCCATCCTTTACCCTCTTCATAAAACCTGGAATGTGCTTCAAAGAATGTGCACTATCTTTCCTCCATGAATAAAGCATCTGTCACTCATCAGTCGGTACAATATGTGCTGATTTAACAGCATAACAGTTCTGCAAGGCCCAGAAGCTCCAGCCTGCACAGTGTGCAGAGCCCAGCCACAACCGAGTGTCATCGGTCTCCCTTTGGAGCTTAATGTACCTCTTTTAAACAACATTCTGTTCAAGACCAGCTGAAATTAAAGCATTTTTTGTTTGCTACACAGTACATATCTGCTCTATTCATCACAGGGCTCATGTTATCTTTCATGTTCCCTCTCTCTCAAAATAGAAGAAACTTATATTTTTGGTTCTACAATGCCCCCTAGATTTGCATTAATTAAACAGTATTAATAGTGTTCTTCTCTGAAGATAGAGACCTTAAGAGATGAGAACTTAAGATGAGAAGAAAGCTTTACAACACAAATTAATGTTACAGAGACACTGCATCAATATTAAACATGCCCCTGAAAACAGAATAGTGTAATGTCTTCTGTGGGGCGAGATTTCTAAAGCCTGAGAAAATAAGTGATGATGTCATTAGGGTTATTTATGTTATTGTAGTTCTCTGATGCTCCATGCAGACTGACAGTTCCACTACATAACATCACAGGGCTACTTGTCGCAAGAAAAAAGTTTTGCAGGGTTTGGTCCAGAGTTCAGGGAATTTAAACTTAGCTTACTCCGCCCTCTACTGTGGAAAAAAGTGGCCATATCCCCTCGCGTTACCACCGCCTCACCAGCAAGTGGCGCTAGAGATCTGCATCGCTCTTTGCAGTTTCCTCTGTTGCGTTTCCGTCGCCACAGAATTCAACGAGAGCAACCGGCCAGTGTCTAGTCAAAATACAAACAATGGGCAAGAAACACAAAAAGCACAAGTCCGAAAAACATGGATATGAAGGTATTTTGTTGGCAGATATTCATAGAACTCATCCACTTGAACAATATTTGATTCGCTAATGAACAAATGAGCTAAAGTTTCTGTTTTATCGACTGTTAGCCGTGTTACCATAATCCTAACTCAAATGAATAGCTAGCATACCGCTAGGCTGGCGGGGTTTATATAGTCTTCTATTTGCCGTGTTTTCCCGTCAGTGTGCCACAGTTCTATGTGGATATAAAGTTGACTCAATTAATATAGTACTGATAGTTATCTGTGGCAGAAGTTTAAGTACAACGTATGTTGAGTACGCTAACTGTTAGCGGGTATTGTTTCTAGCATCTCTGTACTGTCACGGATCTAACAGCAAGCTAGTTAGTTAGCTTCTGATAGCTTGATTGTCTACTGACTACGAGTCCCTATTGACTTGATACCTGCAGAGTACGCAGAGAGACCGCTGAAATTGGTGCTGAAAGTGTCTGGAAACGAAGTGACGACGGGAGGCTCGAGTCGGGAAACTTTTTATGACGAACAGCCGGCGGATTACGACAAACCAAAGGACAAGAAGAAGAAAAAGAAGAAGGATAAGGAGAGGAGCTTGGGGTCACCAGAGGATGACAAAGGAAAGAAAAAGGTACTGTGACCATTAATTTCTTCTTAGTGAGATAATAATAGTATTTGGGTGGATTGACTTATGTTAGATGTAATGTTTGTTTCGTGATTAGATGGCAAAGAAGAAGAAAGGACAAGAAGTAGATGGAGATGATGACGGAGAACACAGCAGAACTCCTATACGTTCAGAGTTGGACAAGCTGGAAGGTAGTATCATATTTCTTTGTGTTTGCAGTTGATATCAGCACCAGTTCTTAAATCTGACCATGGTGCCTTGTTATTATTCCTCGCAGAAAAGGAGCAGACCCCTCTACAGGAGGCTTTGAACCAGCTCATCAGGCAGCTCCAAAGGTGCAGCAGTGGTCATTCATTGATATGAAATTATTGTATATCTGCTCGTTTAGTTATGAGCTTTTACCACATCGGTACATTCATTGCACATTTAGAATCAAGTTCCATACAGTGCTTGTGATTATTACTTATTACATATTTATTGCTAACCCATAGTTTCTCGTAACTCTGCCAAAAATTGCTGTATGCTTGGTACTATGAATAAAAAAACGTCTATATGTTGTTTTTTTTAGGAAAGATCCCAGTGCATTCTTCTCATTTCCAGTAACAGACCTCATTGCTCCTGGCTACTCTTCAATTATCAAACGACCAATGGACTTTAGTATGATGAAGGACAAAGTAAAGAAAGATTGTTACCAGTCACTGGATGAACTCAAGGTCTGTATTTCACACAGGGGTGTTATTGCATGCTTAGTGTACGCACAGCAAGATAATTCAAAGTAACTTGAAATGACAGGAGCAAAACCAAAGGGTTGGCATTGGGACCGGTCCAGATGTATTTTATTGGATTAGAGATGGCTAAATAAAATTTAATGTTTTCCATATGTTATCCACCTCAGACTGCTTGTGTGTAGTAGTCTGCAGCTTTTGTGTGTCAGATACACATGTAAACAATATTTGGGTAAATAGAAGTGTGAGATCTGATTCTGCAGATATGTAATATTTAAGACTCTAAGAGGAGGGATTGAAAAAGTCGATCAGGACATTCTTAGGGGAAAAAAACAGAAAAAAACAACAAAAACAGAAAAAAGAAACTTAAAAGATATTGTTTGATTCATGGCAAAACAAGAGCATTTGCAAAGAAATAAAAAATAGTACTACATTAAAGCAAAAAAGTCAAAATTTCACAACAGCCTCATCATAGCATGGACTAAATTATCACAATATTTGATGTAGACCAGGATTATACTCAGCTCAAAGCTGAACTTTGGTTCATAAAAGCAGTTTTCCATCATATTAGTGAGTGTTGGTGTGTTATCTTTTCCTGATTCAGGCGGATTTCAGGATTATGTGTGAAAACGCCATGATTTACAACAAACCTGAGACCATTTACCACAAAGCAGCTCGGAAACTGTTACACTCTGGCATGAAGATCTTGAGCCAGGTAAGAAACCAGTTTAGACAAAGACACCAACTGCACAAGATTGTGCTGCTTGTCTGCTGTGGTGAAAACCTGGTGTGGCCCTGAGATTTTTGTGATGCAGAAAACTACAGAAAGTAAATGAACTGTAAAGCCCAGGAGAAGGGGGACTTGCCAAAATGTGGATGCAATTGCTAAAAATGAGGGTTTTCCCTGTCATTATAAGCATTCTTGTACAGTGCCAGCCAAATCAACAGAAAATGTATGCCTTAATGGTCTGGTGTCTTATGCATGCACAGTCACTCTGAAGACACCCTCAGAGGTGATAGCAAAGAGCTCATATTTTCCGCAGACTTTCAGAAATCATGTCAGTAGATGCAAGATCGCATCATGGCTGTATGCATGGAGCGAAATGTTCTTTTAGGAAGAATATTAAAAGCTTCCTTATGTTACTTTCAAGAAATGTATATGATGAGGAACATTTCCTGAACATTAGAGTAGCCTCTGTCAGAGCTGCTTACCCCTTGCATATGAAGCTGAAGATGTGTTAAAAAAGGAATAAGAAATGTTAATTCCTTCTTTAAACCCAGATGGTACTTACTGTACATACGTTAAGCTTATCTTTCTATGAGGCAAAGTTTTATGTGCCACAAAATGTCCTCATTTATCTTTCTGTTTGCCATCATCTTCTTGAAGCATTGGAACAGAGTAAAATTACTTTGCTTTTGCTGTAATGCAACAGATGGGGGCAGCAGATATCGTCAAATGTCTCAGATACAACAACATCATTCATCATCATACATCATTCCTCCCAACTTGTTTATCTGGCAGATTTTTCTTCCATCGAATTCTCTTTTCTGTCTCAATTTTAAGAGAAAAATAAAATTATTTATTTCATTGTATTTCAATAGGAAAGGCTTGAAAGCCTGAAGCAGAGCATAGAGTTCATGTCTGGCCTTGATCCTTCTGCCAAGGAGCCCGGCACATCTGAGGAACAGGGGAGCACCAGCCTGGACCAGAACAAAGAGAGACCAGCAACCACAGACAGCAGCGAGAGCTCCCAGACTCCCGGCACACCCAGGTTCTTCAACTGCTTCCATGCACACGTCTTTGAATCATGGTCATACAACACTGCAGCATAGCCGCTCGTATCCTAGGACCCAGGTTTCGTTGTGAGGAAGTGAAATAATGGCCACAACCAAGGCTGCACTATTTATATCAGTGTAGTTTCATATTCACATCATTTTAAAACTTGTTTAAGTTAAGTAACATGAGTAAAATCTCTCATTTCTCCTCTCAATCAAGAAATGGCCAAAAGCTGTCCTTGATCTCGGACAAAAGATCATCCAGCTACAGGTTCTAGATCACCTCCACAAGATTTTTTTGGATGGACATAAATGCCGAAATAGTTTATGTATTTTTACAAAAGTAAAGCTGAGATGACTTATCATCCAAAAAAGCAGCATGTTGGTGAAAAAAAAGTTTCCTGTGTTGCACAGGGTCAGGTTCTGTGTGTTTGTTTCTCTCTGACGCCCAGAGTGAATCAGTGTTCTGCTGTGAGGCTGAGAATGTGAGGAATGCCTCGCAGCATGCTGGGTCTTGTTTTCACTCGTAACTGTACATCTTGTAAGTCAGCATTGTCACCCAGTGATGTAACAAAACCAGACGACGAAAATCATGTCAGTTATGACTTGCTGTTGCCGGAACAGATGAGAAACCTTTACTGTGCTGCTTTTCATGCAACTACTTCTTCCCCTCAGTATCTTAATAGAAGACACTGAGTTTAAAATGTTGATGGCGTCTGCTGTGGTCAATAAAACATTTCCAGGTAGATTTTCTAAGGAATGAAAGTAGCATGTAGGCGTCTAATGACCAGAAGTGCTCCCCCCACCGCAGTGTTTGCAGCAGTTTGAATGCTTATTATTCTCAATAGAAAGTGAAAATGTTTTCATTCACGGTCAAAGTGTCTCATCTGCTGTCTTTCATTTGTGTTTCATTTGCAGACAGGACAAGGACTCCAAGGACGAAGCGGCAAAGGCAGAGAAAGAGCTTGAGGAAATCCGCAAGGTTATTGAAGAGTCTGGAGGAAAGCTGTCCAACAGAGTGCTGCAGTGTGATGTGAGAAAGCAGAATTAAACTCCAAAATCTTTTTTTTTTTGATTAAACTGACATATTCTTTGATAAAACTATTGATTATCTGCTCCTTTTAAAGTGATTAAATTAAAAGAAAAATATCTAGTTCTCAAGGCCTCTGTTAAGACAAAATCTGTATCTTCCTTTTAGTCTAATAAGGACTTTGGTGTTTGAAACATAATAAAAGTTTTTTTCGTCCTTTTAGTGGTGTTGATGATAAGTAGTGGTTTAGTTTTTATGATGTTCTCCAGGTCCATCACAAACATTAAACCCCAACACAGTCATTCTTATACTGAAAAAATTATTTGATTGGCATACATCATTTATTTGTCATGTAGTTGGAGTTTGGAAGACGGAAGTCTGACGGCTCCACCACTCTGGCAATCCTCAACCCAGCAGATCCATCAGTGGGAGGTGAGTCCATCTGGAACCTGTGCACAGCTCAAAAGATTAGTCTATTAGTTCAACAGAAAACTGATGAGCAACAGTGATTCTTAATGAAAACCACTGATTTCTGCTTCAGAAATTTGGATATTTGCTAGTTTTGAGACCTCAAATGACTGTCAAATTAATATATTTGAATTTTGGTTGTTTAATGAGGGAAAGAATCGGCAAGTTGATAATTACTGAATATAAGTAAGTTGGACATCTTAAATCAATAAAGACAATAAAGCAGAAAGAGCTTAACTGTGTGAGTGTTTCCTGCTGCAGATGTTGGTTACTGTCCTGTGAAACTGGGCATGATGTCCAACCGGCTGCAGAGTGGTGTCAACACACTGCAAGGCTTCAGAGAGGACAAGAGGAACCGCATTACTCAAGGTACTGCCCTGCTCCAGCTTCATGTTTCTGCTCATTGCTAATATCAGAGGGCTGCTGTCAGATCTGTCCTCCCCCCCGGTTGAGCTTTAATGAGCGATAACATGCAGATAGCAACTCCTCTTCACAGTGTCCTACCTTAACTACGGGCCGTTCACCTCCTACGCGCCCACCTACGACTCCAGCTTCGCCAACATCAGCAAGGAGGAGTCTGACCTTATCTACTCTTTTTACGGCGAGGAGTCCAGTCTGCAGGGCGCAGACAGGTATGTGCAGCACAAACACACTCCAACTCTGTGGCATTTTCACCAAACGTCACACGAGGCATTCCTGGCTAATGGCTCCCCAGATGTTTTTTCTTTTTTCACTGAGGGCATCCAGTCTGTCAGCTACCAGCTGTAGACTGGGCCTCAACCTGACGTCAGCCCATCACCTCTTTCCTCCTCTGTCTGTCATGTATAATCATTTCCCCATACTCTGTTGAAGCACCTGTGACAGCCTTGATTTGCCAAGGATTTTCCTGATTGCTTTTGAAGCTCTCATGGTCTGTGCATGTAAACTCCTGACTGTCTGTGTTCAGGTTCAGCACCGAAGGTGATTTGATGTTTTTGTATGAAACTGAGGAATTGAGAGTTAGTTTAATCCCATAAACACTGGTATTCAGTGACATAGTAGAAATGTATGTACTGAAGTATGTTATTTATTAGGGGTGTGAATCTTTCACTCACAAAACGATCCGATTCAAATCTCGATTCACAGGCTACGATCCGATTCAGG
>JAQMCX010000001.1:19110165-19125904 GCA_029814765.1 Acanthurus leucopareius | reverse complement strand
CAGCTAATTAACTCAAAACACCTGCAAAGGCCTTTAAATGGTCTCTCAGTCTAGTTCTGTAGGCTACACAATCATGGAGAAGACTGCTGACTTGACAGTTGTCCAAAGATGACCATTGACACCTTTTTGCACCTCTTTCAACATTATTCCTGATAAGTCTACTAGATGCCCTCAGACAATTCTCTTTCTATTCCCAGTCATTTCTTTTCCCTCATGTGGGCACCCACCTCCACCCCTCAACTCGTCCCTCATTTTACATTTGAGCTTCTGTTAGCCATACCAGTCAATAAACCACTCAAGTCATCCTGTCTATTCTCTCTGCATTGGGTCTAAGCCTGTATTTCGAAAGAAACCAAGAAACCATGGCAACCCCAACCAACCAATATTTCTTATATTTTTGTTTATTGCAATTCATCCTAAAAATACTGGGATATGATTTTGAGCTGTAACACCCGGCTCCAGACTCAACCCACCTGTGGTTGCTGAGACTAGCCATGTCGCGGACTGTCTGTGCGGTTTCTGAGGCAAAGTCTAGAGCACCAGCAACTGGTTTGGTCACAGTGCCAACAAGACCTTTACCCAGGCCTGAAAAGAAGCCACTGACTCCACCCTCCGTCTTCACCCCTTCCACTGTGGATGTGATAATGCTCGTCATTCCTCCTATGATACCTAGGGGAGGAGAACTTTATTTATGGGGACATACATACAAACTTGCATAGTGTGTCCAAAACCAATCAGGGGCACAAGTGAATCAAACATGTAATAATTTCTTGTTATTTAGTATTGAATTAGAATTAGACATTATATATACAGGGGGTGATTGAGAAGGTTGTCCCCTTTAAGGGTCCCAGCTCTTCAGTCTCTCTTATTAATTTCAGTGTGTCTTCTTTCTTGTGTCTCTTCCTCTTCCATCCTGTCTATCTCTTTCCAACATTCAAACATTCATCCAGGCTTAGTCCTCCCAGTAGATCAAAATTAACAACAAAATCTGACATTTTGAAGACTAGTTTGGCTATTCTTAGCATGTTTTCTACTGTGTCTGTGTGTTGTTGCGTCTGTGTGCTGCATCTGTGTGTTGCTAGGGAACCATTCTGCAAATCTTGCTGTAGAACTAAATTGCTTTGCAAAAGAATGATTATTTGTCATCAATAACCTAAATTATTGCATTTTTGTTGCTGTGTTTATTTCTTAAAACCTTGCCAGATATGTGGTAGCTGTTTATAAAAGCAACAAGCCCAAAGAGGTCATGATTTACAGTGAATTTTAGAATATCTAAGGGAGGTGTTTGGCACAACGCAAGTCTCCTTGTGGTCATCTCTCTCTGCCTGGTTTGCTCCAAAAAAGTCAACTCCTCCTTCATGTTTTGGAGGGTCATGGAGATCATGAAACTCTGTGCACGTGTTATTAAAATATTTCTCTTCAATATTACAGGTAAAACAATGGTATACATTCCTTTAAAATCAGGGATGCAAACAAAGATATGGTGAAAAAAGAGAGAGCCTCTGACCCTCTTGGGGGTCCTATCAAATTTTTCTTCCCACAAGAAGAAAAATTTGACAATGTTAAATTTAAAATACATCAATCTGGTGTGCTTTGAGAGCAAATTAAGAGGCTTGGTCTATAAATTACTTTGTGCCTCTGTAAACAATCTTGGTCACAGAAAACAATTAAAACTGTGTTGGTGACTCCACTGCAAAAATCTTAACTGGGGAATAATTAACCACATTAACCATGCAAAAAAACCCCTATGAATTTCTATTTAATCTTAAGGCCTGTGCTAGGAATCTTCTCAGATCAATAAGACAGAGGTTAAGTAGTTAAATGATTATTCATTTTCAGGATCAAAAAAGGCCATTGATACTTTTTTTGCTTACATTTTGGAGGGTTTGGGCTTTCTTTTTAATGCCATCACAATATGGATGAAAAATAAATTATATGGAAAACATCCCTAATTAGGTCACCTGTCACTGAGGTTTCTTTTACATAAATTAGTATAGGGAGTAGAAATTAAAATCAATAAAATTACCCTGAAATATTACCCCATATTTTCATATGTCTGCAATGGTAAAAAGTATTTCCTGCATATTGGCAGAAGCGGAGAAGCAGGTTAAGGATGCATAAGCTAATAATTTACAAATAAATTACTAGCATCTGTGCATAAAAACCTATTAGCCTGATTTTAAAAATCCCCCACAGTTGTTTTTCAGAGAGCCTTAATACCCACAACATGAACAGAAATGTTTTCAGGTTGTACCATGAGCCAGTCCATGGATCCCTGCAACCAGGTGCTCTCCACTTGTGGCTCCATGGTATCTGATGTACTCTCGCTCACTCTGATGCCGGTTGTCCATTGTCTTACCCAGCCCATCTGATAAAGTCCCTGCAAACTGACACATAAGAACAGGACAATATTCACACTACACATCTTCTTTCCAAATTTAAAATCTAAATAATTTTTACTTTGCACACTTATTTTCAGTTACAACCTTTCAAAAGAGTCAGGACAATCTGTAAAACATAAATAAAAAGAAACTGAAATCATCTCCTAACACCCTGTTTACCAACAACAGTTTTAAAAGCCCATATAGAAATGTCCTTTCAAAGATGTCCTTTTCTCAAAACAGGTGGTTTTCACCAAACAGGTGATTTTGAGCATGTAACAACTTTCCTAGTCTTCTGTTGCCTCTGTCCCAACTTTTTTGAAATGTGTTGCAAATTCAGAGTAACCATATATTTTCTAAAAAAAAGTTAAGTTGGTGAGGTAAAAATCTCAGTACATTGCCTCTGTTCTATTTTAATTGAGTATACGAGGTGTTATCATTTACTTTTAAAAATGTTCTAGTTGCACATGACCAGAGTGCTGTACAGCAAAGTGAATAGCTACGACCCAGATCCAAACAGCAGTCTATGCAGTGTGGAGCCTGCAGTCTACGCTTTTGCATACATTACAAAAAGCAACCATACACAAAAAAGAAGCTTATACACAGCTCAGCAGAGATGTACCTTGGCAGCAGAGTTGGATACACCGTGGGTCACATTCCGTATGAGGCCACCAACATTACCATACTTGATGAGTTCAGACACACCCTCGGTGACATCATTCAGGAGGCCCATGGGGTTTCCCAAGAAGTCCACAGAGCCCAGGATCTGGGCCGCCTGGCTGATCAACTCCTGTGGTCAGGAAACACTTCACAGTAACAATCTGACACAAACCTGACAGTATACCACATTATATGATAAACTGTAGTTTATTTCTGTCCATAAAGTGTAGTTGACGGAAACATCTTTTTGTGAATATTAAATCAGAAAATATGGAGTCTTTACAAATGAAAATGACAGGAAGACTAAGGAGACTTTTATTTTATTTTTACAAGTCAAAGTCCATATTTAACTATTACTATCATAGTTATACTTTTCTCAGTATGTACTATTCCATCTATTTTTACATTTGTCTAATTGGCTATATAAAACATGTTCCTTTTCTCTTTTTGCAGATCATGAAAAAAAACTTTGTTTGGGGATAGGCAAGAAAGTAAAAGTATCATCTCATTATTTTTTCAGGCAGAGTACTTTTTCTTTTTAATTGTTTTTTTTTTTTAAAGATTGGCATGTTGTTGAACAGTACAACCAAAAAATATAAATATACAGCATTACAAGGTAACAAAATATCATGTCACGTAATGTCACTGCATCTGTAAAATCTTTTCAGCAATGACTTTTATTATCATAGGTGGAGCTGTTATCAAATGAATCTGTTAAAGTTTGTGGTTCAGGTCTCAAAAAAAAGTCCTATGAAATCAAGAGCCACAGGTATTTGGAAACTGCTGTAATTAGGAGTCCAAGCATAAAGTGCTGGAAAGTAGAGTTTTTGTTCATTTCATTATTATTATTATTATATTGTTGTTATTATTATTATTAGTGTTCTCTGCTAAAACTCTTGGTATCTCAGAAAAAGTATCTCAGTAAAAGCTACATTTGCCAAACTTAAATAAATAAAAAGTTACTATCTTGTAAATGGCCAAATATATAATCAAAATTTACCGAAATTATTAAGCATATACTCCATATAGTTACAATGTTGTGTGAATTTTTTCATAATTTAATCTAAAAAAATTTAATTGTTGTGAATTTTTAAAGTAGAGAGCAAGTAATTTACTCTAAAAGTATGAGGTCATGATGTGTGCAGTTTGCACATTTAAATCAGGTAAAAATATATTCATGTGGTGTGCATTTTAAATTTTCTTGTGTTTTTTTGAAGATCATATTAAGTCATCAATCTTTCTGTTGGGATTATTGTATATGTTATCTAATCTCAACTGTTCAGGCCATGTTATCACGGAGCCTTTATTAAAATCCTAATGTTGCAGGTGTTTTTAAGAAGACTGAAACAAATTTTTTCTTGTAAATGGCATCATCACTTGTTACCTAAGTTTGAACTACAATGGCCAACTAGGCAAAAAAGCTACAAGCAACCCAAAAATGGTTTAGCCACTGATCAAACTTTGATGTTGTCATTTAATTTGAAGTTCAGTACGCTCAAAATGTCCGGTCAGCACAAGTCTGGTGCTCAGCAAAGAAAGGAAAAGAGAAGAAGAGAAGAAGAAAATAGAGGCCTTAGAGATTTACTCAACAAATATTTTAAAAAAGGTGGTGACAGTGAATCTGGGACTAGTAAATTCAACGTAGAGCTAGGTAAGAAACAGCGCAAACCAGCGTAAACCAGCCTTGTAACGTAACCCAACTGGCCAACTCTAATGTTAACATCCATTAAATATAAAAGCCTGACACAACGCGTTATCTTTGACAGATATAGTTGAGTCTGGTAGCTCCGTCAGAGAGGATGAGATAGAGAGGAGAGAGATCCAGCTGCAGTCAGGTGACTAGTGATGTGTCAGTTGCGAATGATCCGGCTCTAAGAGCCGGCTCTTTGAAGTGAACGACGTGACCAGGCTCCTGATCGGGAGCCAATTTGTTTTTTTTCTCCTCTTTTTTCTGTTAAAGCCACACGTGATTGGTCAAGATGAGTGGTAGCGTCCGTGTGTCCACACTGAACAGAACGGGGAGGGGAGGGGAGGGGTTACAGACAGCGCAGTGAGCACAGAGTAGGAGGGAGGGAGAGGAGAGAGAGAGACTGAACATGCGCTACAGACAGAGAAAACACGATGGAAAGGTGAGAAAATGAGTGACAGCAGGCAACGCAATAAAATTCGGGCGCATTTCAGTGTGATAGACAGTTCAAAGGCAGAGTGTAGACTGTGCCCCATGTTTTTATGTATTTTGAGTAGATAAATAAAGCCATATAAATAATAAACATTTGATATAATGTATGTTTTTACATTAGTAATTCATTTTACACATAATTTTACATTATTTTTGGTAATAAATTAATTTAAGCCACTAAAAAATCTGAGGAGCCACTGGGGAGCCAAAAGAGCCGGCTCTTATAGTGAGCCGAGCAAAAAGAACCTGCTCTCTAAAAAGAGCCTGAATTCCCATCACTAATAGAAAACAAAACTTCCGCGATCACATTTCAAAATAAAAGCACCGAAAGGTAAAACGACCGTAACAAAATAAAAGCCCAAAGAAAGTTTTACCTTAATAATAGACCTTTACAGCAGTCATTTACATTATATAATGAACTCACTCTCTGCCAAAAATGTCCATGGTACTGAAAATGCAAACAGTTCCTACTGCAGCTTCACATTAAAAGCAATTATCAGGCAACAAGTTTTCTTTCTTTTTATTTTGAAATAGTCCCAGAAAACACAATGGGCCTTATCCTACACTTTCCGCCGTGCGCCAGTGGCGCATTGGGCGGGGAAGGTTTCAAATTAATTTAGGGGAGTTTCCAGGTAAACTTTTGCCACCTTGTTCCAGGAACAGCAGAGGAATCATGCTCTGCCCCGCCCAATGCGCCACCTAGTCCAATCAGCTGTGTAGAATCATCTCATCAATTTATAGGTGTTTCATGGGTGTTTCTCCGGCCAAAAATGCATGAACCAACAGGAAAATCCGCTCTCATTCCCTTTCAAGGCTGATTCCTTATTGCTATCATACACCCAGCCCCTGTTGAGAAATTGCTGAACTACAAGGATTTATTCATTCATTCATTCATTCATTTAATCGGCGCAAAAGGGACAACGCTCAGTGAATGTATTGTGTCAGACAGCTCTCAACTAATTCGCCCCTAGAGTCAAATCATTTAGAAAGCAAACATTTCCATATTTTGTCATATCTATTTCTACAATATATTTTCGCCTGCACAGGCAAACACGCACATACGCAGGTACGCACACATGCATGCAGGCAGACACACATGCACACTCCTAAAAATTAAATCCAATTTGTGAAAAGAATACACGTGGGAATTAATGGTTGAATTACTGTTTTTCTTTCAGCCCTTGTTGATATTGAATTTAAACGAAGAAAGGCGATTCAGCAGTGAGGAGACAGAACTCTTGGCTCGGGGTTCATGTTATAGATAACTATTATTTATAATAATATTTCCTTGTTTTTCTGATCACAGTACAGGCTGTTTTTACGTCTGCGCCTCTGTTTAGACCAGGTTTTGGCTGCTCTAAACTCTTGGCGCATTTGACCTCATTCCGCTGGGTATACTATAGCAAACGTGCCAGGACACGCCTCTATTCCGCCTTCATTCTCAGACCTCCCGCCCCTCGGCACACAGACCCGGCACAAGTGGATAAAGTAAAGTAAAGGTGAAGTAAAGAAGAACTCCTCTCATAAGAATATAAAAACAGTATAAAAAAGTATAACATCAGTTATCTTTTGAAGTTTTGTCATCACTAGTGTCCAATCCCACATCCATGTTATTCTACTGATGACACCCACACAATGACCCGTCATATGAGCAGATTCATTTCCCACTGAGAGCGATTTTTGTTTGTTTTATCATGCAGGTGACTTCTTCTGCACGTTTTTTAAATCTACTTTTAGTTTGTTTGAGATGTAAGAGATAAAATAAAAGATAATGAAAACTAAACAAGAACACACAGGGGAAGATGTCAAGTACCTGTTGTGCAATGATGAGCATAGTGAGCAGGAACAGGGTGATATAAATGCAGCTCATCATCTGCGGGTGCTTCATCAGCCCTACCAATCTTCGGATGGATGCCTCGTCTATGCTGTAGAAAAAAGTACAATATTCTTAATTGGACTTCACTTCCATTTAAGGTTTTCATACACCATTATCCCATGTAAGCTGAAATTTATAAATGCAACGTCTACTTATGAAACTGGGTCTTTGACGGCCAGCACTGATTGATGATATGATTACAAAGGGTCACTTGCACTGGTATAGTCTAACTTTCTACATTCAGTCCCACCTGCTGCAGTTCAAGCTGCTATTGAATTGAGCATGGAGGACGTTTCCGTAGACCAAGAAGAGTTCTCCCTTGGTGAAAAAGATGATGATGTAGTATGCTGCTGAGGCCAAGGTGAGGAAGAGCACTTTGAGCTCAAAGCTCACTCGGAGAAAGACTCCACATGCAATGAGAGATAGAATAAAGCAGTACACGGAGTACTGAGGCAGAGAAAGCTAGGGTTAGACCAGGCTCAAATGACAGCTAGCAAGAAATCTAGAGACAATTTATTTTAGTAAACCGTGTTATGCACTTAATTGCAGTTTACAAGCTAATTGTAAAACTGTTTTGTAAGCAGTTGTAAGTAGAGATGAGGACATTTTTGAATGTTTATGAATGTATGTCATCAACTATCACCCCTACAGTGAAGCAGCATCAACATTAGTTTAAACAGAAAATGAATACTTCAAAAAATTGTTTCATTATCTAAAAATATCAACTCATATTATTAATATATATCAAACACTTTAATGAGGTGTCTGACATTGTTGTCCATGTACTGAATCTTCATTTTGGTATTGTTACCTTGAACCCCCCCGGTAACACAAGTCCTGGTGATGCACAAATCCACTCTACTGGCATCATGTCTTCTCTTGTACTCCATTAATCACATACCAGAGCTACTTTCAAATGCTCTTTAATTTGGTTTAATATGAAAAATAAGAAATATTACTATTCCATTATTGTTTATGTGAAACAAATGCATTACTCACAGGCAATTTGTAGAGATCCCATTGCACATTGGAATTGTTTGCTGGAGACAGGTAAGCGATATCACTGGGACATTCTGGCACACTTGTCTGGACGAAGCACTGCAGGGGGATCAAAAAGTAACCGCTGGACAATGTGCTTTGATGTTTGGCATGCCAACTATGAAGTGTAGCTGGCTAGAAATAGCTGAGTGCATATACAATGACCCCTCTCTCAGCACCAAACATGTGAGTGTTGAAGAGTCTTACCAGGTTGAACACCGCCAGGACAATGATGACCGCAGAGGTGATGGTGGCCAGTGGGAGGCGCACACACGGCCGCTTTACCACTGCCTCTGACACAGCTGGCAGCCACTGGCACCTGGACAGTTTCTCTGGAGAGAGGCGCTGCAGAGGATAAAGAGGAGTGAGGAGAAACACGAGGAACGACAGAATCAAACAAGAATAACAGAGGCAGGCATCCATCTTCAGATGTCATGTGTGAGTGACACATTGCTGGTTATTTCCACAGAGGGAATCTGTCTGAGAGGAGCAAACATTGCCTGTCAAGGACTAAATGTCAGGTGTCCTCAGAAGGTCAGTAGGTTAGCTATAGAGAGGTATAACATGGTGAATGCAAGGCATAGCTTCCATGCCACGCTTCCATTCTCAGACTGGCTAATTCTGCCACAGTGGAACATGCATGTACACGTCACACACCCCATTTCATCTTACTAGTAAAACGCTTTCCTATTGTAAAATGTTTGTGTTACATTTTAGACCATGAACCTCTTATAGTTGTTGTCTTCCTACTGGAGCAAAAATGGGTTTGCCTAACTATAACTCTGACCCAGGAGCACTGTATGAACATAATGATGTTGTCTTACCTGATCTTCCTCAAGCTGTGCATCATATGAAGAATGCAATAATTTCGACTGAATGAAATCATCATTTGAAACAGCAAACCATGAAAAAGACATGATAAAATAAAAGATGATATTGTCTGATGCATAATTCTTTATTTTTCTTCCAGTGGTAAAAAAAGAAACGATTATGCAACTCACATGCTGCAAGACCCAGAATGCATGTATTTATTTAAGTTTTCTTGACCTTACAAACAGCAGCTGCTTGCAAAAATCCCACCACAGTCTTGGTAGCACACACTCTTCTGTTTTGTTTTTTAATCTAAATATTCTCATCTTTACATTACCTGTTGGAATATCAAATAATGTGGATTAAGCTTTAGAAAGGCCTCCAGGGTTTGGTGAGTAACATTATGTTTTTCTTGAATCCATGCTGTATTTCACAGTGTTTGCGTTGCTTTACCTTGACGTTCACAAAATCTCAAATTTAATTTCCACTTACCATACACAAAATTAAATTCACGCATAACAATGTAAAGCTTAACACTTGCGAGTCATACAAATGCAATGCAGCCCAGGGCCAGGTCAGTTTTATACAATGTGGAGGTTTAATTTGTTGCTGAACAAATGGCAGTTTTTTTACACTGATGCTCATTCAGTGTGGACTGAGAGGTTGTGGTAACAGGCTTACATCAGGTTTCATTTTTTGTTACTTTCTACAAACCTCAATGCTAACTGGGACAAACTTCACAAAAAAAAAAAATCCAAAACTAGAGCTTTAATCATCTATTGTTAGTCATCTGATGAAAAAATGTTGTTGTAAGACTTAACACACTAACCTGTAAGTGACCTGCGAAACAGATGGCCAGGGTCAGCAGCAGCACACAGACCAATACTCCAAAAGATATCGCCAACATCTGTCGACTTAGGGGGATAAAAACCAAAAATCTAAAATCGCTCCTTTTTATATCATTGCAAATAGCTTGATAGTTTGTATCTTCTTTCCTCTTTGCATTGCATTCTAATTTCTGACAACTCTGTGATATATTTTTGATAAAAAATAAAAGAAAAAAAATGTGGTAAGACTCACTCATTTGTGACTAACATCTGGACCAAAAAGATGCAGAAGAAGATGAAGGTGGCACAGCCAACATAGTGTTTGAACATCGGTAGGTCCAGGGAGCGGTACTTGAGAAAGGAAAAACAGAACACACCTGAACCTGGTGTTCAGCCTCATAATGCTTGAAATAAAATGTATGTCAGTGTGGGATTATAAACGCTTTCAATTATCTATTTAGAGCTTTGTGACCAACTTACCTGTTTTTCCAAATCTTTCTTTGGAAACCACAGAGCTAAGCTGCTACTCTCTTCGGACTTAGACCACTGCCTAAAAGAAGGGAAGGAAGGGAGGAAAGGGGGGGGCAAGAAGGAAGAAAATGAACAAAGAAAAGAAAGAAAACAAGTAAGATGGGTAGAAGAGAAAAAAATGCTAAATATTACATAAGCATGCACACTATCTCACATTGGCAATGCCGATGCACTGACAATAGACAGACATGTTCACCATGGTAATTAGTATGTAAGCAAGCTAACATTTGCTACAAACAAATACAAAGCATAGCTAAGGTTGATGGTAATATGTTTTTATACAGTTTCATCATAAATCAGAGTATTAAACCATTCAAATTTTAATTTGAGGATGGTGTTTGATGAGAAATCAGAGAATCACTTAAGTTATTATAATATCTCCTGAGGGGTACCAGAACATTTGTACCAAATTTAGTTTTAATTCAAAAAGACTCAAAACCACAGGATCTGAACCTCATAGTGACCATAGAGAAGAGGACAGGGGATCAATGATGCCAGTGGAATTCATCATTTGGAAAAAGTGACTCAGTCTGAACCAAAGTGATGAAATGACCCACTACTCATCAACCTACCAACATACCATCCCCAGAGCCACACTGTTAGCAAGACAAGAAATGGAAACAGATTTTTTTTTTTTTAATATGAGAGATTTTTCACATTGGCAAGCCTAAATTTTAAGATATGTCACTGCAAGTGTTCTCCATTATCAATAAAACGTGATTTATCACATTAATGCAACCTACTTGACAAAATCCAAACCCACAAGGAACAGTGTGACAGAGTTTACTGTGTGTCTTCTGCCCAGTATGATTCAGATTTATGAAAAGGGAAATGTCCTACATGTGTAAAATGTGACTTGACTTGTTGTAAAGTTGACCTACTTGCTGCTGAGCTCATCTATAGTGGTGGTCATCTCATTGTGAAGCTCCTCATCAAACTTACTCTTCTGAGATTTGTTCCTGCAGCAAACAGCACAGAGACAATTAGGAAGAGGCAGACAGGCAGACGCTGAAATACACAAGTGGACTGGAACAGATGCTGAAAAACCAGATCAGGTCATGCAGGTCCAGTTTAGCTGCTTGGAGGTAACGTGGTTAATGCCATTCTGCACATTAATGAGAAAAGAGAAATATGGTTTGTGCCTGTGAGACAGTTATGTAGAGGGAGTGTGCCGGATGCAGAATTCTGCGTGTTAGATGCTCTCTCTGGGATTCAGAGGGAGTGTTTCTGCTGTGCTTCTGCTCGGAAACCCCCTACTCCATCAGGAAGGAAACACTTCAACAGATGCACAGAGCTAGAAACATACAAGCCCCAGTCAGTGATCAGTGTTAATAGGAGCGTGTCAGTTTAGGGTTTCTGATGGCTTTTGAGATATTAGTTGCCCTGTTACAAAGAGGTAGCTGCAAGAAATGCTGAGAAAAAAAAAAAACCATTATTGCACCGCTGCTCAGGTTAGTGTTTAGACAGCAAGGCTCTCCACTAAGGCAAAGTTCTCACCCTGTAGGACAGGACATCACACAGACATTTTGGAGGGTGTTGGACTCAAAATGATTCAAATGTTTGGTACATATTATATTTGTTATGTTTAAAAATTATAGTGTCATGGTAATGTGTTTTCTCTTTTAAATTTGTGCAATAAACTCATCTTAGACTTTACTCTCGCAAAAATTGCATTAAATCAACAGTATTTAAATTGTTCCTTTAGGGAAGATACATTAGCATATTGACTGCTGAATACTAATATCCAATTGAAACAAGGGTGGAAACTCAAAAGTATTGTTTACAGTATGTGAAAGCTCATATATACTTGAAACAAGTGGCTATGAGCAGACATCCATCTGTATTTGTCTTAAAGGTCACATGCCAAAAGGTTGAGAACTACTGCACTATGGGAATGAGAACCATGTGGGCCATGTAGGCCCAACTCACTTATAGCTGCTGAACGGAGGAGTAGGCAAGGACAATGGTTCCTCTAGAGACTCATCAAAGCTGTTGGGGCCCAACAATAAGACACAAACACACATTCATCACAACACATCGGTTGAAAGCTAAAAAAAACAAAACATAGGGTGAGTCATAATGTAAAAGTCAAAATCCATTCATCTAGCTGTTTATAGCTAATAGATGAAGCACACTTGCAACTACTACTTTTAACTGGAGAAAAAAAGCTGAGTTACGTAATGTCATCGAGCTTGGGTGGCTGAATCTCATTTCCCATGTTCACCAGCTGCTACCTCTGCTATAGTGCACTGTGTATACATGAATGAACTTTAGAATATATAAGATAACACAAACCTTCATTCTCATGGCAGGAATGTTTGTGCTTTTAGGAACACACTTATCTCTCATAATCACATTACTCCAGCCTACATGGTTTGTGTAGGTGAATTGTGCCTCTAATCAGCAGTTACACTTAAAATGTCTGTCTGTATGCTTACTGCCAGTGGCAGTCAGGAAAAGAGAACTGACCATTATAAGCTAACCATAATCAATTTGTCTGTGCATTATTTGAGGCTAATGGAAGGGATCGTCATCGAGCTCAGCACTCCCACCACTCTGCAGGAAATGACTGCCGATGCAGCACAGCTGTACCAAGCAGACCATCAGTGACAACAATCTGTTGGTGGATGTGTCATTTGCCGGTTAAAATTAACTCTTCCAACACTCCCTCCTTTCAACAGCACATTAAAGTAAAAGCATTATTAACAACATGATACCATTATACATTAAGTCATTTTTTCATTATGTAATCCTAATTTATGCATTAAAACATGCTCTGATCTATGGTTGTCCATTAGCACAAAGTTTTACCCATGGGAATTCTGTTTTAGGCAGAACACCTTAAGTTTCATAAACATGGATGTTTGCTAACTAACCACCACCAAGAATTGATGGTCAAACAGCAATTTTCACATTTCAGAGCCCTGCTACCTGGCATTTCTACAGCAGCTCAGAGACAGTCAATTACAAACACCTTCACATCTGTAAAACAAAGACACTACACATCTTGCCTATTCACTATAAATCACTTAGACAAGACTGGCAACTGGATATTAAACATTTAGAATGTGCCCATGCACAAGTAGGAGAAGTGCAAGGAAACATGACCCAAAAGAAAAATCTCACGTGTGTGCACACAGGCTAACCTGTCAGTGTCATCATTCCATCACAATGTCTAAGCACTCATGGAAGAAATCATCTCATACTTAATGATAATCAGTGTGAATATCTAAACATTTAGAATAGTGTAATGACTGACAGAAAAATAATAGAATATCCTTCTAAATGCTTTGATATATGGTGTTAAAGGAATGTATGAAATGTTTTGAAGCAATGACCAGTTAAGATTCTGTGAACAGATGTGAAAATCCTGGCAGAGAAAGTTGATGGGAAACACTCTTCGCTCATACAGGCCACTGCCATCCTACTATTGGAGTGCATGATACATTACAAGGAAAACTGCACTTTTTTAGGTGGGAAACACCTTTACTGCTGCCCAAAGTCCCTAAAAGCATGTAGATGGAGTGTGTTGGAGATTTTTGGATGTTTTTCCATTGCATAACATGCAAAACTGCTAGCGTGGGATGGTTATTAAGCAACCTACTAATACACAGAGAAGGAAAAGGCATCTTTGTTCTTTTCTTACAAAAGAAATATGTATGAATTGGCTAAATCCCCCCAAAAGTGCAGTTTTCTTTTAAACATAAAAATAGTCACCAATTAGGGACTTAATTTGTGATATGATTGTGTAGCTACTCTAGCAGCTGAGAGTATTTCTCACCTCTCAGGGATCTTAGAGCTGGGTGCCGGTCGAAGAGGAATGTCCTGAAAAAGACAGGAAAACATTTACCCAATAAGATTGCATATTAAGGCAAGTGTTGCAGGCCAAACCCACTGGAACTCAATTTATCCAACTTTCTGAATAAAACTTTAACTCCTCAGAAAGAATTTGAGTGAAATCTACTTGTTATAAAGATTTATCTCAAATATGTCTACCTTGAAACGTGGCTTTCCATTGACAATAGAGTCTGGGGTGAAGCCCTCTCGGCTCTGAAGGTGGGCAAAAGGTTTGACGGCCCCCCAGGATTCCAGGTAACGGGTCATACGCACAGATGCCCGCATCTTCAGACCATCATTCACTCGAGGTTTAGGCACAGTACGGCTATTCAGTGATGAGTCCTTAGTCTTAAGACACAGACACACAGACACACACAGACACGCACAGACACACACACGCAGACATGCAGACATATACAGACACACACAGACATGCATGCACATTTAACATTACTTTATGCTGCTGTTGGCATTTAGTTGAAACTCTAGGGCACCAAAAACACATTATTAGAGGGAACTCAGAGATGGTAAACATCCATTACAGCTGTACAATCCTATAAATTTTTCAGTAAGAAAAAATATTTAAAAAGTTTTTAAATTGTATCTGTAATAAGTGTTGGAATACCATGACGGAATACCATCTTATTCTGAAAGACTGCTAAGAGCTGATAAGGCATGGGTCACCTGGTGGTTGCAATTGCAAAACTGGCAGAATTTCGTGAACCGAATGTGGTGAAGAATAGAGGGAAGTTGTAAGAGGAGTGATGAAGAAAATGTTTTACCAAAAAATCAAAATGGCAGAAAATCTATTCATGCAAGAATAACTATGCTGACACATCCAAACTGAACCAAAAAATCCAGAAATCCAGGAGGAAATATATGTGCATAGTTCCTCTCTGGGAAGAACAATAGCAACCTGAATGATCAGTGAAACATGTTTAAAATGTTAAACATAACTGTATTGTAAACCAATTGAAAAACAAGTGTTAAGCACTTTGTTTAACAATTGTTTCAAAATTATATTACAATAGATTATATCAGCCATTATTTTAAGCATTTGGACAGCATCACCAAAAAAGACCCTGTCTGTTCTTAAAACCCACCATCAAAGGTTTTGAAATGATTTACATGATTTAAAAATGTATGTCTCTCTTATTTTTAACAGCATATTATTTGTAAGAGCAGATGTTTTTCAAACACTTTATAATTCTCATTCACACCTCAAAATGTGCATTTTCAAGAATGAGAGGCAGAGAACTCACTCGTGGATCAATGACTAGGTAGGTTTGGACATTGAGCTCTTTCAGGTAGGGGTCCCTGAGGTGGCCATTGCCCTCTTCCACTTCATAAGCCTTGTTTAGGTGCTTTAGCGTTGCCTCTGTGATGTGGACACGTCTAGGGGAAAACAGGAGAAACAATGAAATACTTTGAACCACTTTACATATACAAGGATAGAAGGATACAAGGAAGTTTATTGGTCATTATACAACAGGTTGTACAATGAAATTAAAATATGGTTCCCTCAGATGGTGCATTAAGTAGTCTCACAGCCTGAGGGAAGAAGCTGCTCTGTAGTCTGGTGGTACGGCAGTGGATACTT
>JAQMCX010000001.1:19084654-19105168 GCA_029814765.1 Acanthurus leucopareius | reverse complement strand
TTGCTAGCGCTCCATGATTGAGAGATTCATATTTATTGATTTGTAGACTGTCAGAACAGAGTGTATCTGGTTCTCCTGGAAATACACACACACACACACACACACACACACACACACACACACACACACACACACAATATTAGTTACATAACAGCAGTTTAAATGATCCAGGAAATTATTTGAGCGTCAGTCTTGATATACAGTGATGGGTAGTGAGATGAAAAAAGGCAGATAAAAAGGCAGCCAGAACACACAAGTACTCAAGTTCAGATCCACCTCATTAACATCCTCCCCTAAAATCCAGCTTTGAACTCTTGCCTGAACAAGCATCTGCTGGAGCTCTGTGCACCTGATACATTTTTTACTCAATCCAATTTAAAGTGAAGGAATTAAATTTTTTTTTATTTTACCCAGCTTGCGTCTTCTTTGTAGCTGCTATTACCTATTGTGTATGCTCTTGATAATACCACAGTACTAGCACTTTGGCCATATTAGTGTGTCAGAACAGTCCCCACACACTTAAAGATTTTATTTGAATTTAAAGAATTAAAAAAGGATAAAGTATTATCAGGGAACCTTCATGTTCATACAAGTTTTTAAGTGTAGTGGTTCAAAATCCATGTAAACATTATATCAACTATGAAACAATCAAAACTGAATAATGGTAAACATGATAATGTGGGTGAATATTCCAGACTCTCAAAGTTCAGAGTTCAATGGCTTGATGAGAACAAGAATCTGAAGAGGCGGCCTTTCAAGAAATGATTAATTCCTCTTTATACCACTGGTGAGGTCAGGTTAGAACATCTTACCATACAGGTTGGGTCAAGGCTTGTTAAATTTATCTACAGCATGCCTGTACATTATTAAGTAACTGCAAAGTGCTACAGAACATCCAAGTGGATGTAAATCTAGGTGAATGCACAAGAGATAAAAAAAAATACATGACAAATTTAAAGACATGAGAGCAAAGAAAATGGTTTGATTGTGTATGTATGTGCATGTATTTGTGTGGGGGGGGCTACTAGCATACCTGTGTGTGTCTGCAACAAAGGAAGAAAGGATGATGTTTTTATGCATTTTTTGTGTACAAATATACTGGTACTTGTAAATGTATTAGAAAATGGTACTTATACTTTCATACTGTTGAAAACACAATGATTTAAGCTTAATACTTCAACCTTTTGCTACAGTTTTCAGTGTTGCAAAGTGTATTCAAAGTTGATTTTCCGGGGGGGTTTTTTAAGCAAAAGGTAATATTTTGTTTTACTTTGAACTCTGCTTAAAAATGCAATTTAAATGTCAAATTTAAACAGGCACTGGAGTGTAAAATAAATCTGTGAATCATTAGTATTTGTTTGTATTTTAGGGAAGAAAGTCAAGTATGATTTTTGTCATTTACTTTGTTCTACTCTCTTTAATGCTTTAACAGGATAGATCAGGTGAGATGAGTGTGTGTGTGTGTGTGTGTGTGTGTGTGTGTGTGTGTGTGTGTGTGTGTGTGTGTGTGTGTGTGTGTGTGTGTGTGAGAGAGAGGGTGTGATTAAGTCTGTATGAACAGTTATGTTGAATTTCAAAGGGGTTTGGTTCTGGACTTCAGCTGGGCCACTTAAGGACATTCACAATCTTGTTTTGAAGCCATTCCAGTGCTCATTTGGCTGTGTACCCCAAGCCATTGTCCTACTGGAACACAGATTGTCTTCCCAATCTAATAGACTAGAAATAATAGCTAAAGAATCTCCTGTAATTTGCTCTATTCATGGACCCCTCTATTTTATTTCCCAGGTCAACAGAGCTAAAAATAATCCCACTCCATTGGCAAGATGCTGGCACAACTGCACTTCATGGTATGCAAGACGTGTCATGAGGCCAGTCACTTGTGCCCACCCAACCCCCACAATGTTAATATGTCCCTGCTTTCTTCAACCTGACACGGTGCTTTGGGTTAAAGGAAAAGTTCAGATTATTTTTAATCAGACCACAGAGTCTTTTGCTCTTACGTGTCAAAATTTTCATGTGGCCCTTTGCAAACGCCAAGTGTGCTGTCACGAGCCTCTTGTTCCCCAGAGGGTTTCTGGACACTCTCCAGGCCGTACAGACATCTCAAGGACACAAAGCAATGAAATTGCACCATAACTTAATTTGGAGTGTTGCTGCAAAGAGGTAATATGTTTTGACTCATAACATTCCACCTTTTCACTTAAATTAATTTTCAGAAGACTAAATCGAAGAAAATCTTTACAGAAAACGACCGAAACCAAAGTAATCTAAACATAATCCTTTTTATTTTAATCAGGTTGTGACAACACAAAGTGTGAGAGAGGCCAAGAGAGTTAGCTATCCTCATGTAAGGCAATGCATTTTGTGTGTTTCTGTCTGTCTATGAGAATGTGTTTGTGTGTGAGAACTTAGTCTCGCCTGCTGCAACCTGAACAGCTCCCATTCAAATTGGTTGACCTCTTACAGGGTTTAAATGACCCTTTGAGTTTCCCCTCAGTCTGAAACATGAAAACTCATCTCTCATAAAGTGGGCTTTGTATAGATGATGGTGGGAAGTTGCAGGATGTATCACATGATATAGTGCTGCAAAGTAATCTGTCAGTTTTTTGGGTTTTTTTTACTTCTTATTAAGTAAATGAATCAATTATGAATATGATATATTCAGAAAAACTGCTGTGTTACTACATGCAAGTACTTACACACGGTTTACTCTGATTTGTGGGAGAGCAGTAGATGTGGAGAGGTCAGTAGTGTTCTATAGAATTTCTTATTAGAATTGGTTTGGGGTGTGTGTTAACGACACACGGTTTAAAAAGACAGTTTTAAAGTCTTTTGCACCCTGCCAAGAAACATCAACATAGTGGGCTGCTAAAATTAATGTGGGAACACAAAGCAAATTCCTCAGTGGTTCCCTTTAAGCAGTTTTGGAGCTTCCTCCACCACTATTATGTCCCTCTGTTCTCTGTGGCTAAGTTTGTGCACCAGGCTCTTTTTTTCCAGCCCAACTCAAATACAACAGGAGGTCTAAATGGTAACGATCATATCATTCCTTTCTGTCCTGCTAGGCAACACAACAGCTTCCCTGTCAGCAAGTCGTATGTCCCCCACTAAGCAACAGTCATAACAAATGACAAATGAAGAATATTTGTTTTAAAAAAATGCCTCTGAAGTCAAAGCAAGTCAGTCCAGATGCAACTAATTTAAAAGGCATCACAGCAAAATCTAATTTGAGAAGGATTTTTTAGTCGCAATGAAAACATCCATGAGAGAGTCAACATGAGGGCAGCCAAAGGCAGAGCTTAAAGATCAGGCAAAATTATAAGAGGCCAGCCATAACAATTACTGATGAGTTATTTTAAGCATCTGTAATGTAATTTTCCATTTAGTGAGGTTATTAAAATGCAGATGGTAAAGCAATATAAAGATAGCATATACAGGACATTTTTTCTCTCAGTTTAAATAAATGGTGGTATGCTACCCATGTTTTTCAAATAAATAACGGATCAGGTAATGGCTCATTAGTGGATGATGTGTATGGACCAAGTAGGCGCCCAGTTACATGATAATCCTAAAGCCATAGAGACTTCAATAATATACCACTCCTAACAGTTTGACTCATTTGAACACCCTAACCTAAAAGCAGGCAGATATTTTTTATAAGTATAGTATATTTATGTCTTAAAGCATCATTGTTGATCATTGTTTCAATATGCCAACCTATTTAAATGAAAATCTATATGAACTCTAATGAGGGTTTTTCACACAAATGTAACAAATAATCCAACATAAATATGTTTAGTGTCATATTTACTGGCTTCAGACAGAGTGTAGCTATTTTTTGTTATGAACTAATGTTCGATAGTCAGTGTGTTATACTAACCTGTTGTCTCTTTTCTATCTCCAGCTTCATTCGCATGCTCAGGCACCTCAAGGTGTCTTGAAAGGTCTGCCTCAAGGTTTTCTCCATCAGGACCTTGTGAAAGGCTCCCACCACACTGCCGCACAGAAACACCACTGCATTGGACAGCAGCTACAGAAACAAACAAAGCAGCAGATGTTAAAGCTCAGATGAAAATAGCATTAAACACACTCACTCATACACCCGCACACACTGTACTTTCTAATTTTGTTCATATCCTATATCTGTCCCACAAACATAACTTAGCTTTTTTTTGTTAAAACACATTTGTTTGCTGTTGTCTGTCTTCACCATCAAAACAACCAGACTAAATTTTTGTCCATTATATGGCTCATATACCATTTCTTAGTGATATCTTTTTAAAAAGTTCATCTCTCAAAGTGTTGGGCTCTTTTCATCTTGGTTTTTAGTGCAAAGTTAAAAGATTCATTTCTGACTGAGGTATGTCTAAATTCTGGTTGAACTGATGATGAAATTATCAAGGACATTTACACAAAAAAAATGAACTGCAGCTTTATTGAGGAGATGGCACTGGCCTTACATAAACCATGTTGGCTTGAAATATTCAAAGCTGCAATCTGACACTTTAGCATTTCAGTATTATTCTACAACATAATGGCACAGTTTTTATTCAATTAGTTTTACCTGGTTGGCAAGGAAAGGGGTCTCTTTGATGTCAATGGTGAGGTACAGTGTGAGGACTACAATGTGGGACAGTAAGGAGATGACACTCAGCACCACAGCATGCCACAACTGAAATGGCAGCATGGTGTACACGGTGAAGATGATGAAGAGGAAGAAAGGCACCTAGAAATATAAAAGGTTACATTATTTCAAGAAGTCTCTGCTGTGCCATGACTAAATCACATTTTACTCATTTCTGCAGTTTTCATTCTTTTCGTGTAATCTGGTGCCTTAAAATTTACACACATCTGATGAAACCTGAAGGGTGGAAAAGAGACATGTATGCTATTAGTTTAGGAATACTTACTGCATTACACACACCATAGACCTATCATTAAGTCTTATTAACCAATGCAATTTTTTGAATGTTCCCTAATCCAAACAGAAATTGGGAATAATTAAGAACTGAAGATGACAATAAAATAAATTAAAAACATTTCTAGAGCTTCCCATATCTCTGTTAGCTATATTTCTGGCCTTGGAAGATCATACTGAAAACATCACTTGCAACAAAAAATATAACCTCAATCTGAACCCTAGTGGTAGCTGAGGTTACCTGGTCCCAAGGCAGGATGATGGTACTGCTGAAGATGAAGGTATAGCCCATGGTGAGGTGCGTGGCCCATATAATCAGGCCCAGCAAACGCCTCCACCTCTGTGAGAGCATCTCTGTACACACCAGCACAAGCACGGCCAGAAACACAAACAGGCTGACGCTGACCACGCTCACAAAGGCACAGTGTTCCAATGCGCTCTGCTCCAGCGGCAAGAGAGGAGGAGAAAAATAAACACACATTTTATTGCAGTGATATATCATTTCTTGGTCAGTAACGATAAAGGTTCCCTTGTTAAAACTGTTCGTCTTCATTCATATTACCTTTGTTTGACAGCTATCATATTGCTTGTTAAACAGTTTAAATACATTTGCATTGCATACAACGACTGAGATGGTAATTCATAAAGAAGCATGTGTACAAATGTCATATTACAATAACTGCAGATGGTTGCCATTTTTATAAATCAATGTGTAAGACAGCAAGAAGTGACTTCCAAAGGAACAAAGAGACTAAGCAGGAACTTTCAGATATGAGGGTTCATCTCTCACAACACAGAATTTTTTTTTGAATGCGTCGAGTTGTAAAGTTGAAAAAACATAAAAAAAAAACAAGTAGACCTTCACTCCACCCACATATTCAATCACACACTTAGACAAGGCCATTGATTTAAATCAACACCTTCACCAGTGCAAAGTAAAAGAAAAAAAAAAGAGAAGAAAAAAACCACACACATACACACATGTTTTGGGGCTTAAAGAAATTGGTGTCCTGCAGAGCAGGTGCATATTTTTGTATGGTAAGTCTGTCCACCCATCATTATGCATATATACTTTAATCTACAGTCAAATTCTTTTTAATCAGTAGTTTATTGCATGTGTTTCCAACCAATTAATCTATTTTGTAAAGGTAAAACTAAGGTTTCGAACATAAAATGTTACATTCCCACATTATTTTTTTTTAAAAAATGACTGGATCTTTGTTAAGTTTCATTTTGTTTACTTGTGTACTTACATTATCCCAAATATTTCCAAAAATTTTCCAACTCAGTGAAACACTTAAATTAACTGCCTCGTTTACAGACATATTTTCCAGAGTCAGTAAGATTGCTCTTTATCTTCAATTGTGGCTGTCTAATAATGACATCAACAGATGCTATGATCCCACGCTACTTGGCAACATTACTAAATTACATCTTTTGTAAACAATGTTTTTATTGGGAGATGTCTAGTAGCACAAATCACATATTGTGCATGAGTATGAGAAGCCATTAATATTCAGCCGGAGCATTGAGGTTCACGTAGGAGTTCTTTCTTCGCATCTATCTCTGCACTACGTCCTGTTTGCTCCAGGCCACCATCTTCCTGATTGAGTTACTGTACAGTAAGAAGCAAACACAGAGGAAAAGATTGCGTGTGCGTGTGCCTGTGTGAGTGTGTGTGCCTGTTGTGCATGTAAATGCATGCATGAAAGCAACAACTGTTGTTGTTGGGTTTTTTTTCAAGTGTACACAGGTGGTTGATTGTCTTGGCAAAGTGGGACTGAGAGAGTGGGTGTTGCAGGGGGAATGCATGAGAGAAAACAAGGGGTTAAAAGAGCGCTTAAGAGTGAGACAGATGCACAAAGTCAGTGCTAATAGATCCGTGCTCAGAGAAGGCCATCTCTGCATTGTATGTTGAGCTTTCTGGTTACCATGGCAGCATTGAAAAAGGCCAGATCTCAACTAAAGCACTTTCTACTCCCTGTGTAGCTGTGAGTCTTGACAAAACGTTTTTGTAGGTGGTAAAAGAACAATTATTGTATATGAATAGGAGCTAAAACCATTTGGAAAAAAATACAGCTGTAATGTTCAAAGCACAGCAAAGCAAGAATAAAAATTTAAAAAAAAGCATGAGCCCAGATGTAATTTTTTTACATAGTATTTGCATACTTTTCATTTGCATACTTTTCATTTATCATTTTCACTTATGGTTTTTTGTTATGATAATATTGTGAGAGTCTTTCTGTGTCTATGTCTGTAGATAAAAAGAGGCCTCCAGACAGATAAAAAGCAAAATTTCAACTATAGTGTCTTCTTCATGTCCTATGTTCCTTTACACTCAGTGTTATAATTGTTTTATTGTTCATGGTATCATTTCTACCTGTGTGATATATTCCTGTAGTAAACTAAATTTCTGATACAAAATCTTAGCAAGGCATTTACTGTACGTTTTTTCTGACTAATCACTACAAGTGAAAAATAAAGTGTAAATATGTTATCTCAAAATAATCTCAACATTAAAGATTGCTTAAACTACAAGATAAAAAGTGTAAAATAAGAACAGCCATGTATGGAGAACCCTGGCTTTATATATAGTAGCTACTCTCCAAAAAAGCCTCTCACAGCTCATGAAAATGTATAGATGCACTATATTTAAATACAGTTTTAAGCAATAGAACAACAATATGTCCAATACCATCTCTCCATCTAATCAGGACCTAAGAATACTGCCATAAGTGGTACTTGGAGCAACAGCTCAGTCAGTTTTCCCCTTAGCACTGCTCTTCATCTGATGTCGACTGGAGAGGAGTTATATAAATTGACAGTGACTTTCTGACACTGGTATCCACCCCCTAACTGACACCCTGCCCCTCCTTTGCATTTAACAACAGCATTATACAAGCTCTATCCCAGCATTTTCTCTTAACTCTTCTGTGCCCCTGGCAACTGTGTGTGTGGAAAGACAGCTATGAAGAAAGAGGAAAAAGCAATAAATGGAAAGAGTAATGGCATGTCCAGGAATGCATGAGGGAGTAAACAAGTAAGTCAACTTTGCATACCTTGATATCACAATTTACAAACAAAAGAAACTTAAATGACAGAGAAAGTTGCAGGACATAAAGTTGTTTTTGTTTTTGTTTTTGTTCTCATTTTTTTTAAAAGCAAGAGACCACCTCAATTTGCAAGTGTATAATATGCATGTGCATATGGGATGGAGGCAAATCAAAGGACCACGCGAGAGTGAAAGCTCTTTAAGAATTTACACAATGACAAGAGAATAGCAGTGTGCAAGAGAGTCAGCAGTAACACAATAAAAGGAAGGTCAAGATGGTTTTTCCAACGGGGGAAGGTAATATCATCTCCGGTGACAGAAGCTGACAGTTCGATATATGAACTGCTGCACTGACTGACTGCTCGGCTACCTGCTCCTATGCCAAAACTAACAGCATGCAGCTGATCAGCTAAAGCCACTGAATACCTGCCTTTTCCTGTCCAAGTCAGAACCAGGATCACACACAATACACACTTGCAGCTACATTGTTTTAAACACTATTGTCCGTCTTAACACTTTCTTGATGATTTTTTTTCTTTTTTTGATTTAAAAAAAAAGCTTACAAAGACGATTTTTGTTATTATTGCGGCACTTTAGCATATTAAGCATGGAGACTGTGCCTCAATAAATAAGCTTGTGCTTAAGCCTCCTTGTCAAGAAGCACTTTCTCTGTGGAAGTATTTTTGAGAAAAAACCAAAGCACTATCAGCTTCAGGGCTACTGCTCTGCTGCTCACCCTGGCCTCTGACCTCTCTGCAGAGAAAAATGAGGCAATTTCCTGACAGAGAATTATCAGTAGAATTATTAAACAAGCGCCTGATGTTGCATGATGGATGCATTTCTATCCTGTCCATTTTTCTTATCTAGGGAAAGCAACTAAAATACACGTTCTCTATTTTTGTGTCTACTTCAGCGAAGTCCTCCTTCACATTCAAACAGTTACACAATCACTCACTCATTCACACTTCTAGGAGAGCAAAGGGGAGTAAAGTGCTTTATTTAAGTAGTTGTCGAGGGAGAGGAGAGCGTTTTTCATTTGTCCCATTTTCAGAGTGACCATGAGGTCACATCCTGCCTCTCTAAACATTAGGCTACTGCTGCTGTCCTAATGTGCCACATTAGTCTCCATACACCAACCAACTTAATGACTCCTCTCCATGTATCATAAAATAACAGACAAATGCTTTAAGGCTGTGAATCTCTGAGATAATTCTCATTGCATCTCTTTTAATCTTGATTTTTTATTTCAATGCTATTTTATAGTATGAAAATAATCTACTCATGTACTCTTGTACTCCCACCTCCTTTCCATCCAATGTTGTACAATTCACATTATATAAACTGCACTTCACTGTAGCAAAAACTGATCAGATGTAGGTCTTTTTCCAGATGACATTTTTGACCAGCCACAGAAGGAAAAGCTAACTTAGATGATACAGTTCCAGGGCATGACTTGATGCATGATGGCTCAATGTAATGGCTAACAGGGCCACATCATGGTGCAGAGCCAATGTCAGTCTTAACGATACTCGGTACACCTGTGTTTCTCCTGCATTGACAAGTCAAAATGTCAGCAGTGAAAAATGGTTTACAGACCTAAGTTAGGTGGCATCTTTAAAAAGTAAGCTAATTTATGCAAAGTCTTATCAATCTGTCTAAAACATTAACAATAGAGGTTGGCTGACATATTAGTCAATATTTGCTTGTTTCCAATGGACATCGTTTTTCCACCAGAGAGCACTGACACATTTGTTTTAAAATGTAAAATGTTCTGTTTAGTATTTATGTAGTATTTAGCATTTATTTAATCGTGTCTCTAATCTGCTTATCTGGCATAATTCCATCAATTAGCTGTCAAAGAAACACAATATATCCTGAGAGGAAAACAGAGATTCACTGCTTCATGTAACTGTGGTCTGGGTTTGACTGGCATGGACTGACATGCAACCGTAACATGCAGACTGTCCTTGATATCAGCTTTGGAAAAAAATATAAATGCAAAAATATCATTTGAGTCAAGTTATATGCTATAGGAATGTTTGCAGCACGACACCAAACACAGACAACACAATCTCAGCACTAATTTTGATGCCACCTGTTTAGTCCAACACTACTGCTCAGGTCAAGAGCTGACATCAGAGGCACCTGGCTTCTTTCACCAATAAAGTTACTTGAACTGTGATTTTACTGAAACCTGCTACATCAGACTGGTTGTAAAGAAAAATGCACATCCCCAGTACCCAGCATTTTTGTGTAATTTCTGCATATTACTGTTATGTTTAAGCAACTGTTTGCTGAAAAAAATTGTAAAACTCGTAATTTTGTACTGAACATAAATGCTCTGTGTTGTAGAAACTGTCTTCTTTTTGTGCCATTTCTTCTACCCTTGCACCGTTGTGATTAGCATGGCACAAAATACTAAGAGGGGCAAAGTCGACATTTTAAGTAAATGTGTTATAACATCACATTTCATGTGTTGTACTGCCATACTTTTTTATGACACTGTATAAGACCTGCCCAGATCTCACTGGTTATACATTACAAGCCATAGCTTATATGTACTGAAGGCTTCTGCTACTCTGATAAGTGATGAACTGATTGATTAGGAGGTGCTTTTCTGGGTTTTCTCCTCACCAAAGTAAATCCGACTAATATCTGGCCAATGGGAACTTGGTTGAACAAAAGCATATTGACCATCCAACCAGGAGGGGTCAGCTCTAGTAATTTTACACACATAGACACGTTTACAGTCTAATGCATAGGCTTTGAGTTACAGCTTGATATGTTTTTTTACGTAGTGAAGAAAACACAGACATTTTTTATATATCTATCTCGAAAAACCTCAATGCTTGACCATCAAATAACAAGTTATTTTACCCAAATAACCCTTAACTTTTCAACAATTACATGGGAGTGAAGACTCACCAGCTGAAGGGAAAAGAACAGGATGAGGAGGATTCCACAGAAGAGCATGGAGAGGCCCAGCAGGAGCACCAGCGGCTGATATTGGCTGATCCAAGAGAATTTGCGGTATAGGGCCTCATTTTTCAGCTCCTGGTCATTTAACAGGTACTTCCCCTTGGCTGGCATGGCTTACTCTTCTTACAGAGTCATATCAGGTGTTAACAAGGAGCCCAAGAGAGGAGAAGTGAGTGTCTCCACAACTTGTGTGTGTGTGCGTATGAGTCTTAAAGAGAAGTCCACAGTTTTAGATCTGTTGGGATCCCCTTGCTAGCTCATGATGATCAAGTAAAACTTGTGTTTTTCCTTCGGCGTGGCATCTTGAATGCTGTTTCTTCTCTCAGAATTGCATTGTAACTCTCTCCAGTAGCCCTCCTCTGTGTGTCTCTCTATCTGACTGATTCCCTCCCCTTCGCTAGTCCTTTTGTGTCTTCTATCCTCTGTCTGGTGTTGGCAGGCAGACCTGCTTTATCCTTTGCCAGCTACTGTGTTTCTCCCTCCAGTGGGTTTGAGTAATAAGCCCGGGGCTGGGAGACACAGAGGGGGAGGGGAGTTTAAGATAGGGGAGGAGAAGGGTAAGGAGGAAGAGCTGGAGGAAAACCGGAGCTAGTGAGGGCAGCAACAAAGGTCATCAGAGATCCCACCAGGTTTGAGGATGGAACAGAGCAGGGAAGTCAGATGTGCCACACCTTGGAGGCAAAGGGAAAAAAAAAGACAAACATTTTACAAACATTTGGTGTCATACACACACAAAATAAACACTGCCAAAAACTTATATGAAATAAATACTAAATTTATTATAATACAGTATATTTCATGGTATGCACATCAAAAAGTTCCTTAACTGTTTTGAAAAGGAACCTGACTATAACTTCTGAAAAAGGCAGAATATAATAATGAGGGACTTAATGTGACTCACTGGGAATACTGGGAGAGTGAGACATAAATATCCGGATCCCTTGATGACTTCACATGCTTATTCATACCTGAATTTTGCAATTCCCATTATCCAGAAAGCTCTGTCTCTGTTTACCCCTGGGTCCTGGATTAGTTTGGCCAGAACTTTTACAGAGAGCAGCTATAATAATTGGTCGCATTGCTAATGAAAGCAGTTGCTTTGGAGCTATTTAATAAACAAAACAATGCAGTGGTATGGACTTCTATACTGACACAAACCACTTTATTCTACCCTCACAGAACTAACAAACCAGACAAGTCCACAGCCAAGAGACAACAGTCATACCAACCAAAAACAAGTGGACTTGTGACTTGGTGTGTGCACATATACAGTCAATAACTGTATGCATCATTGCCTGTAATCTGGAAGATGATTACCTGCTGGTCTCTTCTCCAAAATCAAAACTGAGAGATTATCAATATCACAACAATCTGTGTTATTGCCCTTCTGACCAAAAGTCACTGTAAACATAAAACACAATCTGCTATTATTAGCCAATGATCCTCTATCTGTCTAGGAACAATGTGTCTGCTTGCTTAGTGAGTAACCATGTCTTATTTACATTAAGTCTAAGTCTGAGAGAAGATGTCGGGAGGGCTCAGTCAAAACATACACAGCCAATATCTCTTCAAACAATCAGAAGCACTTTATGCGAGCTGCAAGCAGAACTGATCATCACAACACCAGCCAATAGAAACCACAGTCTGACAGAACAGCCAGGGGCAGTGGGCTGAGGTAAGGCCTACATTATGCTGATAAATAAATCCTACTGCCATTCCTCTGCAAATGCTGAGATTATGAATTCTGTTGCTTAAAAGTAGGGATAACTTGCATGTTACTGTGCGGCTTCAGTAGATAGTAAGAACTTCATTTACTCTCTCCGGGAGAGAGAAAGACACACAGGCTTGAAGCTCAGTGGAAACAACATGATCTTCACACTGCTGTCAATGGAAACCTAATTTCCTCCAGTTCTTAATATTGCTGTGTGCAATGTGTGTAAGGCACTGGTTTATGTTTGTCCCTCACATGGCAACAGTGACAGATGCTCTGTGCCATAAAAAGAGAAAAAGGACAAGATACATGCACACACAAGAACACACTCACACACCTGTTGCATTGAGTGTAAGTGAAGAGTCAGCCGCAATGTTTCCATCTCGTCGTGATAAAATGCATCGCCACAATATAGAGTGCCATGACTGACCTGCTAAAAGTTTACAACCACTTTTAACTTTGCCCTTTCACTGCTGCTGCTGGACAGAACAGCATCCAGCCAGGTCTCTCCTGCTTTAGATAATGCACCATGAGCAGTCTGAGAGCAGTCAAACAAAGCATGTTGCACTGGTGGGGTATCCTGTCCACCTCTTGTATCAATAAGAACAGGCTGACCTGTAAGAAAGGGACGCTAATTAAATGTCTACTGGCTGTTTACACTGGGAGATTATTTATTTCCAACAAAATACCATGTCTGGAATAAAACCTGGACTGATATTATTCTTTAGCATTTTTCTACAATGAAAAACATTGCAAATGGTAAATAAAGAAAGAAGAACTATGTCAGCTATATATGTATTTATAAACATATCTGAGGAAATGGTTCATTTCAAGTAAAAGCACTCATTTGACAACAAAGGACATGATTTAAGGCATTGGTAACCCTTACAAAACAAAGCACAAGCGACTGTTGAGTTAGAGAAAAATCAAGGCAAGTACAAAATAAATCAAATTTAGCACATTTAGGGGCATTCATATCATGCAAATTAAGGAGTTAAAACAGAACAGAGCAGACAGCGTCTCAGAGGGAACAAGGGAGCTTTCACCATACCCACGGTATAAACTGTTTAATGGGCTACAGGATGATGAATCTCTTTTTTGTTATTTTACTTTTACTACTGCTTAAAAGAAACTATACAAGGTAATATGGTGGTCGGCTTTTTTTTTCACCGCGATGCCTCTCATGTAGGTGATTTTTCAGTGATACATGTTCCAGTTAGCAACCAATACATGGTGACAGCTGTTAAGTCCAATCAAAAACCCCCTACTGGCAACGTTACATATAATAAATGATGAATGGTAAATGGACTGCAATTTCATAGGGCTTTTGTAGTTTGTCAACTACTCAAAGCACTTTTACAACACGAGCAAGCATACATTTGTTCACACTCACATTCATTGCCAACCTGCCCATCAGGAATTCTTACATACACACTCAAACACCAACGGAACAGTTACTGGGAGTTACTGGCAGTTTCTTACCCAAGGACACTTTGACATGCAGAATGGTGTCAGGGATCAAACCTACTGATACTTAGACAACACAGCCTACCTCCTAAGCCACAGCCACCTCCATTTCAATATAAATCAAAAAAGATCAGAGTCTTTTGTATAAATCCACTCACCCAGGGACCCAAAAACTTTAAATGACCATTTTTCTCTGTAATTTACGTAAATTGTAAATTTTAGTTAAAATGGATAAATAGAGCTGTGAGACAAAGTACATAATGGCATTTGTTTGTGTGACATTGTTGAGGACTGCTGTTTACTTTGTTTGCATAAAACTGAACACTAGTAGCTATGAGGCACAGTCATGAAGCACTGATATGAACTCCTGGATCAGAAAAATTTTTGCTATGGACAAACACTTTAAAACCCATTTTAAGATGTTTATACTGAAAGTGGCCTGCCTTTTTGTGTTGACCCATAGTAAGGATAGTAGATGTGCTCATATTTTAAATTTCACAGTGGATTATTAGAACAGCTGAGCAACAAATAGCAACACAGGCAACAGTGGGAACAGAAGGGTGTAGTGATCATGTCCTTATTTTCAGGTTGTGTTTTGTTTTGGGTTTTTTTTTTTTTTTCTTTTTCGTTTTTTTCATTAGTACAAAAAAAAATTCAAACCACCTCTGGAGTTCAGTAGCTACTCTGCTCAATGCGGCTACCTACATGACTAGCTAGTAACAAGTATCTCAGTAAAGTGTCTCATAACAGGGCTAGACTCATGTATTAAAATATTATGCATTGTATATGTGAGGACACCTGCAATAACAATTTACACTATGGTGTACAGTATAGATTTGCAGTGATTAAAAACTCTACGAAAGCTTTAAAAAGCCACATCAGAGATTATTTTCAATGCCACGTCCACTCCTTTCTTCCGAGAGAGACATTTAGTCATTTGCCAATAAATCTGCCCTGTATAAACTCTAACTGGTTGCAGGCTATTGGCTGGTAGTTTAGTCAGTCAGACCTTGTCTAAACTTTATTCTGCTTAGTATTACCAAACTTCCAACACTGGTACTTTCATCGCAAAACAATTACAATACCCTATTAAGTGGATTCACAAAACACTTCACAACCACCTATGGCTTGATATAGGACAAACCCAATGCCAAGAGATAGCAATCACAGACCCACCCTTCCTTAGTTACACAATCAAACACCACAACTGTTTCATTAACATTGACACCACACTGACAGCTCTATGAAAAGTCAACAGAGCGAGAAACATTACATTTTATATATATTTATATGTAAAAACACATCTGAAACAACCCCTGCTAATTACAATTACACAAAACACTATCAAAACTGAATAAGACCTCAAATCTTTCACTGACTCTACAAAAGCACATCAATGGTAAATTATACTCTGAAAAAAAACATCAAAAACACAACACTGATAATCACTTTTAGAGCAAAATTTGTAAAAATGAACCTGAGCACAAGTAAACTGACTGAAACTGAGAGCATGTAACTGGGTAAAGGAAATGGGTTGGGAGGTTATCTAAGTGCATATGTTTAACTGCCTGCAAAACTCACCCATAATGCATCAAAACCCAAACAGACAAAGCCTACCAATTTTTTAAATTGCAATTTCTTTTAATTAAACTGTTTTTTGTGTTTTCTTCCTTTCTTTTATACACATATTATTCTGCTACCCATCTTTATCTTTTCATGTTTTTGTATTTTGTATTTGTTAGTCTGTCCATCTTGTGAGTATGTACTGATTTATAAATGCTAAAAAAAATTACCCTAACCTACCCTGTATCTTTTTCCTCCCCTCAATGACTGAAAACAATAAGGTAGAGAAAAGGTTAATAAAAATGTTACAAAATAATTGATGAAGGCCAGATGACTCAGAGATTTTTGCATTTGAACTGTTTTTCTAATCTTTATACATCCATTTCTGCAAGAACTCTCATTTACCAGATGTGAAAGCTCCTGGCCCTGATGGTGCTTTTTACATTCCAACTCTCAAGTTACCACAGCATTGAAGTGGCACCATCAGACCTATGATTGTAACACTGCTGTAGCACTGAGCTTGGTGAACAGGGAGACAGGGATGTACGGTTTAAAACAGCAAAGTCTTTCAGCAAGAGAGGATGAAAAGCTGAGACTGTGCTGCATTGACTGCCAGGTCTTTTACTATGAAAGCCTGGCAACTGAGGGAATCACATAGCAGCCTTGTAAACTGGCGTCACGGAACAGCAGCCATACAAAACCAATTAACGTCACTGCACGTTTGCTGCTGAGACGCACGAACACAGACATTCATGTCAAAGAAAAGAGGAGAGCGAGTGTGTGTGTGTGTGTGTGTGTGTGTGTGTGTGTGTGTGTGTGTGTGTGTGTGTGTGCGTGTGCGTGTGTTTCTGTGTATTTTGTAGACAGCTTTAGAAAAATTACGTTACTTTGATAAGCATGGAAGCTATGGCAGGTGAGCTTTTATAACAATCTACTAATTAATTTTAGCAAGTTACTTTTTTTAGCATCTTTACATCAGCTCTATCATCAAATGTGGCAATCTGAAAGGTTTTTTTTTTTATTATTAATCGTTTTGGCTTTTAGAAAAAAAATCCTAGGTGGTTTTGCAACCAACTCTACATCAATCTGTGTAACATAAATGCTGATATTACTACTAACTACCAAGGGTAATTTGGGCTTAAGTCAATATTTTGGAATACTTTCTCTTTGTTTATGCAACAATACAAAGGATGTGTGATGTACCACGGGAGCTGTTAAGCAACTGATCTACATGGGGCCTTTTGATTAAAGCTGTTCACTTCAATAATCAATGGCAGCCTTAGTGTGTTCAGAAGCCTGCATAAGCAGTCTGCTTAGCAGCAGGGTGACATGTTTAGCCTCCCATTAAACAAAGCAAAAGTATGTACCCGCTGACAGTCTAAAAACGCCAGGCCATGTCGGATGCTAACGAGAAGCAAAGATCTGTCAAGCACCGCAACACAAGGCAGTCCATAAGTGTCTGGATGGTGACACATTTTGTATTGTTTGGTTCTGTACTTCAGCATAATAGATTTGAGATGAAACGTTGACTATGAGGTTAAGTGCTGACTTTCAGCTTGAAGGGTCATTACAAACCATGAATTAATTTGAATTTTCCACCCAATTGAGCCTGATTGAAAGCTTCCATGAGATATTAATTTTCATGGAAGCATGGGAAGTCCCTCATTTGTGCCTCATTTTCTCGTTGAGTAAATGCTGCCTCGGAACAGTAAATCAGTTTCCTTTATGTCAAGTAATCGCCTCATGGGTAATAAACCAATCTTATCTTAAACTCCTGTCAGATCTTTGCCAAACCTACACCAAATTCAAAGCCTGTAATGGCAGGCATTTCTCTTTTCTGGGCAATCACTCTGCTTTTATGGCCGTCTTTGTGTTGGCATTCAATAAGGGCAGACAAAAAAGGGGACAAAGAGTGACCTCTGAAAGAAAAAACAGCGAACCACATTTCTCAGCCCATGCTTGACGGATCCAGAGTTTAAGACAATGTGGTTAAAGGTCAGCCAGACCAAGGAACCAGACATCAGGTGGTAGCTGACATCAAACATTCAAGTCTAAAAAACACTAAAGTGTGTTTTGGTCATTTAATAATCTTTTCAAATGGTGGACAGGCATTTACTGAAAGAACATTCAATCTACACTGAAACCCATTCAGTGGAGACAGGTTAATCTCCGGTTGTCACTTTTAGCAAAGACTCTATTCTGCAGTGTGCTTTGATAACTCCACTTTATATGCAACACCATAGAAATACACTAATTTGCATTTAGTACTTACTAAATATAGTCCATTTCACTTTCGATTCTCTATGTATACTGACTCCCTCTTCCATGCCAACATGTGGGTTCTCTTGTTCTTTATATTTGTCCGCTTTATTTGGTCAGTTAAATGTCATTATCGGTAAATAACATTTCTGTCCATAATCAAGCCTCATAGCAAAAGCCAGCAGCTGTCCAACATGCAGTTAGTTATTAACAACAATTTATTTAAGATTGTAATATTTGTTGTAATTTTTACTGTATACTGCATTGTTTTGTTGATCTTAACGCTTGTGAATGTAAAAGATACTAAAGAGTCAACTGTGGTAAATGGCTAGATACATTAATACATTTAACACTGATGACTGGAATTATTAATACTCTCCATGACAAAATCAGTAACTTGACAGGAGGATATTACTCAGTGTTATTATAAGTATGTACGTTAAACAAATTCTTTCCCAGTCAGAATTATGTTGGGGGTTGGGCTACCTATGTAATCTAGCAGGAGCTTGCCCATTTACTGAGCCTTGCCATAAACAGATGACTGATGTATGTACAGCAATGTAAGAGGCAGATTAGATTAGGCTTTCTGTCCTTTCCCATCTTGCCTCCTCTTCTCCCAGTACTGTCTACTGTCTCTTATTAAATTAGCAGGACTCACCAGAAGGAGCTGCTGAAACCTGACAGTATTAACAGGATGCCATTTCCACACTGATTTTAGCTTCAAATGCCATTGCTTATAATAAATGCAGGAAGTGCAAGCAAGAGTACCACATGTTCGGAAGCTGGCCATTACTACTCAAGTGTTTCACATTTACTTCCGCAAACCAGAGCCAAGTTGCACCATCAGAAGTGGAACCATCAGTTTTGTTGCTTGACGAAAACAACAGCCCCAAAGAGGGTTTTATTGATTAAACGATACATAAAATGTAGATCTAAACATATCAGCCATGGGACAAATCCAATATTGAAATAGCATTTATTGAATTAGTCTACTGCATTTCCTTCTCATAGGCAGTTTGAGTTTGGAAACACCTGCACACTCACAAAGGAAAAATGTTGTCCCTCAGTCACCTGGGCCATTCTTTCCCTACTGTCAGCACAGTCAAATAATATGAGATGAGACTCAGAGGAGTCTTGTCTTTTTCAATGAGACCTGTTGATTAAAACAAAATATTTGGTAGCAAAAGGCCTCGCAAAGTCATACAACCACAACTTATTCAGAGGAAATCCTCTTTTCTGTCAAAGATACAACTTTCTTTAAAATGATTTTAGACTGCTGATTTTAGTGGATTTTAGTCAGTGGATGTTCTCTTTAAAGAGCAACCAATAGAACTTATTGTTAATCTTGATACTTTAAACTTCCTGTTCTGTTAAAAAAAAAGTTAAAAACTTTTTAAGAATGTGGGGGTTTTTTTAGAAATATTTCTTTGGTTTTTTTATGCAGCTCAGTACCACAGTATTTTTGCTGGTTCTAAAACCTTAGCATTCATCAAACATTTGTAAAGTGCACTCATACACACTGAAAGATGAGCTGCATGGAATGTTTTGTTTTTCTCTTTGTTTGATTTTTTCCCAAATGACACATAATTTGGAAAGAAACTTGAGAAGAAAAACAGGGTGGAAAGAATCCGGTACAGTGAGACCATTGTTTCCCGCTGGTGCAGCCAGCCACATCCCCATTTCAAGTTTCATTACTGGAATCGCTCCATTCTGTAACCGTGGAACAGCAGGGCCCCTCTGCATGTCCAGCCCCTTCCACCACCAATATGAAAACCATAATTATCCCTGAGTACACCAGCCAGCTTACTACTGGCACTGCCATTCAGAGCAAAACCTCAACATCTGTAACCAGCACAGCAGAGAGCTGTTTACACAGCTAAACAAAACCTAACGTGGATATCATGCAGAGCTGCTGCAACAGAAACGGGTGGCAGCTTCAGATCAGACTGATGATGGTAATTTTCCAGGCTACCATAAAGCCCTGGCTGCTGACAGGGCCATCTGTTGCATGTTTTCTACAAACTAATGTCATAACTAGTGTTGTTTTAACAGTGTTCATGATTCATACTGCACATGCACCCATTTAAGTGTAATGTTTGGCTCTACTGTCAACCAGCACTTTGATTAGGAGGATGAAATTCCATTAAACACCAGGAGCTGATATGTGCAGCATCAATAAGGGCTCACACTGCAACCACATTGTATAAGTATATGGGTATACATGTCAGTCTACAGTGTTTATGAGAGTAGCCCTTTGATGCTACAGAGGCAAGGATTAAGTATTCCCCACACACACAATTGTCAGGCATTACACGGAAACACATTCTGTAATGTTGTCTTTATTAAACACATTCTCTGTTGTCTTTAGGAAGTAACAACAATGGAAGCCACACCAGGAATGAGCTACACAGCAAGCGCTTCAGCTATAGGAAAATCCCTGGCGTGCTGTGATAGGTTGACCTGTCGGCTAACTGTTTTTCTGTGTGTGTGTGTGTGTGTGTGTGTGTGTGTGTGTGTGTGTGTGTCTGTGTGTGTCTGTGTGTGTCTGTGTGTGTGTGTGTGTGT
>JAQMCX010000001.1:19027172-19084468 GCA_029814765.1 Acanthurus leucopareius | reverse complement strand
GAGAGGAGCTGAGAGAGGAACTGGGAGGAGCTGAGAGGAGCTGGGAGGAGCTTAGAGGAGCTGAGAGGAGCTGAGAGGAGCTGAGAGGAACTGAGAGAGGAACTGGGAGGAGCTGAGAGGAGCTGAGAGGAGCTGGGAGGAGCTGAGAGAGGAGCTGAGAGGAGCTGAGAGAGGAGCTGTGTGGCATGATGGCAGAGAAACAGCAGGAACGCAGAAACACAAACCTCCAGCAGTTCATGTAACTTTAACATCCAAAAGAGAAAAAACGGAAAAAATTTCAGTGGTTCATTGAAACCTTGAACTTCTACCACAACTGGAGCTGCTGTAGAAGTTCCACCTGCTGAACATCTGAACTCCTGGTTCTAGACTTTGGAGAATCAGATCATCAGCCTGCTTCACCTCAGCAGGACAGAGTCAGCAGACCTTCTCCAGATGAGAAGATGCACATGTGCTCACAGGCCTGAAGGAGCTTCAGCAGTCTGCACAGAATCATCAGAGAAGAAGAGCAGATCAGATTCTTCTTCCTGCTGTTCGGAGTCGACAGACTGAGAAGAAGCGACTCCACTTTTAGTCTCCGTCGCTCCCTCGGGCCTTTTGTCTCCACAGCAGGAGCTCTGAATAATTTAACCCTGTTTTATAAAAAGAGCTGAGATGTATCACCTCTGCTGAGCAGGACCACACGAGGACGACCGGAAACCGTTCATCAATACTCTGACAGACCTGCATCGATCGATCCGCCCGAGCTCACAGGCGTCACGGCTGAGCCGCGGTGAGTTCAGGGCTCAGAGGAAACTCCGAACTCAGAGCCACGTGGGCTCCACAGGCCTCATGTGGAGCCTGAACTCTGAGCCAAGTTCACGATCTGATCTGCTCCTCACACCTCTGCAGGTTCAGTCTGACCGATTAAACGAGCCGAAACTGAAAAACAGACTGTGACTCCTCTTCCTCACAGATTCAGACTCTGAGGAAGAAGAGTCAGTCTGTCTTTGGTGTCTAAAATCCATCCAGCTGAGAGAAAGCAGCAGCACATTTCTCTCTTCAAGCTGAAGATGAAGATGAGACGTCGGCCTCAGACTGAAGAGCACAAACGGACCTGAAAGCAGGACGAGAACTTTCTGCCTCGACTCATCAGTTTCATTCTAGTTCTATTTGTCAGTTTCACCTGCCTCTGCCGGCCCGTCGATCTGCTGCAGCTGATGCTGAGTCAGCAGGAATCTGAAACTAACAGCAACGTTCAAATCAGCGAAGGAGGAAACTCCACTCAGCCTCATGAACACATGAACCTGCGTCAGTGACACCATCTGCTGCACGAGCAGCTTCAGCAACATGGAGGCAGGAAGTCTGTGTTTCTGTGTGTGTGTGTTTGTGTGTGTGTGTGTGTGTGTGCGGGTGTGTGTGTGTGTGTGCAGGTGAGAGACAGTTTGTGTTTTCAGCAGAAAGTTCTCAAAGTTCTGCAGACGAACACATCTTTCTTTATTTTGTTACAGAGACACAGGACACACTGACAAGCAGAACTCTGTGTGTGTGTGTGTGAGTGTGTGTGTGTGTGTGTGTGTGTGTGTGTCTGTGTGTGTCTGTGTGTGTCTGTGTGTGTCTGTGTGTGTGTGTGTGTGTGAGAGAGAGAGAGAGAGAGAGACGCTTTGTATCACCACCACACCCTCAACTCTCAGCACTGATGTTTAACATGCTGAAAGATCTGAATTTTTCAATAAAAATACATGGGAGAGATTTCACTTTTTTGTGATTGTTTATTATGTGAAAAGGATGCCAAAACCGAAAATGTAATGCATAATTGCAAACACGTTTCTATATCACTAACGCTTATAGCACAATCTTTTACAGTTAAGGTACGCTCATTTTTGTAGTTAATTTACTTGCAGTTAACACATTGAAAAAGTTGACTAAGCATGTAGTCACATGCCTCACGTGGTGTGCAAGTGTTTCCTGACATAAAATCTGTTTCAACCCCTTTGTGTGTACATTCTTAATGTTAGCTCATGACTGTTTGTACAATAGGGTGAGGTCTTGTTCCACATCAAAAACAAATTAAGGTTAATGGGGCCTTGGCAACAGTGATTTACACATCACACTGACAATAGAATTACATAATATCCATTACATAATATCTCAAGAAAAATGGGAGGTTTCAAATCTGTTTCATACAGACTTTTTGTTATGCTGCCTTTGTGTGTAAATCCTGCACATCTTTTATGTTTTGTTTTTTTTAAAATTTTCATTGGTTGTTGTTAATACTATAAAGGCAACATCTGATGTCTAAAATAAAATGGAAAAACAACAAAAAATAGCATGTGGAAAGTAAATCATCACCTCTATGCTGTTTTTTATCACCATGTGTTTTAAAGGTTAATGTAAGTTTCATGTTAAAACATGTTAAAAACTTATTTATGCTAATGTTTATAACACCATACTATAGTTTGCCACCATTAATATATTATTCACTAAGTTTGTGGTTTCATCAATCATTTGGTCCTTGGTTCCAAGAAAATAAGCAGTTTTCAAGAGTTATGTGGTAGTTTATCATGGCAAAATAACATTAATGTTCCCACAGTATTCCAACATTTGTAAAAACGGCAGTATCTTCATGGGCCACTCTTATAAAGAAATCAATCAATGAAATGAATCGAAATTTGATTTTCAGAGTACCAATGGTACTTCCACATACTCATTGTATCACAGGAATATTTAAGATTATGCGCAAATAATTAAGAATGATGTGCAAACCAAGGATAGTACTACAATAATAATAATTAACTTGTAATTGATGCAGTCACAGGTCATTTATGTTCAAATTTAGTACACCACAATATGTTCATGTTGACATCATAGTATAGGTTATTTAAAATAATGACATATATGCCATTTACTTGATGTCTTGCATTATTCTTTTTGCTGTAGACAAGGTCCCGTTGTCCTCACATGTCAGTGAGTACTGTGCTTTAGAGATTCTCTGCATTGTTGATCTGAAGGGGAAAAAATCCTTCATATTTGCTGACAGTAAGAGATTCAAACTCAAGTACAAGTAAGATGGTATTCAAATAAGGATCTGACAAAGAAATAAAGCAGTGCCTACTAAAAATGTAGTCTATATACTTCTGGTCTATAGCATGAAACAGATAAGACTGTCCATTCCTGCAAAACTTTTATTGCAACACAAAACAGTAACAGGTCCTACCTCAAAGTGCTCTGCAACAATGACTGTGAAAAATGCCTCTGATTTAAAAATAAAGACTCATTGGTGACGAGAAAAATTTGGAGACTATGACTTTTGCTGAAGATGTTGTAATGTTTAATTTTTCACTTATTGATGGATTTAAATAAGTAATTGTGCATAACATGTGCAGATATATGTCAAAAATATGTTTTTGGTGGAATTAACTTAATTTCAAACAAACAAACCTATCAATAAATCTGAATTTTTATTTTAAAGTCTGAGACATTAGTAAGTGTTACTTTGGCTTATACTCAGTACCATTTTGTCACCTGTTTCATAGACTTGTGACCCAAATAAACTTGTTCTCGGATTTGGTGGTCTAAACCATCTGCCTGCCTGAACTTGCTCCTTGTTCATGTGAGTCAGTTTTTCTCAAGTCATTGTACTTTGTTTGCAACAGCTGTAGCAGACAGTTGTGGGTGGAAAGCCAGCAAGTAAGTGATTTTATTGATCCCACTGCTCATCTTTGCAAGCCCCACCCTACTCCACCATTGATATGCCACACTCTGTCTCTGATAGTTTTAGCACTATATTCTTTCCCTGACCAATCCTACTACTCATGACTAAATTTAATTAAAGAATACAACACAGAAAAACAATAAGAGGCGGAGTAAGAAAGGATGAACAAATAATAATATCATGCACAAATGTGCATGTAGTGGATTACAATGGCTTCAAGCATCTACCTCTTTAGTGTGAACTCTACATGACACTGTGTGTGAATGTAGGGAGGAGTCAGATTGTCTGCATAGCTAGGCTAAAAGCTGCCTGCTCTGGAACAAACATAGAGGACCCATAAGTGTTGTCAAACACACCCTGTCCCCACATCCTTGCCCACACTAACATATGCTACACTATGCGGCCAGAGCCAAACAACATGGTTCAGGCACAGGTCTTGATGACAGCCAACAGTGCTGGTACAAGAGGGGTGAGCTGGGGTGAGATGGCAGAGTATTAAGCAACACTCAAAAACCTACTCGTGAGTTGTCCTTTAGCAAGGCTCTTGAACCCAAAGTGCCCCACAGAGCTGCTCAAGGGCCATTAGCATTTAACCTCGATTAGTTGTATGATGTCTCAGATATTAGCATTGTCACATCACATTTTTTGTGGGCCTTTTAGGTCAAAAGACACATGAGTCATCAGGTATCATACTCACTGTCTTTAAACAAGACTTTAGAACTCAAATTGGTTCAAGGGCACAAATCAATGGCAGCTAGATTATATAAGAGTGGTCAATTGGTAGGACAAATTTATTGAAAGGGGTAAGTACAATTTTTCTAAGCCACTTGAGGTTCACTTAAGTCAATCATCCATAAGTTTCATAACCATCTGCCTCAGTACAAGGTTAACCAAGTACCTTGTTAGGTAAGATTCAGAAAAACAATACATTTGTGACAGAGAAAAGATATGCTGACTGTACTTTAAGTCCTGTGTGGCATGGCGCATTCTGTTAAGCCTTCAATTACAGCTGTGCAGCAGCAGAGAGGTCAGACGGTGGGAGTGACGCAGAAGGAGCACAGAGGGATCTCATTACCTTAAAAAGCCTCTGGGGAGCTCTGCATGACTGAAGTGAATGGAGCCTGAGGATTTGACTAATAGCATCTTGTCTCCTCACTAGATGTCTTCATTAGCACTCTTACCATTTGTGCTACTATACTGTCTTTTCACACAACTTGTGTTGAACAGCTCGGGTTGTGCCTTTTTACTCCATCTCATGGGGTTCTTACATTGGCTATGCCTTCTCCAATGGCACACTGCTGTTACACTGCTCTCAATGGAAGCCTTGTCCGTGGCAGTCTCACCGTACGGGGCACGGCTAGAGTTACAAGTTTCATAAAAGCCTACCCCTGTGTAATGCCACTGCGAGCCAAGGAATGTGCAGGAAAGTGTCGCTGTTGAACAGTGCAGTTACGAATGTCTGCAGACAGCAGCACTCTTTCTTGGATTTCTTTTGCTAAGTGGGAAGAAGAAGTTTTTGGCTACCATTTTATTTCTCAAATAAATTAGCTTGAGATGACAAGAGTTTCACCAATGCCCCTCCCAAATGTGAGTCACAGTCTCACTCTGTTGCAGCATATATAAAAACTTATCCAGGTGTGAAGAGCTGATCCTATGTGTTGAGGATATGAAACCAGCCTGAATTAAAAAGGAAAATTCCATTTGTAAATTTAACAAGGGCAACTGACAGATAAGAGAATAAACAAATGGCTAGTTTTGAAATGTAGCACATATATAAAATAGTTAACTCCTTAATACAACACTGATTCTAACTCTCATAGACTGAGCATCTAATTCCAGTCAATTTTAGGTACTTAGATGCACTGAGTAAGCACTGGATGCTTAGTTGGATTCTTAGTGCTGCATACTTAAGTGTTCATCAGATATGGACAAAAACGATGAGTGTGGTGACATTCAAAATATTTTTCTCTGTGTAAAAAAATCCTAATATGGAAATCAACATTAAGTTAGTCAGTCTCTCAGTCTGATTTTTTTCTCCTCAGTATTTCTGACTTTCCCAGCCTGCCAGTGGCTTTCAGTCTGTGACCAACAGAATTTTAACACCAATGTTACGAAAAAGGTCACAAACAGTATTTTCTTTTTCCAAAAAGGCTAGATAATTTCCTAATATAGCTGAGTATAGTAGTTTTCAGGCCAATCTTACTCAAAAATCAGAAGAAACTGCTACTGAGAGCTAATAAGCCTTTGGGTACAGACAGTACTGGTTTGTAGGATAATTTCATTTTTTGTTTAGGTCTTTTTCATGGAATTTATTGATAAAAATATCACCAACCATGCCCTTAAATACATATAAAATTCCCTTTTTACTATATTAGATTTTGCAAAAGATCCCACGCACCTCCTTATGTGTCGACATCTTTGTACAGCCGTGGCTACCGCTAAACCAAATGCAACCTACCAGTAGTAATAATATTAGCAACAGACAATCCAAAGAGGAGGCACAACTGCAAGCTTTTGGCCTGACTGACTGACAGTAATCGTTGTGCTCCTGCTTTGTACCTTAAGATTCCCTTCACAGTTTACTTAAACGTCAGTTCGGGAGAAATCTGAGTGCATTTCTACAGAGCTCTAGCGTCAAACAAGCACATAGGTTTTCAAAGCTCAGAGAGCTCTTTTGAGTGGAGGCCAATCGTACCCTGTGACATACAGTCGACCGCACACCATTTCACTTCCTTGGTAACCGTGACTCATTTCCCTAACAACACTGCAAGGACAGCTTTATAAAAAGGGAACCTGCAGCCACTGCACAATTAGTCACAGATGGATGCGGTTATGAAAGCAACTACAGATTTTAAGTTATGTCAGGACAAACAGTTATCTTGTTAGGATAGATAAGCACAGATGCAGATAAGAACCAACATTTATTGCTGAGTTATGGACACATTGTTTCTGTCCTTGTAATAAGCAGCAAGCGTCCTTTAAAGGTTGTAAAAGTGCAATCCTTTTCTCATAAACTGATAAAGGAAAGGGATGTAGCCCCAATACATAACAAATCATATTTGCTCAGCAAAAACGTATTTGTACAATTTTTATTCCTGTATCTAACTGAAAGACGGGATAATATTACAGGACAGGCTGACAAACCATGGTTCATTAATGGAAAAACATCCTTTTGACTTAATGCGACATCTGAGCCAAAGCTTTGGTCACAGCACCGGACAACTTCATCCCAAATGGTGATAGCAGTGCAGTGGCCTGTGTGAACAGCCTAACGAAAAAAGGTATGATTGTGTGTGTGTGTGTTTTTGTGTTGTTTGTGTCAGTGTGTCAGTGTCAGTGTGTTTGTTTGTTTGTGTGTGTGTGTTTTTTTTGTGTTTGTTTGTGTGTGTGCGTGTGTGTGTGCGTGTGTGTGTGTGTGTGTGTGTGTGTGTGTGTGTGTACTCTTATTGCTTTCTCTTTGGACACCAGGTTTCGTCTTAGATCAGCCTATCCAGATTATTTCTGTGCTAAGCTGGCCCTCACAACTCTAAAGAACTACTTGAGACACAGTATATGGTTAGGGTTAGTGCTTGGGTGGTATGACCAAAAATGTATATCATGGTATTTTTCAAAATTATATCGGTTTCACGGTATATGACGGTATTTTCTTCTTTCATGCACGACTGAAACGTCCTGCTACGCTTACAAAATGTAGTGGCAAACGTACGTACTCCGCTACATTTTGCAAGCAGCAAACGTAGCACCGCAAGACCCGCAGTGCTGCCTTTTCCGCTTGCTGTTCCCAACGTTATGTATGCTACACACACACCGGTATTGGGGTATCTGAAAAATTCATATCATAAAAAATAAAAAAAATACCGGTATTCGGTATGAACCGGTATTCACCCAGCCCTAGTTAGGGTTAAATTAGGTTAAGGTTAAATTTGTGTAAAACCATAGCACTCCAAAGTAGAAATACAAGGTTTACCGTTGCATGGGGACCACACGAGTAAAGGTACTTTAAATATTTCATTAAAAGGACCATATTAGGTTTTCTAAGATCTATTTAATCAATTTGGTCCATTTGGTAAGGGTTAGGGCCAGGCATTCAGGTGTAATGGTTAAGGTTATGATAAGGGGCTAAAGAACACATTACATCTATGTCCCTCTGTGTGTGTGGGTGTTTTATGTTACAAAGCGAAAGAAAGCAACAAAAAGAAAATCTTTTAGTAGTTGCTATAGTGAGGTCAAAGGAGTTTATCAGCAAAATGTGGAAGTGATTCATATTGCAACAATTTTATTCATAATGTGAGCAATTTCAAGTAATCATATAATACTAAAATACTAAACGTGGCCACTATCACAGTGCAAAATTCTTATCAACCAGGAATCTCATCAGACATTTTTCTCTAAATTGTGGTTCCTGTACAAAGTGTGCTACACACAAACCAGTGATTCTTCCATAAATCATTTAAGGTGATGCCAGTAAAACACCCATATACTCTTGTTTAAAACTTTTAGTAGGTGTAGCTTATAGCAAACTAACAAAGGAGACACGATATCAACCATTAACTTTAGTAAATACAGAAACTCACAGACAAAAGTCTCACTTGGGCCTGTTGAGGAAACTCTGTTTGTTGTGTTCTTTAATGTTCAACATGTTAAAAAGTGAGAAAAGACAAGTTTGCAAACCTTGCAGTCACAGCTCAGCATTCCCCGCTCTAACCTCCCCTGATACATGTAAGTCAGTTTTTTTTAAAGATATTTCATGCAGTCTCTTAAGACCCAACAATGTGTTGCATCTATTCTTTGTGAGGCATTGCATGCAGACACAGCTCTTCCCACAAGAAGGTTTAATAGAGAGAGAAGCCTGACTCAAAAGGTTTTGTTTTTCATCAGTAAGGTCTTATTCATTCCTCATACTAAATAAAACAAGACTTATTCAGTTCCCTTGTGTTTTGTGCTTTTCAATAAAAAAATTAGTGTAACTGGTGTCATGTTAGATTTAATTCTATTTGACGAGTTGTCTGTCTCCTCCAAATCACGTTTTCGTTTCTGCTATCTTGAGTTTTATCTGTATAATTTATTCACCGTTTTTAAAAAAAATGGAATAATCAGTAGCTTATCAAATATCTCCAGATGTTTCAGCCAATTTCATGAGCAAAGACTCAAGGTGGAGTAATGATCATTATATTTGAGTGATCTGATATGATAACTACCTACATAACTTAGCAGGCAAGTCACTGTGTAATGTTATCAGGGATTATTGTCCCAGGGTGGGCCAGCAGCGCAGGAGCCTGTGCATTTGTATTACTTCCACTGTTCTTATACTATTTCTACTGTGATCAAGTCTCGATATAGCTGGATAACCCCCTTTTATCTCTGTTTTAACAGCACATATTGGACATGTTGACTAGTAAATCCTGGCTAATCACCCACTAACCAGTTGAGCCTTACAGCAAAGTGCAGCAGATCACCAATGCAAGCACTACACAGTTCTTAAAGAGAAAATGCAGAAACTCGTAGATATTGACATAAAAACATCAACAAAGCATCCATCAAGTTCAGGCCATTGTGTACCCGCTGTAAAGTATAATTACACACATCACCTTTATTCAGATCTACACAAGAGGCTGTTGTTGTTTCGACAAATTTAGATTTTACTGTAGGACAAAGTCACTCATGGAAAATCCACCAAAAATCTTCAAAATAGGTAATCACAGTGTAAGAAAAATTCTTAATGCCTGAGAGCTGTTTATCTGCTGCTTTTCAAATTCCTCTCCTCATTTAGTGTCCCTAGTTGTACTAATGTCTTTCACAGGTAAGCTGTTTTTTCTATTCCAAAGTGAGTTCTGCAAACTCTGCGTCTCAATGGCACTTCTCCAGATGGGGTGCTCTCATAAGCATTACATAATGTCCTTGAACCACAGCAAGTACAAAAAAATATTGAAATTGAAATTGGGAAAAAAGGAAGAGAGCAAGACACCCACACATCTGCACCATCTACACTCAAACAAGCTTTCACATGAGGTATGCATAGGCTCATACTGCCTGCAGGGTATTTCAACATTCAACACAGCATTTAATCAGAAAGTAAGTCTCAAAAGCTTATTTCATATGAATCCATGTATCTCAAAGCATTTTAAAGCCAACTTATGATCTCATCCCAGTGCATTATAGGCACGTTATGCAAGATTTAGGAGTCTGAGCGTATGATTGATTGCACCTTTTTGCTTATAAATAAATGATTCACTTTAAGTGTGCTCATGTTGAAAACCATTTTATCACCAATCTGCTGAAGGAAGATTGTAATTAGTGTTTTCACAAAGAGGTTGGGGGTGGGGAAGGAGCCCAGGAAATTGAACATTTAACAGACAACAAGGTGAAGAGGCATTTCTTTAATGGTACTCCAAAGCATCCCATCTCAGGGGCACTGATCCTCTCTATGCAGCAGAGGTAATAGAGAGCACAGCCTTTTCTGGCCCCTCAAGAGCTTTCCTTTGCAATGTATACTGGTGGTAATGGGCAAGCCGGAATTAAAATAAGAGGTCAATAAACAAGATACAAGATTAATTTATTATCAATTTGTGGTCCCATTATATTACAACTAAAAATAGAAAATTGTAGATATAACTAAATAAATGAGTTAATAAAATTATGTTTAATTAATGAGTGCGTAGGGTTGAGGTTAGTAATCTCAGCCAGAAGCTGTTTTCAGTCTGGTGGTATGGCAGTGAATATCTCTTTGTATGCCTGTATTTTTATCCATTCATTGGATTTATAATCAAAAACTGGATGGGAGAAGTGTGTATATTTAATGAAATGGTTAACTTCATCAAAAAGATAGAGAGTCTGCAGAGTTTATAAATAAAGCCTAAGATGTTATTTCTTTTGCAGTTTTTTTAACACAGCCAGATGACAAAAATGTAAAGGCAATTGAAAATATTATGTTTTTCAGACCCAAAATAATATTTACAGAACTCTTACCCAGGTAACTTAGTGGGGAGAATCAGTACTAACAGACACACCTATGAGATTTTAGTGATTTGAGGAAAGAGAAGGTTTAACTGATTATTTGGTCTCTTTAGCCTGTTCAACTGCTGTGTCTCAGTATTTATAATTAACCAACCATCCACAATACCATCATGCCTACTTATCCTGATCACAGTTTCTCTATGGTCTTTGTAGAGTTTCCAGTTGGCCCAGCCAGCATGTCGGCACTCAAAGAAATCCTTGGGGGGGGGGGGGGGTGCCCAATCATTGAGTCCCTGTACAGCCTCAAGGGATTCAGTGGCTTGGAAATTTCATGTATAGGTTTACTAGTTAGTTCCTTCAATAATATGATCAATCATCAGATTTAATAAAAAAATTGCCTTTGTGATGTAGTTTACCAGGATAATTACTAACCAGATGTTGGATCCTTTAGATAAATGTGTGTTTACCAAATAAAATCACTTGATTTCAGACATCTCATTGCTTTTGACCTCCTTTCATTATGTCGCTCCGAGAGACAATCAGTTGCACCCATGATGATTTGTGTGTTATATGGAATGGTTAGAATTAGGTGAAATACTTCTGATATAATTGTTTTGTCTCTTTATGCGTGTTTTTAATTTAGATTAAGAGATTCAGATTAAGAGATTTGGTGTTATTGAGACATAGCTTGTCAAAAAATGGGCAGACCATCAAACTGTCAGCATGTGTTATTAGGTTTAAGGTGGGACTGACTATGGGAAATCTTTTGCTCAAGAGGCAATAATTTTAATTAAGTTTTAGTTACTGTTTTTAGCAGCAATGACTTTCACAATTACAAAACTTTAATAAGGTGCTGTCTGTCAAACCGTCAAGAGGCCCAAAGAAAAAAAAATTCTCAACATTAAGAAAAATAAAAAAATCTGCTCAGATTCCTTTGGGTAGTTTAAACTGAAAGATTGAGTCTCCTGCAGATTGATGACGTCAATGACAAAAACCTTTGAACCTTGTGTGACTTTAGAGAACCCAGTTCCTGTGACATCCTGCTCATAGTTGTCATTATTCTACACGGAGAAGCTTCCTACTATTTCACAGCAGAATATGGGGGAAATCCTGGGAGTGAGAGATGGAGAGAGGCATCAACCATGTAAAGGTCATCTCCACCCTTCACTGTAGTCTCACACGCTTAGATCAGTGAGTACCGAGATGAGGTTAGGTTCACTTTAAATAGATCAAACAAGCTTAAACTGTGTAAAAACAATCCAAACATATCGGTGGAAATGAATCACTGACCAATGATCTAGTGACCAATGTTTTTCTTTCCTTTTATACCTGTATTTACATCCTTTCCATGTTAAACACCCTGACGTACACGTGTTGTCAAAAGTGCATTATAAATACATTGTGTCAGAAACAATTTTGAGGTGAGGTTTAACGCTAAAAGTGGATCACTGTGTCTTCTTAAATAACTTAGTTAAGCTGTTTAAAATTAATTTATGCAGGTAACATCATATTTTTGCTTTCTTTAAATTTGAGTTAAAAAAGCAGCACAGGACAGGCAAAAGAGAAAAACATTTATAATATGCATTGGCAAAGGCTGTGCCGAAGAAGGATTAGTGCTGATCTCTGGCTGGAAGCACCATAGTCAGAGTTAATGAGTCCGATTAGTCCCCAGTGTGTGTTCAGGGATTAGCACACTGTCCACCGAGAAGAGGAACCCCTCTCATTTCAATATCGAGGAATAGAAAGAAAAGAGAGCTTGTCTGAAAGTGGATTAGAGGAAATGAGGATGAAAGATGACAGACAAAAAGAGAGAGGATGGGTGAGATGGAAGATGGGGTAAAAAGGTGAAATCACCAGCTTGAGGAGTGGCTTAAAGAATTTGGAAAACAATATGAGGTCCAATGACAACAGAAAATGCCTATTATGAGAAACCCTGCTGGATCTGTATGTGAGTGTGTGTGTGTGTGTGTGTGTGTGTGACTGAGCTGAATGGCGTTTCTCCACTGAGACACCAAAGGGAAGGAAGTCTATTTGTAGAAAATGGTACAGTGAATTTGATCAATGGCAAATTTGTTTTTAAAAATTCTAATAAATACCATTAATACAAGCACTCAATTTGGGAGCTGGTTACTACACAAATCAGATACTGTCTTGTGCTTTTTAATCATGTTAAGGTTCTTTCTAATATTTATAAGAGAAAAAGAAGCTGGGTGCAGAGTAGAACAGATAACTGAAGCATTACAAGAAGAGAGCATGTGTATATGTCTGCTTGATAGATGGTGTCAACCTTAGTTCTGAAGAAAACCCGCAGCAAGCCACATTTACATTTCCTGTGGAGGTTCCTCATATTTCCTGTCAAGGTCTCTGCACACGGCGAGACTATGTATATGCTGAATATTTAAGTGTTTGCAGTATTGTGTGTGTTTGTCTGTTCAGGTAGCCCACACAGCTCATCAGCATTCTCAAAAGTATCTGTAATTATGTTTAAAAAAATAACTTGGACTGTAAATTGGTTTGTTTTGTGTAACTGTAACAAAACTAAGGAAGAGTCAAAGTAAACAGGGCAAATACCTCTTCTGTATTGTTTCAGAAGAGAAAAGCCCCTGTTCGTCAGTAACCATGACAAAAGCCTGCTCAGACAAACAGTGCACCAAGATACGGATTGACGAAGTTGCCTAAATGGGTTCCCATTAGTTCATAAAAGCCTAAATTATTCAGTTCACTTTGTCTCAGTGACTCAAAAAATAAATAACTTTGTATGTTTTTAACTCTGGATGGTTCATAACAGTGCAAGTAGTTAACATGTAAACTGAAAACTAAAGATTCTCTACAATAAATGCTGAATTTTTTAACAATGTCTACTGGCAGACCCCTGAGAGTATTTCAACCTCAGTTTGAGAACCACTGCATTATGCTGCTAACATGGTCAGCTGAGGCTGCATGACAGAGGAAAAAGACACACAAAACAACTCTACCACTGGTTATTAAGAGACTCGTCACAAAACGGCAATGAGGATGGTTTTTGTTTGTGTGTTCAAGTGTGTGTCTCTGCTGTGCAACTCTCAACAGACAGTCCCTGTCCAGATTCATCAAACCGTAAAATTATTCTCATAACATGCACAATCACAACAAGCTTCCCATCATGTCATAATGAGATACATCACAGCGTCAAAATGGCTAATTGCACACCAATGGCAAATGCCAATGTATGTGTCACAATTCAGATTACAGCTTTTCTATGAAAGGGCCTGGGCATCGCAACAGTGCATTGATCTTCTAATTCATGTCCAAGAATTTTTACCCCAGCCTATTGTAGTACTGCTCTGCATGTATTATATTCGAACATATGGGCGCCATTCCTCAACATAAATGTCCTGTTTCTTCTCTCGTCTGATATTTAACCCTAAGCAATTTCTGAACGAAGATATTTGTGACAAACCATTTTCTTTAACTTACAATTGAGGTGCATTTGTTTTGAATAATCATGAATGGCTAGAAGATAAAAGTGATTAAGCTCTGTCCTCATCACAGAAAACTAGCTACTGGTAACTCCACAGAATATCCTTAATTTACCAGGGTAGAATCAACAAAGGGATTAGTGGTGCAATCTTTAAAATTTTACACTCCTAAGACATGCAATGGCTGTCATCATTATGCAGATGATGAGGCCTAATGCATCATTGTGCACTGCATTATGGGGAGATGAATGCTTTTATCATTTAATCTCAGGGTTTACACATTTTTTCCATTCTGCTTTCTCTATGAAAAAAAGAGTGTACAGTGCAAACAAAAATAGCTATTAAACCTGAGCACAAAGCCTTAGTCAGAACTACTTTTCCCAGTGAAAGAAAAATTACACACTATATGATGTTTTAACAGCACATCTGTGCAGCTATACAATCTCATATTGCCAATTAGAGTAACTCTCAGGACTTCCTTTCCTCCAGAGTGTAAACTACATGACGAAGTCAACTCTAGAATTTATGTTTAGGAATATCTTTTTTGAGAAAGAAATGCAGAAAGGAATCATCTCTAGTGTCAAATTAAGGAGTAAAACATCCATGTTGACCTGCAACATTTACATATTATCACCTAGAATACAAGTAATACATTACAGCTGCAACAATAAGTTAATTATAGGGATGTTGATAATGACCTTATGATGATAATCACGCTGTTTAAAACTGAATATTGATATTGTGTTAAAAATACACTTATGATAATACCTGATAAATAATTCAGCATCTCTTGGATCATTTTTTCCATTTTAACTTTATCATAGTAGGAAGCAGTAATGCATCTTGATGCTGGTTGCCATCTGCCATAAAACATTAACATTCATGGTGTGTAACTGTTTATTTTGGTATGCTTTTGTCAAATCATGGTTACAGACTCTCTCTCTTCACCTCCCTACACTGATATTCTGACTGTAATTAAATCAGCCAAACATTCAACAGGTGGATTACTTGTTTGCAAATTCAACATATGGTTTCTCAGCAATATCCAGCCATTTAATACTCCTAAAATAATGTCTGGTGGTTCAGTTACTGCATGCCCATTGGTAATATTAATGAGTCTGCAACACAAAATTCAAATTCATTCAAAGAGCTAAACCAGCTGGGTTAATAAAAACATTAACCTATTTGAGGTTGACACTACCCTCAAGTGTCAGTGTTGCATTTTGCATTTGTATTTAGAAAAGTGTTATGGCTCTGCACAACCACCAAACAAGGCTATTATATGTTTACCTCTGATCTAGACATAAAACCATGCCTCTCAACAGCCATAGTACAGCCATACATGACAAACAGTAAAAAAAAAATCTACCTTTTCTGCTTCTTCAAAAGAGGGTATAATCAATCAAAACTGTTGACAGCAAAGTCTGTCAATTATCAAGTGTAATTTTTCACTGCTTTGAACACCCCTAACAACATTTGATTCAATTCTTTCTTCTTTGGTTTGAGGCAGAAATCTGAGAGCTGAAGACGCATAACCCTAGGGAAACAAAACCCAAACATCCAAGAGGAGCAAGTGAGATTTTTTTTTTTTACTTTGGACAACTGACCGTTTAAATTTAAAGACATAGTACAAAGAAATGTTCCCTTTCTATTTGCACAAAAACCTTCAAACTTGACCCATTCTCCCTGAAATAGCTAGACTGAGAGAGCAGCAGTGGTAAAGAGAGCAAGACTAATAAATAGTGAGAATTACTGAGAACAAAGCAATGAATCAGAGAATAAATATCTTATTTTGTTAATTGTTTGACAGTGGCTACTCTCTAGTCTAAAGCATAAATAAAGACGCCTACACCTCAACACAACCCTGCAGGAAAATGGTGTAATGCTAGATTTTATGTGAATTCAGCCAAATTGCTCCCTTCTTTCTCTCCACTGTTTTCCTCTCTGCTGTGTGTGTGTTTGACACAGAGATCTGCAGCTGGCTCATAACAGAAAGCAGCGATGTAACCTGGTCACTACCTTTTACATGGTCCCCAACTCCCCCCGTTATTGGCTAGGGGCTACACACCACTTTGAACACCAGAGACGCACAGAAACTTCCCAAACACAGCAAAATAATTAAAGTAATGAAATGCAAAGCAGGCTCTCTGCAGATGCAGCCACACACACAAGTGATGACTAAGAGGGCATATTTATGTCTATCATGCCTTTATCAGGAAATTACTGCATACAACCCCTTTACTGGTAGCTGTTTTATTTAACATTCGTCATGACTGATATTGCATTTCCATGACATTTTTCGTAACAGCTGCACGATGCAAGCTACAGCTCTGTAGTTATTAATCGCCAAATAAAGTCAAACAATGGCGTCTTGAACTCCACTTGCATAACATTAAAGCCATTTGTGGTGCAAAGACTTAAAAAAAAGACAAGTCGAGTATAACAGTAGTTTAATGGTAGCATATGGCACGGCGCGTCTGGCGTTAAAAATATACTGTTTTATGTGGCTTTTTACTTTTTTTAAACAGACACTAAAATCAAAAGTAACCCTGAAAAGAGACGGTACAGGCACTCGGGCAGAGGCGATGGTCCCGCCAAGCCCGACGAGCTTGATGTTCAAGAAAGAGATATGAGGAGAGGAGAGATAAGTCCTTCAGGTCAGCATCTCAGCAGCCGCATTTTGCATACAAAAACAATCATTTCCTGTCCTAAAAATATTTTGAGGTTAGGCCTAGCTGGAAGAACACTAAGTCGCCTCAACAGACAACACAAGATAACTAGTTGATGTGAAAAGATTTCACTGTAAAAAAAAAAAAAAAATAGCATGTCCATTTGGACAGATATACAAAATGACTGTGTATGAGAGTCACCATGACCGGAGAGGAAATATCAGCATAGTTCCACATATGTTCTGCTGAATCAGGGATAATCTGACTTTCCACAAGGAGACATGCATGTAATGAACTCCAGAGAGCCATACAGTTCTAACAAACTGGGAAATTTTGACAGGGTTGTAAGGAGGCTTGAAATAAGAAATTTACTGAGTTAAGCCTATTTGGCTCAGTGTTCGACTTAATTCATTTTAAGGTACAACGTTAGACAAATATACATCAAACTTTTGGTGAGTTTAAAAGCCTACGAGATCAGTATGTGTGAGCCGGAGTCGGCCCCTCGCTGGCCGGCTGTTTGACGACAGCTGGAGTAGCCCGAAATGCACCAAACTCACCATCGACTGTAGGTGTCATGAGCAGCCAGGTAAAACACGGCATTAAAATACAAAAAAATTACCGACAATTTAAACCTCCAAATTATAAGAAAATGTATCCCATTGACCAAATATTCGACCCACGTTATAAGCTTTTCACAGGGGTGAGAGCTCCTGGGCTAGGAAATCCGTCTTTCAACTGTCTTTGTTGTAACGAAGCACCAATTAACGCGTTAATCTTTGCTTGAGCGATGTGGTAACGTTTACTGCCTCGAGGTATTCAGGTTAGAAAGTTTTAAGAGGAGCCTTTTAAAGTGTAGTAAACAAATTTCGCATGTCTTACCTGAAATATTTCGATAACGCACCGCGCAGGCGGACCTAAAGAGATGACCTGTAGGTGCAGTCTGGGAGCGCGTGTTGTGGTCCCCGTGCTCCTCTTCCACTGTAAGACCGCGCGCTGCTCCACGCGAAGACGCCCCTCCTCCATCTCTGTCAAACACACGCGCACGGACGCGCCTTACCTAGACTTCCACACACATTTCATCTTCTTAAATATTAAGCATAACCACCACCGCGGTACGCGAACTTTACAGTCTACCATCAAGGCTCAGGGAGAATTAAAAAAAAAGTCAGAGTTGAATTCAAAGGCAAAGCAATAACTTGTCTCGACAAGCTTATTTAATTGTACTGTTTTTATTGCATGAATTGTAATAGCTGCAGAGAAACAATGTTTCAGATGAGTACAATTGGGTTTAAAGCCTTCCTGCAGTGAGGAGAGATGGTCAGTGGACATTCAGCATTCGGATGGCACGGCTAACTTTATTCATCTTTCTCCCCGTCAGTCTGCCACAATACCAGCGCTTATATACTGCATTTAAACCGCAACTGTAGCACTAAGGAATGAGGGGGACAAGCAAACCGTACTTCCAAGTTCTGAACGACAAATACCAATAGGCTGCAAGTCATAGCATGGATTTATCAAATGTGCTTCACTGTCTTAACCGAAAGACTGATCTTGCTCAGCGGTGAGCGTGGCATCCTGCAGCAGCAGTCGTTGGTTATTGCTGGCTCCTTGTTTGTTTTACTGGGGGTGACAGTTGTCACATTTAGGAGAGACAGTAAGGGGCTTGTAGTGTGCTTTGATGTGTTACTTTCTCCAACAAGCACTTAGCTTACATGTGTTCGATGTTAAGCTGCTCATTTAGTGGAAATATCGTGATATTATCGATCAATCACAAAAAATAAAGCGGGGATTTACAATCGAAATGCAGTATACAAGACCAAATTCCGTGGCTTCAGACTTGGAGCAACGGCTCCACCTACGGGTTAGTTGCTGTACTGCAATGACAATGGAGGGTTGACATATTGCAGGGTGTGTTGCTATGATGGTTTATAATATAAAATAAAAAATAAGCTCCCTTTTACCAGCCACATATTAAAACAAAATTCTCACCGAGAACTTGTAAAACGGTCTTTCAAACTTTCCAAAATAACTTGGTCACTCAGCTGTCGCTGACAAAAAAAACAAAAAAACAAAAAACACTAAGAAATAATAATGGTGGTATTTCACTGTACCCCAATATCTCTTTTTCCACCCCACTTCCCCACAACTTATCCTATTTCAAATATAGGACTGAAAGATATGGGCTCTAATGTTAATAATACATATTTATCCATACTATGTTCATATAATTAATAAAAAAATAAATACATTTAACAAATACAAATTATTTTGCAGTGGGTAAATTACCAAAGGAACAGATCATCACCTACAGTTGTATTGTTAACACATTTTTTCTTTCAAGTGTAGGATTTCTCGTTAAAACCATTTTCATTCCTTATTAATTTAAATCTGTTATCTTAAAGCCTCTACACTGGTGTGGCTGTGCTGTTGAGCTGGGAGAGAGACCAGGCTTCATCCAGTCATCTATAGGGCTGTATGTTAGCCTTGGCTCACAAAAGGCTAACTGTTAACACTGTAGCACACTTACAGAAAGCAACCAGGAGTAAGAGTAGATGCTGATGATTTATGTTGGCAATGGTACCCAAAATAGCTCTTGGCTTTGGCCAGAAGGCTGCGGGCACAAGATGTGAACGTTTACATGTCTTCAATCGGTATGTGTTGTAAAAAGGTAATATGAAACATCTTCATCTTCCATGTTTTTTTTTAACCATTTTTTGCTTATGCGTTTTTTTGTACAAATCTTTGTATAACCTGTTTTAGACATAAAAAACTGATTAAACCAACAGAAAAATCAACCAACAAAAAAAAATCTCATGCATAAGTTATGTACCACTCTTACTGATTGCATTTGTAAGTTACCATCTTAAAAAAAATCTGTGTACATGTTTAACTGTTGTTCAACATAACATTTTTTTCTTTTTGTACATTTTTAGCCATTTGTTCCTTTTTTTTGTCTTCTGATAAAATTTTTGATCATATCTTCCAGCCAGCAGTTCCAGGTATTGCTCCAGAGTAGATTCCAGACACCTGACCTGTCTATTCCTGTACAGCAGGAGGCGCAAGAGGCATGTTGTGTAGGTGCTGGCTGTGGTAAGGAAAACCGCTCCTTAAAAGAAGCCAGTTGGGAAGCAAATGAGCATTTATCCTTTTCTGATTATAGTTCAGGTTCAATAATTAAACCCCATTTTCTTATGACAATTCTCTTTTTTTTGTTCTTTTATTTCCCTGCTAGAAACCATTGCTTGTCACCCGGAAAAGCTTGACAGAGAGACAGACACTGTAGATGTTTTAATACTTCTAACAACCTCCCGAGGCTGGAGTCTGGCAGCAGAAGTGGGACAGTATGGTCAGTCAGTTGCAGACAAGGACGGGGGAGGGGGTACTGGTGGGGACAAGCGAGATCACCCCTATCTGCAGAGGTCCTCTTGTGTAGAGTCACGCACATTTTTCCTCTTCTTGCTGTTGCCCTGGTGGTGTGGCTTGTTGCTTTGATGACTCTTGGTGCTGGGGGAGGAGCTCTGTTGCCCGTGGTGGCTATTCTTCTGGTGAGAACGAGATATCCTGGACTGGAGGAGAAGAACAGAAAAAAAAATGAGCATCTATGTTCCCTTTGGTATTCAATACATTATACTGTAGGATGGTAAAAGTGAAGAAATATGGCTACAGTATTGTAATTTACAGCTCTTCATTTTGTATACTTCCAAAGACAATGCCACAAAATTTGTTAAAGCTATGAGAAATCACTTTCCTCAACTTTTTTTTTCTGTCTGCTTCTTTTTCGATCATGTGGAGCACATGATAATATGTATGTATCATAAGTATAAGGTTAAGCTAAACATACCTTTCCACCTTTGTTGCTTCCAGATGGAGTGCTGGTAGTGTGGCTCTGTGTTCTGTGATTGTTGACGTTAGCAGACTTTTCCCTGTGGGTGCTGGAGCCTCGGCCAGGCTGCTGCTTGGCTGTCTTACACGGCGTGCCATCAGAGTCCTGGGAGAAACAAGCATAATGAGCCAATAGTCTCTATGTCAAAAGGAAGTTTTAGTCATGAAGCTGAGAGTTCTACAGATAAATGCAATGTGTAAAGCTGTGAGACTGACCGCATCGCTGGAGCTGGAGGTTGAGGATGTGGAAGAAGGCAACAGTGGAGAGGAGGAGGGAGAGGAGCGCAGTGAAGGCGATGGAGAGGAAGAGTTGGAGGAGGTTTTGCTGTGGGGAGCCGATGGTAGAACTACAACATCATCGTCATCTGGAACGTTGTTGTTGCACTCATCGAGCTGTTGGGACTCAAACAACGTGACATCGTTTCCTACAGAAACAGTACAGACAAAGACACAAAGGTCAGCTCAATCCAGTAATAAGGCTATAGAGCCCTGTGACTGCAGGTTCAGCCCATAGTGGGTCAGATTCAACTGTGAAATGTTTAAACTTACTGTTGAGGGGCAGATCACTTTGAGATGGGCTTCCCCAGTTCTTTCGGATCCATTCCCTGTATTCATCTACTTCCTGCGTTACTCGGATTATTCGGCCAAGTATGCTGTGATGGGATACAAAGGAAGGTGTACCTGTTATACCAGTGTTTATACAGCAGGTTGGAAGATATATTACTGGTTAAGGTTATTCTCAGTGTAATGGAAGGCAGCCAACCATAACAAGAACGCTGATTAATCCATCACTGATCCAAATCAGTTAATACACAGTCATCTTTATTCAGTGTCTGGCCCATCAGAACAAATCTTCCCTTATATGTCATTGATAGCTTTATTTTATTCAATTAGTTCCTTACCTCTCTGTCTCATTATTGGGATAGTACTTGGCAATGGGTGACACAGCGTGGCTGAGCACCACATAGGCGTAGTCAAATGCCTGCTTCACCTGCATGGCACCGTAAGAACTCCGGCCAACATCGTTATCTGTTGAACACAAGACAGATGGTCAGTTTGTGTGAAGACAAGGACCTGACAATGTGCCAACACATGTCAGACCTGTATCTGGGAGGAGAACTCAAATGTTGGACCTTTGGAGAACAGAGCCACTCTCTAATCGATCATATGTTAGCCCTTCTTACCTGGCTGCAGTGGGTCCTCAATATAGAGCATGGAAGGCCTGTAGCCATCCATCATGTTCTTCTGAACCTCGTCTTTGGCAACATAGCAGCCTCCGTCCTTTATCCTGATACCTGTTTTCAGGTAGTTGAAGTGGCGACCGTAGAGCTCAAAGAACTCAATGAGCAGAACACCGATGTTGATGTTTGGACTGCAAACATCCTCCCTGTAATGAAGCTGGAGATGACAATGTACGAAAGGACGTCAGACTTGTTTCAAATGGTTAAGTGAGTGAGAATTTACTCATGTCTGACTGTTTTTGCCAAGGGTTATGGAGATCTTTTATTATTCATATGTTCAGCTATCACTTTTTAAGTAAATTCTTCAACAAAAAATCAACTAAGTACGAAAATAATAAATCCAAAATTATTCTATAAGAGAAGACTGAGACAGACAATGAGTTAACTTAAAAAAAATATTAAGAGCTCTTGTCAATGACCGAGTGTATCTGACCTGCAGGAAGCTGACAGCCATGAGAAAGAGACTGTAGGAGCCAATTCCACCAGTGAAAACCTCATTGAGGTCCCTCTGCAGCAGGAACTGTTTCAGCACCAGGACCAGGTAAGGCAGTACAGGGTATTTCTACAAGACAAAACATGGACACAGTAAAGACAGTGAAAGGAACCATTTTGATGTCAACAGCACCCTCCAGAGGACAACAGGAATTTAAAATCTAACATTTTCAGGATTTTTAGTGGCCTGTCCCACTGATCAATATTATTTTTAAAGCCCACGTTAAATATTCTTGTTTTAACTTTTGTTGGCAATGCCAGGTAAAATCAGTTATGAAAATAATCACTCTTTACACGCCACACAACACATTAAATCTCCATCAAGCAATGCTTTTGAATTGCATGACTTCTGTGATGTTAAGTGTTTGATTAAAAGTGCCATAAAAGTTATGTGCTACTAACTAACCCTTACAATCAGACAGCGTCATTACTATTATCAATACATTATTAATAAATATCCAATGTTGTATGAAGAATACCATTTAGATTTTAACATTCCAGGCTTCTTTACAACCTTAGAGGGAAAAAATAACCCTTAGGAAATATTTCAGCCTGGGCTGCAGACAATGTCAGGCAAGCTGCAGTAAGGGTCAAACAATGTGTACACTTCAAACAGCACAATATAGCCACAGGTGATAACCACTAAGACTATAAATCCAAGAATTCCTTAAAAAAAAAACAAAAAAAACAAAAAAAAACATATTTTAAGAAAATTTCAAAAACATCAAGTGGTGTAAGTGTACCTCTTTGAACTCCTTGATGAGGCGGGCAGCTTTCACGCCACTCTTCATATTGAAACTGATGTCCACTTTGACCTCAGTGAAGGAGTCAGTCAGTTTGATGATGGGAACCTGGGAACACAAGATACAAGTGTTGATACTTAACGGGGACAATTGGACAGGGAACAATCAAACTATCAGATGAATCAAACGCTTGGTACGGGTGCCTCCCAATATTGTGCCCATAGGCACTTAACAACACTGCGCTCGTAATTATACTTCAAGTCTATCGTAAACACAAGAAAATGATATGCATGATCATACATAAAAACCACATATTCTAATCTAATCCTTTACAAAGTTCCTTGGGCAACAATTTAAATTGGTAATCTGCACTTTAAAATGCCTAACTAAAGTGAAACTCAAAACAAAATTAAAGGCTTTATTCAAATCCTTCAAGTCCTGAAAGAAAATAAACTCAGAGGGTGAGGAAACTCCAATCCATGCACAGTTTAAAATAACACCAATCACTTATAGAAGGTTGAGAGTGGTTAAACAAGTATGAACAGACAGATGTATGAGACCTAAAGCAAAGAGCTGGTTCCAAGAATACTAAACTAAAAATACTGTGAATTTGGTCAATATAAACATAAACATGGATGAACTTTACTCTTTGTCACTCGCTCAGGAAAAAGAAAAAAAAAAACAAAAAACAGAACCCCTTTTGGTGTTTTCCTTTATGTAGGTATGAACACATGCCTTTACGCAAGACATGCATGCAAACCAGTGTGGTCGGTGTTTTTGATCTGTCACAACAGCTGAAACTGATGTGATTTAGCGCTTAGGAATCTGACTGACAATTAACATCAAAGACCTGAACGTGACAGTCAACATCATAGTTATACTGATTAGAGGCGGTGCAATGGATCACAAAACTCGTGGTTCAGATCTTATCATGGCTTTGAGTTACCGATCAGATTTTTTTTTTTTTGGATTAGCACAGAAAAAGAAGGGCAGAGGAGTGTTAAGTTAATTAAAAAATGCATTCTTTTGGCTTTAACACAGCCACCTTTCCAGAAAAGACTGGAGCCGGTCCAGTGTGCAAGTCGCGCTGTGGTTGAAAGAAGGCAACAGATATTACAGAAGAAACGATAAACAGCACAGTCTTATGATCTATATCCATGATAACAAGTATGTCGAGTTTGATGGATATCCCACTGAAATGCACCCAAGCCATAGCTTACGGGATTTCACTCAATGGAGGAGAAAGCAAATGAGTTCCTCTTCCCCTAAGCCAATTTTTGCACTTCAGGGTAAACACAGCACTCATCCGTCTTGTGCGTCTTGTCACTGAAACTAACTGCTCTTTAACTCCAAAGTACAGTACAATCTTACCGTGGCTTTATCCAAAACTTTGATCGAGTTTTCATCTGCAACGTTCCTCTTCCGTAGAGCCTCTTCCAGAGTCCAGAGTGGGAGGGTCTCCCACTTTCCAAAAACGACCAGGTCAATATCACTGGCAGAAAAGAGAGAAATTACAGGTAACTTTCATTTCCATTATATTACATACAAGATGATCAGCAAAAGGAGCATGAATAGACAAAAAAGTATAAGGAAAAACTATATGTGGATGGACAGTATCAAATACACTTTTCCACTGCGAACACACACCTGATGTACTGAGCAAATGTAACCTGCAGCACACTGCTTTGACATCAGAGTCAGCTCACTGACTTCATGACTCTTTTCTACTTATACTATTACATTATGTTATAGCATATACTGTTATCCTGGGATGCAAATCCACCTCAGCTGATAAATTACTACAACAGCCTGCCAGTTCAGACATATTTCTGTATGGACAGACACAGGTAAACTGAGATTTTTCAGTGTTTTGTTTTAGTTTTATTTTTTTTTAATTATGATGTTCATGCTTTATATATACCATCTCTCTTTCTTTTCTTTCCCATCTTCTTTCTTTCTGAGGTGGAACTGATCTTAAGTTACTTATGCAGTAAAGAGAAAATTCAACAGCCATTTTTAAATATGCTCCACATGGTAGCTTACAGCAGACAGGTGGCTTTGCTTCCATCTTGTGGATGAGTAATGTGCCAGCTCAGAGAGAGCTTAAGGAAGCCAGCAGCACCGTGTGTTCAACACACACACACAAAGTGTTACACACAAGGATCCATTACAAACAAGACACATGCACACTAACATAAATACACACAAAGAGCATGAATGGTCTATACCTTGTAACCTACATACATGCAAATACACTCTTTTGCTTTCACAGTAGGAGAGGCAAACAGAAAGAGATATACACTCACGCACTCACAAACACTCTCTCTCTCACTCTCACTCTCTCTCTCTCTCACACACACACACACACACACACACACACACACACACACACACACACACACACACACCACCCGTCTACATGTAACATCCACAAACAGCTCAGTCACATTAAACTGCTCAGTAGGGTATCAAGAGTCCACTAATCCAGGTGACGTGTCTGTGTCTGTGTGTTAAGAGAGCAGGTATTTGTTGCTTATGCGTGTAGGTGGTTTTGTGTGCGTGTAGGTGGTTTTGTGTGTGTGTGTGTGTGTGTGTGTGTGTGTGTGTGTGTGTGAGTGAGTGAGTGTGCAGCTAAGTGATTCTTTATTCTCTTAAAATGAAGTTTTAACAAAGATACCAAATCAGCAGCACTAAAAATTACCAAACAACCTGATCCTCAGGACAAAAAGCAATTAATGATTCGCTGGCTAGACAGAGCTAGACCTTTGATACGGGGCCAGTTTACAGTCACAGTTGGGCAAAGATAAAAAGGGAAAGCATGTGTTTAAACCGTTAGGCTGATTTAGGAAACCAAATGTCTCACCTTGTTGGCAGATAAAGACCAGTGCTGAAACTCCCAAACACTTGGACCTGGAAAGATGGGATAGACATTTTGACACAGTCATCAACAACTTTTTATTTAATTTTTTTATTTTTTTTATTTAATTAAGTATATTTAGTAATGAATATCCCTCAAAACTCCCAAAAGGTCTTCCCCTCAGGAACCAGTGTAGAGATTTTGATTTTCTCACGCTAAGCTTCAGTATAAAAGAAACCTGTTATTCAAGCTGCACAAATGTCATTATTAGCTTAGCGATGATTTATTTACAAGCCCAAACAAATTGAACGGGTGTGGTGCAAAAACTATCTGTTGCCAGTGAAAGGAAAGTGTGGGTATTCCAAGTTATTTGAACTACTTCAGTTGCATTTCAAGTGAGATTGGAACCGCGTTGGCCCTTATGAAAATAGCAAATATCCTCTGTTTATTTTCACAGAGATGTGGTAATTAACCATCATGGAACTCAAAATTGGAAGGGTTTACATAGCAAACAGTCCTTTTAGCCACTGATCACTTAACCTGTATGCTATTCACGTGACTACAACATGTTTAACCTTCGGTGCACAAAGTGGTGTCTGAACGGAAATAGATTTAAGCCTTTACCTTTACTCCCTTAAACCCCCTACATCCTACATCATCCAGTAGTATAAACTTTGCTTTACAGCCCAGTCACATGGCCTGAGCTAAGCTGATTGCAAGGCCTTGTTTGTGAATGAGAGAATAGTAAGTCCTGAACACTTCTGTGAAAAGTGAGGTAACCACAGGTGACCAGGAAAGTTAGATACACTTTATCTTGCTTTGGCACTCTCCAGTCAAACATCTACTCGTGGCATGAGTGTCTGCACAACCGTAGAGAGTTTTAGAAACATTTAAAAAGCTGAAATACAACTGTGGTGTTCTTATGAACATTGTTTTGGTACAGCCGACATAGACAAGCTTCTATATATACCTGCCGATAACTGTGGAAACATTGTGAATGTCTGGTGGACATTGTGGATGACGTGGTTGCTATTGCTCACTCCACAGTGGAAAAGGAATAAAACTGGGCAGGACAGGGTATTATGCTCCTTAATTTAGGAACTGCTAAGCTCCGTGCAGACACGCTTTGAAGCACACTGCTCTATCAGCAGGATCTAAGTCAGTGGGTACAAGACTGCCTGAGGTGGCGCAGATAACACGACCCAACAGAGTGTGGTGCAGCAGCGAGATAACAGAAACAAGAGGATGCTTTATGAAAGGCTGAAGCTTATAGTCATTAGCTGGCATATCCAAGGCACTCAATCAGTGCAACAAACACTGTGTTCAGCGTTTATAATTAACTATTTTTTATATATAGAGATTTTGGAGACGGGGGTGAAGCATACCTCAGCGCTTGGCCAAAGGTCGTGGATGACTCCCTTGATTCTGTCCACCACCTCCAGTCTCATCTTCTCTTCTTCCGGCCGAGGGGAGATGTACTCATAGAAGTCATTGACCTCCTCATGTAACCTGCATTGCACACAAAGCAGAAGCATAAGAAGACTGATACTTTTTCATTCAATAGCAATCCAGGGAATCAAATATACAGACCGACATCATTTCCATTTAAATATACAGCACACAAATTTTAAAGACATAAATCGGCTTTACTCAAGTCATGCTGCAAATGCTTGCTTTGTAAGTGGAAAAAAAAATATGCAACTCAAACATAGAAAGACCACTGAACAAGTCAAACAGAGCAGATTAATGGATATTGTTAACCATCTTAACACAGATCAATAAAGAAAGCTTGTTTCAACAATTCAAGACTATTCAGATATCACCACACCCCTATCAAGCATTAATTTTATCCTTTTAGCCAAACACAAGCAGCAGTTCAGCAGTAAGCTCATTCCCTCAATCCAATCTGTGCACTCCCTGCTAACAGAGCAAAAAGGCACAGTGTGCAAAAAGTGTCCCAACAGTCTCTGCCACAGATACAGCTATCAGACACTAAGTCACACTGACAGGGCATAGCTTATAACAGTGTACCCTTCTCTCTATTTACATATTACACACAATACTCCAGTTACTCCAAGTAATCACATTGTACTAAGAGCTGCTCACACCTCACAAGAACACACAATTGTCTGAAACATTCCTCCTCATTCAACTGTATGCCCAATGATCAAAGCACTGAAAAAAAAAATTTGTTAAATAGGTTTGGTAATGGGGGGGTTATATATCCAAACAAAGCTAGTAGTTAAAAGCTTGCAACTGAGAGACATGTGGTTCAAATCTCCAGAGCTGATGGAAAACTCCCAGAGAGAGGCCATACTGAGCCAGACAGCTGAACGTAACATAAGCTACAACCACCACTTGAAGCCTTTTTGTAAAGGGCAGGTCCAAAGATATGAATTTATGGAACAGAAGACTGAGAAGTAGGGGTGTTGCAGTTGTCTCCATGAGTGAGGACTTCCACAATCAGCTATTCTGTGGAGGTACATGTACATTTGTCCTATGAATGAAATCATTGGTTGTAATATCAGTTTGAATAAATGTTCTTTACTAATGCTATGATTTTGAGTCGTCTTACCGGAATCTGTCAGAGTATTTGGGCAATCATATATCTTATTTTTCATAGAGATCAAGAAAATATGTGATTCCTCCATACCACAGTGCAGTATGAACTGCACCTTACTGATAAGGTTAGAGGTTAATAATCACTCAATTTTTACCAGAAACACAGTGAAAGATTTGTCCTTGGCATGTTATGACAACAAGCGTTGCAACTTCCCAAAGAGAAGTGACAGTGTTTTAAAATTATCCCACACCAACATTTCTTTTTTAGTAATTCAATAGGGCTAACAAAACCACAACAGGAAATCTTACTTGTTCCCAGTTTTATGTTAGTGAAAAAATACACAAAATAAACAAAAAATCCCACAAAAACAAAGTTTTACCAGGCAAGTGCAGGCTAAGCAAGGGTACCTCATTTGCCCTTGGACCAGGTCACTCTGCCCACATGTGCTGACCTTTTCACTGACCAGTTTTGTCTACATACACATAGACACAAGGACAAATCTCTGTGGGCGGACAAAAAAAGAACACAAACACACAGGCACACAGAGGTATGTACACATGCACATGTGCACTAACAGCAGTGCAAGCCAATTATGGACACACTTGCCTCTATAAACAAAAGGAGAAAAAGAGAAGAAAAGTAAAATTTGTGCTAATAAAAAACAGCAAAGTACATGCATACCACAGAAAGTTGAACAAGGACACAAACAAGCAGCTACCAGCACTGAGGGACAGTTGTTTGGATTATGCCCCAAAGGGCACAGAGTGTGTGTCTACTTTCTGGTCTATTAGTAACAAATACTCTTAACCTGACAACAGACAAACTTTACCAGGTTTGTTTTTATTATTTCTTGATCCCCAGACACTCAGGCTAGCATAAGCCCAGGATGCATGCAGCACTAACAGGTTGCTAGTCTGTTAACCATGTAGGGAAAAATTTGCAGCATAAAACTTTCTGCTCCCTTGCAAAATGCTATGATGGTGACCTTGAGATTTGGGGTGCCGGGGGCAGTAGCTCAAACCAAACATTACCATAAAAACTTAAGATGCTACACAGGTGTGTGCATATTGCTATACAAGTAAGACAGCGAGATTGAAGGCTTATCAGATGTGAGTTTTAATCCTATGACGTTAGTATAAAGGATTGTCATAACTAGTTTTATGGCCCCTGATCCTGACCCAAGTCCTTTAATATTTGGTTAAACTTTCACCAAATATCAAAAGACTTGGATCAGGTTTGGGGGGCAGGTCCTTCAGTATTTGGTATCTGCCGGTACAGTAATCTGAGTCTGATTCAATACTTCTGTTTACCATGATGTTGATTAAATATGCATTGGGAACGCCTTATTTCCAGACCTTCTTTATCTGAATGCCGAAGGTCCAGACTCAAAACTATAAATTGTTTGGCTTCAATTATCGATATGAAAAATTAAAGTTTTACCGGGACAATGTGACTCCAGAAATAGCTGCTTGAAGAGATCCGCTATAAAAAAAGATGCCTCACTCCGGTGGAGTGTTATGTGTTACCACAAAGTATGAACACCAACTTGTAGAGAACACACAAACCAATAGATAATAAAATAGCCAAATTTAACTCTGGACTGTCATGAAGTTGCCCACTGAAGTAATATTAATTAGAATAGGCTGACATGACCCCAGAAACATTTGTCATTTAAACTGATGAAAGTGACACTTAGCTCTGGCTAAAAGTCAGTACAATGTTTTATACAATGATCTTTGTTTATAAGACAGGAAAGATAATGGAGCCACCAAATTTGGCGATGAGCAAATCCTTGCATTCTGACTACTAATGTGTTGAAACAAAGTCAGTCTAGTGCAGCCAAATAATTTTCTGACATTACAAACTTATAAGAAGGCTTAGATGATCAAGCAATAAAATTCAGTAAGGAGAAGCCCCGATTTAATCAACTTTATTTAAGCTGATACCAATCTATTAAATATACTAGTATTGGCCCAGACACTGAGCCTTAGGAATGGCTCAGGACATCCTTAGACAAGTTAAAACAGTGGTCTCATTGGAATAATGAAGAGACTATGTGTTTAATGTATGGTTAACATTGGTCTAAATGCAACATAAGTGGCTTTGTATAAGTCTGAATGTAGTGCATGTATGTTTCAGGTATTTCTGAAAATCCAGAAGAATGATGGACTTAAAACCCGAAGCGATGCTAACTGTAAACATCCAACCACTATGTTCAGTTGAGGACAAGTTAGCTGTTTTGACTAACTGTGCTCTCTGCCACAAGTTCTCTCTCTCTCTTTATTTTATTATTATTATTTTTTTTACGAACACATCTGTCATGCAGACACAACTAGGGAAGTTTAAGCAGTCACAATGCAAAACCTTCCACTTGAATCACACCCTTAAGCCCCTCCCATCAATCCTTGCAAGCTCAAGGCGGCAGCAGGGGGAGCTGAATTTAACTGAAAAACCTCATGCCTCCTCGCTCTTCACGGCGTAAACCTAACCAAGACCCCCGCTGTGAATTTTCTTCTGTTAAAGATGCCACAGGCTTTGCATTCTGGAAATCTAACAGCAGGATGAGAGAATGGACTAGACATCCTTTCAAACAGCCTCAGCATCCCTCTGCTTCCGAGCTGAGGGGAGAGAAACAGTGGAAACCTAAATTTTCTGTGAGGTTCATTATGAGTCTGAGGCTCTGTGTGGATCAGGACATGTTCACATGTTTTGTTGTATAAGCCGTTGCAGGCAAAAAGACGTTGGTAATATAGCTAAGTTGCAGAATTTTCTACTGGATTTTCCAACAGTAAATCAAGCTTCACCATGTAAATTGATGTGCATGCCCATCTTCATTTGTAGAACAGCAAATAGGAATGTCCACTCTCAAAATAGACCTGTGACTGTTTACAGTCATCTGCAAGATTTTCCTAAAGCTGAAAACAGAGGCAACAGTTTTCTTTTAAAGCACTTGAATTACTGCTGAAGGATTATTAGGAACTTTTTTGACAGTGAAACCAAAAATGCCTGCTCCAGCTTTAAATCGTGGTTTTACCTCAGGGATATCTTCAGAAAACTGACAACAAATAAAAAAATTAAATGAACTGAAAGAGATCATTTCTTTTCATAGCCTTTCTTTACTCAAGCCGAGAGCAAAGAAAGTTCAAAAGACAAATTTGTCAAAATACCAAATGTTGCACAACTGCACAAATTTGTGACAGATTCCTTTTTTGCTTTATTTTCCAGGGTAGAGGAGGCAAATTTTTCTGTATCCATTTAAGGTGATTCCTCCAACATGGCAACTGACAAGCACTCTTATCTCTTCTCTCTTTTCTCTGTGTACATAGAGAGAGACGACCGAGAATCTAGACCCCAAAAATACTTGGTTTCGTTTGAGGAGAAAAGAAACTTTCAAACTTAACCATGAAGCTAGATACAGGACATTTGTCTGGCATGACTATCTATCACAATATTTTCATTTTTTGTAGTATTAAGTATTATAATAGACTACCTTTTCTTTAAAATTCTTATTGATGAAGGAAAAAACATGCCAGAATGTGAACTATGTCACTCCACAACAGCAGCAATAGGTTTCATTTCACTGCAAACAGGCCACTACTGCTCCACTGGTACCACGTGATGGGAACAACCACAGAAATCACTTCTCATGCCCCACCTTCTGGGATCAAGTTACACATCAGTCCTGTTCCTGCCTTGGAAGCACATGGACCCTTGGCACTGCTTATCCGATAATCCCACTTGCCTATATCATAGTAAAGTTATGTAATCTTGTGAAACAGGTTTTCACAGAGCTGACTCTCCTTGAGGGGAAAAAAATGTTCTCTCCTCCTCCTCCTTAGCACTTTTCATTTTTCAAACACTCTCTTCTGTCATGATTAAACTAGTGTTACTGAACTGTTGCCAGTCATGCTTTGTGGTTGACTTTGAGGTTAGTTCTCTTGCAGAAAAGCTTGTGTTATGTTTTTAACTTACTGCAATTTGCACTGTCTGTGTAACTAAAATTTAAGTGCCAGACACCAGGGAATGGGGATGAGGGAATGCTATGGAGGTTAAAACACATGCTTAACACGGTAGAGTAATCAAAGTTTTTATTATTTCAAGAACTGAACTCAGCAAAAAAAATAAAAAAAATAATATATGTGTGTAATACTGTAATACTTGATCTTATGTTGTGCATGACTGCCATTTGATACTTTAATTCAGATATGTGTTTGGTATCATTCAACAGCAGAGTATTCAAGCTTTTAAATGTCAAAATCTTTAGAAAAGAATCACTTAGAGGGGAGAGGAAGGGGAACTCTTGGCAATGACATCACACTGATGCCCCCTTTACACAGGTTATTTAACCAAGGGAGCTCTTAGCTTCTCTAATGTCTAAGAGTACACGAACAGACCCGTGCAAATGCAAGAAATGCCAGGCTCCAACCTGGCCTGGGAAACAGACCTGATCTGCAACAATTTCACCTAATTGCTATTAAAGTAAAATTAAAATTTTATGCAACATTAGTAGCCTTCTTGCCTGTGCCGCCCTGGCTGTGACGCATGCATATAATCCATCCTCCTTGCCAAGATAGTTGGCAACACAAATCCAGTTTTTTCTGCGATTTCTCTCTTGCTGATTGAAACAGCATAGTTAATCCACTTATTATGTCAGTCCCCAGTCACAGTGACAGATGATGACAAAAGCAACATTGTAGAAACAGCTTTCTCATTTTGCCTGTTGCTGTATATTCATCTTATTGACAGCCTGCACTCTCATCTTCATGTTCAATTGGTGCAAAATGAGATAAAATACAAAATACACACAGTATTTCAGAACAGCCATCATTGAATTCAATTTATAGATTATCTACCCATTATCAAGGTCTTAAATAGCTGGTTGTTATTAGATCAGGTCATAGCACATAACCTGGTTTTATGTACTGAAATCAGTATTGGGGAAAAAAATAAGAATAATTCAAATCTTATTTTTCTTATTCTATGATTTTATTGTGTTTTCATAGTGATTTTATAGTGAACAGAAAAATTGAAAAGGTAGAAAGCCAGACTGACTCATAAGGTGTACTAGAAAAATGGGAAAAGGGAGAGGATAAGAGGGAGAGAGGGACTGGGTGTGGTGCTGAAACGCCTTCATGTGAACCAGAGCCATCTGTTATGTTGGTCAGGATGGAGGAAATAAAAAAGAGGTTATTGTTGCATCTCGCTAAGCACTACTTACTGCCCGTTCAGATATTTTGGCCCCTATAGTACAGAGGTGTCACTCAAAGCTCCTATAGCATAGCTTTGGGAATTTAATGCTGTGTCATGTGTCAAAAAACACTTGTCTGAAACACCAGAAAGCTGATTAATGACTGTGTACAATGCAACTGACTGTGGTACAGTGTTATGCACTCGGTTAGACTGATTGTCACTAAACACATGGAACAACTGTTGTGGCAATATTTTCCCAGGTAGTGTCCCCAAACTATTGTCCCTATTTTTGCGAGGGCTTCAAATTTTGTGCCTCAGCATCTTTTGCAGTAAAAGATGCTAGTGTGTCTAATGTAACACTGCACTGTCTGGGTGGACAGGGTTGCCAGAAGGCAAACAATTGACATCACACTCTGCTTTCAAAATGAGGACAACCACAAACAGAGGCAGAAGTGTCAATGTCTCGCAGATGGCGGATTCATTAATGTTTCATCAATGAACTGATCCTGGGTGCTACGTGTTGGCCACTGGGACAAAACAGCTCCAGTTACATAGACGCTCAAACACCGCTGACTGCTAGTGATGGTCATGCCTGAGTGGTGCAGCGGTGTACTGTGGTCAAAACAGGAACAGCTGAGACTAAAAATATGGTAATACTAGTCCCACCATAATCATATTGTTTAGTCAACTTGAAGCAACACACCAGTCAAGTGTCACCATCTGATAAGTTAGCAATCATACCACCTACCTACTCAATTAATTATCTGAGCTGCTGAACTTTGTAGCGACATCAACTGATACTTGGTGTAGGAACTAGGTCACTTTTATTAAAATTCAAAGCACTTTAGTAAAAAATTCCACTGAGTAATAAATAAATTTTAATTATATTTTTTGATGTAAAAATGTAGAGAGCTACCCCATCAGAGAGGTTTGTTTTGCTGTGCATTGACTACTGCCAAAAGAGTAGCTCTGGCTTCAGTAACTAGAGTTTCAAAGTAGCTTTCCAACACCAGCAAAAGCAGTGAAGCATGTTCAAGCCTTTGTTTTAACTTTACTGTTTAGCTGTTAGTATGTGAGAGAAGAGAAGATGAAAGAAAAGTTGTAATTAAGCACAAACTGTCAACCCCTTAAGGATAATGGCTTGGTTCAATATATTTTAAATTAACTTAAAAATGAACATAAATTAAATTTGGAAGAACAAGTGCGCCATGTGAATTATTGTGCTTCTTAGGATTCCCTTTAATAAAAAATATCTAATTATATTGGTTTAATTAAGCATTTCAACTTTTCTTCTCCTCTCTAGAGGTGGCTCTTCAAATTAAACACAGTAACAATTTGGCACTAAATCACTAACACTATGGCAAAATGAACGCATAAACATATGCCACAACAAAGGGAAATAGTCAAATCCCCGTCGTTCTGTACACGTGCTGAGAAGGTCACTGTCTGAACACATGCTCTGAAAAAAAGAGTGCTGTGTGTCGCTTGCTGACTGCATCTGTCTGGAGCATGGGAAGGGTTTCCATTGGATAGGAAGAGAAAAAAAAGAAAAAAGGCATTCCTCGCTACACATGGGAAGGCTGAGTTATGGAGAGCCGCCCACACGTGCTGTTCAGAGGGGGCCTGTTTCACCTGCAGTCCAAATGACCAACATGCAGGCTTCTCTCTCCACTGCCAGAGCCAGCCAGTGAGCAAAGGGAGAGAAAGGAGAGGTTGACATACATGTCCCAGCCAGAGAGGCTGGATGAACCACAGTTCTAATAATGGAGCCCGAGTCACAGAGGTGCTATCTGTGTGCTAGTGCTAGGAGCCATAAATCTCCAAAAGACAGCTGCAATAAATGGTAATAAAACCAAAAGCCAGGGCTACACATCAGTAAATGATTAACCACACATTTCATTAGCTTGCGAGTGATGTTCTGTTCTACCAGTCAAAACTAGCTGCCAACACCAGGCCCCACTAAAATTCATCATTAAGTGGAGGCTCAAGCTGCTCTGTTATTACCATTTTGGGTCACGGGAGCAAGTTGTGTACATGAATGAATAATACGCTGGGATGTTATATTAAATGATGATGTCAAATGAAAAAAAGCAAAAGCTCATGCCTTAGCATTCACAGACACGCAAGATAAATTAGGATTGTGGGACATCATAGGAATCTTCAACACAAGAACTATAGCTGAGTGCCCTGGTGCAAAACAGCAGCGCTCTCAAGAAAGAAGGTCTCCCACACAAAGGATCAGGAATTGTTGCATTGGAAAGACTTTATGATTGGCTGGCATGTGTGCAATGTGTGCTATCATGTCTTCAGACTCAATCAGACATCAATAACTGGCATGGTGCTGATCAGCATTTGCCTGTTTTGGTGGTGCTTTGTCCCATTTTAAGCAGGACAACCAATAAAAGCATCAAAATGTGTGATGTGATTTTTCAACTCTGGACCAATAATGCTCCTTTATCAGGCGTTGTGTCAAACCTACCTCATATAAGATACATTGTGGTCCTTTATTCTATGAAGGTAGACTAAAATTAAAAGACAAAAACTTTCAACAGACTGACCAGACTGCCTATCTTGTCTATCCTATGTAACTGCCCTAGCTGTGCCATAAACATACTTTTCTTTGAACCATAAATGAAATCATAAACGTGACATTTAAAAGGGTTACAGTGTTTGACATTTTTTTTGTTTTGATACGGGTATTTTGCACAACACAGTAGATATGTAACTGTTGTCTACATGGAAATGTCAAGTCAGTGAAGTTGTGAAGAAACTATTAGTAAACTGCTCTATCCATCAAGTGCTCTCAGAATTAATGGTGAATTTACAGTGATAAATTAATTCAACAAGTCAATGTTAGAAGGGTAGTTTGTGATGTCACTAGCCAGTTATACAACAGATACATCTAGAAAATCCACCTATCACTCTGAATTCATTCTCTCACAATGCCTTTGTTGTAAAATGAATCGAACTTTGGAACATCTTGCCTACATAATAAAAGTCTGCAACACAACAGCTGTACAGAAATGGGCCACAGCTCTCCCAGGCTACAATGACTTCCTTTTGCCCATATAGAGAAACTAACAAACTGTTCCAGAGCAGCAGAAAGCCAGTTAGGAACACTCCCTTAGAACTTCTTATCTGATTGGACAGACACTGAAGGGGCTAGGATTTTTCTCTCAGAGGGCTGGATTTGTTTTGTGAGAGCGAGGCCGTGTGGTGCATGTAAACACTGATCCTTTTCCAGCGTGAGGCGGGCTGCTTCCTTGGAGAAAGACTGGAGGAGCGTAAAGCACAAATAAGCACATGCCTTTGCCTCTTAAGCCAACCCCCATGGCCAAATATAGTGTACAGACTGTTCCATGGAATAATGCATCTTAACTTACTCCCACCTTCACACTTTTTGCTTCTTGCACTTACAAATGCAACAGCGATTCCCAGGTTTACCTTTGCCCTGTCCTGTGACCACTCAACCTGACTGAATGGCCAACGCTAATCTCACACAATGATTCTGCATCTGAATGTATGACACTGAAAAAGGGATCAGGGGTATGAAAATTGCATATGAAAAACATGCTGTAGTAAATGATTTAGAGAACTATCTATATGGCTGATCACAGACACTGAAAGAATCTTTATCAATCTTCCATTTGCCCAACATCCAGACTTCATTTCCCAGGCAACTTAACATGTATTATGACCGAAGATTGAGCAGAAGAATGAACATTTCTCAACAATGGCTACTTTTTATCTGCTTGTACACTGAAGGTCTATACATGTGTATTTCAAAATACATTCCCTTAATGCCATTCACTATGCTAGCATTGTGAATTAGCAGGATATGGTCAGACAGAGAGCCCTCAGTGGTTGTGAGTGTGCTCAAGGCTTGGAGGTTCAGGTTCTGGTATTAGCAGAGCTAATCACCAAAGAATGTCCTTATGCAAACACAGAGCTTCCATATAACTATAAATGAGGATCAGCCAAAGACCGAGCTCCACACTCTGGAGTTCTGCTTGTCTACACATGTCCAACAGAAAGGGGTGTGGACAGGGGAAATCTCTGCACGTAAAAGGTCTTTAAAACAGAGCCCCACCCACAAAGTTCTTTCTCCCCATTACTAATGTCTACTATACACATGGACAAGGAAAGGGGCCCTCCTTGATGTAGCTGAGAGTTTTTAAATGCCTCCAACACTTATTGTAACTTCATACTGTTGCCTAATGTTAAAGGACTAGCTCCTACTTGATGAAAAATGTAAGCATAGTAAAAAAGATGCATGCCCCCATAATGAATTAAATTTCATACTCACTGAATGTTTATGTATTATTGAATTACTCACTTAATTCAGAGGGACCATACTTCATTAAGTGATAGAAGCAGAAGCAAAACTCATAAAGCAAATGATCACTTCAAGTTGACAGTAACAAAAAATGTGCCTTTCGACTGCTTTCACCATTTAAAGTTTTAGAGTTAAGGAGCAATACCTGTTGACATTGTGCAGTTGTAAGTGCACACAAAGAGTTGGCATCAACGCTAAACTTCTTTCAACACCTTTTGAGTGACAAGCACCCAGTCCCTGAAGGCTTTAAAGGTTGTTTTAACTAATCACAGAATGTAGTTTTCTTGAAGAACAATAGCTGTGAACAGCTTTATATAGTCATGTTGAGCATTCACTACGATATCCCATTTTTGCTGTTTAGGAAGGATTAAAACATCTATCAGTTCCTTTAATATCATCCATCTCACCTAGCATGATTTCCATATATATTTTTCCATATGTATTTTGAGTCAGCTCCAATTATTCATTTTTTAAAAAGAATATCTGAATTAATTTCCTCTTTGAATTATGTCACAGTCCAGGAGTGTCAAAACAGAGAGTTCAGCCACAATTTGGTAAAAACTAAGCATGTTTTGATGAGCTTCTTTTTCTGCTCTCATTGGACAGCTGTGGCTCTGCTGGGGAGTCATGGGTAGTCAGCGCAGCCAATGAGTTGAAAAGTTTTAAAATTCAGGAGGCATGCACTGGATCGATGCAGCAGTTACAAAATTATAGAGGTTTGCAGGTAAATGCGAATGTTCTTGAAGCCCACACATGACGCACGCAAAGGTCCCAAGATCTGTTTGTCAATACATAATATTCTTTTGTCTTAATCCTGTTTATTCCTATAAACACTTATATCATTTAGCAGAGTGTTTACAACTCACGCCTTCTTATTTGCACAGTATTAAAAAGAGACAGACTCTGGGTCATGATGATTATGCTGACTTTTGCTCACAAAACAGTACTCAAAAGCAGTCTGAACACTTAGGAAACACATTAACTGTGATTTCCTCTGAAATACTGCCAGCCTCGTTTCTGTGGGCTTAAGGAAGCTGGAGGAGAACTGATGAAGTGGCATAGTTTCAGTGAGAGTATCAATCTAGTTTAGGGTAGCACCCTGTTTCCTCCTCAATGCTCTGCTCTCTCCATTAAAGCACCCTGTTGCTAATAAACCGCATTACTTACAGTTGTAGCATAAACAAGCATAGTTTGTCTGTGTTTCTCTATCCATCTAATCTATCTATCTAATCCCTCAATAAACACCATAATATTAGCAAGGTTCAATGTAAATGGTTTATTGCTGCTACGGCAAAACTTAAATGCATTATCAGTTACTGTACAAAGGTGCATTTTGTTTATTCCTCCTTTTAACTGTTTGTTTAAAACCAAGAGCATGACAATTTAATGGCTAATCCTCCTGGATGTTTAAAGGCTTTACTTCAACTTATTTATGCATTTTTCAAAAGGTGTCACAAAGTTCCCTGGGATGCAAAGGATTATATCAAGACAAGCAATCTATGATTTGATACATATTCCACAAAATGTTCTTTAAAACGTAAATAGCATACATATTATAGAGTTTGTTTCAGGCAAAGACTTTTTTGTGCAGTTTTAAAGTTGGTAATTCTGTGAAATCCATTTAATTCATTTTGAGAGTAACTGGATTAAAATGATCTTAGCCCTAAAACTTCTTGTGTAAAATGCCATGCTTTGAAATTAGTGTTCTCACCAGTGGGTAAAGCGACTTTCACTTACTTATTGTGTTATAAATAAGTCACCTTGCCGTAAAGTCAGTGGATGGCAATGAAAATGTGGGTGGGGTGAGAAGGACAACCCCGGTCATCTCCCTGCATGTCATTTCAGTGTGCAGGTGTTTAAAGGCGGTGATATAACTGTTCATTAACTCCTAATTTACAGGCTACCGCCACCAGCAGCGTGCTTTCGAGAATACGACATCTAGTATACTTTAGAAAACTCTCTCTTACCCTATAATTCCTTCAGAGTAGTTCCTGACTTTCCATGGCGTGCCCGTGTAACCATCGTAGCCTCCTGTGTTGGGGCCGCTGCCACTGTTCAAGAGGCTGGAATTGAATCCGAAAGTGCTAGCTTTGTTGTCTCTTTTCCTTTTGTTGGGGTGTCCGTCCGTCAGCCCCCTACAGAGCACAGCGACCCCGTTGCCCTGCTGCTGCCCCCCTCCACCGCCACCGCCCCTGCCAGCGGCTCGGTTGTTGTGGTTGCTATTGGTTTCCAGTGGTATAAAGTCCCGCTGTTCCGGTATTTCTCCGTTAGCCATCGAGGTCGACATCCCCTGAGTCCTTGCTTCACCGCTACCGGTGTTTGAGTCAAGTGCCCCGTTTCTGCTGGTGAGGACGGCTCCCGACGCTCCGTTGACGGACGCTTTCAGGCTCGACGTGCTCTGAGATCCAGTGGTGTAGCTGTTATTCAACGTTACATGCAAGTACCCGAGCCCTTGTGTCGTCTCCCAAATTTGCATCCACAGGTTGTTAGCTGGTCCACGTTGTTCTGGTTGAAACCAGGCGATTCTCGGATCCATCAAACGACACTGTAGGCAAACCGCCCCCCCACCCCACCACCGAGCAATGCTCAGCTCGTGTGCAGCTAGCCAGGACGCTAGCTAACGTTAGCTAGCCTGCTATAGCCTCGTTATAGCTGCTATTAGCCGAGGTTCCCCGCTGCCCGTTACTTCTTGAATCTGGTAAAAACACGTTCCTTAATAGTGACGATACATACAGTTGACAGTCAAAATCATCCAAAGAAATTAGGACAACAGTGCGAGTCAAGTGTTAAAAGCAATAGCTCAAACGAAAGTTAAGGTTGAAGACTGGAGAAACGTGCATCTGCTGCTTGTCGAACTGCCTCTCTGACCCTTTTCCTCCTGATCGTGGGTCCCTCAATGGCGGAGTGTACGGTAGTACTACGCATGCGCGAACGGATGAAAAGGGGCGGAGAAAAGCTTGTTACGCAACAGCCTTAAATTACATAACGTCTGATTCAAATCCAAATGTATAAACTAAAAAGCCAGATCTTTGAGGGCTAACTGTCCATATTATTTAATATACTGTTTCTATATCTATATTCGCAATCCAAAAAGCTGTCATATCGTAAAACCACAGTAACCATATCTGCTTTGTTTTTTTAAAAAAAACCTTTTTATGACACCCTTTACTTCCTCTGGCATGTTTGTGATTGCACACTTAAGTTTATATACTAAACTTGTTGTATAATTGCTTCAAGAAAGTAATTATGTCTTGAAAGCACACAAACCTGTCATTGAGCCCAGGTAAAAAGTTTGTGTACCATCAAATTCAATTCGAGAATTTTCCTCACTATTCTAACAATTACTTTTGTTACTAATTGATCTTTTAATTTTGGAGCAATTTCCAATTTGTTGTATAGATTCTCACATGTTAAAAAAAAACCCATTGCCTAAAGCTGAACTGTTAAAGTAAAGGTTTTATCAAATGGAGCAAGGAAAGCATTTGGGCATTTTTTGCTTGAAAAAATGACAAATTAGCAATTAGAAGCCCTTATTATTTTACTGTCAACTTATTCACAGATTGATCAGCTATTTACTACACGACTCATAACTCTGCCTTTTTTATTTTTTTATTTCTGAATTCTTATACCAACAGACTTTATCATGTGGGGGGCAATATAGTTGCCAAGTGTGTTGCTGATAAAACATTTTTTAACTCATTTAGATATACTTCTACTGACTTTTACGGAATTCCTCATACATCAGAATAACAATATTGGGCATAAAACAAAAATACCATTAGGTAGATGTAATAGTCAGCTACCTTTTCACTGACTGGGTTACCATTTTGTGACAGATGTAAGAAAATCCTTGCACACACTTATCTAAAGGGTTTTCATGTGATACAAAAGAACCAAACACATGAGAAAATGCTTAAGAAATCAGGATTTATTTTTTTTTTAAAAATGATTTATTCATAGCCTGATGACTGTTCTTTCTCAAATTCATGTCTGAACATGACTTTGTAATCAATGATGTTAAATTTTATTTACATATCCCTGAAAAGCAGAAGGAACCCAGGGAATTTGTGTCTGACTTTACAACACAAGAACCATCCCACATGTCTTTTTGACATTTGACATTTAAGTAAACATCATTCGTGTTTCAATTTACTGCAATAATGAAAATTAAAGCCTTGACTCTGTCAATCACTCAAAGCATAATGAACAATGGATCAAGTGCAAAAATATTGCACTGTCCTGGATTCACGTATTTCAAATCTGCACAGCTGTAGAACAGGATTGTAATTAATAACAGCAATTTTGGATGCTTATGCATCATTTCAAGATTATCATTGTTATCAGTGACACCCAATCTGTTATCGATTTGGCAGTTGCTTTTTTAATCGGACTGACAGGGATGCTTTCAGTAAAAAGATGGTTGCCATGATTGACATGCAGACACAGATGCACCACTGCAAGGATGGAAGTGTTCCACTGCAGAGTGTGCAATTACTGTAAAAGATTGAATGTGGAGGGAGCACAGAGAGGCAGAGGTAGAGAATATGTGCAAATTTTTAAAGGCTAAAATATTGTCTTAGTAAATTTAAATGTTGTCACAACCTTGGTAGTGATCATTTAGTTTCTCTTTAGAGTCTCTTTCTATCTAAAAAAAAATATGATTCTATGACACAATTTCCACAACAAAATCTTCTTTTCCATTAAGGAGTGAAACTAAAATTCTTCTTATAAAGACCTGTATTTTGGAATAGCTCAGCCTCCTCCTCCCTGCAGCAGGACTGTAAACATCAGTTTTTGGACGACCAAATAATGGGACAAAATGAAGGGTTCACATGTGACTTGGTGTCAGCTCACAATGCCTGATCTCTTAAAAAAAAAAACTCTGGTACATGAAAATATACAATTTAAGTCCGAAAACCACTATGAGTTGAATGACATATCAACTGCAGGAGCAAAAATTTAAAAAAAAAACTTGCTTGAATGCAGCCTGTAGTAACTCACAACTACTATTAGATTTCACCCCATCTTTCTTAACAGCAAATAAACTTAAAATAGTAATTATCATTAAGAAAATATTAACAATAAAACCATGCAAAACAAAATGGTTCACTACCAACATAATAAATACTTGATGATTTCACAACCATATGTTTTCATTCTGGGCTCCTGCCAGCACATTTGTCCAAACCGTACAGTTTCAACAGATCAGCATGTACTTAATACTTAAAGCTCTCATTTTTTCATCACTTTCTCCAGATAACCAATGAATCTTCTCAGGTTCACTTTGATGTTGTCCAACACACACAGCTGCTGTGGGCTGTATTTGCCTCTTCCTTCTTTCCGGATCTAGTAGAAAGACAAGAATTGTTACAAAAAATGTGACAAAAAGAATTTCTGTCCTCTTGGTTATTTATTAAAACAAAGCTACTGTATATCAAAGACCATCAAGATAGTGCAAGCAAAATCATTTACAAGAGGGAGAAACAAAAATATCTTCAGTAGACAGAACAGGATAATAATCCTGAAAACAAAATTGTAGAATATTGGACATTGTGAAAAAAAAAATACAATAAGAGTGCGAAGTTAAAAGAATGAAGTCTCTGTTACCTTGGCCTTAAAGACAGGTTGAAGTGCCTTCAGTGCAGGTAGTAACTGGATGTTTTTAGCAGCGCTCTCCGCCTCATCTCCATCCGCAAAAACATCAAACAGGGCGTCCAGGGCTTCTCCATTTACTACCAGGTTGCCATCCCTTGTGGCAACTTGAAGTAAAGCGTTTCCAATCATCTGTGGGAGCAGAGTTTCTTAGAGAAAGGGCTAATACTGACAAAAGAGAAAGAGAGAGAGCAAAATTTTACCTGAAGGGTTTCAGTCGTGCCCTTCTCCTTGGCTAATGTGCTGCCAGTGATGCCCAAAATGGCGACGGCGTTGACCCGAACGCTGACAACTTCACAGCGGGTGGCGGCCTCGCTCAGCCTCATCAGCTGCTGGGGGGTCATGCACTAACAAAAACAAAATCAACCACACAGATATTGAGTTGCCCGATAAAAAACACGGCCAACAGCGTTAAGTGTAAAGTGGCGGTCAATTTTTAAGTTTGACAGGAACACAAAGTCTAACTTTTGTATTGCCTCTGTATTTATTCAGCACTGTTTTCATTCGGCCAATAAAAATGTTAATGGGTTTGGTAAAGGCGCCCATCATTAACTTTACACTGTTTTCTTGTCATTGACAAAACCACTTTGCCTGTAAAAACAGGCATATGTCTTTTGTGGCTCTGGAGGAGCAAAAAAGAAAGTAAATCTGATGAATACATCAGTCTAACTATGTGTGTGATTGAGTTGCATTCTGGAAAATGTAGGATCTGGCATTTTTTCAACTTGATCCATATCAGGGATTAAAGTAAACTCAGTAGTTGTTGAGATTCCTTCTCTTTTGTTATACCATCTTTCGGACAACCCATATATCTCCTTTAGTGCAGTATTGAATCATAGGAGAAACTCTTAAAACTTACCTGCAGCTCCAAATGTTTAGAGCAAGCATATGAAAGGCTGTAGCTTGTGGATATTCTGTACCTGGGGAATATTTTTGGAGGCAATCATCTGTAAAAGAGACCTCATTGCACTGATGACGGCCTCTAAGAACTCCTCATCTTTGGGTATCTCTGGAAACGTCAGAAAGTAAAGTGTTGTAGTCAAGCAGATGTATTAGATGCTTTAATGTTGTAATTCAGCACTGCTGCAGCTGATCATTCTGAGGGCACATAATCATTTTTTCTACTATGCTTCAATTAAGTAACAGCTCATGACAAGCCGAGGCTTCGCATTGGGTCAACAAAGCCTCTTAACTGTGATATAATCTCAATATATCACCGCCTAGAGTGAGATGCTTTCAAAATAAGGGCTGCCAAGACAGGCAATGTACTTAGTTATAGACTGTTTTATGAACATGTTCATAAGCCCTCATTAACCACTGTTCTTACAGAGAAACAGGTTCTCCTTGCAGTCTGCACACAGCAGACAGTGGCTGCTATTCAAAGCTTAGAGTCTGAACTCAGCCTGCTGCTGTCGGCCTGTTAGTATAATCTAGCCTAGCCTGCCAGTTAGCAATGCAATCAACCCAGCCTCATGATCTGTGTTATCAAACAATTAAGTTTATATAATCGGATAGCATAAGAAGGTTTGTGTGTGCTACAGGTGATAGGACAAAACACAGTGGAGCTGTGGCTCAGTGCTCTTTGTGCCACTGAAGTGGACGATGGCAGGGATTTCAACAGCCGCAAGGCAGCTGAAAAGTTTTGTACTTCTCTGAGATGCACAGGGCTCAGCCCAAGCCCACATAGTTAGGTCACCACAGAGGTCAAAGTTGATCTTAAAACATTTCCATTCTGAAGTTCTGACATTCCAGATTTTAAAAAGTACCTGAAGTCCTAAATGTCTTACTGTGTTGCTACATATAAGAGAAGCTAGCAAGAGCAATTACATGCAAAAGGATTCAAAACTGTGTGTGGGAATTAATTGTCATCACTGTTGCATATAATTGTGAAACTACAGCTTACAAACAATCAGTTGGGTTTTTTTTGGGTTTTTTTTATTTGAGCTTGTTGTATAATTTTGCTCTTAAAAATTTTAACACCTTCCAAATCTCGAATCGAACGTACCACAGTTAGCATCTTGTCTGAGTCCATGTGTAAGTTCAAAAATGAAACTTGACAAAGGAGAAACTAAACATGACCCGTGTGCTGTATTACAATATGAAATAAATGACAATGACCTCCTGCACCAAAAACCAGCATGGACAGGTGCTGAGCTGCACCCTGCAGGGCTGCTGCTCCTCCCAGAGACTCTGCGTCCATGGTGGAGAGGATGCTGTGGAGGCACGTCAGCGCCCGGGACTGCACACGCTGCATTCTAATGGAAAGAAGAGAAGATCGCTCTTTTTATAAAAAATTGACACTTTGCATTTGAGACTGAATTATTGTGAAAGACTTTTCCTCACAAAAAAATAAATTAGGCGTCTGATATGGAAACCTAAAAATAAGTTTCATGAAACAAGTAAGTTAGAAAAGAATGAGAAGTGAGAAAATTACTTTTTTGTCAGGTTTCTCCAGCAAGGATTCTGATGGCACACGTCCATGGCTTCCTGTCTGGGGAACTCTGTCTTCTTGAGAACCTTGAATCAAGAGTAGAGATATATATATACAATTTAAATAATTTTTGGCTAATTTTTCAGCCCTATTTGTAATTACAGCAAAGCAATGAAAATGACCAATTGTAAAAGACTCCTCTTTCTAATGAAACATTGAAGCATTGATGCTGGTGTGTAGTGTAATTCTGTAACTCTTTATTTGCCTTTTCAGGGATGCTGTGGCAGATTAAAGCCCCGTGGACCTCAGCTGACAAACACAGTGGAGACATAAGGTTGGAAACTCCATCACAAAGGCCATCTGGACCCATGTCGCTCTCATCACTGCTCGACTCCTCCTCCCACTCATCGTCAGAAGGGTCTAAACATGCACACATGCACAGAATTGATCAACAAGCTACTGATAAAGAATAGCAAATAAACTCATAGAGTGTATTTCCTGTTATAATAGCCTCGCCGATACGCAAACACATACTGGGTGGCTGTGTCACAGGGAATAATGTTGATGCAAAGTGCCTGGGGTCAGCACTGCTGTCCATGCCCACAACACTCACCGTCAGAGCAGCACATGTTGACGATGATCTCTAAGGACGTTTGCTGGGCTGTCAGCAAGGCCGTTGCCTCCCTCAGCTCCTCTTTGCCCCTCTGGACAAAAGCAAGCAGCCATGTGAGTCAACATCCTACCAAAACGATGACTGTTAGCACTGTTATCACCCAGTCTGAGTTCAGCTGCCTGCCACAGAGAGGAGTTTCTTTCATCGGATCCACTCAAACATGTCAAGTTGCACTTTTTTTTAACCGTGAAGCAAGTGACACCTGCTTCGAGGGTGTCACTTCTAAAAGGAGAATGAGGTTTATGTAGAGCTTATCTATTTGTTGCACTGATCAAGTGAGTGTGACTGTGTGGGTTCAGGTTTGCTTGGCTAAAAAATGTTTATCATAACTATACTTTTACCCTTCTATTCCAAAAAGAACAACAGCAGCTTTGTATTGAGATAACCCCATTGCATAACCCAAAACATTACGAGGTATTCTGGCATGTCACCCACAATCTTGGGGCGCTGGCTGTGACTGAGATGAGAGGGACGGCTCTGTCTCGCCGGGGTCAGATCTGGGGACTGTCAAAGGGGTAGTGGTGGCTAGAAGTTGGTCCCTGGTTGAACCCTGAGTGCCCTTAATCTGCCCCCTCCGACCCGACACTTTGTCTGCTATGTCAGTCTGGCTCACTCTTCAGGGTGACTCATGCGCCACCTTTTCACCTGGCATTAATATGCGCCTACAAAGCTGCTTTGCCGCCATAAACACAAATGTACGCATCCCATCCTAAAATTTAAAGTACATAATTGTAATTTTTTTCTACAAGGAATAAGAAATTGACTCCTAAACTTGGACTTTTGATTAAAAATTAAAAATCATAGCAAAGTATACTAGTTATTGGCTTTTTTAAAGAAGCACAAAATAGATTTAAGTTACATGTTGGTTCAGACTTCAGCAGCTACTTGGTGTAAAATTAAAATCATGCTGTTCCAGTACACCCTCCCTTAGGCACTGAGCCAGCCAATGGCAGTCCTCCAAAAGTGTCGTGTCACAGCTACATGTACATTTTGTCCTGACTCAGGCTCCCCTTCATGCATTCCTCCCATCATACAGCGTATGCCTGAATATACTGCAGCAACAGAAAACTTATACAGTTTATTTATTTACCATCATGTGATGACAACATCAGTGCTGTTTGTTATTACTTGTTATTCTTATCATGAAAACCTCATGAGTTCAAGAAGGATAAATTATGAACTTCAGATAGAAAAAATCTGTAAAAACACAATGAAATGTGTGTCATTTTAATAAATGTCTAGTTGTTTTTTTCATAAAAACAGTGGAGCTCAATCTTAATCAAAATTATGCATTTGCTTAAAAAATAAACTGGAAGGAATTAAAGTCTACTTAATCTTTCATTTTTGCATGTACGTTTTGTTATTGTCTTTAAATTTAAACTGAGACACAGTCTTCATATTAAGGGAGATTCATGAATGCATTCTATGCAACTTATTATTAAAAAAAGAACACTATACCAGATTTTTACAGTGTTAGGAATAAAATTGTCTCAGGAGCAGCTTTATATATGATTTATATCTAGGTAATGAATTAATACGACCAATACCGGAACTTTTAGGCCACAGCTAATAAAGATAGACATGAGTTTTGTTTTTTATAAAATGGGCAAATTTAAATTTAAATTTTAAATGTTAAACATAAAGACATCACGATAACATACAATTTAATAGGGATAACTTAAATTTGTGTTTTTAAATACTTATGACCATGACGAATCCTGAGCTAGACAACTGAGAAACAAAAAAAACACCAAATTTCAAGGAGAGTTTCTTAATACACTGACACATTTTATCTTTGACATTTGTATCCTACAATGGTTATCTATTTTCTTATGCACCCACACTGATATTTGCAATAAGCTCATATCAGCCAGTGGATCAGTCTAAGAATGGAAGCTTGGTACTGGCAGTAGAACAGCTTCTGTATTCTCGCTAACCAGTGCATTTTACTGTGCTCAAAGGTCACAGAGGCTCACACACCTGCAGTATGCATAAAGAAGAAGAGCAATATATGGATGGGGCGCTATATGGAAGACACCACTTACAGGCAAGAGGTCAGAGAAGTCGTTATCCGCCCTCACAGCTTTGCCATTCCTCTTATGTTTGTGTGCTTCCTCCTCTTCCTCGTCCATCTCCTCTACAACAAGCTCTCCTGCAGCCTGCCCTTCCATGTCTGGTGAGGTTGCCGTGTTTCTGAGACGAACCTCTTCTGCCTGTCTGAGCTCAGGTATCAGCGTACCTGTGTCCATATCCAGGCACTTGGACAAGATGGCCACCACAGCGTTGACAGTCTGGGCCTGACGGGTGACAGGCAGACTGCCCTTCATGTTCCACAACGTCCCTGAGTGGAACAATTGGCACAGTTAAAGAACAGGAGGGGATAATAAGACACAACAGTCACTGCATTAATCATTTTCTGTCTTTGTTCCTTAAATTTAGAAGCAACTTCTGTCACTTAAGGACTTTTCTATGTCATTTTCAGCTTGTGTAACATTAGTGAGTTACTTATTTCAAGTGTTTATTTGAAAAGAGGTGACAAATTTCACCTGCAGCCAATATCCGGAGCAGACTGTGTGCCATGCCTGGCTGAGATGACAGCAGCACATTCTCCAGGACTCCGAGCACAGCAGTGTTCAGGCTACACAGCAGCTCGGGGTTATCCTCAGTCACAGTGTGCAAACAGTGGGCTGACCGAACACAGACAAGAGGGATCAGAGAGTGTTTTCTTAAACATGTGAAGCCCAGTTATTTAGAGGTCAGGCAATGTTACAGTATTAAAATATCTGTGAGCCCATTTGGAAGGACAGTAAAGTACAATAACAGCTTTAACAAGTCGTTCGTACAGTCAGTGATCAGTCAGTCACATAACGAAAGTTATTTCTCTAACAAGCCTCATACATTACAGAGCTGGGAGTGTCAGCTCCGTCTACACATTGTCATCATTCCATAAAGGTTTCCATCAAACAAAACATGAATATGTCAAAATTACTGCATTTGAAATATGGTGCTAAGTTTATTCTGTGTAAGTTATTGGAAAGGCAGAAATTCACCCATGAGATCTCACCTATTGTTTTCTTCTTTTCCTTGGTTTTTATTTTGCCAAACTTTAAAAGTAGTTTCAGTTTTTGATATCTAAGTACACCTGAATTTTGTTGTGGACTGGACTTGGTCATGCAAGAATAGTTTGACTTCTTAAGAAATCCACCTAAATATTAAGCTAGTTAAGAATTGTATGACTACTTCTGTTGTTTTTGTTAATGTTTTGCTGAGTGACAATAGGGACATTGGTGCACACCTTCACTGGGACCTTGACACTGGTGAGGTGACATGTCACCTGTGACAAGCAACTAGGAAAGTAAAAAGGAATCTGCATTTATAGTGTTATATTAGTTCTGGGGCAAGTAATATTATATTAAAACTGTATTTCTTCCTCCTTCCTTTTAATTTATTGTGTAAGTAAAAGTTGTTTGGATTACAGTGTATTAATGATTTTACGTGGTTGTTTTTGCAGGCTGCACACTGGGATGATAAAAATAAACTGAATATGATACAAAAGTGAAATGAAATGAAATGAAATACTGTGATTTGAGACCAGATGTGTCTCAGGTTTTGGATATTGTTATGTTTTCATATGGCACAAGTTTTGTCTCTTCCTGGTTTTAAAGACTGAAGTACAATAAAGTGATAAAACTGTCTGAACTAATCAAACTGTTCTAGCAGTTCTTTTGATTCTCTCCATTCTTCCCAGGTTTCCTAGAGCCACAGGCTGGTTGTGCCGAGTGTGCAAAGCAGCCAGCTATGCTCCAGCTCGTTCATGGTTTTCATGTACATGGGAAACATTTCAGAAGCAAAGTGTCTGTTCTTTAGCAGCCTTGTCAGTCATAACCACGTATAACAAATTACCAGCATATACATATTCAGCTTACCAGCAGATATGGCCAGTTCCACATTATGTGGGTGTCTATCCAGACACTGGACAATCACATCAAGGAGACCCGCTTTGTTGAACACAGACAGCGCATGACTGCTGCTCTCACTGGAAGCACAACACAATGTGAGAGACACATGAAGGACAAGTAATAAATACACAAAGGATGACATCCTGCCTTATCATTACACGAATAATTAGAGATAATGGCAGGAGTACCAAGCTCAAGAATAATGCTTGTGACTATGAGATGAACCAGGAGTGCAGATTTTGGACTGGCTCTGTAAGTCTAAGGTGGGTTAAGTATACACTAATCAGCCACAACATTAAAAACTCTGACAGCTGACATGAACATTAGGGATCATCTCATTACAGATCTTGTTACCACCAGTGCCTTGCTGGCAGACACCACAGAACACCCACCGTCCTGGGTTCATACCACAACAGGTCAGAGCTGTTTTAGCTGCACTGGGAGGACAAACACAATATTACACAGCTTATTTTCATGTTGTGGCTAATCAGAGCATCATGAAAATATAATTTTCAGAGGTGTTAGACACCTACGAGCCACATAAGCAGGCCAACGGCAGTAAGGCTGGTGAGCAGCTTCCAGGAGAAAAACTGCATGTGTGCTCATTGAAACTATCCTTTCATCCAGGTTGAAACACACTGCTTTTAAACCTTCTGGCTTACCATAGATTCCACAGTAGGTTCACAGCCTCATTGGCTACATCCTCCACTGCATTTTTCTGGTCTTTTGTCGGCTCAGCAGCACTCTCGAAACCAGCACAACACTGAAAAGAAAACAACAATGTGCTACAGATGACAACAAAACCACAGCTGAGCAATGTGTGAGCTTTAACATCACATATCCACAAATGTTCAAAATGCTGACTCTATATTAGGAACATGTGGCTTTCAGCTTAAGACTCAGTCAAACACTGTTTTTAGTTCAAGACATCGATCAACCTCACCCACGGGTCAACAATGAGCTCGAGTTTGATGCTAAAAGTCAATTTCTTTCAGCGTGGGTGCAGAGATTTTTACAAATCACAAATATCTTAGCCCCAGAATGAAGACGTCGTGGCCGCCTGTAACAGCTGCTGATGAAGAGGAAATGAAGTGATGGGGTGAGCTAAAAGCAGCAGCAGAGTCTCACCTCTCTAAGCAGTGCTGTCAGAGGAGTCATGACGTCGTGCTTCACCATGTCCTCACACACCTCCTGACCTCCGCATGCACTCAGATTCCTGTCAGGCAGAGACAATCCCAGACACAAACTCATCATTTGATCAGAGGAGGCTGGCTGTCAGAGATGCTGTTTGTGTTTGTTTGTGTGGAAGTGCCTGGTGAGTGTGTTTGAGAGGGAAAGCCTGGAGTTGTCCTGTGAGCAACTGTCTTATTTTTATATTCAGTGCATGCAACCTGATTCTAAGGCTTACTGGAGGACCACAGTCAGGAAAGGCAAGCAAGAGTTGACTGTAAGGAGGATGAGAGTGAAGATAATGACAACAGTTGTCGTGTTGAGACTGTTCTCAAATGTTATTCTTGGGGAATTAAGGGACAGTTATTTTTTTGGGTAAAATGCAAAAACGTTGCATACAACTGTGATCTGATTCCAACATAAAGAAACATAAACAGAATCTGTGCACAACTGTTACGACACACATGTTGCAACAGACAGTAATAACATGAGCCACTAATCTTTTAAATCCAGCAACAATTTTTACCCCCTCACACTTGCCATAGCTTTCTATTGTATCATGGCGCCCCCTGTAGAAGTAAAACAATAAATACCTCTCTATTGTGTGTCTATAATGCTGTACATCACACTTAATGTGATCTTGACTGCAATAAAATAATGTGCAGTTTTTATCTGAACCAATTACTTTTCTGATTTGTCTTTGTAAATTAGGCTTTTATTTTGTAAGTGTGGTTAAACTTTTGTTTATTTTGTTTAACTTCTTTAGATTCAATAGATTATTTCTGTTACCATGTTGTTTTTCCTTTGAGGATTTTGGTTTTATTTTTAAAGCTGGCATATATAATGACATATGCTATAATAACAAATGGTTGAAATGTATGGTTGTGACACTCAGACATTTTTGACTGTTTGGCCCTACCTGAGTGCTCCAGTGGCGGTCTCCCTGACAGCCAGGCTGCGGTCCAGCAACATTGGCCCCAGGCGCCTCACCGCATCCCTCTGGAGGAAACCCGGGATGGTCTGACTCTGCTGCACCACCCGGGAGATGCTGGCACATGCAAACTCCCGCACATCCGCACTGGGACTTTGCAACTATAGAAATATAAGCAAAACATGGCACAAATCATATGAACTGACCCTTTTCAGACTCCATGCAGAGCATTCATGATGTAAAAAACTATCACTGGTTACACTTCAACAGCACAGGGAATAGAAGGAGAGAGAAGATAATATTTTATGAACATTCAATACTTCACTTAGACTGAAAAATTAACCTATCAAATAACCTAAATAGGAGTCTTAAAAGTGAAATCAAATTCAAAGATTTATCTCCATTGGTGGACAAACTAAACTTAGATCAACTTAGATATAACGAGATCAACTTAGTTATCCATCAAGGATAATGTTAGCTGTGTCATTGAAGTATAGAAAAATGTTAAACCAACAATGTAACGTATGTAAACGACGACTCTGGAGATCTGTAGAGGGAAATCTCTGTACGAAAACTGATTTAGACGGTGTTCATACTTTCTCCAACAGCTCCGCAGCTGGACAGCTATCGTCACCGAGCTCATCTTCCTCAGCGTCCACTTCCTTCACAGCATTTACCGGCAGGCCGACAGCGTTGAACTGCGGCCGTTTAAATTTAGTGGTTTTACTTTTACCCATTTTAATTCCTAATAAAGTGCAAACTGCGCATTTGACGGGATTTTCTCTTGTCCACTCTGGCGTAGCTACCAAACCTTAGACACACACTCTGGTTCCAGCCTGGTCGGAGGCCATGTGGAAGATTTTTCCCTGCCGTAAGACGGTCGTTGCTAACAGAAAGCAGAAGCGCTGTCGCAAAACACCAGGAAGTGCAAAACAGACGCAGTATTTCATTAGTCTGTGGAAAACATCAAAGAAGCCAAAGACAGAGGCTTTACATGTATGAGAATAAAAGTAATAACAGACACATTTCACACTTCAAGTATTTATTTGGTTAATAACTTTAAAAATAGAAACATTTTGATAAAATACATGCTCAACATTAGAAACAGAAATAAACACATCTGAACTCACACCAAATGAGTAAAATATATCAGATCGTGTGAGTAGATCAGCAGCTTTAACAGTGATATCATCACAGCGACACTTTAAAAGGCCCAATCACTTAATTTCTTCTGTCTTTCAAACACACCCCCATCAAGATGACAATATTTGTCTCATGGTTTATGTCCTTGGTGCTTTTCAGATCAGGACTCAAGACACTGACCAATCAGTGGCTTTCAACAAAGACTAGCTACATTATCAGATGACCAAATGGAAGCTTGTGGTTACTGGATGTTTGGTCGTGGCTTGAGAATAAGTTTCCCCGTCTGTAAAAAGATGGAAAAAAGAGAGGTGTTAAATTTATACAAAAGTGGACAACAGGTCACAACATAAAATAAGTTTCTTAACTCACATCATCACAGGACATGTTGTATTCTGCTAAAACTGTTCGACAACGGGCAGCAATACTGAAGAGGGAATAGGTCAAGGATGTAAACGAGTAAACTGTAAATTAAACTGGTCAATTATGAAAGTTTGATTACCCAAAAATTTTCTGCATTCTCTACACTTTTCTGACAATGGCCAAGATATGTGATGTCAATGCAGAAGCTGTTATTCTAAGTCTGACAACTTGCTATTTTATATTAACTTTAAAAGATGAAGGATACATTGATGGTGCCACAACTCGTTTGTGAATCCCAGCAAAGAAGAGAGCTATAAGAGTGATGCAGCTGATGGTGAAGAAAGGATGATTCCATAGTGATGAAAAGAAAGAGACCTACAAAACAAAAAGAAATAAAGCACTTGAATTAGTGTTAGTTAATTACAAAAGTTTCACTTGCACTTTTAATAACTTATGTGGATCCTCGCTTCTTCTGGTGTGCTTCTACCCGCAAGAATTTAGTAAGTCTGTGCAGAGGTGGTGCTAAGAGTTAACAAGGTTAAAGACAAATGCCTCCTATCTCTCTATCAGCACGGTCATGCTGCTGTAAATAAACAGCATATTTTTACCACAAGGTTTAGGTTTGTTTGTTCGACTTTATATGAAATTAAAGTTCTTCTACTAAAGGTTTTTTGAAGAGACAGTCAGTTGTAATGTGGTGGTGCAAGATAAATAGCTCCACTTGTAACACATTTATTCTTTGATTGATCAGAATATTTTGGAGTCAGGAATTTAGCTAAAGCCTGGATAAGTTAAACTGAAATTTGTGGAGACTGTATTAGTCACAGCTGTAAGCTATTGCAATAAAATTGCAATGAATCTTGAGAATTTACCAAAAAGCTTATTGTCAATATAAAAGGAAAAACTGTTAAAAACATTAACTCACTTTTAGATAAGTTCATTTTTGGGCTAAATGTTGTCATTTATGTATTATGTAGTCAGCTATATTTTTTTTAAAAAGTAAACAATGTATATTCTGTTTTTTAGTAAATTTTCAAGCCAGACATGACACAACTAGACATGCTTATCCACCAACACATACCTTCTGTGTATCGGGGTCTATTAACCAGTTCCAAGCTCCAGTAGCCGTACAAACAGACACCACTATCAGAATCACTGAAACAAGACAGGAAAATGAGACTCAGTCTAATATCATTGGGTGTGATTTTACAAAATAATGTATCTAAAATTTGGTAATAATAGACTAAAAGTCTGAAAACTGTGACTGTGTCTGTGTCTGCACCAACTTCTGCATTTACTGAACTTAGTGACTGGCAATTGCCTTTGATTTTTTGCTTAATACACATCTAATGTAACAGGAGTGTGGAAAGTAAATAAATAGCAATATGTGGGGTTTACCACATAACAAACTTAAGCAAATACAAAGGCATAATGTGGAGGAATCAGACATTCTTGTCCCAAATTATGAGTAATTGTCCCAAATCCCAAATAATTAGACTGGACTTTTATTTTGAAGTTATTAGGCTGATGTTTATAATACATTTTATCTGTAAAAACAAATTAATCTATTGGAAGTCAGGCCAGCCTGGTGACATGACCATGCCCACTCATGTTCATGATTTCAGCCAAGTACATCCTGTGTTCCATGGATTTGCCAAATACCATTAATGATGACTTACTTCTCCACCTGCCTGTTGCAGGTTGCAAACAGGAGACATACTCCGTCAATCTCCTCTCAAAAGCTTTCAGGTCTGAAACAGAAAAACATTGCACAATAAAGCAGATTGTATTCGGACTTAATATCATGACTATATGTCTCTTAAATTTCGTAAAACACTTTCTGCTCTTAACGGACTGTGACTTGTGTTTTTAAATAAAATTTACACAACTTAAATAAACGTCAGCTGTAAAGTTCAGGATTTGACTTTTTACCAAGTTGCTACTGGCGGAATGTAACACTGAGGACAGTTTCTTGCATAACGTAAATTAATGCGTTTGTGAAACACCCAAAACGTTTTGAACGGTTTCATTTGAAATTTGATTTATAACGCTGAATTATAAAAAAGGTGTATGTAAAGGTAGCTAAGATACAACCCAAATAATAGGTAGACACTAACAGAATAATCAGAATGAGTGTTAGAACTAGTCTCCCATCAGTTAAGCTAGCAAATCGTGCTAGCTATACTAGTCAGCTAACTAGACGCACCCATGACCTGTGTGAAGATTTTAAGATGCTGTATTGAATTTCTCAAGTGGTAATAGAACTGCGAATAAAAGAAGTAGCTATTTAAAAAGGTGGTGATTTATATTCCTTTCTTTGTCGGTTACCTTCGGCCTGTTCCAAGGAGTTCATGTCTGCTAGGACCAGCCTGCTGTTGGCTGTGCCGCTGTTTCCGCTCAGCTGACAGACAGGGTGTATCAACCAATCCACATTAGCTGACTGTCCAGTTGTAACATGATTGGATACAAATCATGTAAAGGGCGGAACAGAGACTCGTGCCTCCGCCTCCTCTGTCCAATTAGTGGTTCGCTCTCCTCAATGAACTCCAGATGGCGCCATTTCTGAGGTAATGGTCCACGGTCGCCCAAACTGAACATGTTTCCATGGTCCCTCAGCTTTTAACCTTTCCCGTGGAATACAGTGCTATAAAGAGGCACGCATGTTAATACAGAAAGCACAGTGTAGTAAAAAAAATAAGTTAATGCGGACAGGGCACACAGTTCAGGGTTCCAAGGCAGGTTGGGAGAAAACAATGCAGAATTTCTACTGACCAAAATGCAACTGTGTGATTCAATTATTTTAATAGCTGTTTGTGTGTGTGTGTGTGTGTGTGTGTGTGTGTGTGTGTGTGTGTGTGAGTGTGAGTGAGAGAAAGAGTCAGAGAATTATAAAAAAAAAAA
>JAQMCX010000001.1:18969164-19027072 GCA_029814765.1 Acanthurus leucopareius | reverse complement strand
GAGGCCTGGGCTCGGCTTGACCACAAGTTTGATCTGATGTACGCTAAGCGTGCCTTTGTTCACTGGTATGTGGGTGAGGGTATGGAGGAGGGAGAGTTCTCCGAGGCCAGAGAGGACATGGCAGCTCTGGAGAAGGATTATGAGGAGGTTGGAGTCGACTCCATTGAGGGTGAGGGAGAGGAAGAAGGAGAGGAGTACTAAAAGGGAAATATAGGCATCTTTTAAAACAGGGAAGAATTGATTGCAATGTGTTCTTGACTCAATTCCAAACAGAAATGTCTATGAATTACCAGTTTGGCTCTGTTCTAAATAAAATTCCTGTGACATGTGAAACTGTTTGTCTGTTATTAATTCAGCCTGTGTTTATACTGGGTATATAATACTACATAAAATGTTGAATTTTAGCTCTCCAATACAAAAAAGTTGCGCATCATATATACAGGAAAACATCCTCTTAAACATTATTGGCTAATCCAAATTAGCATGTAGAAGTGATAAATTCCAGTGATGTTATTTGGGGTTTATAATTTCTGCAGAAAACCTGATTGAAATAGGTTTAATTATTGAAAAAAATACTTATTTTCTAAATTAAATTCCAAAGCTAAACAATATTAGCTGTCTATGCACAGCTGAGAAATCATAACATGATTTCTGGGGATTATTTTGAACATAATGAGTGAAAATCTTAAACCTGTGATCACTGCAGTGCATTCTTAACTCCCACAGGGACGAGTGAAGTCTTTTAACACAAATAAATCCCGCCTGAGATTATTTGTGTGGAATTAAAGTGGCTACCTCTTCAGTTGGGAAAGTGTCCGTGTAAAACAAGACAACACAAATGTTTTGAGCAAATTTTATTGGAAAAAAAAAACATTCAGTTTTAATTTTATCCAAACTTAAACACACGTTTACAACCAAACATGCTTCATGTAGGTACAAAAGATCAAAACGTGGAAAGTATAATTCCTGAAATCGTTTGATTTAAATTCAAATATCACACACTTATGGATTTGTTATTTAGAAAACATGTTTAAAAAAAAGTATAAAAAGACTGCCCATGTGTCACCATTTGCAAATCTGAAGTTGCTTGGTTCTGTGTTTGGCTGTGTGAGGCCTGGTGGTTCACACTGGTCTGTCCTGCAGCAGAGGACACTTGTCCACAGCTCCCCGTCTGTTCAGGAGACTCCAGAACATCGAGGCTCCGGAGCAGCTGTGAGGGCGGCCGGGCTGCAGGTCTGCTGACACCATCATGTCCTCCTTCAGAGGGCGGTAGGACTTAAAGCGCCTGTTGAGTTAAAAACACAAAGTTTAAAAACAGCTGCCTGTTGTGAACCAAAACTTTAAAGCTGCTGTGACTCAAACAATGAGCTGAAACTCTGCAGAGTTGAAGGCAACTGCAAAGTTCAGTGATTTTCATTTTCTGTTTCTAAATTTGAGTTATTCCTTTTAACAGCTGTGCATTGTAGTTTAAAGCAGATGTTACTCAAACAGGAGGAACAGCTGAGTTTGTTAGGGACTAGTTTCACCTGTGGATAAATATGCACTTTGAGCTCTAGTAAACTTCAGCTATTAGAAGATGTTATGGAGATTGACCCAAAATTAGCTGTGGTTTTCAAACTTTTTGAATCACAATCAATTTGTAAGCAATAGTATTCAGGCTTTGGTTACACATGATGTAATTTACTGTTGCTTTGGGTCTTTTCATGGGATTTTTTGACTGTAAATTGAAGTTAAAATCTCACTAAATGTGAGTCAAATGAGAATGTGCATAATTAATAAAAGAAAAACAATATTCACAAGAAAAGTCAGTTCTTACTTGTAGGAATACGCCACGACTCCCACTGTCAGAACAAGCGCCAGGACGCCCAACATCATGGCGACAGCGGCAGGAGAGGACAGACTCGAACCTGACAACAGGTGAGCAGGATAAGTACAAACTTGTTCAACTTTCAAAATAAAACAGTCAGTTTTCCAGACTGTTTAAATGCGGTTATATTGTGTACCTATGTCGACGTTGACTTTGGCACTGGTGGCGGCCAAACTGACATCATTGGCCATTGACACGTTGATGCAGTAGACACCAGAGTCGTTGAAGAAGTGGCGCAGCACCAGCTGGCACTCCTTGGAGGGCTCCACCATGTTGCATGCCGTGTGGATCGGCCTCAGGCACTCTGCGTCCAGAATCACACTGCACACCTCTTTTGGAAGGCTGCAGAGGAAAGATGCACCAGTGAGTCAAAACAAACACTAAAATAGTTTTAAAGGGAATTAGATTTCAGATTCTTTGATAAAAAGCAGGAGCATTCACCTTCCCTGGCAGGTGACGGTGATATCCAAAACATTTTTGTCCATTTCAGGTGTTGCCATCACAGCATTGTCCATTTGTACTATCTCTACTTTCTCAATGCCCTCTGAAAATTAAGAGAAGAGGAAAGGATGTCACTTGTTTTTGATGTTTTCATTTTACGTCCTGATGAATGAAGCACTAATGAAAGGTAACTCACCAAACACTTCAATGCCTGTGCAGAAGGAGCCATAACGATATATGACGCAATCATCATCAGCGGGTTTATCATCAGCATCCCTCTTAGCAACAACGACCACTGTGGCTTGGCCTCTCAGCGTCAGTGTTTGTTTTACACCTGATGACAATAAAAGAGCATTTTTTTCAAAATCCAAAGAAATAATCAAATGAAATAAACCTGGAGTCGACTACTCTCAGTCAGCATGCAAATCAGAATTCAGCACAATAGAGCAACTCATTTGATGTCAACTTGCTGTGCTTGTTTTTACACAATGGCAGTGTGTCCTTAAACATTTCCATCTTATTTACATTTTAGGAAACTGAGGTCATATCTGATTCAACAGGCAGTCGGTCATCTGCATAATCTCAGTATTTTGCATTTTACCAGTACACAGTGTTGTTGGTGCACACACTACCTTTGGCGTTTATTTCGCACCTGGTCTTCTCGTAAAATTACACTACAACTTTGCAAAAGACGCATATCAAAATGTTTACCTGCTGCAAACGCAGTCAGAGCCTCACTGTCGGTTGACATGTCCTTGTTGATGGGGGACGGAGTCTTGGCCACGGCAGGAGCCTCCTGGGCAGGCTGAGCTGTGGAGGCAGCTGAGGCCTCATCCTCAGTGTTGTCTTCCTCCGTGTCTGAAGGAACCATGTTGACACTCAGACCAATTGCTTTGGTGGAAACCAGTAAGGGGGCGGCAGACGCCAGTGCTGCAGATTTCACTGCACACAGGGAAGATTACTGACTTTAGTTTGTGCTTTAATAAGATGTTCTTACACGGAGCAGATGCACACAGCTCTGCAATATTATTGTAAGTATCCCTGCCATTTATATTACTTTAATTACCATATATATGCAGCAGCAGACACATTAATTTTCAAAAAAATACCGTTTCACTGTTGTTAAAATCAAATTTCCTCAATCAGAGTCAAAAAGTCTCTTTTCTGTAATTTCTTCTTCTATCACACATTTTAAAAGTATGTTTAGATATATTTGCCTTTTGCTAAAAATTAAATAAAAAAGTCAATACCTCACATATCTCTATGTACAGTATGAATTCGGAGCCAACACCCGGTTAGATTAGCTTAGCTTAGCACAATGACTAGCTAGCAACTAGCTAGCCTGGTTCAGTGACGCTTTGAGCTCTAGCTAAATGCTAACATTAACTTGCTAAACACAACACTGACTGCAGTGAATGCATAAATATGCTAATGCTAACATGCTCATCCTTAGCGGGAATGTTGAGTTTTCAGCATGTTAGCATGCCAATCTTAAATAGCACTAAACACTAAATAAAACCCAAACCCACAGTTCTAATTTACGGAGTCAGGGAGTTGACATGGACGTGTTATTTTTATTTTTTTGTAATTTCTTTTTCGCACCCGCGTTTTATTAAGCGCACCATAGGCACGCACGATTTGTTCATTGAATTAAATCGCGCGTGCGTTCTATAAAAAGGGCGCGCAAAATATGAAGCGCGTGCGCCTCTTTGTAAACAACAACATATTCATGTCTCTCTCCGGGATCCGTAATAATTAATTAACCGTTGTATTTCGTTTTATTTAATGAACATAAAAACAAAGATGTAAAAATTGTGGTTTCGGAAGGTTTTTAGGGTTTAAACTACCGTATGTTTGTTACCTGTGGTGCTTCCATCGGCCGGAAGCGGGCCCGGAGCTTTGGTCGGGGTATCGACCGGGGGGTCGCAGGCCTTGTCCGGGATGACCGCCTGGATGACCACCTGAGGCTTGAAGGAGCCGGCGGTGATGTAGGTGTGGGTGACCGTCAGCTCTCTGGATATGAGCGCTCCGCTCTCGTCCCCGAAGTCCCAGTTGAAGGTGATGTCGGCGTTGCTGAGGTACTCGCTGGGGTCGTGCAGGGTGATGGTGAAGGCGATGGCTCTGTTCTGGATGAAGCGCAGGTCTCCCGCCATGATGTCGTTGACTTGGTCCAGTGAGACGGCGAAGGGGATCTGATCTGAGGAGGACACCAGGTAACAATGTAAACAATCAATCAATCTATCAATAGCTGGAATCTATAGCTTATAATACAATAATAAGTGATCATAGATATTCGGAATTTTGTTTTTGTTTCTTATCGGCTTTCTTTTCATTCCATTGTGGGATCAATTGTAAATATAGATCCATATAGTTAATTAAAGTCTGATAATTCAACACAGAGTTGTCTTAAATTACTAGGAAAATTAATCTCCCTCTTTTCACTGCTTTACATGTCTTGTATTATAGTGATTGTGTTACACATTAATTAGTGCCTGACAGTATTATCTGTTTGTTATTGATCTGCCTGCCTATAAGTGATTTCAGTCTCTATATAAGTTTTGAACTTTTAAGGCGTGATTTTGTCACATATGTCCAGCAACTATGAATAAAATTGTTTTTATGCTAACTGTGGAATCTTTAAAGTAATATTTTATCAATGAGGACTGTCCCTGTTATACAATAGATTGATAACAAATCATTCATGTGGCTGTTAGATATGACTGTTTTCCCACAAAGTATCAAAAAATTAAAGCTACTTGTAGTTTTTGCAGTAAGGAATGTTTTCACTCCTTTATTCTGGATGGTATCAGACCATAAAATTACATCAAAGTTAGATTTTCACATGATGCAAGTTTAGCATAATACTTTAGACTTTAGATGCCATTTAAGTTTTTGCTCACAGTTATCCAAATTGTAAGATGCCTAAATGTGCAACTACTAAACTTGAATCTTAATAAATTCATGAAGAAAACTTTGACATGATCACTATTATTGCTCTCAACTCCCAAATGGAAAGATGTGGCTTTTTAGCTTCTAAATGCTCCATATTTTTCATTGTTATGTATATAATTTTGCATTTAAAACCAAATTTTTATATATAAAAAAGAGAATCTACCATTGCTGTTTTTCTATTAATTTTTAATGACTGATGGAGATATTTTTTTTAGCAATTAGGAGGCAACAGTTGTACAGTTTTCTTTAGACTAAGTCAGGAAAAGAGTACAAAGATCATATTATTTACATTATGGTTTGTTTTGCCCTTTTAACAGGTGAAGCAGAAGGTGCAGCCCCCTCCTCTCTGCAGAAAGTTTCATACCCTCACTCACCAGTGATGGAGAACTGAGTGGAGGCGTATCCCAGAGGAATGAACTTCTCCTTGCTGCGGTAGTGGTAGATCACAATGTCCATGGTGTAGGAGCCCAGCGGGATGTCGTCTGTGCCGATGGTGAGGGAGGAGGAGGGACCGTCTGCCACCTGCCAGTACTGACCTGCCAAACCAGCATCCAGAGCCCGCTGAGTACATATGTGATCACTCTGCTGCCTCTTCACCACTAATGTCTAGAAACTGCTTTTATTTCATTTAATAGCAGGCTATTTCATGATGCATTCAATGCCTAAGCTCACGGTTGTAAATGATGGATAAACGATAGAAATTACAAGCTTAACAAAACTAAGAAGTCACTCAAATAAACAGCTCACACTATGTAACTATGTAATATCACATATGTAAAATATTATCTAAAACATGATGACATTTAGAAAATAACACGAGTGCTTTAAGGATATTTTTTTAGGGCAGAGTCAGTAACATAATCTGATCATATGATACGTCTTTTGAAGTCGTATCTGAGGTCATGGCATTTGCCTTAAGAAACTCTGTGACCCTCAGAAAAGACATACTTCAGAGGCGTTTGAGAAGAGATGACGGCTCCACTCACCCCAGGTCTTCCAGACAAACACATAGTTTGGCTTCTTATCCTTCTTAACTGGTGTCCCATCAGGGAAAACAGCCTCCCAGTCTGTGTTCTGAGTTGGGTATACGGGCTCAGACTCGTGGTGCTTTGTTCCTGCAGGAGAAAGAGTGTTGTGACTGTAAGAGACTGAAAAACAAACCAGGAGTGCAGAGCAACGCTTGGAGCTGATTGAAGCTCGACAGCACTGTGACACGTTAACTAATCTTAGATAGCAGTGTTCAGGTGGAGTGGGACGTCATTTTATGCTATAAAACTATGATATAACCAGCTGTTTTCATGCCTTTGAGTCACATCCCTCACCTGATCCCTGCATCCCCCATCCCCCACCACCACCACCACCACCTTGCATCCAGATTTGTTTCTTATTTAGTAAAAGGTTTTTCATTTAGCATGAAGCAAATAAGCCCTTTGTTTTCTAACAGTGACTCTCCCATCAAATAAGCTTTTCCACATGACCTGAACATGCTGCTGAGTGAGGGGGGGGGGGTCATGGCATGTTTAAAGCTACAGTAGAGTGTGTGTTGCGCAGAGTGTGTGCATTGCTTTACATCATTGTGTTTTTTGTGTGCATGTGTGTGTGTGTGTGTGTAAATATGGTGTGTTACCATTGACGATGCAGTCTTCAGCCCAAACAACATCTCCGTCGGGCTGCACCTTCTGGTTGTGTGGAAACTCCAAGTCGATGGTGAAAGTAACTTTGGCTCCTGTCAGAGTCGGTGAATCGTTTCCGACGTTGAAAGTCACTTTTCCACCTGAACAGAAAAGACAGAAATATGTTGAGAAGAATGAAGTGACCTGGTGACCCAGAGACTTCACAGAAAGTGTATCACAATATCCCAGGAAGCCTTTGTTTTATTTGAAAAAATCTCCTTATTTACAGTCAGATCTGTGTGTCTATGTCCAAAAAAAATGTCTAAAAATACTTAAAATGAATTATAAAGTAAGAAAGTATCTTAAAAAAATCATAATCCATGATTCCAACAGCATTTTAACAGACGTACCTTTCCAGGAGTCTTTGTATCGTGGATCTCCATCTTTCCAGATCGGGTACATCTTAGTGTTCCATGACGGATAGCGAATGAAACGGTTTCTGGGCTCTGAAACATTAAACATAAATATATAATATTGAAAACAGACAGTGAACACATGAGCTTCAATGTTCCAACACTTTTTAATATCTTAAATTTTCTAGATAAATAAATGATAGATGATAAATAAAAAAAGGATAAATTCAGCATGCATTATTACAATAAAGATTCCAGTATTGCTCATATAATTTTTCATGTCCCTCCAATCCCTCTCATGTGACGCTCAGCTGAGTGTGTGCAGGATTGTGTGTGCATGAGTTTATCACAGATTAACAGTGTCACAGGTCTGAATTTGGATTAAACATAACGGCAGACGCCAAAGCTAACCATCAGCTGAAACAGACTTTTGAAATAGTCTTGATAAGTTTCTGTGCTTCAGATGTTTTATTGTCTTTCTCTGAAGGAGCAGATAGAGTTTGTACCTGGACCTGTGAGAAATGTTACAAGACACACATGAAAAAGCATGAATTTATCCTTAAATATATAAATCAAGGGATTAAGGTGAAAAGTCAGCACTTTGCTTTCAAAGGTCACATTCTGTGTCGTTTCCTTTCATGCATGTGTGAGTAAAGCAGTCATGGGAAAAAAACATGAATCTGACTTCAAACTAGACTCAGATCCTTCGGACCAAAACATTTAAAGTGCTTTACTAGAAAAACTTGATTAATTTAAACCTAATAAAATAAAATAAAGCTGCTGAATAATTTCTGACCTTTTCAGGGTTCAGTACTTTATTAAAATGTAAAGGTTTTGGTGCACAGAAATAAAATACTACAGTGTGCCGATCGGTTAATAAAGGCCTTAAAATAAGATATTTTATGATGGTTTAAGAAAACTTCTTAACCGCTGCATTTGGACAAAGCTGCTGACACTGCCTCTGTAACACTGCGTCTTACACATTTCGGAGGGAAATGTGGTATTTTGTGCACCACTACATTTATTTAACAGCTTTAGTTACAAGTTACATTACACTACGGATACAGTTTTTACACGCATACATCTTATTTTTTCTTTTAACACGTTGCTTTACTTTGATATCTGCCCCTTTGACTTTAATAATAATAATATAAAAAGGATTTTGCATATAAAACATGATCATTGAATAAAATATGTTGCATTGATACACATGCTAAAACTACACAACAGTGCGACAGTAAGATGCTACTTATACTTTAATGCATTAATAATAATTCTACAATAATATAACATAGAAATTACAACAATTGTTCGGCCCAGGAGTTTTGTGCAGGAGTGTTCAAAATATTCAACAGTAAATGTGCAGAAGTTCATGCTATGTAATGATGTAATAATATTATAAAAATCATAAAACTCATAGAAGATACAATCACAAAACTATAAAGCACCTTAAGACACAATGTCAAACTTCAGTGTAGCTTTTCTATGTTGTTGTTTTGTTAGAGAATATTATCCTAAATCTAAAATTAAGCCCAGATTGAATCTACTGTACTTACTTGCCACCGTGTTTGAAGCCACAGCCAACAACAGCAACAGAACAGCAGACGTCCACATTGTCAGTCCTCCTCTTCACGAAATATCCCTTTAGTGAGCACCAGACGACAGAAAACGGGCTTTATAACCTCCCTGATGTTTGACCTCACGTAGAAAAAGACACCTCCTCCCTCATGAAGCCCCGCAGACCCTCCTCCACCCAGATTTAGGGGGCACCTGGACTGATGGTGATTTGTGTTCTTACAGTAAAAGCACGACACGAGGATTACAGTCACACATACAGTAGAGAAAGCGCTGCATAATCACATAAATACAAAATCTCACGTGTTTTTTTGCAAAGCAGCAGACTGGATCATGAGACGTCCTAAAGTGTTAATATGTGGAATAAAAGAAGAACTTCCAAAAAATATATCCTGCAAAAATGAAGCCTATTAATCCTTACTGATATACAAATAAATAGAGTCAATGGTAGAACAAGTGCATTTACTTAAATAATACTCTTGATTTTTTTATTTTTATTCTACTTTAGATATCAAATCCACCACATCTCTGAGAGGAAAATACTGTACTGTTTTTAAATATTTTCTACATTAAATAAAAAATATGCAATAAATTATCTCAGTTAGAGATTAAATGACAGAGTGTTTGTAAAGAAGTTAAATATTAACTCCATCTTGACCAATTTAAATGTGAAAGTGCTGCTTGTATATTTATGCAACATATAAATGATTAAATAACATAAGAATATAATACTAACATGGTCATTTTTACTGCATAATTTTTCTGGTTGCATTTATTTATTTTGACTTAAGTAACATTTTAATTGCAGAAATTGTGCATGCATGAAGTATTTTTGCATTATTACTTAAAGAAAACCTCATACACCACTGAATGTACATTGTTTGATTATTTGTGTGAGATGATGCATTGATCATCAGCAGGGAAGTGAATATTTTATAATTATACTAACCTGATGAAAGACTTCTGCTAATTTAATAAAAAATGATAATAATATTAAAAACTAGGCTGTTCAAATCTCAGCTCAATGCAGGATCATTATTTGATCAGGAGTGCAACATCGTCATGATTTCTTGGGTCTTGATGCAAAAACCACGAAGCATGTGCCTCAAACACAATATGAACAGTCACTTAGATCTCTGATTAAATCACCTGACCCATTTTTGGCTGCCCGTCTAATTATTCCCAATTATGTACGGATTTACTCTGAAATTCACGTTGCTGCTGACGATTACCTGTCATCAAATTCAAGTCATAGAAAAGCAAAAAACTACCTTAAATATAAATGTGAATATAAATGGCTGAAAAGGTATTGTCCTATAATATGTTGCTGTAATAAAGCATCATGTTAGATATTAAAGTGTAACAGTGAATTGTTCATTTGTGTGTCATTAGAACAATAGGTCACACAGTCTGCTGCGCTTGGGGAACAAAAAATGGGAGGAATGCAACGTTAATGAGGATTATTGAAGCACTTGTGACTCCCTAAATTCATCCGGCTTTGTCCTTCTACCCCCCTGATGAAGTTTAACTGTTGAAAGATTTTTTCTCTCCATATCATAAGCCAAACTGTGACACTCTTTAAACCTCTTTTTGAACAATGTTGGCATTCACTGCAAATCCTTTTCAAGCCTGTTTTATCTGTTGCTACCATGAACCCTTTACCTTCCTTCAGGCCTCAGCATGTAAGCACAGACCAATAATTTTAAAAAAAATGCAAGCATGCTGCAAAACCTGACATCTCCATACAGTTAAAAAGGCTGTTGGTTAAAAAATATAAAAATGAAACTCAGTTAAAGTCTGCAGGTTATGCATAGCTTACAGAGTTGAAAAACAACAGGAATAAATTAGAGTTTGACATTTTGGTAAATATGTTAATGTTTAGAAGAAGAAAATTCATAGATGGACACTCTTAAGATAAGATAAGATAAGATATTCCTTTATTAGTCCCACAATGGGGAAATTTGCATTGTTGCAGCAGCAAGTGGACAGTAAAAAACAGAATGTAAAAGAGCAGCAATAAGAATAAAGAACAATAAATAATAAGAACAAAATAAGAACAGGCAGTGTACATACAAACAGTCCTCACAGACTCGAAGAAAAAGCTCATTTTAATTTTGGTTATTGCATTCGATTGCAGCATGTTCTCATCTGGTTGCCTAGCAACAAGAATGTGGAGCATCCTGTTTCCTTCATCTTTTCTCCTCCAAAGAGTCACAGAAAGAAAAGTATGAAATGTAAAATAAAGATAGATACGTCATCATCGCTGCATTTTGAAACTGTGCTGATTATCTCTCTACAAACTATCTCTCTTGCTTTTTTTTTCAATCAAATATTTGTATGCATCTGTGATAACGATTTTTAAAATATATATTATCACTAAAAGCCAGATTTGCATGCCATATCCAACCAGAAGTGCAAAAAGCAACAATGTACATATATGTAGAGATTATATAATGGTAAGGGTAGATAAGTATATGTTCAGAAATTCACAACATAAATGGTATCATGTGCAGCAGTTACACTTGGCAAAAATATAAAGTGTGGATGTAAGTGCAATTAATGGCAAAGATAAACAGTACACAGAGGTGTTAATGATAGGATTCAGTTAAATACAGTACGTATTACAGGAAAATATATATATGATAGTGTGGCAGAGGTAATTAACTCGTATTGCAGGTACTTGAACTCAGCTGAAACGATTTTTAAACCCTGTTTATCCTTCCGGGTGCAGTTCGTCAGTCCGTCCAGCAGGCGGCGCTGTGAAATACTTACGTTCTACTGGAGGTGTTTAGAAGTAGAGCCAAGTCCAGTTTGATTGGAGGAAGTGATACATCAACAAAGAAAGATGGCCGAAGTGATAGAGCTGCAGAAACTGAAGGTTGGTGGAGCTTTAATTATGTTTTAATAACAAACACGAAGTAAGTTCACGAGTGGATAAATTGTGTCGTAACCTTTGTTCGTTAACACACCGGTTGGCGGACTTTACGGAAAGCTAAAAGGTCCGAAGAAGAAAACGTTTGAGCGCTAACTGGCGTGAGTTCACGTTGCACATTCAGCTGCGATGCTAACGTTAACATAATGTTAGCTAACCGTGACGATTAAATAACTATGGTTAAGATTAAAGAGCTGTTTGTAGTTAGTTTAACTGATAATAGCGAAGTGTAGCTTTTAATAAAAGCTTTAAATATAGCTGCTGTTGTTAAATCAAAAATGTCCCGCCATCTCTGTCCCGGTGTTGTGTTCCCCCTTAACGGTGCCGTTACCGTTCAACATACATGTAATTTTGTATTTGTTGGTTAGCCCCACGTTATCTCAAAGAGAGATACCGATGGATTTACGTCACAAGTAACTAGGTGTGTTTGACATCCATCGATTTTTCAGCTCAGGTTAACCAAACACTTCTCGTTAAATCCGCCGTCTGTAAAGTTGTAAGCAATTTTTCTACCACTAAACTGTTTTACTGTAAACACTAAAGTTTATCACTTTACACTCACAGATTCATTGAACCCTGCTTCAGTATTTTACATGCTGTCTCATAGCTTTCTTGTCTTAAAAGTAAAATATGAGCTAAACACTAAACTTTTAGTTAAGCATGGACCCTCAAAAAGAGCAGACACCATTTTAATATCAGTAAATTTATCAGGATAAAAAATAAACATCACTAAATCCCACTTTGTGAAACATGAGCCTTTATTGTTCCATTGTGACAGAAAAGGGAATTTCTTTGGGATTTTGCTGTTAGTCTAAAACAATTGCTAAAGACCTGACATGAGTTCAAGTTTTCTTTATTTAGTCATGGAAAATTAAGGCGAAGTTTACAGAACAAATAATAAGGAAGTGAAAATGAACACATTAACTGAATACAAAAATAATCTTTCATTCATACTGGGCGGTTATGTGATTTAGATAGATAGATAGATAGATAGATAGATAGATAGATAGATAGATAGATACTTTGATCTCCAAGAAAAATTAAAAACTACTGAATAGCACTAGTGGTGAGATTGTATTGTCAGTTTCTGTCTCCAAGGAATTAACTTAAATAACAACACAAACGTGTGTTTTCTTATTTATTGGTGTCACCATACAGATAGTTTCTGCTCTTAATGCAGTACATTGAAATCAGTACATGTGATTTAAATTTTGGTGCTCAAAGCAAAGTTTAAAAAAAAAGCCCACAAAAAAATCAGAAAAATAAAAAACTTAACAGCCAAGCAAAATAATAAAATGCTGATTGATGCAATGACGTACTTGTTTTGTATCCTTTTTGTTTTAGCTTGCCGAACTGAGGCAGGAGTGTGAGGCCCGAGGTTTAGACACCAAGGGGAACAAAGGAGAACTCATTGCCCGGCTGCAGGCCTATCTGGAGGAGCACGGTGAGTCAAAATAGTCTCAAAAAGTCTGATATTATAGGCTTGTAGTTCTTGAATTATGAGACTGTGTGTCTTTTTCCTGCCTTTTATAAGTTCTTTATTGTGAAAAAATCTTTAATCTCTCCCTTTGACCCTTTTACTTTCTGCTTCTTTGTGGAATTTTTCTTTCTCCTATCATCCAAAAAACAGAGGAAGATGTGGACGTGGATGACGTGCTGGCAGAGGATGCAGAGGTAATGTGATTGTTGCTAATTCATCACATGAGCTCTTTCATTATACTCATTATACTCATAGGAACCTTTTTCTCAGGTAATCATAAATGTTTCCTTTGTTTTCCTTTAAGGACTTCACCAAAGTTGAGAGTGCCAACAATGCGAAAGTCCACGAGGATACTGAGTCCGCTGAGAGCCAGACGTAAGTTTATTTTAAATTATAAATATATCTGTTAATTAGTGACAGATTTCCCAAATGTGTTGCAGAGTCATGTTGTGGCAAATACGCATGCATCTTGTTTAAAAGGGATTCAAATGTTGTGTATTTTCTGTCACTGGCTTTGTTTCAGATGTCGGCTTCAGATCTTTAATGAGGATTTATTATCAGTCATTAGTTTCTACCATTACGATGTATTCAACCTTTTCTCATTTCACATCTCGTCTGTATTTCTTTCAGACTTCCAGAGAAGAAGGTGGTGAAAATAACCCCTCCAACCTCTGCCAGTGAAGTAAGTACGACATGTTTGCATGCATTAATAATCTGATTAGAAACTACAGACAAAATGTCTGCCAGCAAAACATTTTCTGATTTGAAATTTCACTTTTGTTTCACAGAGACTACAGAAGAGAGCTGAGCGATTTAACTTGCCTGCAACAACTGAAAGCAAAAAGGCCATACGAGCAGCCAGGTGAGACTTCACCGAGGCCAGGAAGTAAAGCTAGATTATCAAAATAACTCATCTATCCTTGAAAATAAAACAGTTTGAACCACAAAGCTGCAGGAAGCTGGTTGTCTTTAGAACTCCAGAGCTGTGATCTCGTACCCCTCCAAATAAAAGCCTATGTAGTATTTTATCAGTAACTTCTTTGATGAGTTTAACATTGTAGTAACTGATAGAAATAAAAAACTCTGTAATTAATATCCAGGTTGTTATTGAGGTTGCAGGTAGCTGTGTGAAAGTAATGATGCTCTTTTTCTTCAGGTTTGGATTACCAGCCGACGCGTCCAGCCCTTCTCCAGGTCTGTTCTTGCTCTTTACTCACTCTGACTAAACTGATTGCTCCGTCTTAGTAAGAAAATACTGCAGCTGAAATATTGACAGATGCACCCTAACACAGGTTAACAACACCAGGTTTCCTCAGGATTATTTATTTATTTGGAAATGGAAGCAGATTTTTTATGAGAATTCTCAGGAAATACCAGAATTTCAATTCCCATTATGTAGCTGTATAGTAAACATTAGTCTGAAGTTTGTATGTGTACCATAACAAACTAATAAATCATGATACAATGGCATAATGAGACATTTTTTTCTTTTAGTTTGATGTTTAAAAGTCTAACTGTTTTCCACCTGCTGCTTCTCACTGCATATTTCTTTTCATCTGTTTCCCAAACAGGTGTGGTCGCAAACAGTAAAGCTGCTGTAAGTGTCGTAAAAACAGTTTGTTTAGCAGAAACATCTCTCCGTTCCTCTTGTGAATGAAATGAAGTGAATGTGAATTTAAATGCTTTCGTGTCTCATAAAGGTGAACGTCGATCAGCTGAAGAAGAGAGCAGAGAGATTCGGCGTGAACGTTTCATCCATTTCACAAAGGGTGACTTTTAGCCCAAACACACACTGATGTTCACAGTGTAACATCACTTATTACAATTTTTATAACGTGTCTTTTTAAATAACCCTCCCATCCTGATGGATTCTACTTTTAACATCAGTGTTTTGTTCTTTTTTTCCAGATTGAAGAGGATGAAAAGCTGAAGAAGAGGAAGGAGAGGTTTGGAGCCATAACAAGTACAGGATCAGCTGGTTCGGCTGATGTTGAGGTGTGTTTTCTCTCCAACAGTTATATATTTTCTTGATTGACAATATTTGTCAATTATATTGTTATATTTCATTACAAAACAGTAAGTTGCGTCTGAAAACACCATGAGGAAAGAAGATTGTGTGTTAATGGACGCATGTTTCTTCTGTTTTTCTTCTGCAGGCAAAGAAGCTGAAGCGTGCGGAGAGATTTGGAATCGTGTGAATTTTGTTTGAAAACGTTGTTTTCTTCTGTATTTTTCCCCCTTTTTTGTAAAGCCTTTTCGAACTGTTAAACAGATGTTCTCTGAGACGACAAATGTCAGTAATAGGATTAACATTTTGTGATTTAAAATAAATTTTTTTTTTCAATTTTTTGATATCTGCTTCATTTGGTTCTTACCTTGTTTTTGAACATTTGAAGGTGATGTTTTTCTCATATTTAACATAATTCCACAGTATTTCATAAAACCTCAGTAACAGTAATAACTGTCCATCTTTATTATTTTTGTCAGAACTGACATTTATACCCAAAACCATTTAACCTGAACGCACCGTGAGGGCAAAATTTAGCTCTGAGGACAATTAAAAAAATGTAAACATCATGTTTTGTAAAAAAGATTTTGTTGATCATCTGTCATACAAATACAATTTGATTATTGGTTTGGAAATTACATTTCTATCGGACTATAGAAGTTAAAACATACACAAAATATTATACTACAAAGAAAACCTGCCATATAAAATGACACATAAGTTAAAAGATTATTCTTAGTATGTTGTTCAGTAGGAGTTGTGTGCTTTTTGTTATGTTTAAGTAACTTAATAGTTAAGCTATTGCAACAGAAATGTGAATAAACCAGAGGTTAAAGGTAATATGAAATATAAAATACGAAATATAGCAAAGGAAAAACAAATGATGTATTGATATAAGTTCTTCATACTTGAGGGTAATGTTCCAGTACAATTCAGTTTTGGAGTTTCTTGGTACCACTTGGTTTTCTCTTCTGTTCTCTTAAATGAACAATTTTAAAAATGTTGTTGATCAAATACTAGTTTGGCTGATTTAAGCTCCTGTAGCATATAAAGTAGTCTGTATAATTAATAAAACTTTTTATTTTTCAAGAAATGCAGGAGAAGCTGTGTTCAATGAGGCTAAATCAAATTTGCAATGACTGATTTTTCAGTTACATTTATTTTCAGACTTCCAGCTTCAGGGTCCTGATGTTGTGAAATAATTACACGAGCCAATTAAATATCATTAAAAATACAGTAGAAGGTGGTTTTAATGTGCCTGAATAAGTTCCTGAAATGGTAAATGGTTTAAATATTTCACTGACTTAAGTTTTGGTTTCATATTTTTAGCCTTTTAGAAAGTTTTTTTTAGAAAGGTTTGAAGAAAGACCAATGAGTTTTTCTTCTTTCCTTTTTTTTTCTTTATTTTTGCACATAACATCATATTTTGTTATTTTTTAGGCAAAAAATCCACACTGATCCCCACATTCTAGGTTGGTAAAAAAACCAAAAACTTATTCCTCTTTTACGAAAAAATAATCCTGATAACGTATTATTCCATCACAAAGTTAAATGTTATTCATTCAAAGTGTTACCTTGTCCTAACCTGGTCTGCCATTTATACACTGCTCAAAAAAAAAAAGGGAACACTTAAACAACACATCGTAGACCTCCATGAATGAAATATTCCAGTTGAAAATCTTTATTCATTACATAGTTGAATGCATTGAGAACAAAAAAAATATAAGAATAATCGATGGAAATCAAAATTATTATCCTGTGGAGGTCTGGATTCAGAATCAAAATAAAAGTGGAAAAATCAGATCACAGGCTGACAGACTTCTGTGGAAATGCATCAAGACAATTCAAAATGAGGCTCAGTAGTGTGTGTGGCCTCCACGTGCCTGTATGCACTCCCTACAACATCTGGGCATGCTCCTGATGAGACGACAGATGTTCTCCTGAGGGATCTCCTCCCAGACCTGGATCAGGGCATCAGTCAGCTCCTGGACAGTCTGTGGTGCGACGTGGTGTTGGTGGATGGAGCGAGACTTGATGTCCCAGAGGTGCTCGATTGGATTCAGGTCTGGAGAACAGGCAGGCGGGTCCATAACATCAATGCCTTCATCATGCAGGAACTGCTGACAGACTCCAGCCACATGAGGCCGAGCAGCCAGGGCCCGCTGCACCAGCATGTGGTCTTACAATGGGACTGAGGATCTCATCTTGGTACCTGATGGCAGTCAGGGCACCTCTGGTTAGCACATGGAGGTCTATGTGGCCCTCCAAGGACCATCACTGACCCACCACCAAACCGGTCATGGAGGATGTTGCAGGCAGCAGAACGTTCTCCACGGCGTCTACAGACTCTGTCACGTCTGTCACATGTGCTCAGTGTGAACCTGCTCTCATCCGTGAAGAGCACCGGGCGCCAATGGCGAATCTGCCAATCCTGATGTTCTCTGGTAAATGCCAATCGGCCTGCACGGTGTCGGGCTGTGAGCACAGGCCCCACCTGTGGACGTCGGGCCCTCACACCGCCCTCATGGAGTCTGTTTCTGACAGTTTGAGCAGAAACATGCACATTAGTGGCCTGCTGGAGGTCATTTTGTTGGGCTCTGGCAGTGCTCCTCCTGTTCCTTCTTGCACAAAGGAGCAGGTAGCGGTCCTGCTGTTGGGTTGTTGTCCTCCTACAGTCCCCTCCATTTCTCCTGGTGTACTGGCCTGTCTCCTGGTATCTCCTCCATGCTCTTGACACAGCAAATCTTCTTGCCACAGTGCGCATTGATGTGCCATCCTGGATGAGCTGCACTACCTGAGCAACATCTGTGGGTTGCATACACCGCTTCATGCTACCTCTAGCTCTGAGGGCACTGGCAACATGCAAAAGGGACCAAAAATCAGCCAGGAAGGATGAGGAAAGCCTCAGGTCTGTGGCCACCACCTGCAGAACCATTCCTTTATAGGGGTTGTCTTGCTAATTGCCTCTCATTTCCACCTGTTGTCTGTTCCATTTGCACAACAGCAGGTTAAATTGATTCACTATCAGTGTTGCTTCCTAACTGGACAGGTTGATATCCCAGAAGTGTGATTGACTTGGACTTACATTGTAATGATTATATTTTCCCTTTATTTTTTTGAGCAGTGTAGTTCTTCTCCTCACAGCCTTTACCCTTTCTTGTGAAATATGATGCAATAAAAGGGCACACAACTTAACATACAAAACAAAATGAATCAAAAAATTTTGGAGATGCAACTATTTAGTTCAAAAATGACTCTTAATTAACGTGATTTTTAATGCAGTTTTCACTGTTCTGGAAAGTTCAGTTCTTAGACATTTAGCAAAAATATTGGTACGAATATATTTATACAGCAAAACAAACTTAGCTCTTTGAAAGTCATTTTATTCAAGCACCAAAAACTCATGATAATCAGTAAATAATGTTTTAGTTGGATTATGATCGGGCAAGGGAAGTTCTTCCCCATGATGTTTAGAAGAAATGTTACTTTTTTCTCCCTTTTTTAAAACCAGTCCAGCACTACTTGTTCAGGTTATTCTTTGTACAGTCTTTGTATATTCAGAGGACACAGTAGTTCTATGAGGCCAAAACTTTCCTACGAAGGACACGTTAATCAGCTAACACTGACCTGTAGGACCTAACTTTTGTAGCCAAAAACCCTCAACTGTGTTTGTTTAAGTTACTGATTTTCTTCAGCCTCCACAGTTTCCTTAATGGGTGACAGAGCACACAGAGTTTAGGATTCCTCACCCAGAACCCATCCAATACTCTAAAACTCAGAACTGATAACACACGTACACATATTGGGAGACTTACGCAGAATTAACTGACATTTTAATGAAATATTTAAAAGTGAATAAATTCTTGTTTCTCCTTATTTTCAATGAAGTGTCCCAGTTTTTTTTAAAGTTTTTGACTATGGTGATGGACATTTTTGCAATAATCTAATATTTTATTCACTGAGCAATCAATCACTTTTTAAATAAACACATATTTCACAAACAGTTCCTTGACAATATTGCTGCATCATCCATTGCTGTTACCAAACAGAGGTGTGAGCAAGACAAATTTGCTTAAAACATTTGTGTTTAATAACTGTACTTTTTTGTCTTAGGACAGAATAAACTAAATCATCTTTGACCAGATGTATGTCAATGTATTTACTTTGTTGCATGCAGCCAGCTTTCAGCTATCTTGAGCATTTATAACTTGAGAGGGATTGTGGATCTGGGCCCTTTTTTGTGTTCGACTAAAATTAACTAAATCATCTTCAATCAGCTATTTGTAAATGTATTTACTTTGCAGGTGAAGTTTTTGGCATTCAGCCAGCAGTATTACCAAAGGGCTTCTTTCTTCAGCATTTATCATGGTTTTATTTATTTATGGTTTTGTTTACTTTAAAAGTTTTATTGTTCTGTTTACTTTAAAAGTTTCTCTTTCAATAAATGATTGACAAGACAGGACCAGAAAAACACATGCTAATGATCAACATTAGCCTATTAGTGTTTAATTGCCTGTGACACCCACAATAAAGTATTTATCATTTATTGTGCAAAGGTCGTTATTAGCCCTGAAGCTGTAACTGCTTACAGCAGTGATAAGGAAAGGTTCTGCTCTAGCTCTCTCGCAAAACTGGACTTGCATCTGAGGTCCACTGTCACCAACCATCTAACTTTTCATCTGGATTGTTCCTGAAAGTTATGCACTAACTAGAGATTAAACAGGTATTATCTTCTGTCTACCATCAGTCTGAAGGTGCCACTGAGAGTTCCTTAACTCTCTATACCACAGTTAAAGCCCACACCCTGAACTATACAGGAGACTGGGATAGAGCCATGGCGTGCTTGCTATTTGCCATTCGGAATACTGTCAGAGAATTTTTCTGGGAACAGCAAATTTGAACTTGGCATTTGGCAGCATTTGTCCTTGTTCAAAAAAATGCTCAAAAGAAGCTGGGATTTTTTTTTAAAAAGGAAAACAAAAGCCCCCAAAGACAAGAGAGCATTCAAACCTATGTTTTCTGAACATGATTTGTCTTTAAGTCTGATGGTTATCCCATTCATCCCATTTCTTGGCCAAAGGTCTGGCTACTTGAAACAACTAGAGGAAAAAAATCTACCCCTTGAAGAGCATTTAAAAAGTGATGACTTCTGCTACGGAGATTTTTGTCCATCCAACCGATGAGCTTATGTTTGAGCAGGTTCTGAGTTTCTGAATGAAAAATACTCCAAAACAGTACAACTCCAATCATTTTAATAGGAGACATTTAGCAGCTGTGTACAAAAGAAGCACAGTGTACAAAAAAAGTCAGATGAGCAATACAGCTCAGGTTATTGTATTCGACTCTTGTTGGTCTTGTTGGTCGAACCAAGAAGAGGATCTGAGCTTCTGTCGGGTAGAAGTGAGTGTCTTCTCTTGATTTAGACCAAAATGAATGGACCAATTGGCAAATAACAAAAACCTGTATCAAACAAGCAATGATAAACCTGACAATACTTCTATATTTTAAAAGCCACAAGAAGAACATGCACAGGTTTGAGCTTGTGCACTCACTTTAGACAGGGTGTGTGCTTATGCTTTTAGCTTGCTAATGCTTAAAGATTTGATCATAGTGCAAAGATTAAAACTTAAAAATAGATGTAGATAATGTCTTTTTTTTAAGACTTTAATGTTGATTTCACTTCTCTACTTGCAACTGCATATTTTGATTGCATAAAAAACTTAATCTAAAGCAATGTTGCTATTTCAAATAAATGATTCTTCAACAAGCTGCTATATTTGATTAGTTCTGATGTCACTACAGGTTGTGACAACGTTCGAAGTTGGTGTTTCAGAGTGTATAGTGCATTTGTTTGTTTACAGGTCGCAGTTTGTTCCGCAGCTTTACATTGAACTTTTCCCTCAGAGTCTGCTCTAACTCGTTATCTTTTAGGTCCCGCATGTCTAACTCATCAAAGCCTTCCTCAGGTTTGTATGTAACCTCGGTGAAGGTCCAGCCAACCAGAGCTCTGAATCCTGTCGGTGTCTGCAAAGAGCAGATGGATTTATTGGTGAACAAAGATGCAGGATCTATTTGAAGTTTGTCGCTTATCTCCAAGAAATGAGAGGCCTCACGAGGCACCAGGGTGAAGCAGTACATCTGCCTTATTCCCTCTTTGCTCACCAGACTTGAATTGGCAAAGTCTGGGTTGAGAACCTCTGGCTTTCTGCTGGTCTTCTCCAGCACCCAGTAGTTCCCCTTGTCAATGAGACGAAAGACACCCGCTGCCTGAGGTTGGTCCTTTCCAGAGACAAGCTCAAGGGGTTCCCACAATTGATAAGACATCCCAAAGCTTACATCTGCTATGTAAGCCTTTCCATCAATGACAACCTTGTGGATGAGATGAGATTCAGCTGGGGCAAAATCAGTACCGCCAAAAACTCTGGAGCCCAAGGTCGTAGCATCGTAGCCCATTTCTCTCAGCACCCAGCCAAACAGATAGTTGTTCTCCATGCACCAACCCCCGCGGTGGTTCCTCACTGTCTTATTGAAAATGGCCTCCTGGTCCATGGTGATCCTTTCACCGCAGTGAATGCTGAGGTTTTCAAAAGGAATCGACATGACGTGCCGTTTGTGGATCAAATTCAGCGTTGCAAGGTCCGGTTTCTCAAAAGAGCCATGGAAGCCGATTCTTTGGAAATATTCGTTCAGTTTCATCCTGCCTGTGAAATACAGGACATTACATGAATTGATACCACTTTTTGGTAAGCCCTACATAAAGGCATTAACTTCAACATGAAACCTGTGTAAAGGTGAATTTAATGGACATATTCACTGATAACAAACTTGCACTGAATGTCGCAACGTAATCTCTTTCCAAAACATGACAACTTGTCAAAATTACAAATGAAAACTGTTCCTTTAATGGACTTTCCATTGTTTTTAGGCCCAAACCCGCAATAACTGAATGCGTAAATGCGGTGTTTGACTTTTGTTTTGTGCTCCTGAGACCATTTGAGGAAAACAATGGTGTCTGAAAACTTACATCCTTCAAAGCTGCAGACTGAAAAAGATGTATACCAGAATGTACTATTGACCATGTCGCTGTTGAACCGATCCTACATTATCCCTTCAAAAACTATGCGTGACGATATGAGTTAACGTGGTAGTCTCGTGTCGTATTTTTAAACTGAAAGTAAAAACCACAGCCCACCACTCGCCCGTCAGCACATTTTGTTCGTTAGATTTCTTACCTTCGGATTGTGACATTTCTGTGAAGTTGTTGGTCGCTGTCCTGGTTTGCTGATCGGTTGTCAAGTCGAGTCACGCCTGTCCTCGAGTTGAATAGTCTCTTGCTGTTAAAGATGTTTGCCGTAGGAGGAACTATCTGTTATCAATTCCTCGAGTTTTTTTTTTTTTTTTTTGTTAATGCCAAACTTTAACCCTTTGACAGTAAACTTTAACAGTAAATTGCACAATTTAAACTTAACAGATTAAACTGTAAGGGAAATAACGTAAAGGTTGACAGAAATGCTTGAACAAATAGACTATTAGACCTTTCACAAGCTGCTGTCTGAGTAGTTATGAAATCACCACAGGTTGGGACATTATTTAAAGTTTGATTCAAAAATAGAGTACACTTTGTTTTTCAGAGCAGTATCAGAAGACTATCCTTTTTTCCTTACGGGTAGTGGTTGGTTCTGGAGATTTACAGTGAACTGAAACAACAGAGTACAGGCTCACAAGAGTGCAGGCAAGCATGCTATGCCTTTCAAGTAAAATATCAGTACAAATTTAAGGCAGTCAGAGCAAAGTCCTTCCTGGTTTAGACCTAATGTAGTCTTTGTAGTTGAGAAGACGCATGTAATCTCGCGGTTACGTACGTTACAACTGTGGAACACTTAAAAAAATATCCGCTTTTATTCTGAAGGAGTGACGGAGCGTCCCGAGAGAGCGCCAAGCAAACGTAAGATTATGTCATCCGATGGCAACTTTCAAAATAAGAGTCTTATTGGCGAACGCATAAATTGGAACATGGAAAAACGATCTCAAAACGCCACATGTTATTTATACAGTTGAAAGTAGATCTATTATGTTATAACTCTTATGTTCTGGGATAATTTTACACGATAACAAGTTGATAATCAGACAATCATTATATTATCTCTTTGACTGTGAAGTTAAATTCGTATTACTTCCTGTATTTTTCTGACTCTTTGTACGTTCACCTGACGCAGCTACTCCAATTGCAGAGCGACGTCAGTCATATTTGCGTAAGTTACACAACATTTTACGTACAGCAGAGACCAAGGAAGTGTGCACCGGCACTCTCTCACCATTTCTGTGCTACGGTGCAGTTTTGAATGACTGAAGTTCACTCTTTTTCTAACTGGCTCATGCAGAGGTTGGTACCGACAGTTTAAACGTGAATTTAAATACTTCATATTGCAACGTAATTGATCTACTGTCTGTACAGCAAACTAACGATGCACACAGGTTAGTTTGGGGCATGGCATTCTGAACCGCTCCATGTGGAAATCAAGTGTGGTGGTTTATAAGATAAGTAGGCTGTAATGATGCTGGAAAAGATTTCTGGTACATTGCCCACGCACAAATATTCATTCATTCATTCGGGAAATTATATTAAGGTTCTACTGAAGTAAAAGGTCAGTGAACTAGTCTACGGACTGCAGGTTAGGTAACATCAGCTGAGCAAAATGTATCTTTTGATTTGTGGCCGTAGATTTCTTGACATGCTGTAATAGGAATACTTTTTTGTGTACTTTTCTAAACATAGTGTCCTTTCCTATTTTTTTATAATTCCCTCCTTCAGATTCCCCATCTTACAATGGAAAATACACACACTGAAACGATTTTGATAACCGGGGGATGTGGCTACTTTGGTTATCGGTACGTACCATTTCATATTGTTTATCACTCAAGAAAACAAATTTTAAAGCCTCCATAATGAATTTAAAGTGGAGTTGTGCTGTCGCGCTGTTTTATCGCCACAAGATGACGCTATCGTACCAGATATCTTAGATAGATCTAAACTCTAACAGATCTGAAATAGAGTTTAAAGAAGAACTTCATGCACTTATTGTTGTTTTTGTTGCACATTTACAATTTTACATTGTTAAAATGGAATGCTTGCAATCTGTTTCTTGCATAAATGAATTCATGTTTGATTTCCCTGCAGCCTGGCATGCTCCCTGCATAGAAAAGGAGCCAAAATCATTCTTTTCGACACAATCCCTCCAAATCAAGACGTGCCAGAGGACATTGTGTTTGTTAAAGGAGATATACGTGAGTATGCACACATCGAGAGAGCTATCACTGGCGTGGACTGTGTATTCCACATCGCCTCCTACGGCATGTCTGGCAGGGAGCAGCTGAATCGGCATCTGATCGAGGCGGTAAACGTTCAAGGCACGCACAACATCCTGAAAGCCTGCATTGAGCATGGAGTGCCCAGGCTGGTTTACACCAGCACCTTCAATGTGGTGTTTGGAGGCCAAGTGATAGAAAACGGAGATGAAAGCCTCCCTTATCTACCTCTCCATCTTCACCCTGACCACTACTCCAGAACCAAGTCCCTGGCAGAGATGGCAGTGCTAAAAGCAAATGGCACATCACTGAAGGACGGTTCTGGGGTGCTGAGAAGCTGTGCACTGCGCCCTGCAGGAATCTATGGGCCTGGTGAGCAGAGGCACCTTCCCAGGATAGTTGGCTACATAGAGAAGGGGATCTTCAGGTTTGTTTATGGTGAACCCAGCAGCCTGGTGGAGTTTGTCCATGTGGACAACCTGGTGTCAGCACATGAGCTTGCTGCAGAGGCTCTGACCTCTGAGCAGCAGCACCGCTCTGCTGGCCAGGCCTACTTTATCTCGGATGGCAGGCCCATCAACAATTTTGAATTCTTCAGACCTCTGGTAGAAGGCCTGGGCTATCCTTTCCCCAAACTGCGCCTCCCTATCTCTCTCATTTACTTTTTTGCCTTCCTCACAGAAATGATTCACCACCTCATCGGACCCTTGTATAACTTCCAGCCACTGCTAACACGTACAGAGGTGTATAAAACCGGCGTGACACATTACTTCAGTATGGCAAAAGCTAAGGCAGAGCTCGGTTACGAACCCCAGGAGCACAACCTAGATGAGGTTGTACAATGGTTTAGATGCAGAGGCCATGGGAAAAAATCTCACAGCTCCTTCAGTCGATTTCTATTAGACATCCTGTTTGTTGTTTCCTTTGTTGCTGTGGCTCTCTCTTTTCTTCCACTTGCTGGCAGTTGATGAGCAGCTAAAGCAAAAGAATATCACTGATACCTCTTTTAAATGCCAAATGTATCAGGAGCAGTTCCTGAATAAGAATTAGTTAGTTCAGTTTCTTACTCAAGTACATGGTTTACAGTGGTTACATTAAACAGGTTACACTCAAACAAGCCTGGAATACAGACATTAACACAAAGGACGCATATACAAACGAGGGGAGGGATGTCGGAGTGATGGAGCTCCCACAAGGCAGTGCCATCTGAGCGGTTTTGGTGTCTTGCTTAAGGGCACCTTGGCAGAATTATAAGAGAGAAGAGGCCCCTCTCCAGCAAACACTGGACATTGTGTTCCAACGTCCATGCAGGATTTGAACTGGCCACCCACCAGTTCCCAACTCAACTCCCCACAGACTGAAGTCTTAAAATAACAAAGAAAAATGTGCAACTTCAAAATCAAACTGGTAAGAACGCTGCAGGTTCTTAAGGCGTAATAAAGCAGCTGTCAACAAAACAACTTGATGCAAGCTTTGAATAAAAGCCTTTTTTTATTGTAATGTTTCATCTATCGTGGGGAAAAAGCCTCTCAATTCTATACCTTTGTGTTACTTTTATCTCTCATAGTTGTTACTTTCTGAGACTGTATGTCAAACTCTACCTTTTTGTACAAGCCTATAAAAGTACACCTCTGCAAGCAAAAATTTATAATAATGTATTGCTTGTTTTTTTTAAGAATTATTTGGTGGAATGTTCTAAAATGCTCTGAAAACTGACTAATAAAACATTACAAGGCAATACTGTTTTGTGTTACTTTTAACTTGGATTCAAAGTTAATTTTTTTTTTTTTTTTTTTTAGAAAGGTAAACAGTTTGTATGCTTGAGGGCTTTTGATAAAGATGTGGATGCAGTAGACGGGTTTATCATGGCTACAGCAAAGCTATGAATCACAGTCTCACAGTAATAAGTTACCAAATATAAAGCTCACCAAGGCCTTCATCTGTGGTCGTCATGGCCAACCATTCTTTTCCCCACAGCTTTTTATTCAGTTTCCATTTTTTATTATGACTCATAAACTGCATTCAGTTCACTTCTACATTGAATTAAACAGTCTTTGTATGATGCAGCCTGATTCAAGATTAGAATAATCCCTTAATTTTAATTATTTTTTAAAACTTATTTTTTGTATTATGTTATTGTGTATTAATTGTACAAGACACAAGAGTCAGACATGGCAAACAAGGACAAAAGATATATCGCGTCTATGCCCGTCACTTTTCCTTTCTCCACCCTCCAACACACTCCATCCGATCTTTGATGGTCATGTTTTGTTACCAACATCAAAATATTCCTATAAGGACCTATAATTCGTTAAAATAATTGGTCATTATCCCCAAATGAATAGGGCCGGTAAACACTAGTTAGGGCAACCTGAGATTATCTTTGGCCCTAAAAAAGGTTGATAAACTTGAGTTTTAAATAGCTCTCCCCTCAATATTACTAACTCGCTGCAGTTTAATTCTGGTGTAAAAGGAGTCGGACCAGGTGAGGCGGGCTTTGAATGGTATTTTTGTCTGCCTAGGATGGATGCAGACGTCCCCTTCTCTCTAAACTATTCTCTTTTCAGAGCCGGCAGCCCCTTGCTGAGTTGGTCGCAATCATTGTTTCTCTGCAGCATTAACCACATTCCAGAGAGGCGCAGCGCATCCTGTCTCCATCCCCGCATTCCTTTTACGCAAACGAGTCCCCTGTATAAAGGGGTATTTTATTTTAATTTTCGTCAGCTTGGTTTGCTCTGACTTAAATGCAGCTAATACTTACGGCGTATGCGATTATCCAGCCTACTTTGATTCCTTCCATAGTGACCGTAAGCAAAACTAGAGGAAAACCCAACAAGGGGAAATTCCTCCGCGCAGCGCGCCATTGACTGTAAAGACCTTTCAACTTAACAAAAACTGAAGTTGACAAACGTATCCCTGTCGGCTGAAACTGTGAGAAAGAGTTTGGTTTTTCGGCGAAGGGGGCAAAGCAGAAGAAGACGATGCGGCGCACTGTGGAGCTTTCTCAGTCCGTTGGTGGTTTTGTGTAAATGAGCGACGGCTGTACCGCGGCGTTTTGTTTTGATTTCCATGTGAAATGCAATTAGTGCTCCGCGGTGCTCGCTAGTTTGGCTCGCGGAGCGGAGCACACTCTGAACTTGTTTCTCGCCTCAGGAGCACATCATGGAGCACTACCAGGAAGATTTGGGACACCGGGCCAGTAAATTGATGGAGGACATTTCCCTGTATGATGCCTATAATGACGGAATATACAACGCGAGGAGAGACTTGGTTATCAATCCCGATTTGGACTTTTCGGCTCCGACTGTAGCAGAGCATAAAAGTAAGCCAATGAATGGTACATCTGTGCTTCACCAGCAGCATCACACAGTGGAGAATTTCACGTCTGGGAATAAAGTGTACAACGCGGCTCCGGTGCGCCCCGTGAATTGCAACCGGCCCGTTCCTGTGGATTTTTGTGCCCCTCAAAGAGACGCAGTTTATAGTGAGGAGGGCTGTTGCACCAAATCCGAAGTGGCTTTGCCATGCTACACGGGCGCATCCGAGAGGCACAGGAGATACTCTCTGGAGGTGCAGGGCCACAGGTACAGCACCGGCTCCACCTTCGACGGCGTGCCTCTCAACAAACCGGTGGCTCTGCCCGGCAACAGGTGCAACAGTGTCTGCATTACCAGCAGCCACGACGGGAGGTATAACGCCACGAGTCCCCGGTCCAGCCTCGCGTCCTCCCTGTCCTCTCAGGAGCAGAGCAAGCATGCCAGCCCGAGGTCAAGCATCAGCAGCCCGCGTACCAGTTTGGTGGTACCGGGTCAGGACAGGTACACAAGCCCCAGGTCTAGTTTAGTTCAGTGTGAGGGAAACAGTGTCCTCAGTCCCAGGTCTAGCTATGCAAGCACCGCCAGCGACACGAGTAAGCAGTCCAGCCCCCGGGCGAGCCTCAACAGCTGTGACTGCTGCAGCAAGCCCAGCAGCAACCGCACCAGCGGCATCAGCATGGGCTACGACCAGAGGCACACCAGCCCCAGATCGAGCACGGCGAGCCAGTATTCCTTCACCACCAGCCCGAGATCCAGTTATTCTGACTCGAGGTACGGGCCCGGGGTCAACCATGATCTCGACGGGGCGATTCTACACGCAGCGCCGCTGGCGAGTCCCCGGTCGAGCATCTGCAGCCAGGATGGGGGCGCAAGACCGGGGACCACCGCAAATTGCGTGGTCAGTCCCCGGTCCAGCATCTCCAGTCACAGCTCCAGGAGTTCCCGCAGCTCCAGGGGGTCTATGAGCATCTACCCGGACCTTCAGCTGCCCTCACCCAGGTCATCGATGCTGGGCAGCAGTTTACACGAGGACACGCTGATGCAGGAGTTCGGGGACTCCAACGGGATCCCAAATCGCATCCATCTCCAGGGACTCTCGGCTGTGCCAGAGCCCCAGCAGCAGTCAGCCCAGACGGGAGGGACTGCGGAGATGACCGCGGGGTCGCCATCATCCTTTAGTTACGGGATGTCAAAAACAGCCTCCTCCAGCCAGAGGTTTAAGCTGCCTTACCAGGTGACCCCCAGCCGAGAGAGTGGGCCGAGCCAGGCGGAGAGACGGCTGGAGGCGCTCACCTTGGAGCTGGAAAAGGAGTTAGAGATGCACATGAAAAAGGAGTACTTTGGTAGGTAGCATCACATGCAGATTTGTTCTCTAAAGTACCTCTGGATCCTTTCAGAACTTGCAAGTAAACATGATTATAAAAATTATCAGAACAAGGTTTGTTGTAGTATCAGAGACATCAAGTCAACCTTAAGAGGTGAAAACCACTGAGATTTTGAAATAACCCAATTTGAATAATAATCATGTAGAATTCAAGGCTCCCTTATCAATATTGTACTTTATTGGGTGATGATCAAATTATAGTAATCTGGGAAAAGGCAATGTCTAAGTAATCAGTGCTGTGGGTGCCCAATTGATTGGCATCCACAGTTTTAAAATAACTAATTTGGTCACATCTGCTCAGCTCTGCTCAGTCAAAGCAACGTTGCTTCAACTTCCTCTTTAGATGCTTGATTAAGACACTGATGCTCTGACCTCAGCTTCTTTACTCATGCTGTCCTCACATGCTTCAGTCCTCCCAACTTTCTGCCAATTTCCTGCAATGTGGCTTTCAAAGAAAAGCTTGCTGGTGATGTTGATCCTGCACAGACAGAGTGAACCCCAAACAACAGCCCCAAATTATGTTTCCACCTGACAAGAACAACATTTCCCTTTATTGTGTGATGTTGTTCCCCTGAATACAAAGAATTCTCCATGGCAACAGTTGAATAAACATGCAATAGTACTAGTGAAATGTCATGTGTAGCTTTCTACATTTTACAACACAGGCGGGTGCCTACTGAAAATGGAGTTTAAAATAATAGTTACAGTAGTGTTGCTGATGTTTTTCTGTGCAGGAAGAGGCTATTTATAGATTTGTCATCTCTTCAAGGTCTATTATAACCTGCTAATGCTACATTACCACAAGCAGGTCCCTCTGTGGGAGATAAGAGTGGCTTTGCAGGGCAATACTAATTTCTGTCTTGGCAGAGCTAACATTTGCACAGCGCTGCACCTCACTGAATGGAACCTTCTGTTCTGCCAGAGCAGACACCCTTCGGTCATTCAGAGCAGCGCGGTCTGGTTTTGTTGAAAATGCATTTATCTTTTGGAGGAAGGAGTATATATATTGCAGTCAGTGATTTTGTTTTTCGCCTGGTTTCTAGTATTGAACATTTTGTAGCACATTTTTGTGATTTGGGACTGTGTGCACAAATGTGCTTGGTTCCCCAGCTGAAACACTGCCACAGAAAGTCTGCTAAGGAAGTTGCTGTCCACCTTTGAATTAGCAGCCAGACAAATGGCTGCAGCCAGAGAACAGTGGCTTGTTTTATAGTGTGTGCACTTGCTCAGAGTGAGGCTGAGACAGCTGTTGATTTGTTCCAGAGAAGCAGGTGAGAGATGCACGATGGAGGGAGAAATGAGGAAGACTACAAGGAGCAGAGAGATGATGGAGACAGAGAAGCAAGAGGGTGGAATCAGATTGAGATAGAGAGAAAGAGAGAGAGAGAGAGAGAAGGAAAAAGGAGGGAAGGAGGAGAATGCAGTCAGACGCTCCTCATACCAAGCCGAATAGAGACAGCTCTGTTTCCGTAGCGACAGTGGAGAAATTGATCGCCGGGGCTTTTTATTTTGGAAGGGGGGAGTGGGGGGGCTAGCAATGCCTGCCAGTGTCCCACACTGCCTGCCTCTGCTCTGCCGTCCGGCCCTTGTGTGGCCTCTGTTTGTTGTGGTGGCGAAGGAGCTGTGAATCAACAGCTGGCCCGATACAGGCCTGCAATTGAAGCAGCAGAGGGAGGCCTATCCACCTCCCACCCCCAACCCCTCTCTCTTCTACACCACCACCACCACCACCCCGCCCTGACTCCCCCGTGAAGCCCTTCATTAACCAGCCAGTGGGGAGTCGGGCAACACCAGACACTTGGCACACGATCTTGGCTGGCGGGCCAGACATAGTTGGTGGGGGTCAAATCTGATCACCTGCCCAGAATTATAATGGCAGTAGTCATGTACATGGCCTACTCACACACACACACACACGCACACACGCACACATGCTGTCTGTCTAGCGGACACAGCACACTGGCACGTTTGTGCTCTGACTCTGTGTAAACGTGTACGTGCACAAATTGCTGCTGACGTTAGATTAGATGTATAGTCATTCCTCAGTCTCACTTTAAGAATTAAGCCGTCATTATCCTCTCATGTAACCTGCTTATATCTAGAGACTGGTTTGATGCATCAAACGCTCTCAGATGTCTCACAAGTCAAGACCCCTCTCCTGTGAAGACGGCGTATTTTCCAGGCTTTGATCCTGTTAAGACCTGCTACTCCTTTTTCACAGTTCCTTACTGCAGACTTTCAAGTAAAAGCTGCGTTATCGGAGGGCTGTAATGATTTTGCAATGGAAAATACATGAACCTGCTGCTTGTGTAGAAACTGAGTCAGTCCTATAAGGCATAAAAATTTTATTTTGGCAACATTTGGCTCCACAAACTAGAAATCTACAATTCACCCCTTTCTAATGTTACTTTTTTAAAGGTTTGGTCTGCACTCCTCATGTAACATGCTAAGATTGAGTCATTTGTTTGATATCTTGCTTTTGGAAGTCACACACCGAGCGGTGGTTAAAGTTTCATGATTCAGGCAGTGCTAACCTTCTTACAACGCGCAGCACGTTCTGTGTTGTTTTCACTGATGGTAGAATGTGAATTCAAGTGTGTATCTACCTTATGTATCCACAAAAGCAATTATTATTTTCACATTCTTGTTACAGTTACATCAGAAAGTAGTTACTTGACCTCCTAAAATCACATTTAAAATTTTTAAACGCTTGAACCTCTGCATCAAATTTTGGGGTATTTCTTCTTTCAGAACTAACTTAGATTGGGATTTTTTAAAAAAACATCATCAAATATTGAGACATCATTTACTTTATTTTTTTTTCCATTATCAGACTTATCAGTTTAAATCTGAAGTCAAAAAGCCTTCTCACAGGCTAAATAACAAGCCAGTGTTGAGCAGTGCTTTTTGAAAAAAAACCCCCCCAAACATTAACAGCTTGATTTCAACCACTGCGTTTGGTTTAAAGGTACAGGGATGTCTGTGCATCGAGCGATGCAGATTTATTTTTAACCCCAGTGAATGCAGAACATCCTGTCCTTGCCACATGGACGAGTTACGGAATGGGCACATGAGGTATTCTGCATCCTGTTTTAAATGAACTACCAGAGTACTTCAGAGATTTCCCTGCTCAAAATTCATAACCACACCTCACACAAAAGAGACCTAGAATTTTTAAGCATTTGTGCGGAAAGCCAAACAATTCACATGCTGATTTTTATGTTTTCTGCATTTTTTACATGACATGGACCCTCCGAGGAAAAAGGTGTCACTGCATTAGTAATGTATGGGGATCTTAAGTAAATAAAATAAAAAAAAACAAATAATGTTTCCATGTTAAAAAATGAAATCCAGAAAGTCTTGCCAACACATGGAACTTAGTTTTTAAGAAACTGCAGTACAGCTGCAACCAGAGGGAATAATGTAATGAAAGTAAATCGATGATGAATTATAAATCACCTCTCCTTAGTTTAGCTGGTGGGTAGTGAGTTGAAGCCAAAGAGCCAGGTAAGAAATTGCATGGCCATAGATTCATTCTGTGGAAAAGAAGTAAAAAATAGGAAAGAGCGGGGAGAGAGTTTTTTTAATATAACAGCCTCACTTGTTTTAGCACAAAGCCTGATAATTGTGCATGAGAATAGAGACCCAGTAGAAAACACAACTGCTGTCTGGGTACATGCTTATCTCTCTGTCAGTCATCCAAGTTTTCTGAAGCTCTTTACCAAAATACAAACTCTATTGTGATTTTCTTTTATCACTATGGCAGTTCACTAGCTGTCAGATGTGTAACACAGAGATTCAGTGACTCAGGGACTCAGGCAGATGTGTTGTGATTCAGTCGGTTCACATGAATGCATGTTAAAACTCTGGAAGAAGGTTTGTGTCAAGGCTACATCGTCATCAGTGCAACGGGCAGTGAGGGAGAGAAATCAATACACAAAGAACACAGCAGGGACTTACATCTGCATCCCTCAATGGATTCTAAGTTGTGGGACAAGTTAGGAAGATATCCAATCAGAGCGAATCTTTTGAGGGTAGGTTGATCTACAGAGCAGCAGAGCCATTTTCAAAAGCCACTGCAAGTGCAGGCGCAACAGTTAAACGCAGCAGCAGTTACACACTCACAGGAGGACAAAGACGAGTTTGCAGAACTTCGCACAGTTTCGAAGACGTTTTCACAACAGTTAGGTTGTTTACCTACATAATATTTGATCTAAAATATAGACTAAAACTAGACTAAGACTAAAAGACTTAAGACTAGACTAAGACTAAAACACTTATGATATTTAATTGACTAAAACAAGACTAAGACTAAAAGATTTCAGATGACTAAAATATGACTGAAACTAAATGGTGTGTTATTCAAAAGACTAAGACTAAATCAGAATCTGCTATCAAAATTAACACTGGTTTGTTTGCAGTTCAGCCTCTGACTGAACTCAGTCATTCCCTTTCAGATTTTTAATTTTCTCTGCTCCTCTCTATATGTTCATGATGTATAGGACATCCCCCCCTCCAACAAATAAAGACTGATTGTAGTGCAGGTCAACACTCCGCTTCTACAGACATGTTGGAGTGAAGATAAATCCACCTTTCAATGCAAAAATATAAAGTTGCTTTTGGAAACTTCACATGATGTATCATTTCTTCCACTAAAAGGTCTCCAGTAAAAAGCATAAAAACAAAAGATGTAGTTTAATGACCTAGTGAAGCGGCTTTGCATCATGGAATTTGTTTGTTTTGTTGCTTTGCAGCCACCATTGCAGATGAAAATCAATCTGACTGAATCAGACGCAAACATTCACAGACAAGGTCATGTATTATAGTTTTATTCATGTTATGTTATGCCACATTTGCTGACTTCCTTTCCCTCTGACTGGTGGTAACCCTTTAATTAGCAACGAGAAGCACGATAAAACATACAATAACCTTGAATAAACTGAGTATTTCTCGGAGTTTGGACATTGTTGGGAACATCTAACATCTGAGTTCATATTACTACTCAACACAGCAAAATACATAAAAACACATAGTTGTTTGGAAGCATTTTAATGTAGAAATGTTTATTAACATAGAGTGACTTCTATCTGACCAAAATGCAACTTGTCTAATTTAGCAGGAGCAAATTTTAAGTATGTGGATGATTTTCTCATAAAAAGGCTACAAGAGTGCAGTTTTATTTACAGATATGGCCTCATTGAGTCCATAAAAAGGTTTTGAACTATATTTACAAAGAGGCCTTATGTTCCCCTGAGCTACAGAAATGAATAAGAAGCACATACCTGCACTAAACCAGACACTGCCAGGAGTTATATGAGGGATGAAAGAACTTCAAAGAAATTATATGCAGCAGAAAATATTATTGAAAACTTAATGTCAGCTGGTTTCCTGCGTTATTGGTCCTACCTCAGGCATTGCTAGCTTTTGGCTGATGAATCCTGTGTGTTTATCATGATGACATAACACACTTCCCTGCATTTTTACCTGCAAACTCTATCGGTCCTGTTTGAGCAAGATTTCACAAAGTAGCTTTCTACCTGCACCTGTATTTAAGATCACTTGAAGTTTACTTGTTCGCTCTTATCACTGGTATTGTTCTGTTATCTTCGTTAAGTGCATGAGTTTGTGACTTGTTCAGGTTGCACCAGGAAATGCCAATATTTGACTTTGATTCCAATTAATTAATTTGTGCAAACACCTCCGGTTTTAAGGGAAGACATGTAACCTTTGGGCGGTTTTCATGTACCCTTGTCCTTTATCTGTTTCTTACAATCTCACTTGGCTGCACTGAAGCTGTTATGAAAGGGAAATGATTGTTACAGATAGCCAGGGAATTCCACTGTTACATCACAGTTAGTGTGTCCTTGTCGTTAATCCATTCTGAAACGTGTGTTAATCCATTCCGAAAATACTTCAAATATTAGTAATAATTTATCTGTGAGGAGAGGAGGAGGAGGAGGAGGAGGAGGAAGGTGGGGTCAGTGAGCAGCTCTCTGTTGGGATCTTGTGATATCTCGTGTCCTGTAGGCACTGTGACCCTGCACTCACCCCACCCAGGCTTTGACCCTGCACTCCCTGAGGAATATGACCCCGATGGAGGTCGTCTTGTGAGAGTTTGTAGATCATTACTCTGCTGCTGCTGCGTCTTAATACTTTTAAGCCACTGTTTTTTCTCCTAATATCTAATTTCTACACTAAAGGTCATGAAACTCCTTATACTTGGTTTGCTCAGGCTGATGCAGTTGTACTTGTGTGCCTGTGGGTTGTTTGGCATTTCCTGCCTGGGTTGGTCAGTGCATAGCTCCTCCTCTGTACAGTGTTTTGAGTTAGGCGCAGGGTTTTTGAGATAGATTATCAATATGTATATATTTCTCCCTTCCCTGATAACTTCTTTTAAGGTGCACTGTTGCAAAAGGAGCTTAACCCCAATATCCCTACAGGAAATCTGCTCAGTATGCTGACTTTACTGTGAAATCTATGTCTGTTTATGACATTTTTTGAACTACTGCTAAGATTTTTTTGAGATGTACATTGCATTGCAAACTAAGAAAGGACAAAGTATGAATGCATGGTTCACATACAGCACGGAGGTCATAACATCACTATTACTTCAGAGAAACTGGGTGTGTGTGTACAGCCCAAAGAAGACATTTAGTTTGCTGAGTTTTAAAAGGTCCTCAAAATCTTCTTTTTTAATCAGCTTCCTATGAGCGCTGGAGTCCTTCAAGAGGACAACATTTTCTGCAAGTTGGAACAGTCGTGTTTATTTCACATGAAAGATTCTTGCATTTTGTATTTATGCCCGTTCTCCTCTCACTGGTTTAAAAATGGGTGAGATTTACATGGAAAGGTGGAAGTCACTTATTTCTGTGAACCAATTAGTAAGAAACATTTGAGCCAGCAGCAGCTGATTTTAATGATGGAGCTGTCAGTCACTTATTTAACTGGATTCAACTTTAAATTTCAAATGTTTTGTTTTTTTTTGGGTTTTTTTACCAGAGCTTTAACTATGATTGTGTATTGATTTTTCACTAGTATTTTCATTTAGAGAAATACTCAAGATTTGAAATTGTTTTTGGTGCTTACTCAGAAACTGCAGGGCAGATTTGCTGTTGTAGTTGGGCTCATGACTTTTCTTCAGTATTTCTAAAAATCCAGTTTACATCTTAAAATAGTTAAAGATTGTGGAAAACAGCCATGTCCTCAGGTTTTATACTGTAGCTAAAATGGATCAAAATAAAGTCCAAGCACACTCTGTTTCTGGCCTGCCCTTCCTGACAATCCCCTCACATCCACAGCATTTCCTTTCAATGGACTTTTATAAAAATCAACTACTTTTCTTAAGCGTTGTGCCTTCAGAAAGGATGATGAAATGCATGGAAACAAAGTAAGTTTGTGTCAGACTTATGCAATTGGAGTGGAAATCATCTTAACAAATATTCCTCTCATATCGTAAACTAAAACTTTTATTAATGTTTTGGCACATCTGTAACACATCGCACATCAAGCACAAATGTAGATCTATATTAACTAGTCAGTGTTTGTTTGACACAGTTTGGTTTCAGAGCTCGACTTCTCTGATTTTCATTGTGATGTCGGTCTTCAAAAGCTGCAGATGGAACAGCGGGTGAATTTTGTCTCTGGAACTACAGTAGTGATGACATTTGTAGCTTGTCATTCGTTTCATTTTTTCTAGAATTTATTCATTTATTTGTTCATGTGGACAGTGTTTGGCAGTCAGGCTTTTGATCAGCTTTCCAGCAAAGCTTCATCAAAGCTGGCAGCATATCCAGCACTCTCATGGCAGACAAGATCCTAGTTAAATAGTGCAATATCCACTCAGAGCTCATGAGCATAATGCTGGTCATAAAGTAGATGTAGATCAGTGTTCACACAGAGCTTTGGCCATGGAGCAAAGCTCTGTGTAATTGTGTAATTCCATTAATGTTAAATCCTCACGGAAATTATATGATTTATGTGATTCCTGAGACATTTTCTGTCCACACTGACTGTAGGTTTCATCGTTCTATATTTTCCTCAGGACACATGACCTAAATTAACTGACCTCCTGTCTCCAACAGGTATCTGCGTCAAATGTGGGAAGGGTGTGTATGGAGCCAGCCAGGCCTGTCAGGCTATGGGGAACCTGTATCACACAAACTGCTTCACCTGCTGCTCCTGTGGTAAGTAAAGCTGTCAGTGTTGTAAATTAATAGTAGAATCTGGTTCATCCTCTAGTCTGCGAATGTGGAGGGTGACCCACCTCAATGTGTCTGTCATGTGTGAGTGTAACCATTCCCAAAGTAATCTGATCTGGTGCCAACTTGAAGCAAAGTCCCTCCTTAATAAAACACTTGCACTGTTCTGCTGCTGGCAGCAGCTAAAAGTGGATTCTGGCCAGAGCAGCATTGTGTTTTGAAACCCTTGCTGAACTTCTTGGTTTTTTACTTTTAGTGTACAAAAAGTGATGACTGTCCTTTTGTATTTGGATTATTTTGACATTTCTGTGGTGTTCTTGCTGGTATCGGCTTTAAAATGTCAGAAGCTGTGTATGATTCAGTTCTTACAGCTTGCTCTGAAGCCGCTTTTCTATATTTCAACACCAGGCTGGTGGACCATGAATGCTGTGTTAAGTTATCTACTTGATACCATTTGTTGATGTTTGCACTTTCTGACAACTAATAAAGAATTAGCTTTGGTCATTCAGATTTCACTGATCAAACAGAAAAACACACTAATCATGGCCATTAATTGAGTTTAGCATCATGTTAATATTTCCCCGTCTCTGTTTAAGAGGGGTTTCTCTATTATCAATTAACAGGAAGTAGCTTAGACAGTTAGACAGTAGTTTCAGTTTTGGGGCCTGACTTGCCAGTTCATTCCTCTCAGTGCCTAACCCTAGATGATCGGTGTAAATTATATCATTATCATTTAAGTGTGCACTCAGATCTGACACCCTCTCCCACCAGTTCTAGTTATATGGAGTGTTTTTGTTCCGTAAAATTTATGCTGATTTATGGACATTTATTTTGCAATAGACATATGAGACGAGTGAAGTGTTAGTCACAGTGAATCTAAAAATGTGTGCATCATGTCTGTGTGTTCTGTTGATGACTAGTTATTACGCTGAAGAGTACGAATTTTCACACCAATTGCAGCAATGGGGCACAGATGGTTTTAAGTAACTTAATTGTCCTCGTGAACTGCGTGTGGCATCAGCTGCTGCAGCTGCAGCCTCTGATAAGTGGGCCAAATCATCGGGACAAACTACAGTCACCAATCTCTCACATTTCTCTGCCTCTCGTCTCACAATCTTCACACCTTCCATGCAACATTCTGCAACACTCTCTCATAGTCTGAAAACGTCCACAGGGATGCTGCTACAACGGTTGCTTCTAGCAGTCGATGTTTTTTTTTTTTTTACAAATGTGTAGATTCAAGAATTATCTGTATTTGTAAGTCCACTCACAATCTCTTCCTCTAAGACTGCAAAAAAGTCAACATTGGCAGTGACATGTTCTGCAGTCTATTTTACACTCTGTTGCTCTACTCAGGGCTGATTCTTTTATTAACAAATCTCATGTATCCTTTGCGATATCAACAAACTTAGTAGTGTGAATATCATTCAAGATTTTTGCTTTTTTGTGGACATTTGGCCCAGGAAAATGATGTCTTTGCGTCCAAGCTCATCTCTTATTGGTCATATTTGTGACCGGATTTTTGGAGGCTACAAGTGAGCGAAATGTTAATTTTTAAGTTAAAGAACATGTGAGATGCTACAAGCACTTTTTTTAAATGACAGTCATGAAAGTAAAATGGCTGTCCCTCTCTGTTCAACAATTAAAAGTTACAAAACATGTATGATGTAAAACATGTGAAGCAGCATTTGTCACGTACGCTGATGCTTCAGATATGTCCAGCCTCCCACCCCCTCTGTCTGCAGGTTTCCTCTTTTATGTCACCTCGCTATAAGCTTCAGCTGCTGCTGTCACTGCTGAAAAATCATCATTAGTATCGCCAGCTTGCTGTCAGCAGTCGTGCTATAGTCAAGGTTCAGCAGAAAAACAGGGCAGCTCAGTTTTTATGCAGCTGCAATAAGATAACACACCACAAAGAAACAAAATGCTGACATTATTTGGACTGTAATTAAATCTGTTCTGGAGTTCACAGTATAGATACTGTGTGTGTGTGTGTGCGCTTGCATGGGAGTGTGTGTCTGTGTGTGTGTGCCTGTGTGTGTTGTTCGTCCCTGTCACCCGACTCCAGCCCTCCTCTTCTGTTTCCCGGGGAAACAAGAGGAAGATGTCGGGAGAAAGCTTTTTAGCCAGGTTGCTTCCATTCAGACGTGTTCTATACATGGATAGTGATCCTCGGCCCCACCCCCTCCGGCTCTGGAAGAACTGCCTATAATTTACATGTAACCAAAGCCACATACTTTCCGATTTATTGTGTTTCTGAAGAAAGGGGGGCCAGATGCCGAGTGTCCAGTTGCTGATGTTGTGAAGTGCTGCAGTAAAGAAGCTTCTGACCTTGGGAAGGTGCATGTGCTGTTTTAGGGTTTGTCGTTAGCTAGCCACTCTCAGGAAACTGCCTTCAGCGATGGAATGAAGCAAAAGCTCAGATCTTTCAAACAAACTCATTTGTAAAGTAACCAGATTATATCCCCCTGAAGCCTAAAAATACTCTTCAAGAATGACTGGATTACTTCTGACGAAGGGGTTAATTACATCATAAAATAGCTATGTGCGACTTTATTGCTGCTGGACAAAAACCACAGACAGCTCCTGAGAGAATTACTGTCGCGTTTATTGGAGAAATCATGTCCAGCATTAGTCAACAAGTCGTTTTCTGCGCTCAGGCCAGGTTGTCATTGATAGCTTCACAGGCCATCTTGCCTCTTGAGGTGGTTTATTGGTAACGTAAACTCTGCAATGTATCATTTGACCTCATGTGAATGGGAATGTTTTCTTTTAAGCAGTGTTTTGCAGTGCTTCTGAGAAGTTTAGTTTCAAAGTGCCTGCACTTGTCATAACACAATCCAGTGATTTATCAGGAGCTACGTTCCTATGTTCCTGTTTGTTTTTTGGTTTCTTTCCCTCTTTTTTTTCCTTGACTAGGGTCCTCCTAGAGTCTGGAGAATCAAGAGTGAGCCCGAGTTTGCTGAGACATTGCTCGCTGGTAGCCTTGGGCTTTGTTTAACCATGCATAATTGAGCCCTCCTCTTGGCTCACTCCCATGGTTGCACCCTTTTTTCATGAAATGGCCAAGAATGCAAACTACCCCCCTCCACTTCAGCCTGCCTTCCCTGGAGGACCTCAATCAGACAGTCAAAAAGTGTACCAGACCTGCTTATCAGAAGGGGGCAGGCCTGGCATCAGCTCCCACTGAACAGCACATGCATGAAAAACTGCATGCATACGTATGCAGACACATACACATTAGTGGACATGCTTTTACTGTTCTAGGGTCAGTTCAGTTTGGATTTTCTCTTTTAAGAGTTGCATTAAATACCGTAATTTCTCTCTCTTCCGTACACAGGTTAAGTAAGTAGAACATGTGCTTGAGGAACATTTTATGCATGATTGTTAAAGGGCAGTGCTTCCTCCCTCCACAGCTTATAATTAAAGTGCCATTAAACAGAGTACTTGTGTCCCTCTGCTGCTTTAATTGTAGCAGAGGCAGTTTTACTTTTGCCACCGAGTACATTGTCCCACAGAAATGCACTTAAACTGGAGTAAATTTACCGTCTGTGTGACTGTGAGTCAGGGGCTTGTTGAAAATAAGTCTGCCTTCTCCGAATAAAAAAAAATAAAAATAAAAAATAAACATGCTGCTTCAGGCTGGATGAGCAGACTGTCAGCCACAAGGCTGATGACTCATTTCTGAGCTACAGTAAGCCAAACGGCCCCTGGAAGCACTGGCAGGAGAAATGAGCTCAGGGGCTTGAATTTCTCAAATCTTTCACCGTCACCAGTTGCACCTGGCTGCCAGGCAGCGGAAATGAGAGTGCTGAAAACTACGGAACGTTCAGTTCCTTTGTGTCTTGTTTTTCGGAGTCACACAGTGTGTTTACATGCACACTAATTACACCAATGCCATTAGAAATAATTGGTTTGTGATTAGAGTAATGCAATACGCTGACTGTAAGAGCTGTCATATAAACCACATCAGAGTTCTCCTCCAGATACATTTTGGGAAGATATCTGCTGTGATTCATATTTTTGCTAAGCACGTATTTTTGTGCGTAAAGTTTTTTTTTTCTTTTTTAAAAAATTTCTCACAGAAGCACATCTACGCCTTCCCCCTTGATGAAAAATTCTGGTGGATGTAGCCCCGCCCACCTCTGCTGCGTGCTTGAGGTTGACTGTTGAAAGAGCAGAGCGCAACAAGATGGCTTAAATGTAACTTAGAGGAAACGTCCAGGAGATTCTGATTCAGAGAGTTTTATGTTAATTACTGAAATTTGAATTTTATCTTTAGATCTCAAAGAAATCTATCTAAGACATACAAAAGCCATTAACTTATTAGATGCCAACAAGGGTTCACATAAGCTGGTGGCCAGTGAGCCAAATGTTAAAAAGCCTGGCAGTATTATGGTTTTTAAACCCTCAGTTTGAATCTTTTTTAGTTTGTTTTGATTCGATGCAGTGAACTTGAGTTCTTTCTCTCTTTTTAAAAACCTGCTGTGCCATGATTTTTTCCTTGATTTGAGCTGCAGCTCAACATTTTGAATTATGAATTAATCTTAATTTTTTCTTTTTTTTGGTTAATGAAAAAATCTGCCTGCAAGTAAACTTTTGTGGCTCTGCTTTTGCACAGGCATAAGGCATAGCAACTCAGTGCTCATCATTGTGCCTCCATGTTAGTTTGTTCTTTGTAAAATTCATTCAAGGTTGTCCTCAGCATCACCGAGCATCAGTCCACTGTCCTTTAGAGCATGATGTGGACAAATGTAATGGAGTTAGGAGGCTTGTGTAGTTGTGTCTAATTTTGAAACACATAAAAGTGCATTAGCAGAGATTTCACAGCTCATCTGCTTTCAAATCCTAAAAGCACTCAGACTACAAGATGAGAAAATAACTCTATCACAGACAAGAGGATATTATTACCATTATTTTTTACAGGAGAGCTGCCGAGCTCTCTCTCTCTCTCTCTCTCTCTCTCTCTCTCTTTCTCTCTCTCTCTCTCTTTTAAATTTCTTTTCCACATCTTTGCTTTTTCTGCAGTTGTTGCCACATTTCCACCCAAATTTTCCCCATAGCTGAACTTCAAACCCAATGGCTACTCTAGCTCTGTGGATACAATTTTAAAAGTATTCCCCATTTGAAGATCTGTCAAACACTGTCCACTGAGGATGCACTTTGGTCCGCTCAGAAAAAAAGTGACATTTTGTAGAATTCCTTGCTGATATCAAACAGCTTTAGATAAATCATTGGAGGGCTCTCCAACAATGTCTGAAACCTTTTTGGAAAGTAAAAAGATGAAATAATCTGCTGAACAGTGGAACTGACTAGACAACTCTCTGGTGGAGCAAACTTGGAGTAAAACCTGCACAACTATCTTGTATTCAGAGCATGAAATGCAGTAAGACTGTGCTGAAACATTTGTGTTTTGGTTTCAGAATTGCTTTGATTGGCTCTGAGAGCACGGCAGCATTTACCGGTCAGAACATGAGATGATATGTTACCAATTTTCAGTGGAGAACTGCTTAATTCATGGTGGATGATATGCTTTCTACTGCTGCCTTTACCTTCCATGGCAGCGTTTTCTCTCCTAAAATGCTCAAAAATCTTGTTGCGACTGCAGGCCTGCACAAGCCTGTCATAGCATGGTGTAAAAAAACAATTTGAAGCTCCTTTGTGAGCAAATCACCACATTTATCTGTCCTTCCAGCCTGGCCAGAGCCTTGGTTTCTCTGCCAGAAACAGAGAACAGAGAGACTGACTAAGGCATCCCACCAGCAAGAGCGAGAGCAAAACCACTCATTAAACTGGTTTATTGTCAGTGACAACAAGACAATGCTGTGGCTTAGTGTGGATGCCACAATTTTAGAAAATTATGTAAAAGCAACATCTTTCCTCTGAACTGGAGAGGCCAGAGAGCTATAAAACCTAACTTTGACGTTTATGGACCTCCTTCATCATGAATGCAGGCGACTCCTGGCTGTGATTGGACCCTCAGAGGCTGTTGCACATTCTGACTAATCAACCTGATCGCACAGCCAGAATCAGAGATGTGATTGTGTTAGATTTCCGCCGCAGCCAGTGCCTAATGTTTAATAGAAGCTACTTGTTCGGTTTATTAGGCAGTGCCACAAATGTTACACTTGAGGATGTGTTATGATCCATGTTGAGTTACAGAGATACAGTGAGCCTAACTGCTTTATTCTGCGCTCTGTTTTGCTATTATCTTTAAAGCATAATTTTGTCCCATCCAGAATTTATCGTTTTAATTATGGGAACGATGAAAACGGCATAATAATTCTGTGTCAAGATGAGCACTTTTAAAAAATTATAAAACACAGAGGAAGGAAGAGGAACAGTCATTGCATGTTGACACACCAGCAGGCATCTGACCAACAGGAAGTTGACGGATACTTCCTCTGCATGCAGCGTGACCTGATGCAACCTGCTTTTGCTGCAGCATTTGTGATGTGAGTGAAGTGGTTTTAAGGTGAACTCAGCCATTTATCTGAAAAAAAAACTCCTTTTAGATCGGTTTCTAAAATTTGTTCAAGGAATATTTTGTTATATTTATATTAAGGGTCCTCCTGCCGTAATGGCAGCCTTGTTCATCTCCACATTTGAAAGCCTTTCAGGTCCCTCACTGCTGTGGTGCACCTATACTGAAGTTTTACATTTGTTTGCTTGATTGGACCTCATCTGAAGACTATGTGGCGACACCTTGATTATCTTTATTAGGACTTTCAATTTTTATAGAAGCGAATCAGATTTTATTACGTTTTGTGGTTGATAACCATTTTTGGGCTTGATGACATTTTTTTATATTATTGTTTAATTTGGCATTATGTGTTCAAGCAGCTTGTCTAGGCCTAATAAATCAGTTTTGGGCCATTAAAAACTGAATCTACTCTACATTAATATCCAAAGGATTATATTTTCTGTGTTTAACCAGATCTGTTTAACATAGATCTGTCCTGACAGTCAAAGGAGGCTTCTTATGTAAACCAAGTTTACATACAGATGTCACATTGTGCAATTAAGCTTGAAATAATTGTAATTCAACACAGTGCTCAGGCGACCTGAAATTTGGCTTTCTAAAATCTGCAGATAGTAACTTGTAAGCGGAGCCGCTGGTTCTGTCACTTGCAGCGCTGTGAGGAGGTTCAGGCTCTCTGTGCGGTGACAAAAGGCTAGAGGAGAGAGAGGCAGGCATGGAGCCCTCCCCCCTCCCTCCCTCTTGGTGAGGGAAGCGGGCAGAGAGCGGGTGTTGGAGAGGTGTGGGGGGTTGAATGGGACCAGCTAGTGACCTCAGGCAGAAAGAATGTCCCCGTTTGCTTAGTCGGCCCGCTCCCCTAGCAGCGCTCCACACAGTCATCAGCGCTGGGGCCTTTGTGTTCACCTTCCAGACCCCAAACTCCGGAGCAGAGGCCACAGACGAGCTCACAGCAACACCTCGCAGCCCCTGCTGCTGCACTGTTCACCATGATCTTACTGCTCCTGCAAGTTCAGCCTCTCCAAAGTCCGGGTTTTGAAGAAAGTGTCTCTTAAGAGTTGCTTCACATGGAGTTTTTCCTCAGTCCTGCTTTTTTCTCTTTGCTCCACGCTACCAAAATGCTAATTGCTCCTCAGTCTCAAAGTCTTAAAAGTCTCACCTATTGTGTGAACAGCATTCCTGGGCTGCTCCAGCCATTTATGTGGGTGTTAATGTATTGCCATCTCCCAGCATTGTGACACTGTGTTTGTGTGTGAAATACAGCGATTGCATAAATTTCAGTGTTAAAGGGGAGGGAGGGGGGTTCCCATGCTGGGACACCCTTAAAATCAATGGTGGCTCGGGACGACAATTAAATCTGACTAATCCAGCAGATTTATGAGATCCGTGTGCTTCGTCTGCCAGGCTCGGGTGAAGTCATCGCGCTGCCAGAGAGACACCGCTGCTGTTAAATGAATTTGAATGGGAGAGCTGTAAGGGGTGCATGGCAGGGAGCTGCAGAAGCCAGCCTGCAGCAGAATTTCTTTTAGATTGAATTCAGACTTGGATTCTGATGAATGAAGACTCACCCAGAGGAATTCAGCCCTCACACTTGGAGCTGAGAGTAGGTTGAACCTGGCCTGCTCCGGTGTGGGCATGTTCTTATGGACGTGATTGCAAGGTGCAGAGCTGCACCTTGTGATTGTTTTTTATGTCTATTAGTCTGCTATTGTTGGTCTGTGTATGTGAATGGTGCACAAAGGCATGGAGGGTAAGAGGGGAGAATCATAGGAGGTTTGGAAAGCAACCTGCTGTATTGATTGTGTATGTGTTGTGAATGGGATCCTGTTGGGATCAATGGTCCAAGTAATTAAACAGAGGCTCAAGCAGGATGTCACTTACATTTGGCCATCTGCTCCACGCCGACCTGCTGTTGTGGTCGTAGAATGGAGACATGAGGAAAGATGCACACAAGGTTAAGTATGTTGACTGAGACTGTCAGAGATTAGCAGAAATTGCGACAAAATGTTCTTCTCTGTTCTTTTTCTTACACAACATTCACTGCTTGTTTAACCAGTGCACCAAGAACCAAAAACTGCATTTGGAATTAGGAGTCGGATTCAGGTTGAGTCAGTCAGGTAGAATACTTGGGAGCTTGATAGCTTAGCCCGGTCGCTAATCAGGCCAGGTTCACTGAGTTTTTTCAGAAGATGTTTTTGTACCATTGAACCTGCTTATATTTCAAAAGCGGAGGTTGCAACATAGCCCGTCATGCTACAAGAGCTTCCCCTATTTTGGAATCCACAGTTCTCCATCCCCTTAAAGATGAGCCTGTCAAGATGACTTATTGAAGTTCCCCAAAGCTGAACACAAAATGGAAAATTAGTGCAGATTTACAGCACCCATTGGCTGGATTAGAATTATTGAAGTTTGTCATTTAAAATGCTGGTGTAACTTAACCTTTATTGAGGTTGGGCACTTGCACATCATCTCAAAGGCAATAGACTCAGTTGACAGTGAAGTTCTTCCTCTGCAAACTGAGAAAATCACATCTTCATGGACTTGGCTTTGTATAATATGCCATAGTCATGTTGAAATAGGAAAGAGCTGTCCCTAACTCTTTGGGCCCAGAGTTGAAGTTACATAATTGTCTAAAAATAATGTTGTATGCCGTAGCATCAAGAGTTGCTTGTATTGGAATGAAGGAGTCTAACTGAAAACAACCCCATACCAACAGTGCATAAAGAAAGTTGTCCACATACTTTTGGCAACATAATGTTCTTGCAGCAGCACATAAAATCTTCAATGCTCCAATATGTGGATTTCATTTTTCCACCTTTCCTTTCAGGTCGAAGGCTGCGAGGGAAAGCTTTCTACAATGTCAACGGGAAGGTCTACTGTGAGGAGGATTTCCTGGTAGGTCACCTGTGTGTTTATGATCACACGATTAGCTCGTAGCTCCGTATCATTGCCTCATGTTTGGGATGACAGAAGCGGGGAGGGGCAGAGAGCGAGGGATTAGGATCGCAGGCTACATTCTTCAATCCTCCCGAGGAAACAGACATCGCTGCCACAATTAGGAGTTTAGCACCACCCCTCCAATTCACACTAATTTCCCTGAATTTCCCCAAGGAGCTCAATTGCCCTACGAGTTGCTCGCCAGCACTTACAATTAAGAGTGGGAGGAGGACAGCTGTAGCTCTCAGGCTCCTGGTCCATCTGCTTCAGGTAAACAGGGCAGATACAGCACTTGTTTACCTGATGCCTTCTTGTGCTGTTTGAAATTTTTATATTGGATGAACTCAACAAGATGAAAGACTTCAAATTCTGATCATTATGTTTTGTAAAACTGTTGTTAAGAACACTTAAATAAAAAATGTAGACAAAAATGTCTTTCAAACATGAAGAAGGGAGGTTCCCTTATCATGATGTTACAAGCACTCTTACAATCCAAACATCCTCACAGGGCATGGTCTCATCTGCCGTCAGTACTTCCTGTTTATCACCAGCTTCCCCATCAGAGGGGAACCAGTTGATCTGTTAGGAAATACTAAAGTTCCATTTTTTGCACTTTTCAATCACTGCCTTTAAGTGATCAACTGATGCCGGAGATCAGATGATGGGACAAGACTAATCTTCTTCCACTGCCCTCATTTTAAGCCCTGACTAGCCTGGCCCATCACCCCGGGGGTGTCTCGGGGGTGGGGTTTTGGCAGATGGTAGATCTGGAGTGGAGATGTCAGGGCAAGGGGCAGCCTGCCCATCACCGCCTCCCACTTCCACCTGGTAGCCATGTCTCCTCTACCAGCCCCCCACCTCCCCGTCTTGAGTCATCAGGTCACGACCCTTAGGGGAATTGTGAGCCACAGATGGTCACCTTCATTATCTCCCCGCTCTTGGGGTTTAAGGGAAAAGAGTTTTGTTTCCTGTAACACACAGAGTGTACTTCACACCCAGCTGGTCCAGTGGAGATGCTTGTTGGCAAACACAAGCATGGCAATTCCCAGTGTGAACTGATTTCACTGTATGAACACGATGGAGGGCTTTGCAGAAAAACAGCAGCACCCCTCTTCCGAAAAATAAACATGTCAGGTGCCGCAGGTCACTGCTGCCTGATGCATCTGTCAGCTGAGAGACAAAGAGCTCTGAGGGGAACTCCTCTCATGTTGATTCAAAGAGCGCAGCAGCACCCTCTATAGATAAGCTGTGGATTCAAAGGAGATCACGCATCAGGTGTGAGGCAGTACATGTTGTACAGATTTGATGGTCTGCACAGTATTCTTCAAAACTCACTTCTAAGAATAACTGTTCCCGTGTCTCTTCTCCACCACAGTACTCTGGTTTCCAGCAGACTGCTGAGAAGTGCTTCGTGTGCGGTCATCTCATCATGGAGATGGTAAGAGCTTCATCAAACAGAACACGGAAAGCAGCGAGGAAATGCATGAATAATATTTAAAGATCCTCATCTTCTCAAGCCATTAATGTGTTTCAAGTTACAATGATATTCTGCGGACTTAAAATCTTAAAATCAGAATTGATTTATTAAAGGTTTCAGTTGTCACTGTGACTCTGCGGTGACAGTAGAGGCATATCACTTCACATCACATTTATTTTTTTATGTCTCTGCTCTGCAAACCTCCCTGATGAAAGCCCAGTGTATGTTGCTGCATGAACTCCACGGCCTCACTCCCAAGTCTTACTGTTATCTTGTATGTGGTTCTTCTTGTTTGTTTGTGTGGGTGTCCAGATCCTCCAGGCTCTAGGCAAGTCCTACCATCCTGGCTGCTTCCGCTGCGTGGTGTGTAAAGAGGGTCTAGATGGAGTGCCTTTCACTGTGGATGTCGAGAACAACATCTACTGTGTCAAAGACTACCACACGTAAGGACAACATCTCTGTTCTGCTTTCTGATAAATTGTGATTATTGCATGAGAGAATGTGGCCTAACAAGCTTTAGAAAAGTTGGACCTTGGAAATGACACAGTTTGCAACAAAATACTTAGTACTCTACTCCTCCTGCTGTAAATATTTCTTTGTAGCTGTGCTGTTTTGGTATTTATTTTGAAAGACTGATATGCATTTCAAAAAGACTGGTGAAATTTGCAAAAATGATATCTTTTTTTTTTAAATATAATTTTTGGTGTCTCTCTTACGTGACAGGGTTTTTGCTCCAAAGTGTGCCTCCTGCAACCAGCCCATCCTTCCTGCCCAGGTAAAAAATGCAAACGATCCAAACTGTATTGACCCGACCAACCCTAACAACAACATCATCATCTGTAAAAAAAACTCATGTCTGAACAAAGTGAGCTTTAACAGATCATCTCTTGTCCCCTCTACTCGCAAACTATTCCTGCTTTTTCTTTTCTGAACTTCTGTTTTTCATAACTTCTCTGAAATGCTGCTTCTTATACTTTAAAAGGAGCCAGGCAGAAAGTGAGCATTTCTTTAATAAAACTTTGAAAAACAAAAAAAGGGGGACAAGGAAAAACCATTAATGAAAATATGACAGTTTCTCCTTCTCTTTGGCACAAAACCATTATTATTGTATTTGGAGCGGCTCTGGTTCTGGCTGTGTGTGATGTTTCGGGACACGTGGCAGCTGCAGGGATCAAACCTGAGACCTGCTGCTTATTGGACCATCACTTTAATGGGACACCACACTGATGTAATGGGAAGGTCTCACTGTGTTTTTACTCTATTGTTTTCTACCAGGGTTCTGAGGAAACCATCCGGGTAGTTTCTATGGACAAGGACTACCACGTGGAGTGTTACCACTGCGAGGTGAGGCCTGCACTCCGTCTTCACACACACACACACACACACACACACACACACACACACACACACACACACACACACACACACACACGGTGTATGAGCAAGAGCAGTTTATCACGTGTGGGATTTGACTTGAGTTAATTCGGCATGACTGGGTATGATTCAACTTTCAGACTGCTATGAAACCAACTCACACGATTTACACTGTGGAGCCACACACACACACTTACCGTCCACACACACACACACGTTCACGTGCACATCCACGCAGGCCCTCAGACACAATTAACCTGGGTAAGAGCTGCAAGTCGTGGGACGAGACCAGACTGTTTTTAGCGGTGAGTGTGAATCACTGCTGCAGTTTGTAGTGGAATGAATGAAACATACACACACGCACGCACGCACGCACACACACACACATACATACACACACACACACAAAACACAGAGAGGGATACCAACCAAGGTTACAGCTCAACATCGTGACTCATTGACAAAGCACATTCCAGTGTGGAGCTCTGAACCCAGCTGGAGTCTAGTTTAAAACACTGAAATCGCAATAATCTCGCCACTCGGCTCCATCAGATGGTTTGCTGTATAAGTTTACACGCCACCCAGCAGTGATTCAGCGTTTTAACTGCACTGTAAGTACTGAGTTGAGAGACAGATGTCCTCATGAGTAGGACAAGACAGAATGATTTCTCTGAATGGCTGGCATTCCACTTTACAGAGAAGGACCAAATCATTATGTAAGCAGTGGGTAACAGTTCAGCCGAGTTGTGGAGGGGGGGGGCTTGTGGACAGAGGGAGGGTCAAGTCCAGAGTCGAATCCTACTGGAGATGGTAAATTCATTACATGTTGAAGAAAAGAAATCACGTTTTTCAGATTCCCTAACACGTGAAAATGTCTGTGAGGGTTTTCAAAGAGACAATACTGAGCAGAAGATACAGCGAGTGCAAATTCATTTATAATACATGAGTTTTCAGCTGCTTATCCAGGACTGAATCATGATAGCTGCAGAGTGGTTAAAGGCTGGTCAGTTTATATAATCCCTTCAGCATGTTCAGGGTCCATCCAGAGGGGGTTTACTCCATCTCTGCGTGCACAGATTTTCCTCCGCAGCTTCAAGGCTCACTGTTTTCATTCATAAATTCATTACATTTGCAAATCTTCTCCCATGTCGACCAAGAAAGGCACGAGACAAGATAGATACTTGACTACAGGGAGCCCTAAACCAGCTCTTTTAATTCTCAGAAACCCAACTGGACATGAAAACCCACACAGCATCTGTGGAGGGAGCACATTCTTTTGTGATGGCTTGAATCAGATCTTTGCCTTTAGACTCAGCGCCGTCTTCACCGTGTGTGTCCAGAAAAACATCCTCATAACTGAGATCACTATGTTAATGCAGTCGTCAATCCCTGCAACTCATTAAACCCTGACTCCCCCTCAACAACACACCCTTAGTTTTTACAGTTCTCTAGTAAAAGTCCCTCTATGTGACTACAGTATAGTTCAATAGTTTGTTCAGTGTTTCTGGATCAACATTTCTGGCAGTCAAACAAGAAGATCAATACCACCACTCATGTCTGTATACAAAATACAAGGCTACAGCCAGTAGTAACTTTGCCCAAAAGAAAGACTAGAAACAGCCAGCTTGACTCTGTACAAAGGTAAAAAAAAAAAAAAAAAATCCATCTACCAGCATCTCTAAAGCTCACTAATAACATCATGTCATTTGTTGAATTTTTAAACACTAAGTGTAAAAAATAAAACAGCAGTTTGTAGTTTAACAGGAGGTTTCATGCCATTTTAGGCCTTTTTTGTACAGATTAACAAACAACATAGCAGGTTATTTTACGAGCCTTAGGGGTGCTGTACAGAACCAGAGTGGCTATTTCCTGTTTTTTTTAAGTCTTTGTGCTAAGCTAAGTTAATCAGTAAATGGCTGTTCCTGCAAATTTAAACAGAGAGATATGAGACTCATATCAATCCTCTAATATAGTATATTATACATAGTGTTATCCAAAAAAGGTTACGCTTTTCCTTTAAATAGATTTTGTATGAACAGGGCACACATGTATCTGGGTTTAGTCATTGCTTTACGTGATGTGTTCATGCTCCTGTTTTTACTGTCCCTGCTTCAGGATTGTAGTCTCCAGCTCAACGATGAAGAGGGCCACCGCTGTTATCCACTGGAAGGCCACCTGCTCTGCCACAGCTGCCACATCCACCGGCTCCAGTCACAGGTCCCTGCACACATGCCCCCCAGCTACCCCCTCCATGTCACAGAGCTGTGAGGGGGAGGAGGGTGGACAGAAACCAAGCCCTGCCTCCCAGGTGACCCAGGACACCAGCAACGGGGGTAAAAACGGCAAGCACCCCAACCAGCAGTTTCCAGGGAAGCCTCTGAGCCACTGCCCCTGTCCTCAACTGGACGGCCGGGCCGTGGACTAACACACACACAGTGCAGCTCCCACCACAGGCCCTGCCGTCACATGACAGGGCTGGGAAAAAGGATCCCCCTCCTCCTCTGAGGTCCCCTTTTCCCCCCCTTTCCCTGGGGTGCCTAAAACATGAAAGCCAACACACCAGCTCACCCAGAGGGCCCCCATGACGTCACACCTCCTGACCCCCGCGCATTCATCAAAGAGAGGGTTTTTTGGATCGGAGGAAGAGAACGCAAACTTGTCTCACTCCCTGCTTCCCTGTCTTCCTTTCCATGTTTATCATTCCTGCGCTCTGATCGAGGCGGTTTACCGCAGCAGACTCATCAGTGCCGTCAAGTCCAGAGAGCGCTGCTGATGTCGATGTCGGGAAGGCCGGGGAATCGAGCCGCTACATTCCAGTGCTGGCTGGACTGGACAGACCCCAGGGTGGGCATGCTGTGCCTTCAGAGCAGGCTCTTTCTGTGCAGCTTCTAACACTGAAACGGAGTCCTGCTAAAGGCTATGCAAAGGACACCCAGCATCATGACACAGTGCTGTGAGAAAAGCTATTGACTCATCGCTCCTCACCCTGCACTGCCCCAGAATAACAGATGCACCGTAGCACCACAAGCCCAGAGGACCGACTGACATTCCACTTAGAAGTCTTAGACGAGACCTCGAGAGATTCACAAGCAGTGTCTTAATTAATGATTATAATATGACAGAAAAATAAATTTTTAGATGCATATAGATTGTCTTTTATATATGAATATATATTTTGCAGATGTTTTCCACATAAGATCATAGACGTAGATTCCAGTTCTTTCTGTTTGTTGCTGCGCTCACAATAGATTCAGAGGTGAAACACACTGTCATGTCACACAATCTGAAACTTCTGAAGACTTTGGGTCTGTTGTATCATTTCTCCTCCAGGGCACAGAGCCTCTTCATGTGTTTTCAGTGGGTTGCAGATCCACAGATCTTGTAGGAACAGACCTGGCTCAGATAGCATTTGCCTTCAGTTGTTTTATTCCACTTAGAGAGCCAAAAGTTAAATGCCTAAATCAGATTTTTGGCTACAAATTTGCTTAAACTTTTCTGACCCTCGGTGAAAGGTGTGGTTTCTTCGCAAAGTTATCACACCAGAGCTCCTGTCTTAAAGCTAAATCTTCACTTTCGTACATTATCTGTATTTATACTTGTGTACCATACAGCAGTATTCATGCTAAAAACAGTGGTACCTAGCATTTGCTGTTTAAACAATATCTGACGACTACAGTTACTTTCAAAAGGCAAAGTAATTTTCTGACATCTGATGTGTGATTGTGACATCTGGCTCATCTGCTACTCAAAGAGGGATAAAACAACGGCAAATACTTTTGCTCCTGGTGTGTTCAGGACACTGTTTCCTGGTATGTTTTCCAAACACTGGTTTTTGTCAGATGAGCGCTGAGGACACAGTGCGTTATTTGCAGGACCTCCTCTTGTCCACATGCCTTAAGACAGAACAGGTATGTGTGTGTTTATGCATGTATGTATGTATGTGTGTGTATGTATGTATGTATGTATGTCTCACTGTCTGCTTTTGTGCTTTGGGAGGACGGCCCTTAGAACCCGGAGCTGCTGGTCCCACCCGCGTTTTATGGGAAGTCCCCCCAAGGAGTCCCTCGCTGGTTTAATGTGTGTGAGTGTATGAGCTTGTGTGTGTGGGTTTGTGTGTGTTCAGTGGTTAAGGACGGGAAGGTGCTTGCATGTATGTGTTCTGTGAGTGAGTCCCGTGTGTATATGTGCGTATATATATATGCAAAACAAAAAATACATAAAAAAAACTCTGAGCTACAGTGGTGCTGGAAAAAATAGTCTCCTCCATCCACACGTAGTTACTGTCAACCATGAGGGGTTTTTTGTTTGTTTATTTGTTTGTTTTTTCAGATTGGCACTCATTAGGTCCACTATAAAATATTTTAGAGGAACTTCTGTTTTTTTGGAAACTCTGCTCACTGTTGCACCAACCAAATCTGAGCTGCTGCACATTTATGCAAATAAACCCCAACTACAAATGCTTATTTCAAATATGGACAATTTGTCTGTGTGTGTGTGTATGTTTGTGTATTTTTGTGTGTGTGTGAGTGTGTGTGCGTCCTGATCTTGTGTGTGTGTGTTTGTGTGTGTTTATGTGTGCGTCCTGTTCTTGTGTGTGTGTGTGTGTGTTGTTTGTGTGCATGTATGTGTGTGTGTACTAGTGGCAGGGCCATTGCACATGCACCTCACTGTGTTTGCAGGGCAGCGCAGCACAACGACCCCTGCTCTCTCTGTGAAAACCCCCCCAGTGATGATTTTCATGACTGCGTTTGTTTATCACAAACCTTCTTACAGATGTTTGTGTGTAATTCCTGGTGTTTGTTTGGACATCTGTTTAGTACCAAATGGATGGGGTTTACACATGATCCAATACCTGTTAAGTAACTGATGTATCATTTGACTGTAGGTAACTCCACCCGTCTGGTATTCAAGCAAGAATAAAACAACCACCAACTCATGTGCAAACGCTGGCCGAGCTCTTATTCATACTGTATCAAACTGTGCACGCAGGTCTGAATAAATACTACTGAATGTGTCAAAAACAGAGACTGAAGGCAGGGGTCCCCACAGGCAGAAAGTGCTTTCTAATGTAACCTGATGTGATGAGATTCATTCGAATGTAATAATGATTAGTGTTGGTCCTCCTCCCGGTTGTATATTTGTAAAAGCAGGACAGGACTGCATACTAGAGACATTTTCCCTGTCATTTGATTAACCTCAGCTCTGTACAGGGGTTCTGGTCAAGAAATGTGTGCCATACTTGAAGAATGAGGCGTTTCGGGAACTTACCACACACAATATCAAGCCCCTATTCTCCTTTTAAAGATGTCTTAATTCACCTGTTTTAAAAGTACTACTTCAGTTTCTATTGTATAGCACACAGCTAGTTACCCTGTACATAAAGAGGCTAGTTTTTTATTTTATTTTTCTGTCAAAAAAATCACTTGGAAAGAGAAGACTTTCTCTTCTCATACTAGTAGATCCAACAAGCACATCTCCACACCTGTCACACATCTTTTGTATCGCTAAGTGTTTTGATTACCTAGATGGTCCATAAAAAGGAAACTAGATCTATTTATCTAAACATGAAAAAAGTCTAAAGTTATTTAATGTATTAAAAATTGGGACGTATCATTTAACTGTAGATGACATAATCTGCTTTTTCAATAAAGTGGTTTTGTAGCTAACTGCAAAAAATGTCTGTTTTTATTTTTTATGTTGCTGTTGAGAGATTTTTTTGTTACATTTGTTTACAAAATGAAATTGGTCTCTATTGAATTACAATGAGTTATGAAATGCTAAATAAGTCTGAGTTTCAAAATAATAAAATAAATCTACAAGCTGATTTTGGTGCAGCACATATAAGTCTTATATTATTTATCTGATTTACTGAATATAATCCAGAGTTTTTTGAGTGTTTTTCTCTCATCAAGGTTTTTTAAATAGCAGTCTAATTAATGACAACCAACAGTCTCAAAAGGCTCAAGAGCCCAGATTGTGAAACAATGAATAAATCTGTTAATTAAATATAACAGTTCAAGCATAGACCCCCAATGGGAACAACAAAAAGTCTCGCAAATCCTGACAAGCCAAATAAAAAAATGTGCATAAGGTTGATATCATCTACAGTCAGGAAAGTACCGCTGTATAATTACATAAACGCACGCAATCTTGCAGCGTGTCATGTGATGGACTCCATCTCCTGGGACGTAGCCTGGTCCTGTGATGGTCAGATAACTAGAAGCCTAGAATAGATATGACGGTCAGCAACACATCATGTTTACTCCAAAAGAAAAACCAAAAAAAAATAGAGAGGAAAAGAGACAAAGTCTAACAACTGAAAGACATGAATTTAAATAAAGTTGTAGAAGAAGATACAAAACAGCTGGCAGACTTCCCTTGGTACCAACTCTCTCAGTAAACAGCTTCAATACATTAACACTCCTGGAAATACCACACAGTCATGATTTACTGATACTGTGGGTATGCCCATTGATTTTGTAGATAATTTTCAGCTAAAAAATAAATATAAAAAAAACCCCACCAACAATAACAACAAAAAGCAAGGATTAAACCATGAAATAGAAGCACAAATATTGTCTGCCATTCAACATTTGATTCAATTTAATTTAATTTAAGTTTTTGATCCAAGAGAGAATATTTTTGTAGAAACCATCAGGTTGTAATTTCAGACTGTAACTTTATTCACAGCATTAAAACTGTCTCCTAATTCTGTTTTATGGGATGATGGGCTCTAAACTGCTCATTAGGTTTTACAACTTGAGTAAAGCTGTTGGGTTGTTGAGAAGAATGAGGAGACTGCACCCCTGTGGTGCTGTATTGTACAACATTTGGGCTAATTGGAGCATGAAGTTGGTTGATTACAGGAGTTTTCCTCCTGATATCAAATATGAAAGTGTGAATTTTCCCCCAAACCACGATAGATCGCTTCCCTTCACAATGTTATCACATCATTGAAGCTCCATTGATTTTTTTCATAATCTTTGAATTGTGTAACTTTATCAATTTGGCTGCACAAAAACTAACTTTGGCCAATAATTTGCCATTTCCATTAGAAAAACTTTGTTGTTATGTAACGCTGTAATTAAGATCACATAATGTCTTCTTCTCATGGAGGAGGGAGCCAGTAAAACACAGGGAAGCTGAAAATAAATTATAAAACATTCTTGCAAATAAATCACAGCTTGAAAGGAAACGATATTAATAGAAGACGGAAAAGCAGGTGGAGAAATTCGGACCCACCCAAAGGACATCTAATTAGAGAGTGTCTTGCTTTACTGGACACGATAATGAACTGCAGTGACTTCAAACACTCAGAAAGGTTGAACCCACAATGCAGCAGGTCATAATAACACCTGTCTAAGCTGTTAAATTAAGAGGCCTGAAGTGTAGTGAAGAAACACATTTATTATTTTTTCACCCCTGTCAAAATTTTCATCATGTGGTTTAAACCAACAATGGGCATGTCTGTAGGATTTAACAATTGCCCAGCATGCCCCCAATTAATTTTAGGATAATTTAGCTGTCAATGTGGACTCAGTGTAAACCATGTAACCATCACATGTGACCTTTTGGCCTCCTGGGTGCAGCACGGCAAGGTTTCAGTTAGGTGGCAGGTACAGCTGGACAACCTAATCACCAGAAAACTCTTTGTGGTTAAGGTCTGCTCAGGTTTACACACAAAAAACACTTTTTCAAGGCTGGAAAAAGTCATTTTCCACAAAATTAAAAACTGTTAAGATTTTTTTAGGTACTCAGGCTGGGTGGAGACTGAGGCCAATTTAAGAGGAAGACCTATCTTAAGGAGCCATACCACCGGCAGCCACTAGGTGCTGGCTCCAAAAGTCCTGGCTTAAAAAAATTCCATAAACTTCTCCTTAGTAATATCAAATCAATATTTTTTCAGGGCTAGGATCAGGATTACAAAGTCGTTGTTATGTAAGTCAACTTTTGTACCAGTATACCAAAACACTGAGCTGAAGATACAAAACACTCAGAAGATTAGCAGGAAACTAAAATGGCTAAAAAAGCTCAGAAACAGCTGTACTTCATAAGGAAACTTAAGAAAGCTAAATTCCAACGCCAAGTTCTTGTTAACTTTTACAAAGGAGCGATTGAAAGCATCCTGACTGGAAACATCACAAACTGGCATGGGA